>JAVGWX010000012.1:65844924-66444924 GCA_036924085.1 Ariolimax columbianus
GTCTTGGTCAGTGTATTGTGCCTAATCCTGACGCAACGTCCTTGTCAGTATGTTGTACCTGACTGGACTAACGTCTCAGTTCGCAATCGGTTACAGTAATATGTTCTACTGAAACCAGATGGAGTATTGTGGGCACAGCTCAAGAAGATGGACCAAAATAGTTAGCAGGTGGAGAGCATCGGTTACATAAATATGTTCTACCGAGAACCGTATGGGGTCTTGTGGGCACAGCTCAAGAAGATGGACCAAAATAGTTAGCAGGTGGAGAGCATCGGTTACATAAATATGTTCTACCGAGAACCGTATGGGGTCTTGTGAGTACAGCTCAAGAAGATGGATAAAAAAAACAATAACCGGTGGAGAACATCGGTTAGTCATATGTTGTACCGAGAACCAGATGGAGTAGGCCAAATCAGCCAACACATAAGTAATAAGATTTATTTCAAACCCACAGTGGACAACATTTCTGACCTGTGACTGTGCATCTTCTGCTGCGTTCTTCAGAGCTTCTTCAAGATCTGACTGATACTTCAGCAGGTTCTTGTTGGTCTGCTGTTCTGTTGCCAGTGACCTCTCCGCTCGTTTCAGATCTGCCTCGGTAGTTTTAAGTTCCTCTTGAACTGTCTGAAGCTGGGCTTCATAGTTGGAACACATGCTGCACGGTCGACCAAGCTTTTCTCTGGAGGCTCGCATCTAAGAAAAAATGAAACCATTTAAAACTGACAGATAGAATCTTCCGAGCATTAAGTAAACATCCAACTGTCATACCAGCCCTGATGATGTTTTCTGAATTAGTGGTGTAAAATAGTATAATAATTGTTGCCCATCGCAAGCGAAGATGGCAACAGCATCAGACATATGTATTCAGATGATACCGCAGATGATTGTACAGTCTGATCTGAGCGCAACAAACTCTACTGCATGCTGGGAACATGTGTACAGTATTAGTTATTGGGTCATCTTGCATTCTATCCTTAATGGGCATTTTGCGTTTTTTTGGGGCCTCGGTAATTGCTCTCTTCTCAGCGATGTGAGCACCATTGGTGAAGGTAATGCACCAGGCTGAGTGGCTTGAAGCAAGCAGCTCACAGGAGGCGACATCAATGGAGAAACTGTTCAAAGAAACCTTCAGAGAGTCTTTGTATCATTTATTTGGGATAAGTGTATCAATGTTGGGGGAAATTATGTTGAGAAATAAGATACATTGTAAGTGTAATTATAAATGGTTTTCAAATTCGTATCTCTTTTAGTTGTTTTTTTTAAGATAGCCATTTGTGGCCTATTTACTGACTTGCCCTCATAACCTGCAATCGAGTGTGCAGACAATCAGGTATTGGCTTGTTGCGTCATTTGCATGATGAAGGAGCAGCCTCCTTTAGGCCCTCATGCAGGCCGCTATTGTGTAGGAATTGAACCTTAATCAAGCTGGTGTCAAGAGCTAGCGCGTGAAAAAAATCTCATGTTTTCCAACCCTTTTCGAGACCCAACGCTGCACTGGTTTATTATATTTAAATAACCGGGCTATCATAGAAATTTACTCAAATCAAGTCTGTTTGTTATGAAAAATATGTCACTTCCTTCTTCACAGATTTGAACAGCAAAAAGTCTTTTGAGTTAGATAAAAAATTAATTTGAAACACATTATCTTCTTTATGCGGATTGGAGTCAGCCCATTATTGAGAATGGTGAAGTTGAGTTGTTGCAAAAGATCTTTGTGGGGTTAATCTGTTTAGTTTGTTTATGTAAATTAAATAAATACGTTTGTAGTGTAAACTAACAGCTATTCTGATCTTATAAAAGAACAGTATCAGTGCTTTGTGGTGATTAAAAGGATTATATTGAGGAGCGACATTCCCTAATCGGTGAATCTAAATGTTTGTCCTTTGTTTTATAAATGTTCACCTTCATCTTCTTGTATCTCAGAAATGAACACACGCACAACAAAAACACTATCACCAATAAGTTCTTTATTAATGTCTCTATACACAAGAAAATCATATCTATAGAGAAACAAACAAAATAATTACAAGCTCTCAAAGTCAACCATAGTAAAACGTGACATGCTAAAAATAACAGTCGCATATGAAATTGCGTTCAATTTTTAGTGTGGTGAGGTAAAGGTTAATCACTTTTACAATTTTTGTCTGGACAGCGGCTACATGTCTGCTTTATTTTAATTTTAACCTTAGCAAGTTACATTATTTTTGCGAAAATTTGCGCAACTTTATATTTTGCTATGGTAGTTGACTTTCAAAGCTTGTAACTTTTCTGTTTGTCGATAAATATGACTTTCTTGTGTGTAGAGACACAATTGAATAATGAACTTGTGGGTGTTATTGTTTTTGTTGTGTGTTTGTTAGTTTCTGAAATACAAAATTTATGGAAAACCCAAAAAAAATTTGGACTCCACCGCTAGGCCTGAAAGAAACCCATGGAAACCACAACAATGTTTAGATACTGTGTTTACAATATCGACACAACTGTTAGTTTCCAATTCAAACATAGTTATTACATCTAAACAAATAAAATAAACAGATCTACTCGATAAAGATCTTTCCAAACAACCTACTTCTCCTTTCGCAAAAAAGTCGGCTTGCTCCAATCGGCGTAATAATAAGAAAATCGTTCAAAATCTATTTGTAATCTAACATACAATACTTTTACCGGCAATAAAAACGTGACGATGGACATAATGTATTCAGCATTTAAAAAATGGCTATGGGTAGGGTCTCTGTGCAAATTTTTTTTTTTTTTTTTAAATTTTGAATTTGTAGGTCGAGTCCGTCCACGGCTAGTGGACGCTAGCGTGCTAAAGTTAAACTGCCAAGGGTTCTTTTATGTTCATGGTGTCTATACAGGACCTCTCAGTTTATCGTCCATTTCCCCTCAGGATACCCAAGCAGCTGTTGTATGGTGAGCTCATGGGGACAGAAAAAACTCTACAGAGACTCTTTCAACATTGATGACACTTACTGGTAGTTTCATGCACAGAACGATTCCACCTGACACTTTAGCATCACCAATGGTGCTCAGATCGCAGAGAGAGACTCTATCAGAGTAAGAGTGCTGCCTGAAAGAACAGATCCCACAACGACTCCAAACATGTGTGACCCGAGTGTGGAAGAATCTGCAGTGCCAGGATTGGTCTTTATAACCATATCAGAACACATCTCACACAGCACAAGTATGATGTTGACGTTGTCTTTACTTGCGATGGGGAATTATTACTATTTCACATAGGGCTAGGCACCTGATCTCACCCCCACTGAGAACAGGGGATGCATGGAATTTGTGGAATTGGAAGTACAATGTAGCACATGTGAAAGATATACACGCATTAACCCCAATATACTGAAAAAAATTTGAGCTAATGCAATAAGTCCTATTCTGTCCAAATTGGGTTTCCATACTTCTCAATCAAAAGTAAGCTTATCCCTACCTCCTCCTGAAGAAGAGCCCATTCTTTTTCACTGACCAGTCGCCGCCCTTCTAGCTGGAGCTTGCTGGAGCCAGTCTTGGACTTGAGGCCGGCCACCAGAGATTTGTAAGCCTCAGTTTCTGGTGTTGGGTCTGTGGATTAATAGTATGGATCAAACAATAGCTTTGAGGATAATTGTAATGGATGAGAAGGAAAGAATAGGGAGTACTGGATGGCAGTTCATTCAGGAGAAGGAAAACTGATTAACTGTCTATTAACTTGCATGTGATTTGGTATATCACGTACATATTTTGGGTGGTCTGGTGTGGGTTTGGTTGATCTGGTGTGTGGGTTTGGTTGATCTGGTGTGTGGGTTTGGTTGATCTGGTGTGTGGGTTTGGTTGATCTGGTGTGTGGGTTTGGTTGATCTTGTGTGTGGGTTTGGTTGATCTGATGTGTGGGTTTGGTTGATCTGGTGTGTGGGTTTGGTTGATCTGGTGTGTGGGATTGGTTGATCTGATGTGTGGGTTTGGTTGATCTGATGTGTGGGTTTGGTTGATCTAGTGTGTGGGTTTGGTTGATCTGGTGTGTGGGTTTGGTTGATCTGGTGTGTGGGTTTGGTTGATCTGATGTGTGGGTTTGGTTGATCTAGTGTGTGGGTTTGGTTGATCTGATGTGTGGGTTTGGTTGATCTAGTGTGTGGGTTTGGTTGATCTAGTGTGTGGGTTTGGTTGATCTGTTATGTGGGTTTGGTTGATCTGGTGTGTGGGTTTGGTTGATCTGGTGTGTATTTGGTTGATCTGGTGTGTGGGTTTGGTTGATCTGGTGTGTGGGTTTGGTTGATCTGGTGTGTGGGTTTGGTTGATCTGGTGTGTGGGTTTGGTTGATCTAGTGTGTGGATTTGGTTGGTCTGGTATGTGGGTTTGGTTGGTCTGGTATGTGGGTTTGGTTGATCTGGTATGTGGGTTTGGTTGATCTGGTGTGTGGGTTTGGTTGATCTGGTGTGTGGGTTTGGTTGATTTGGTGTGTTGGTTTGGTTGATCTGGTGTGTGGGTTTGGATGGTCTGGTGTGGTTTGGTTGATCTGGTAGACTAGTTTTAGTGGGTCTCTGGTGAGGCGTTTGGTTACTCTGGTGGACTAGTTTTAGTGGGTCTCTGGTGAGGCGTTTGGTTACTCTGGTGGACTAGTTTTAGTGGGTCTCTGGTGGGGCATTTGGTTACTCTGGTGGACTAGTTTTAGTGGGTCTCTGGTGAGGCGTTTGGTTACTCTGGTGGACTAGTTTTAGTGGGTCTCTGGTGAGGCGTTTGGTTACTCTGGTGGACTAGTTTTAGTGGGTCTCTGGTGGGGCATTTGGTTACTCTGGTGGACTAGTTTTAGTGGGTCTCTGGTGAGGCGTTTGGTTACTCTGGTGGACTAGTTTTAGTGGGTCTCTGGTGAGGAGTTTGGTTACTCTGGTGGACTAGTTTTAGTGGGTCTCTGGTGAGGCGTTTGGTTACTCTGGTGGACTAGTTTTAGTGGGTCTCTGGTGAGGCGTTTGGTTACTCTGGTGGACTAGTTTTAGTGGGTCTCTGGTGAGGCGTTTGGTTACTCTGGTGGACTAGTTTTAGTGGGTCTCTGGTGAGGCGTTTGGTTACTCTGGTGGACTAGTTTTAGTGTGCCCCTCATGTAGGGTTTGGTTACTCTGGTGGACTAGTTTTAGTGGGTTCCTAGCATTGGTTTTAGTTAGTGTGTTGTATGGATTATGGTTAGTCTGGTGGACTAGTTTTAGTGGGTCTCTGGTGTGGGTTTTGGTTAGTGTGGTGGATTAGTTTTAGTGGGTCCCTGGTGTGATACCAAAAGACAAGTAGTTGATTTCGGACGTTCAGATGGGAAAATGTAGTTCAGGTATGTAAATTGAGAATTTTATAAGCAGGATAATGTATTCGTTGCGTAAGCCTATGAATGTAATGTAGTAAACTAGGATAAGTCGTGAGCTACCTAGTGTAGAATCCTACCAAGGTAAGAGGTTGGGATGCTTGAAAGAATACAAAAAAGAGCGACAAAGCTGATAGTGGGATTCCAGAATTACAGTTATGAGGAAAGACTCAGAAAAACCGGCCTACAGTGGTCTAGAAGAGAGAAGAATTCGTGGTGACTTAATAAAGGTTTATAAGATTGATCAGAGGAATGGATAAATTAGACTATAACAAGTTTTTTAAAATACAGCCACCCACAATAACTAAAGAGAGGTCCAGATTAGATATTAGGAAATATTTTTTTAGCCAGAGAGTGGTGAATGCTTGGAATGCATTGCCAGGGGAGGTAGTGGAGGCAGGGACAGTTAATGCATTTAAGAATAAATTGGATGCGCATAGCTTTTAGAGCAAGGTGATGTAAATGAAACTGGTTGTATACAGGCTCTGCAGGGTCTTCTAAACCAGTATAAAGACGTTAAGTTAAGTATGTGAAATTGATTTATTTCTTATGTTCAGAAAGGTACAGGTAGAGTTACTTGACTCGAGTGTGTCACGTGATGATGCTGTTTTGAACAGATCAAAGAATATGTCCACTGCTTCACTAAGAGCATGTCATAAGTGATCAGCCCCAGTCAGAAGTATATTTTTGTTGTAGATTTTTGTTGTATATTGTTACTCATGTATGCATCTATTTTTTGTTTTTCCATGCTAGTATAACCTTAACTTAACTTAGCGTAATTTATACTGGTTTAGAAGACTGCAGAATCTGTATACAACCAGTTTCATTTACATTTCCTTGCTCTAAAAGCTATGTGCATCCAATCTATTTTTAAATTCATTAATTGTCCCTGCCTTCACTACTTCCTGTGGCAACACATTCCAAGTATTCACCTCTCTCTGACAAAAAAAAATATTTCCTAATATCTCTGGACCTTTCTTTAGTAAATTTGTAGCTATGCCCTCTTGTTCTTAGGTGGTTGTGTTTTGAAAAACTTGTTATAGTCTAATTTATCCATTCCTCTGATCATCTTATACACCTGTATTAAGTCCCCACGAATTCTTCTCTTTTCTAGACAATGTAGGCTGGTTTTTCTTAGTCGTTCCTCATAACTGTAATTCTGGAATCTCACTATCAACTTTGTCGCTCTTTTTTGTATCCTTTCCAGCATGTTTATATCCCCTCTACGATAAACACTCCACACCTGTACACAGTACTCTAATCTAGGTCTAACTAATGCTTTATACAGTTTGACGATCACTTCCTTGCTCCAATGTTTAATATTTCTTTTTATTATACTCAACATTGCATTTGCCTTTTTCACTACTACCTGGATTTGCTCACTCACTTTACCTGTATGATCTATTATAACCCCTAGGTGTCTTTCCTTTTCTATAAATCTAATATTGTTCTCACCCATTTTGTAATTATGTTCCATATTGGATCTACTCATGCGGATGACTGCACATTTATCTACATTAAACTACATTTGCATGCTGACAGACCATTCTCAAATTGTATCTAAATCCAACCTCAATATATCCACTTCTGCTTAAGATGAGACACTATTGCATAGTTTTGTGTCATCAGCAAATTTTGCAATCATGGATCTGATATCAATGTCAAAATTGTTTATATATTTTAAGAACAAAATTGGTCCAAAAGCCGAGCCCTGTGGCACTCCACTTTTTACTTCGAACCACTCAGAGTACTTCTTATTTATGTCCACTCTCTGCCTTCTTCTCGTTAACCAAATTTTCAATCCATTTGGCACCTTTCCCACCTATTCCATGTGATTTTAACTATCTAAATAATCTTTGATGAGGTACTCTATCAAAGGCCTTTGCTAAATCTAGATAAATAACATCCCTTTATCTATCATCTATATTTTAGCAACCTCCTCCATGAATTCTAATAGATTTTTTAAGCATGATCTCCCTCTAGTAAAGCCATGCTGACTATTTCTGATTTGATTAAACTTGTATAAATGCATTACAATATTTTCTTTGATTATTGACTCTAACAATTTAAACTCAGAGGTCTATAATTTGCTGGATCTGATTTTTTTCCCTTTTTTGAGTAATGAGATCACTCCCGCATCTTTCCAATCCCATGGAACAATCCCTTTTGTAAGTGATTGAGAACATAATATAGCCAATGGTTTTGTTAGTTGGTCTCTAATTTCAAAAAGCAATTTTGAATGAATAACATCTTCAACTGGACATTTATCCACTTTCAACCCCTCTAATTTTTAAAAAACCATTTCCTCTTTACTACAGATTGATCTTAATCCCGCTGTATCCATGTCTCTTTGAAAAACATCTATAGGCTCTGGGATCTTGGAGCAGTCTTCTTTTGTGTAGACTGTGCCAAAGTGCTGATTGATTAAATTAGC
This sequence comes from Ariolimax columbianus, assembly GCA_036924085.1. Lineage (NCBI taxonomy): Eukaryota > Metazoa > Mollusca > Gastropoda > Stylommatophora > Arionidae > Ariolimax > Ariolimax columbianus. The sequence continues at coordinate 65,852,691 of JAVGWX010000012.1, forward strand.
TGCCTCCCTATTCTCACTTATTACTTTTCCTGTGCTATCTATGAGAGGGCTTACTTTGTCTTTTGTTTATTTCTAAAATAAGAAAAGAAGCTTTTACTATCACTTTTGATCATATGAGCAAGTTTAAAAAAAATGATTTAACCATGTTTTAAAATGCATATTTTGGGTTGGGAGCTAAATGGTTAGTATATGAGAAGGCGATTATCTCATAGGTTTTTAGCTAATGAGAGGGGAAAGGCCTCATGTAAGTTTGGATAGAAGGAGAGTGCTTCTTTGGATCAGGGAATAGTTGTTTGAACTGATTGATCAGAAGTGAGGAAAGCTCACCTGGTTCCTAGTTATATAAGAAGGAGAATATGTCATCTGGGTTTACAGAGTAGTCAGACGTATTAGTGCACCTCATATAAGTCATATAACATATCAGCTGTTTGTTCAGCAGAGGAAAGAAGCCCCTTGGAACAGAAGGGTGTATAAATAGTGGACCAGAATGGTATATAAAAAGTGAACTAGAAGGCTTTATAAATAGTGGGCCAGAAAGGTGTATAAATTGTGGACTAGAAGGGTATATAAATAGTGGACCAGAAGGGTGTATAAATAGTGGACCAAAAAGGTGTATAAATAGTGGACCAAAAGGGTGTATAAATAGAAGACCAGAAGGTTGTATAAATAATGGACCAGAAGGGTGTATAAATAGTGGACCGGAAAGGTGTATAAATAGTGGACAAGAAGGGTCACAAGATTTATTATTGATTATGTTGTTAAGATATTGTTTTGTTGTAACATTTACCTGTGTATTTTGTTTTAAAGGGATCCTAGTAGGATATATTATATCCTAGGGAAAAGAAAGATGCTTCAAACAACTTCATTTTCTTGGGCATGGGAGATGTGTGACAGAGCTACTCTCCAGCAATGTGAGAATCACACACAAGGGTTATTCTCTCTTATTGGCGAGACAGCATGCAGCTTTTGATTGGTCTGTTGTACATTCTTTTCGTTTGTCTGTTGTGCAGATTTTAATTGACTAAAGTTGACATGTACACTTACCAGTGATGGCTTTCAACTGTGCAGCTGTTAAAGATGGTAGATTCAACACTTTCTCTGGGCTGATTCTAATTGTTGTCATACCCTCTATACTTGCTCTCCTGTCTCCTGTATTTAGAGAACATGAAAGTGCCAGATATGACAATGTGGAATAATACAAGCAAATATGTTTCGATACAAGCTTTCATTTAGACATGTTTTTGTTGTTGTTTTTAGAACTACATGAGTATAATTTTTTTAGGATCCGTCCAAATTTGATAGATGAACAGGTCGCACTAGTAGGGGCTGTGTAAAACATTTCAGCTCTCTAGGTTATGAAGTAGTTGGTTAACCGTTACCCCACCTCTCCGCGCAAACGCACTGAAACAAAATTGTGTCAATTTTCAATGCTCGCTTAAGCGTAAGCTCCAGGGTCGTCGGTTTATCATATATAAACTACCAGGTTAATGTCATAGGAACGATTGAACATACTGCTCATTTGATTGTAGAGAGTTCCGACTTTCGTTCTGTATGGTTAGATAAAAACAATGGCGATTTAAAAATTTGTTTTAGACTTTTGGAAATTTCTTGTTTTTCATTTGGATTTGAAGATTCGCCCATTATTGAGAATAGGGAAGTTAAGTTTCTGCAATGGATTTTTCTGAGGTAGATCTATTTAGTTTGTTTATGTAAAGTAAAGTAAGCCATAGCATTACTGCCATAGGGGTGTGAGGTGTTAGCGATCTCGCATTTCAAAGGCTCGGCTATATGAGGGTGGTAGCCATCTCCGCTCCCTCGCCGCTTTTACTTCCCGGACTGAACCAGTAGCCATTTAAAGCTGGGTCAACCCATGGGTACCTGGCTTACTGCTAGATAAGGATAGGCAGCAGGCAGGGAACTATCCACCCCATCTTATAAAATTCACAAAAAAGATGTTTGTTGAGAAGGCCTTTTCTCTTCACTTCAGTTTCTTAGCTGGGTTTTGGGGATCTGGTTTTACTTGATATTTGACAAATATATTCCACCTGGCTGGGATGTGGTCCACTGATCTAGGCACTTCTGTCTATAGTTGTTTTTCAGGATCTGCTTGCTTGTCTGTAGTGTGATACAAGGGGCTTGTCATAAATCTTTACCCTGACCATGAAGGAGTAGGAGAAAGTTGAAATTTGGCACGTTGCTTGTCCCTTCTCAATGTAGCCACTACCTGAATTTATACATTTCTGCCATCTCTGCGTGACCTTCAGAATAAAGTAACCTATTTTTCGAACTAAACCAGTTATCACAAGCCAGTATGACATCTTCGTCACTGTCAAAATGATTTCTTTTCTGCTATTTTTTCAAGTTTTGGGAAAAGAAAAAAGTCTGATGGAGCTAAATCTGGAGAATATGGTGGGTGTGGAAGAATTTCAATATTCAAATCGTTGGCTGTTTGCAGCACAAACCTTGCTTTATGGGAGGGCACGTTGTTTTGAAGCAAAGGCAGAATTTGAGTGTGCTCTATCCCTCGTTTTCTGGTCACAGTCTTTCTTAGTTTGGTAAGAAGATCTGCATAATATTTCTCATTAACCGTACTGCAATGAGGCAGGTAATCTTTCAATATGACACCTTTGACGTCCTAAAAAACAGTCAGCATCACTTTTCTTGCCGATTCCTGTGTTCTTGGTTTGACATGTGTTGGTGAGCCCGGGGTTTTCCACTGCATGCTGGAAATTTTGGATTCTGGGTCATAATGGTGAACCCAAGTCTCATCTACTGTCACCATGGTCGGCAACATGTTTTTCAACCGACACATTTTGAGTAACTGGCCACAGTAATCTGCCCACGTTTGTTTCTGTTCACATGTCAGCAGACACAGTACCCAGCTGGCACACATTTTTCTCATGTTCAGTCTGTTGTGTAAAATTCTAAAAACTGTACTTTCATTCAGTTTTGCTGACCTAAGTATCTCTGCAATTGTCATTTTCCTATCCTGGTCAATGATTCACTCTTGCAGCATTTTCATTGCTGCACTCTAAGGATGGTCTTCCTGATATTGGAAGATCAGCAACATGGGAACGGACACACTTAAACTGCCTACACCAGTTTTTTTTTACAGAAATACACGAAGGACAGAATTCCTCAAACACTGGTTCCATCTCCCTGTGTATTTCTGTAGATGTTTTTCCCTGCAACATCAAGAATTTTATCACAGTTCTGGACTCTGATTTCTCCATTGTTCTGACAAACCGTTAGAGTAGCTGATCCGGTCAATAAGGTGTGTTGCGCCATGCACCATACCGGGTAAACCCGTCGAGGAGAGAAATTCATACTTATCTAGTCCAGTACAAATTGAAATAGCTACATATGTGCCAAATTTAAACTTCTCCTACTCCTTCATGGTCAGGGTAAAGACTTATGACAAGCCCCTTGTAGATGGTGCCTAACAGACTGCGGGTCTACTTTGCTCTAGTCCATTAAGATGGACTCACACATCAGTTAACCACCCTCTGCGGCACTTGTCCCAACGCAGCAGAGAAATAAGCTGATCGAACCTAGCCCGTTAAGCAGGAAATCCTCCTCACGGATACATTCAGCTCATACCAGAGCTGGGAACTGCACAGGGGCATCCGTCCCCGTAGAAGTACAGGTCGACTAAGGACTGTACACTGATGAGAAAAGTCTGACGCAGACTTACAAATCTATAAGGGAAAAGCGTGTGGTTATTTAAAACAATAGAAGATAATTATGCTAATAACAAACGTCAAGAAAGTGTGCAATACTTACGTAAAACACCATCAGCGTCATTTAGTGAATGAACTTCATGGGTGTTACTGTCTAGAAAAATGGCATCTTCGTCACCATCATCACGTCCAAAATCATCACCTATATCAGAAATTGAAGCTGAACGGCGGACTCCTTTAGCTTTAGGGGAAGCCGAAGAAGGTCTAGTACCAGTCCCACCACCAACGGCTGAGATGAGACCATCTACTTGATGTGCTGATCCTGTGCTGCTTTCACGCTAGTTTTGCGAAGTATGTAAAAGAAGGAAATAACCTTTGCATGCATCTCTTTGTAGGAAAGTAATGATGAGATGTCTTCAGAAAATAGCAGTGATGAAAGATTATTTTGGTTTTCGCTACAATCATCATGTAGCATGTACTTGGCAGAACTGTGATCCCACCACAGAACGTCTGAAGCAAATGTGATCTCTTACCAAATCTCCAGAGACATGCCTATGCATTCCTTTACATCTTGGTGCCATCGGCTTCTTGATCTGCCTCTGTCTCTCTTGCCCGGCACCATATCTTCCATTATCGTTCTCTCAAGACCACTGTGTCTTTTGACGTGGCCAAAGTATTTCAACTTTCTGTTCACAGTGGAATTTATGAACCAGTTCTCCTCTATGCCCAACTCCTGTCGAATGTCTGCATTCTTCTTTCTTCGGTTTATGGTATTCTGAGGACCTTTCTATAACATTTAGACTCAAAGAACTTGATTCTCTTCCTTGAGCTTTGCGTAACTGTCCATGTTATCAGTCATATGCTGCCACGGTAAAAAACACAGGTTCTCAAAATGTTCACTTTTGTTTGTTTGCTGGTATTCTGCCATAGTTTCTCAGGTTTCGCTACAATATGATTCTCATAATAAAGTGAGATGTGTTGCACAAAAAACAACCTAGATCACTGGCAAGAAGACTAAATTGTGAAAACATGCTTTACTATAGTGCAACCCATGTTACATTCAATTTCAGCTCAACGGCCCTAGGGTTGGTTTGGGTTTGAGTCCTCTGCCGTAGGCATTCACTAATATCAAATAAGTCCTACTAAATGACAGGAAACATGACATTTAATTAAGAGTACTGGGAAGACAAGGCAGCGCAATGGTTAGCAGTGCACTGGTTTCCCAGCTGAGTGATTGGGGTTCGGTCCCCAGTTGGTGCAGGATTTTTTTCCGATCCCAAAATGGTTCCCAGGGTGCACCTAACCTAAAAAATTGGGTGCCAGAATAATCTGGGAAAGTGAAGGCGGTTGGCGTGATGTTGACCCTATCACACATTGTGTGCCATTGGTCAAGAAAAATATGGGTTTGGTTTAACTCCATATTCTCAATATGCCAAATGGCATGTTAGCGGGATCTTTACTTAACTTACTTGAGTGAGTTGCGCAATGTGTTTATAGTGAGGGGGATGTGCGCAGGATCTTCCTCACTCTCTCGTCCGGACTCAACATGTTCTAGAGGCAAGACATTGTCAAGACTTCTAGTGAAGGGTTCGGATGCAGACAGTATGGTGTCAGCGTGTGCCTCATTATCTCGGTAGCCCTTCCCTTCTCTTTTATAGCAGAATAGCAAAGGCCAGCACAGCCTTTGGTAGAATGCGCTCGATGGTCTGGGCACGTCGTGGCATCAGCGTCAAGACCAAACTCAAAGTCTACCGTGCAACCATCATTCCAACCCTACTATACGCTTGCGAAAGCTGGACTGTATACTCTGGACATGCAAGGAGGTTAAACCACTTCCACACAGGTTGCCTGAGGCGAATATTCCACATCCGATGGCAAGATCGTGTCACTGACATCGAGGTTCTCTCGAGGGCTAACATGCCCAGCATCCATGCACTGCTAGAAAAAGCACGACTAGGATGGGCCGGACACCTCGTCCGTATGTCAGACGAGCGGCTCCCAAAGAAGCTTCTCTACGGCGAACTGAGAGAGGGCGCCCAAAGAAACGTTTTAAAGACGGTCTGAAGGACTCACTAAAAAGTTGCCAGATAGACATCGACAACTGGGAATATCTTGCGAAAAACAGATCTGACTGGAGAAGCGCAGTCAAATCGGGTGTAGCTGCTGGTGAAGATGACCGTGTTGTGAAAGCCCAGAACAGACGCGAGACGCGGAAATCCCGAGCAGCGGGAACACCATCCCCTTCTACATACCTCGTGTGCCCGATATGTAGCAGATGTTTTCGTGCTCGCATTGGCCTGTTCAGCCACATGCGCACCCACACCCAACAGGGAAATCTGTGACAAGGATGATGTCGGCGGTCCTCATCGACAACGATGGACAGCTATTATTATTATACTTAACTTACTTACTGGGGAAAGGAGACTGACGTCTGGTCAGGTAAAACATCATGACCTTGCAGTCTCGCTGTAGTCTACGGCATAAAATCACAATACCCTTTTCAGGACAAATGCTGAAGAAGAAGAAACATATAAATATGCCTGCCAAAGATGGATGTGTCTGACCAAAAGTTGCCAATATCACAGTCAAGCTGTAAACTAGCATCACAACGCATTCCGTTCTCCGGACTACATCTTGCTACTTGCAAAGCCCTGTTCATGGCTTGGTAGCGGGAGATTGAGAACAAACGCAGAAGAAGAAGATATAAATATGATGACAGGAAGAGAGGAGAGAGAGCATAAGTAAAATTATGAAAAATGCTGTGCTGTTGAAGGAGTCGCATGGGGCTAGCAACCTCACCATGTAAAATAAATTGCTCCAGGAATCACCACTGGAAGAGCGTATCAAGTGCTGTGAGAAAGAATTCTTGTCTATCTATATTCAGTCCAGTTGTGTCGTTAGACGTCGTTGGGAGGTGTGACCGCCGTTGTTTCATATTTTAAACCAGACAAAAATCCGCTGGTGATTTGCCAGGTCAATCTGAGTATCTGTTACCAACTGTTAGGTTGGTAGCCCCTGGAATCTGATCGCCTAGTTTTGGGACTGGTGGTGGTGGAAATATAAATTAGAGCAATGTAGACCTGCGATCTGTCAGGAGCCATCTATGCGGCTCTGCTAACCATAAAACCAAGACCTGATGTTATAGCTACATAGTCCCCTTTTTGCGACATATTCTCTGTGAGGCAACCCTAGAATAATTTTAGCAGATTTTTAACTTGAATTTTGCCCAGGCAATAGACCTGCTCTTTTCGATTTTCATCTGTCAAGGGATTTTTAACGTACGTGCCATTGCACACGGGTGTCTGATCTTACTACTCAGAGTCAATTTTTACCAGATGATCAACGTGAAAAAAGCCTGGTGTGCAGCGTGATTTGAACCAGCGACCTCCAGCACCCGAGGTAAACACTTTACCTTGAAACCACTGGGTTATGAAGCCTAAAATACAGTGGTGCTCCATGCTCCATAAGACACTAAGAGGACAAGATATAATCGTATATTAATAATATGAGGCCGAAGATGCAGCGTAGTGAATGAGCAGAAAGGCTGCCTGTATATGGATCAGCGAACCACAGCTGACCAAGACCCTTTTTCATCTCCAAGTGGCGGTCCTGGATACAGGCTACACTAGTGTAGTCTGACTTAAAGAATAAGGTTCGCGGAGGGAAGGTCAACTGGGTACTGATGCTGTGTCGAAACTGAATGTGTCCAGGTCGAAAGACACGGATATCGCAGCCTTGCTGCAAAGAACAAGACAACATCCTTGTTGAAAAATACTGATAAAAAAGCAGAAATATTAATAATGATAACAAATATTACTCACAGATCCACTTTTCTCTTTGTCTGAGGATAATAAAATAATTTGATTACTAGCAATGAATTATGTGTTTCATAAGCTGAAGCAAATCACAATATTTAATGTCATAAATAAATGAACACAATCTCTCCAAATTAAAAGACTAATTCAGAGCTGTGAAACCTTTTCATGCTGGAAAGTCGCACCAAGTTAGCTGTAAACCTAATAAGGCAGCATTCAAGAAATATAATTTAAAATATGTTCATTTCATAAACATAGTAAGAAAAATCAAAGGATTTATTCAACGAAATTTGGATTCATTCAAAAGGTCACATTTAATGGTCTACAAGGCCACGCGCAATCTCAAGGCTCCATGTGATCTTCTGGCCAAATGCAATCTGAAGGCCACATGTGATCTTCTGGCCAAAGTAATCTCAAGGCCACATGTGATCTATTGGCCAAATGCAATCTTCTGGCCACATGCAATCTCAAGGCCACGTGCAATCTTCTGGCCACATGCAATCTCAAGGTCACCTGCGATCTTTTGGCCACATGCAATCTCAAGGTCACATGCGATCTATTGGCCACATGCAATCTCAAGGCCACATGTGATCTATTGGCCAAACACGATCTTCTGGCCAAAGTAATCTCAAGGCCACATGTGATCTATTGGCCAAATACAATCTTCTGGCCACATGCAATCTCAAGGCCACATGCAATCTCAAGGTCACATGCGATCTTCTGGCCACATGCAATCTTCTGGCCACATGCAATCTTCTGGCCACATGCAATCTTCTGGCCACATGCAATCTTCTGGCCACATGCAATCTTCTGGCCACATGCAATCTTCTGGCCACATGCAATCTCAAGGCCACATGTGATCTTATGGCCAAATGCAATCTTAAGACCACATGCAATCTTAAGGCCGCATGCGATCTTGAAACTGCAGGTTCCCTTCCTCTGAATTGATTCATTAATTTGATTAAAAATTAATGTAGCAGTCATTCTGTATAGATCAAAAACATGCTAGTTTTATGCCACCAGATGGGCCACCTCTAGGAAGTGACACGCCAGTCATGGGTCTTCAATGGTTCCCCACAGTTTGTCTCGCATGCTTCTTTCTTCAGGCCTGGTCTTCTCACAGGAGCTTTGATGCAGTGGGCATGTTTGCAAGATATGTTCTGGTGTCTAGAGCCCCTTGTCATATGTGCATTGTGCAGTCTGTGCTGCTTTCATTTCATGCATATGTGAATTTAGTCTACAATGACCCGTTCTAAGGCGGAAAATTTTGGTACACTGTTTCCTGTTTGGTGGGTTGATGGAGTCTTGTGGATGTTTGCTGTTTATTCTCTTTTCCCACAGTTGTTTATATTTGTTTTGGATGTGTGCCCTAACTTCTGGCAGTGATATAGGGTAGGTGAATTGTTCTTCATGTCTGCTCTCTCATTTCCGAATATGTTGCAGTGAGCTAGGATCCACTTGAGTGATTTTGTTTTTTATTCTAGGAACCAACATCATCCGACAAGGGACATTCCCATAAGTGCTCCGTTCTCCATCCAAGCAGCCAGACAAGTGTATATATACTAGAGAGTCCCAGTCAGGCGTTGATTTCGTGTTCTTTGGATCTTTGCAGACAGAACACACTTTCTCCCCTCTCCCCTAGTCACTCCCAAATCTATTATGCTCTGCACATTTGCATTTTCACGACCTTCTGTCTCTTCATCATTCTGTAGAGTGTCCATCACTGCCCTTAACAATTCAACCCTATCTCTCGTCATCACTGCTTCGTTCCGCCACTGCATCAGCTCTTTCATTGCCCCAGATGCCTGCAATGTCCCGAGCAGTAGATCCATGTGACACCTTGTACATCAGAGTTGCTCAGGAGAGAGGCCCACACCCTTATTAGCATGATGTGATTTTGTTATGCCAATTAATCAAAGCCTATCAGCTCCCTGTGGTGTATAGGCCTTCAAGAAATACACATCGTCATTATTTTGCGGGCCAACTGTTCCAGCTCTATCCACATCTTCCTTGTTTCTTTTTGTCTGTTGCTGTCCTCTTAACAGTGGACCTGCTTCTTACTTGGATGGTTGGTGATTGGGTTGAACTTTTCTTGGCACTTGAAATGTAAATATTTCTCCATGTTTTTGTGACACATCTGGGTCTGGTAGGTTACAGTGTTACTATTCTTTGCTCCCTTTTCCAGCCCCAGCAACATTCGAGCAAGAATACAGAAAACTGTTCTTAATTAAATTTTTCCAGCATAAGACAAGATTTGTTTTATAAGGACAAGTCAGCAAATATGTCCCAAATGGTTTTTTAAAAAACAAACTAACCTTAAGCACGCCACCATTTTTTGGGAAAAAATTTGACCTAATTAATTTTCTTAATTTCTGGCTTACAAAATTTTTAATTTTTATGTTTGTTTGTCAATAAATATGATTTTCTGGCGTGTATACACACACAATAGCATAACGAACATGTGGGTGTTATTGTTTTTGTTGTGTGTTTGTTAGTTTTTGAGATTCAAAAAGATGAAGTTGAAAATTTATGAAAATCTCGGAAAAAATTTGGACTCGACCGCTAGACCTAGTTGCTTTGATAGAAAACCATGGAAACCACAACAACGTATCGATACTGTGTTTACAATATCGACACAACTGTTAGTTTCCAATTCAAACGTAGTTCTTTCATCTAAACAAACAAAATAAACAGATCTACTCGATAAAGATCTTTCCCAACAACCTACTTCACCTTTCGCAAAAAGGCGTTGCTCCAAACGGCGTATTCAAAATTAAAACTGTTCAAAAGCCATTTGTAATCGAACATACGATACTTTAATCGGCAAAATATTGTGTATATATGGAGGACGTATTCAGCAGTAAAAAATGGCTGTCGGGAGTGACTCGGTTCCAAAAAAAATTTTTTTTTTTCGCACACCGTTTTTGTAGGCCGAGTTGGTTGGTTCCCTTTGGACCGTGGAGTGCTAAAGGCAAAATGAGATACGAACTTGAAAACCATTTATTATTTATTGCACATACACTATCCCTTATTTCTCGACATAATTTCCCCCAATATTGATACACTTATCTCATGCTTGATAAATGTACCAAAACCTGGAACGTAGAAGCTTTTGGTCTGCAGTCTCAGCAAAATTTGCACTACCCATCAACCCCCCTTGTTGCTGAGCTGTAGTGGTCAGCGACCCATAGCTGACTGCTAGCGTCAGGGCCAGCGAACCAAAGCTGCCAAGACCCTTCTACACCCCCACGCGGTGATCCTGGATAACAGGCTGCAGCAGGGCAGACTGGCTAAGGAGAAGGGATCGAAGAGGGAATGCTATCCCGGAACTAAAAAGATGCTTGCTGAAGTCGGATGTGTTGGACCGAAAGGTGCAAATATCGCAGCCAAGCTGTAAACTACGACACAACGCATTCCGTTCTCTGGACTACATTCTGCTGCTTAAGCCTTTTCAGTGTTTGGTAGCGGGAGATTGAGAATGAACGAAGCCAAGCCAACCCCCCTTGTCATTTATGGAACGTCTACCGCCAGGGCCAAACCAAACAAACACTCTATTGCAATTGCTACACTATCTATCGTTATTCGTCTATCAGTTCGAATCCTCTTCACAGAGATATCGGGGACATTTTTACTAGAAGATCTACATGAAAAAAATCCTGGTCTTCACCGTGATTCGAACCCGCGACCTCCGGCAATCGAGGTGAGCACCCTGTGACTATCATAGTGATTTAAATCTAACCTTGATATCGAACAAGGTCAGAGTGGACTGGGGCGCAAGAGAGGACGGAGCAGAAGTGTGTACAACCAATGAGCTGCAGGAGCCATCAGTATCCACACCCTTCGCTATTTACTGAGAGAGACTGAGCACCTATAGGTAAGCCCGCAGTGCAGGGAAATCAATTCTTAGAAACAGAACAGAACACCCCTCACTCTTCCATCCCTCTTACCCAATCTTGATTGACTGAGCTTCCGTCTTTCCTCTTGCTCCCTTTCTTGTTTCTCTCTTCTTTCCTCCAACTCTTTAACCTTTCGTTCCTGGGCTTCTCTTGCCTCATCTTTCTGCTGCAGCTCTGAAAAATGAAGTATTTTATGACAATGATGAAAAGAAATATTAAACATAGGAGCAAGGAAATGATCGTCAAACTGTATAAAGCTTTAGTTAGATCTAGATTGGAGTACTGTGTACAGGTGTGGAGTCCTTAAGGTGTAAAGAGTAATCAGTGTCAGGTGAAACATACTGATCAAGACCTCACATCATGTCCTCGATTGTGCTCCTGGAAACAGACTATGTCACAACTGTCTGACCAACGAGGTGGGAATCCCCAAATTGAATATATACAAGCTTTGATTGTCTGCAAAATCTACTGTGTACATGTGGACTCAATGAACAAACTGCTGAGAATGTATTACAAGATTATCCCGTGTATAGTCAGTTAAGCAGGGTAACCAAGAGCAATGATTGAACCCTAGACTCAAAACTGTATGGAACTAAAGAGCAACTCGAAACAAGGGTCGAGTTCATCACAAAAACCCATATGATGGTATAAACATCAACAATGCAATCACAAGAGAGTCCCACATTGCACTATAACCAGGAGGACCATTGTCCATCTTCTCAAGTATGCTTCTGCCTCTGGATGTAAGACGAGTTACTGTAATGTTAAATATGTTAATTATAACATGTTTATACTTTTTCTTCTGGTGCGTTCATTCTCAATCTCCTGCTACCAAGCCCTGAACAGGGCTTTGCAAGTAGCAGGATGTAGTCCGGAGAACAGATTTGCGTTGTGTCACTAGTTTACAGTTTGACTGCGATATTTGCACCTTTCGGTCCAACACATCCGTCTTCGGCAGGATGTTTATACTAAAATGTATCAAAGGTTAAATAAAATGCTATAATTATGGTTGCAGTGCTAAAGAAAATTTAACAATCCAAATTTTTAAATCAGAAAATTTAAACTGTAAGCCAATCCAAGTTTAAGAGCAGAAAAATTTAAACATTAAGCAAATCCAATTTTAAAAGCAGAAAAATCTAAACAGTCCAATAGTCCAAAGTTTAAAAGCAGAGAAATTAAAATGAATACTAATCAAAAGTTTAAAAGTAACACAGATGTACCATAGTGATATACCACACAAGGAGTTGGTGACAAACCACACAAGAGAAAGCAAAATAGGATAGGAAATAATCAAGGGCAAAAACAGTAAATTTCAATTTGAATACAATTTAGAGAATTTGTTCCAACCACATATCACCTGTCACAATTGTGGACAGCAGACAATTTGTTTCACTTTCATATAGTGGTGAACAAAAATATGTTCTGTCGATAACTTGTTTAAATTTCACATAGTGGTGAACAAAAATATGTCCTCTCGATAACTTGTTTCAATTTCATATAGTGGTGAACAAAAATATGTCCTCTGAATAACTTGTTTCAATTTCATATAGTGGTGAACAAAAATATGTCTTCTCGATAACTTGTTTCAATTTCATATAGTGGTGAAAAAAAATATGTCCTCTCGATAACTTGTTTCAATTTCATGTAGTGGTTAACAAAAATATATCCTCTCTATATCTTGTCATGCTCTCTTGTCTCTTAGTTGCTTCTCTTCTACCCCATTGTAGGTGTCCTTTTTATGTTAGTTGTATTGTTGTTCTTGTTTAATGCCCACAATGAGCAAGATTACTTTGAAAAGGGTGTTAAGTGGTGGGTTGTGGTAGCTTTTCTCACATCTTGATGGGCAAGTGCCTTACCTGTCAGCTATAGTGACCAAGTTTTTATACTCAGTGGGCTTAAATATTTCAGAACTTCTTTATCTACTTCGTCCGTTTTCAAACTCCTGCTATCAAGCTCTTGCTTTGCAAGTAGCAGGATGTAGTCCGGAGAACGAAATGCATTATGTTGCTAGCTTGACTGCGATATTTGTATCTTTCGGACTGACACATCCGTCTTCGGCAGGTCATAACTTTATTTAGTAAAATCACTGGGTGGGCAGTCATTACAGAAATGTGGCGTGGTAATTGTTTAAGCAAAACTAGCATTATCCATGAAGAAAATCTGCCTGCCATTCCAACTGTATAATTTGAAAGAAAGTGTAAAAAAATATAAATACGAGGCATGTTCAAATGAAACCGGACCAAACTGCAACAAATGAACATACATAAGATACGTATAACGACACTTCAGGTGTAAACAGCACATACCAACCGTCAAGTTTACACAATTTCATTATCCTCCAACTCATAGTTTCCTCAGTAGACTGCTGAAAACGTGACGGATGTGCCAAGTAATCTAGTGAGTTTGTCAGGCACTGTTCATTTTTATGCTGGTATTTTAATGTTGCTACTGCTGAGACCCACTCGCTTCTTTGCCTGCATTGAGCCTTTAATGAGAGTTTCTGCTGCTTGTTTCAGTACTGCTGCCTCAGTATTATAATTATTGCAATATCTTCCAATGAATTTGTGTATCAGCTATTTATAACGTCATTTGACCAGTCACGCTTTTATGTAAAAATCTTCAATTTTAATCCGAGTTGGTAGACAGCGACTTCTAACACATGCACAACATTCTATCAATTTGTTAGCAAATTTCAGATTTTGAAATCACCTAAAATATGGCAGACGATCAGCAGATACGCAGTGGTAGTTTAATGCAGAGTTATTTCCAATATGTGAACATTTATAAGTCCTGCGAATGTTTGCAATTGTCCTTTCTGTGCGATAAAATTTGGATATCAAGGTACAAGAAATGATTTATCAGAGCAATGATTACACATGGATATTAAACATGTCCAGTTCAGACTTGGACACAGAAGAAAGGGATTGTAGTAATGACATTGAAGGTTTAACGTAGAAATACACATGACACCGTAAGCACAATTTAACACTTTATATATCCTTACCATTAATGACACTTCATACTAAATACTAATATATATTTTTATTATCAACACTTCGTGTGATAGATAGTTTAACTATGTGTTTTAAGATAATAATTTTTAGATCGATTGGATTAATATTAATGAACTGTATTTTGAAGAAAAAAAAACAACTATTTGACATACAGAGTTGCGACACTTGTTCCAGACAAAGTCATAAATTGGCAAAATTAGGCAGGACTGGAAAAGGGATAAGCAAAAAATATCATATTGTAATGTAAAAGTAGCGAAAAGTCTTTGGTTAAAATAACAAGGATTACCATTTCACACGTTGTATGTTCCAATTTTGGACAACAGATGACTTGTTTCCCTTTCATATAGCAGTTAATTTGTATTTTGTTGTTGTTGACTCACCCACGACGAGTATGTTTACTTCTCACGATGAGTATGTTTACTTCTCACGATGAGTATGTTTACTTCTCACGATGAGTATGTTTACTTCTCACGATGAGTATGTTTACTTCTCACGATGAGTATGTTTACTCTATAATGTGCCCTGAAAAGGGGACTATGTGGCAAGTTGCAGTAGCTTTCCTCAAATCCTGATTGTGCTGATGAAGGTGGAGGGGGTCGTCCAGGCTGATGTGCTATGCTTGCCTTCATCTGCGTAACGCATATTACTAAGTGGATCATGTAGATACCCACTTAGCTAGCCAGACTGCCATGAAACAGCCTGTATCTAGGCAGAACTGCATGGAAGTGAGGTGGGGGTCTTGATCAGTATGTTTCACCTGACCCTGGAAAACATAGTCTGATCATTATGTTTCCCCTGACCCTGACTAACATAGCCTGATCAGAATGTATCACCTGACCAGAAGCCAGTCTCCTATTCCCATAGCAGATAACTAAAATATATCACGTCAATAACTTTTGACACCCACTAACTCCAAATGTTTCAGGACTTGCTTTATTCAAATATCAGGGTGGAAAGCAATATTGGAATGTGGTTGGGGAGTTTAAGAAAAATGTAGACTTGCTCTGGCCTTACTTCTGACGTGAGCAGGCTAGAAAACAGAGTCATGCCTTCTACAAGAGCAATTTTATTATGTCCAGTATAATCTTGAACATACAAAAATGAGTGCAGCATGCAAGTCATTTTGCTGTTCGCCGTACTGGTCTCCAGATCTGTAAATTCAAATTGACGAGTAACACCAAGTTTCATTATTTTCACAAGACTGACAGAAACAGGAGACACAAAAAAAAAAAAAAAGGATCAGGTTTGTAATGCCAGTTTAAAACATTACAAGTCACATTTCTCTACTTTACCTCTCTCTAAAATCCCATGCCTTTAACATTTAAACATAAGAGACAACAAAAACAGACCATAATTGTTAAAATATAAATGTTGGGCACAAGAAAAAAACTTTTAATTGTTAAAGTAGAGATGTCACAGATAAAGAAAAAACCTTAATGGTTAAAATAGAGATGACACAGATACAAAACAACCTATAATGGTTAAAATAGAGCTTAAGCTTAATGTCTTTATACTGGTTTAGAAGACTCTACACAGTCTGTATACAACTAGTTTCTTCGAGGGTGGTTTTTAACCAATGATCTCGTCCATCTTAATAGACTCACACTAGAGCTAATTAGACCCACAGTCAGTTAGACGCTACCTAACGCTCTTAACCACCTGGGGGAAGGTATAAATAACTTTGGTAGATTTTTAAAAGACATGTCATAGATAAAGAAGAAAGAACATTAATTACTAAAATAGAGATGTTACAAATCAAGAAAAAACATATAATGGTTCAAATAGAGATGTCCCAGATGAACAAAAGAAAATCTTAATGGTTAAAAATAGAGATGCCACATATTAAGAAAAAAAACCTAAAATGGTGAAAATAAAGATGTCACGGATAAAAAAAAACCCTTAATGGTTAAAATAGATGTCAAAGATAAATAAATAAGAACCTTTATGGTTGAAATAGAAATGTCACAGATAAAGGAAAAAAAACGTTAAATGGTTAAAAATAGAGATGTCGCATATAGAGAAAAATCCATTTAATGTGTAAAGTTGAGATGTTGCAAAGAAAATAATATAAATGTTAGAGACAAAGAAAAGCTTCATGACAGTTTTTTTTTTTTACACTTGTCATATTTTCAAGGGCTGAGTGCGTTATACTGCATTTTATGTTTAATGGTCAAGTGTAACCTACTTCAGAACACATTTTTCTAACGGGATTACTCCATATAGAAGCGCGACCTTGAAATTTCAGCAATCCGAACACATGCAAGTTTGACTAAGCCCCTTACTGCTTTGTAATGCCACCCACGCCCTCCTACCTACCCATCACAAAGGTAGCCAAAGATGCCAATGAAATGCTAGTAGTCCATCGAGAGGGAAGGAAAGTGGGAGTTGACATGAACACGTGCTAGATGAAAATCATACACAATAGCTACGCTCCCCACAACCCAGTCATCATTGATGGAGAGAGTCTGGATGACGTGGATGAATACATCTACCTTGGACAGCTGCTCAATATGAAGAACAATCTGAATCCGTAGTTGACAAAACGGCGTTGCGCGGGTTGGGCTGCTTTCTCTTCCATAAAGCCTGTACTGGATAACATCCAAGACCAGAGCCTGAGCACCTGTCTATTAACCTTTAGCACGCCACCATAATTTTTTGAAAATTTTTCGCAACTTTCAATTTTGCTACTTTCAAAAATTGTAACTGTTCTGTTTGTTGGTCAATAAATATGATTTTCTTGTGTGTAGAGACACAAATGAATAAAGAAGTTATTGATGTTATTGTCTTTGTTAGTTTCTGAGATTCAAGAAGAATGTGAAATTTTATGAAAAAATAAAAATATTTGGACTTTCCCCGGCTAGGCCTAGTTGCTCCGGTAGAAATCAATGGAAACCACAACAAAGTATCGATACTGTGTTTATAATATCAGCACAACTGTTAGTTTCCAATTCAAGCGTAGTTATTAGATCTAAACAAATAAAATAAACAGATCTACCCGATAAAGATCCTTCCCAACAACCTACTTTACCTTTCCCCAAAAGTCGGCCTGCTCCAATCGGCGAAATAAGAAAATAAATAGTTCAAAAGCCATTTGTACTCTAACATACGATACTTTTACCGGCAAAAAGCCTGTGTAGATGGACGTGACGAATCCAGCAGTAAAATAAATGGCTATTGGTAGTCTCCGTACTTAGTAAAAAAATAATTTTCGAACATTTTTTTTAGTGTAAGACAAATTTGGCTGGGGCAGTCGGAGTGCTAAAGTTAACACCACAGTACTACCTGCAACGTGCTAAGTGGTGGAAACATGGTTACTCACAAAAGAGATGGAGTCCAAACTCAGAATGACCCAAGATTCCCTCGAGAGACACATGGTTGGCTTCACACTTCATAGCCAGCGCACAAAAGGTCTACACAACTCTGATATATGTCAATTGCCAATAGTGGAGGATGCAGTTATTTTGGCAGACAAGGTCAAATATCATTGGGTAAGCCACTTCAGTTCAGTTCATCTTGTGACCTCTTGAGATCGTTGGGACACCCCTGCTGACATCTCCACAACTCTGCGCCATCCCTCTCTGTCTGCAGCTGCTTTTTGTGACTCCTCAAGTTGTAGGTTAGTCCATTCATGGATGTTGTCTTCTCATCATTTTCTCGGACGTCCTTGCCTTCGCTTGCTCTGTACTGTGCCCTGTAGAATGGAATTTACGAGCCTATTGGACCTCGAGACGTGGCCATACCAAGTCAGCTTTCACCTTTTGATCGTTGAAAGGAGGTCGTCGTACAGTCCCCTTTCATTCTCGATTCTTCATGATTTGTGATACGATCTTTGTGGGGAATATTTAGGAATCTTCTAAAACATATCATCTCCATTACCTGGATTCTTCTCTGGAGATCCACTGTAATAGTCAATGTTTCGCACGCGTAGAGGAATATCGAAAAAACCAGTGAGTGCAATAGTCTGACCTTTATGGCAAGGGAATCATTTATCTTTCCATATATGTTTCAATCGTGCAAGCGCTTTTGTTGTTTGTGTTATTCTGGCCAGGACCTCTAGTTTTGATCCCTCAACACTGATTGTTGAGTCCAGATATTTGAAACAGTTCAATGTTTCAAAATCTTGTCCATTTGCTTTGATCACAGCATTGTTTCCCTCAGTTTTGTTGGTCACCAACTTTGCTTTTCTGCGTTTATCTCCATGTCATAACCCTGTGCTGTTACATCCAGTCTTCAAATCAATTCTCGAAGTTCTGTCTCCGTCCCCGTAAGCCACTTACTAAAATTAATTGATGATCGAAGGAGCACAGTGACAACAATTTGGTGCCACAGAGACAAAAAAGCGACCACAGTGACGACCACCAACATGCTGGTCAGACTCCCTTGCCTTCCACAACAACATTCATGATGCTACAGACAGATGACTCAGCATCCACTGGTCCACCGTAGCCCATGACAGAGACCATTGGAAAGGAAGTCATCTAGTAATTCAGTAATGTCTATTTACAATCATTCACCTTTTTGTTCCAATGTAAAGCAGCAGTTTCAAGCGCAACTGAGCGCATGAGTTGCAGTGGTCAGCGACCCATAGCTGCCAAGACCCTTCTACACCTCCACGTGGTGATCCTGGATAACAGGCTGCAGCAGGGCAGACTGGCTAAGGAGAAGGGATTGAAGAGGGAATGCTAAGCCGGTAATCAAAAAATGCTTGCTGAAGTTGGATGTGTTGGACCGAAAGGTGCAAATATCGCAGTCAAGCTGTAAACTACGACACAACGCATTCCGTTCTCTGGACTACATTCTGCTACTTAAGCCCTTTCAGTGTTTGGTAGCGTGAGATTGAGAACGAACGAAGCCAAGCCAAGCGCAGCTGATTCTGCAGTGGCTGAATGCTTTTTGCATGATGAGGTTGATAACGGCAAGTACAACCCTCTCAAGTCACTTTTTTAGTAAATTTTTAGAAGGTTACAGTGGCCCTTTACTTTTCACTCCAGGTCTGATTTCAGCTCTGCCTTTTTTGGTACTGGGCTTGCTGTCCTGCTGCGATCCGTGTTCTCTTAGCCAGACTACGCTAGAGCAGTCTGTTTCCAGGACCGCCGCTTACAGGCAGAATAGGTCTTGGTCAGCTCTAGTTCGATTACTTTTCGGTGTCGGATGTTGAAGACAGTACTTGACATCATCTTTATCATCAAATGAGGGAGATATAAGAGATTACAGTAACTTTCTATGCATGTTGAAAAAGGACTCTTAAATAGAGTTGTGTTTTGACTAGCAACATTATTTTGTAAATTAAATAGCTACATGGCAGATGTAAATATTGTAATACAGACTTCCTGTAAGAGGAGCAACTGCAGTAGTCACCACATTCTTGTATGAAACCCCCAAAAATGTAACAGAAAGAATAACAATAACAGCAAGTGATCAGTTACAAACCTGCAATTTGCCGCTGCTGCTCTGTGGTGAGGACCCCTTCCATCCTGCGTAAATCCATCATCATCAGACGCTGAGACTCCAGGAACTGGTCATTTGCCATCTGCCAAGTTTGTTTCAAGGCTTCGTGGGACTGTTTCTCTTCTTCCAAAAGATGGCATACTGTAGATTAACATGCAAATTTATAGGACATTAAGGATGACCTTAGTAATTGATACTTCAGGGGGCACAGACAGATGTAAGGGCTAGAACTGGAAAGGGAAGGACAGCATTCTTGTTACTTAATAATATATGAAAATCCAGGGAAATAAAAACAAACAAAGAGCGGGTAAAGGTTGTTTTTATACCTTTAGCACTCTGAATTATAAAAGTACGGAAGTTCCCACAGCCACTGAATTATTTTTCAGGACGTCACGTTTTTCTAGGTTGTTCACTTTGAAAATCTGTATTTATGTTTGTTTGTTGTATAAATATGAATTGTTTGTGTGAAGAGATATAAATGAATAAAGAACTACTTGGTGTTATTGTGGTTGATGTGCGTGTGTTAGTTTATGAGATACAATAAGAGGAATGTGAAAATTTTAAAAAATGGCAACATTTCGATTTTGCCCAAGACGGGTTTAGACCACACAGATACAATTATAACCCCACAGAATTCTACAGCAGAGAGGTTAGACCACACAGACAGCATTCCACCCTACAAGGGTCAAACTGCACTGTTAGCCACCTCTTACAACATCCTATCAGCGGGGCAGTGAACTTATTCTTATCTACATCACACACAGGACCTTCCCAAAAACCACCGGGACAAACAAATAGGCACAATACAGAAAGATCACACAATCTCACCTTCTTGCAACTCATTGTTGACTGCATCTGCTTCATCTTGGAGCACATTCTTCTGTGTGCTGAGAACAGCAACATACATTTCTAGGTCAGTTCTGGCAGCTTTCTCACCTTTCAAGTAACCAAGCAGTTTGTCTACCTGAGAAAAATATATGTTATGTGAGCCTACGTTGTGCAATGCTATTGTTATGTTACCAAATGATGTATTATATAATGATGTTTTTATGTTATATTATTATGTTGATGTTTTTTGGGTGCACATGATACAAAAACGTCGGTTGAGTTGGTTGGGTCCCAATATGAGACATGAAAGTCTTTCAAAGAACATACTAGAGGATAAGATTCAAGGGAAAAGAGGACCGATGCAACCAAAACTCACCTTTACATCTCAAGCATGCAGGGACATTAAAGTACCAAATTATGCTGCAATGAAGAGAACTGTAGAGGATAGGGTCAAATGGAGAGACATACTCAAACAATATTATGCTATATTATGTTATGTTCTATTTAACGTTATGCTATATTATGTTGTTTTGTTCTATTTAATATTATACTACATTATGTTATGTTAAACTATGTAATATGTTATGTTCTGTTGTTCCATGTAATATTATGCTATATTATGTTGTCACCAAATGGAAGAGGCCGTGAGAACATTAAAGAAAAGGAAATCTCCCGGAAAAGACGGGATAAAAAACGAAATGCTGATGGGGCTGGGCCAAACAGCAAAGAGGAAACTACTATCAGTCCTGAACCAAAGCTGGAAAAGGGGTATTGTATCCCAGGCATGGAAAGACGCAGTACTTGTACCAGTACCAAAGAAAGGAAAAGACAAAACAGATCCAAATGGATACAGGCCTATCAGCCTACTGAGCTGCGTAGGCAAACTGATGGAACGTATGATAAACACCAGACTGATGTGGCATCTGGAAGAAAAACACATACTAATTCCACAGCAAGCAGGCTTTAGACAGCACAGATCCACTGAGGATCAGGTCATCCTCATAGCCCAGGAAATAGAAGATGCCTACCAGGAGCAAAAGCACACAGTAGCGGTTTGGGTGGACCTAGAAAAGGCATTTGACAAAGTCTGGAAAGAGGGACTTAGAGTCAAGCTAAGAAGAAGTGAAGTTTGTGGGAAAATGTACAAATGGATCAGTCACTACCTCAAAAACAGAACGGCCAGAGTTCAAGTACAAGGGCAGATGAGCAAAAAGGTGACACTTGAGCAGGGAGTACCCCAAGGGGGAGTACTGTCACCCACACTCTTCCTGGTGTATATAAATGACATTACAGAGAATATACCAAGAAGAGTCCATAGCTCAATGTTTTCAGACGATCTGGCTATGTGGACCTCTGAAAAAAATCTCACCATAGCAAGAAATCGGATGCAGCAGGCCCTAACATCGCTGGAAGAGTGGGTGAACTCATGGCTGGTCAAAATAAATGAGGAAAAAACGACATGTACAATATTCTCGCTATCAAACAAACCCCAAATTAAGTCTTAATGGCAAATACCTGCAGCCAAATCACAACCCAAACTACCTGGGAGTCACATTTGATCGACGCATGACATGGAAAAGTCAAATCGAGAGAAACCGAATGAGTGCCAGACAAAGAATGGCAATCATGAGGAAACTTGCTGGCACAAGCTGGGGAGCAGACGAAAGTATACTAAAGAAACTGTACACTGGAAGAGTGAGACCAGTTCTCGAGTATGGCATTGCAGCATGGACAACAGCAGCAAAGGTGAACTTCGATAAAATTAGCAAACTCCAAAACCAAGCCATGAGAGTTATAACAGGAGGCATGAAGTCAACACCAATTGTAGAACTTGAAAAGATTACAAAACTGCAATCCATGACCGACAGAAGAGACTGCAGAGCCCAGCAGCAATCAGAGAAACTCAGAAGACTGACTGACCATCCAATGCACCAGAGACTAAACAATTTCGGAAATGGGAAACTAAAGCAGAGAAACTTTGCAGAAATAGCCAAAGCAAAGATGCACGAAGACCCCATGAACGCACTAACAACTTCAAAGCCCATCCCTACTGTACGAAAACCTACCTGGAGGCAGCATATATTTCCAGAGGTGGTAGAAAATATACCAGGTATTGGAAACAAAAACTGCCAGACTGAAAAAGAAAGAAGAAGAGATACTACCCTAAATTACATAACGGAAAACTACCCAAGCATGGACTGAACCCATGCATACACCGACGGTTCAGTAACAAACACAACACAGAACGGAGGGGCAGGAGCATTTCTGAACCTACCAAATGGCAGAAAAATAACACTGTCATTTGCTACTGGAAAATACACAAGCAATTTCAGAGCGGAGGCAGAGGCACTGAGGGCGGCAGTGGAAGAATTGGTGACAGGTAAAAGGGATGAAAGCCATATAGTCCTGCTTACAGATGCTCTGGCCGTAGTCACAGCACTAAAAAGCCAGAAAAATACTGAACTTAATGATTTAAGAGCAGTACTCTGTCAACTATGCCAGCAGTCCGCACCAAAAAGGGTAGTGGTGCAGTGGGTTCCATCCCACTGCAACATCCAAGGCAACGAGGAGGCAGACAGACTGGCAAAAGAAGGTGCAAAACTACCACAACCAGATACTAGTATGACGTACGAAGAGTCAAAACGGCTTATTAGAGCTAGATACATGACCAAATGGGAAACCGAACATACTGGCTACACAAAAAATGATGCCTATTACCAGTTGAACAGAAGAGAGCAGGTCGTGGTCTTCAGACTTTGCACTGGCCACAATAAGATAGGTGACACTGACGAATGCCCATGTGGTACCGGGAAAATGACCGCTGAGCATTTGCTGTAAAACTGCCCGACATACGAAGATAGACAAGCTCTATGGCAGTGTCGACAGCTTCAGGATGACCGCTGCTTTTTTCGAAAAAATAATGGTTGCTGTCTGACTGCGTATGATGAAGAATATGTTGTCACCTACGTGTAACTTTACGCGAGCGAGACTTGGGACTCTGACAGCGGTTCTTGAGGAAAGAATTTATGCAATGGAGGTGTCTGCGTCAAATTCTCGGATTTTTTAATTTAGACCACGTCACGAATAAGGCAGTTCGGGACATCGTTAAGAGAGAGGTCGACCAATATAAAGACCTATTGGCTATGGTAAAAGCATGCAAGCTCACATGGTATGGGCATGTTTCAAGATCGTCCGAGTTGACCAAGACGGTCCTGTGCCTGGGAAGCGTAAGAGAGGGAAACAGAAAAAGAGATGGGAAGACAACATCAGAGAGTGGACGGGAATGTCCATAGCTAGAACAAATATCCTGGCACAATACAGAGTGAAGTGGCGGAAACAATCTGCAGTATTGGTGCCCCAATAACCTTTCAGGTTATGGGACTGATAATGTTGATGTTATACTATATTGTGGTATGTTATATTATGATATGTCAACAACAACAACAAAAAGTTGAGGCTGTGATTTAAAATAAGACTACAAAAAACATGATTCAAATTCTGTGCTGAAGCAAAAACAAGAACAAAATCTACATTATGACCAAATAGTCCTTATCAAGGACAGTGAACAATACACATAAAAGCAACTAACATATCATAGGGAACTGAGACGCTAGTCCAGTCAGTCACTGACCAGGACGTTGCGTCAGGGTCAGGCACAATACACTGTCAAAGACCACAATTTCTCTTCCATGTAGCGTCCCCTGGAAGCAAGCTGTTTTCAAGGCAGCCTAGCTGACAATATGTGAATCGATATGATGATCTCCACAGTAGTGAGCGCCACGCAGATGAAGCCAAGCATAGCACAACTGCCTGGAGGACCTCGGTCGACCTTCATCAGCATGCACGGGATGTGAGGAAAGCTATTACAACCCACCACTTAACGCCATTTTCAGGGAGCACAAAAGAGTCAACTTACTCATTGTGGGCATTAAACAACAATTACACAACAATACATCATGAAAGTAGAAATGAACACATACAAAAGAAATATGAACACATAAGAGATCAAAATGAACATGTTGCATACTCTACAAACTTCTCACTTCCGTATTTAACCCTAGTTTTTAACCTTTTCATGTAGATCTGTAATGGAATCCAAATCAGGTAGTGAAGGTGACTTTCTAGAGTCCTCTGTCTTAGTTT
Organism: Ariolimax columbianus; assembly: GCA_036924085.1. Lineage (NCBI taxonomy): Eukaryota > Metazoa > Mollusca > Gastropoda > Stylommatophora > Arionidae > Ariolimax > Ariolimax columbianus. The sequence goes on from JAVGWX010000012.1 coordinate 65,877,515, forward strand.
CTGAACTACCCTGTTTGATATAAAAAAATTACAGATATGATATATAAATATAATTCTTAGTTCTTAGATGACTAGTACTTCTACAGGGGTACATGTCCCTGTGCAGGTCCCAGTTCTGGTATGAGCTGGATGTGCCCGGGAGGAGGATTTCCTGCTCATCAGGCTAGGCTCGAGCAGCTTATTACTCCGTTGCGTTTGGATAGCTGCCCTGCGGAGGGTGGTTAATCGATGTGCGAGTTCATCTTTATAGACTCAAACACTAGAGCAGCCTGTTAGGTGTCATCTTTGCTGTTCTTAACAAACCACCTAGCCATGGCCGGTGTTATGTCATGTCAAATAGTTTCACCTCTTACGACATGCTCTCTGTGGTGCTATTCTTGTCCTTGTCAAACACAAAGACTGGAAAGAATTTTAGACATTCACAAAGGTAACCCCCACCAGGTTGGCAGTTGATCTTTTCATTTCCCTTGGTGTTACAATGTGATTGTATCCACTGTATCACTGCTTTCTGGAACTCTTGAGACAAACTGAAAGTTATCCAACTTTTTTAGTTCAAAATGATCACACAGCTCTTTGCCCTATTTGTATTCGATTGCAGGGCACTATTAGGAAGAATACAAATAATGAACTGAATTCACTATTCAACACTGAGTTAAATATTCGGTGCATCCCTAATTATTATCGCCTTTCCAAACTTGTGACACAAATCGTGATTAGGGGTGCAAAATGCGGCTTAGCTTTTTCATTTACCTGCTGATGTCCGCCTTTCTTCAGAGATTCTGCTAATTTGGCCTCTGTTTCTTCAAGCTTGGCTTTGAGGGACTTGATTTCACTCTCAAGAGGCACAACAACTGACTTCAAGATCTGAGCATCTTCCTGGGCCTAAGGAAACATAAGAGGCAATGAGATGGCCAGATAATAGCCCACTTTAACAACCAAGTTACAAGTCATAATACACAAAACCTAACATGTTTTTCTAAAAGAGATGATCTTACATTTCAGAATTTCTATGGATTGATCAAATCTTATGAGGCATATAATGTGGATCCTGTCACCTTTATTGAGAGGAAAGAATAGTCTTCTTCTTCGATCAACTGATGCTATGCTTCTAGCCTGGTGAGATTCACAAAGAAGCATGTGCGTTTCAGGTCTTTGCTGGTCCCACACAGCTTTCCGAGCATGGTCGCTCCCCCAGGCCAGACTGCCTCAATTTGGTCTGTATAAGTAGGGTAGTCTTGCAGGATATGTTCTGGAGTTTGCTTTGCTGCTCCTCAACCGTATGTGGAGCTGTCGCTGAGATCCATTTTGTGGAAGTGGCCTTGAGTCTGTAATGTCCAGTTCTGAGTCTAAAAACCTTTTTCTGCCCATCTCTGTCAAGTTTGTTCATGATGTTATTTTCCGGCTCGCATACTTTGTGCTCGTCTCTCCATTCCATCCATATGGATTATTTGACGACTGTCTTTGCTTCTTGATAGCTCTGTGGATGCTGCCACTTCCAGCTTTTTCTAGCTCATCTGCTATCTCGTTTCCAAGGATCCAACAGGGGACCAGAATCCACTGTAGGACTAGATCTGTTTTTTTTTGGACAGCAATCCGATGTATTTTCTTTTCTTGCGAGAATCTATCTTGTTTGGAGTTTGAGATGCTTGGAGGGAAAGAATAGTACCACCTTACCTTACTATATAGTAAGAGAAGGGCTGTGCATGCCAAACTCTTCATGTAAAAAAAAAAAACAATGCCGCAATCTGTTAGTGTTTTTATGAGTTTGACTTGTGTCAGGATGGGGTTTCAGCTTTCTTTGACAATTTGTTATAACCTATTCGTTACCAGGGATAATGCAATGAGATGGAGTTCACTATATCACAACATTATTGAACCACTAACATATCATCATTTAAACATTTCAGATCCCTGTGGAGCACAGGTCGTCAACAAATACACAGCAAGTCATCCTGTCACGGGTCATCTTTTCCAGTTTTGTCCATGTCTTCAGTTTCCTTCATGCTTGTTTTGATCCACTTTCTCCATGTGCGATTTGGTCTGCCTCTACCTCTCCTGCCCTGGGGATTCTAACATTCAGGTAACTGAAGTTGAACCCCATACCTTTGCAGTTAAAAGTAAGCAATCTACCACTTAGCTAATGAGATGCTTTTCTGACATATCTTAACCATTACCACACCACAGCCAAGAAATTGCAAACCGTTCATTCCGTACTGTGGTCGAAATTCGTCGACAGCTCTAGGGTCATCGCGTTATTGTATATAAACTACCGAGTTAATGCCATAGAAACAGCTGAACATACTGCTCTTTTGATTGTGAGTTCCAACTTTCATCATGTCTGGTTAGATGAAAACAAAGGCTATTTAGAAATTAGTTCTAGATTTAAAAAAATATTTCTTCTGTTTTTCACTTGGATTTGAAGATTCACCCATTATTGAGAATGGGGAAGTTCAGTTTCTGCAACTGATTTATCTCAGGTAGATATGTTTAGTTTGTATATGTAGATACAATAATTATGTTTATAGTCAAAGTGACAGACTATAGCCACGGTAAACATCGACAGTAGTATTAATATGTTTATCTGAATTTTTATTTGGTTTCTAGCCAAAGGACGCCACTGCCGGTCTGTATGTTTGTGCTATTTTTCACTACTATTACCTTCATCTTCTTGTATCTCAGAAACTAACATTCATACAATAATAACAATAACACCAACACATTCTTTATTAAAATATGTCTCTAAACAAATTTTAAATAAAACACAAAAGACTATACAAAAAATATTAGAGGCTCTCAAAATCAACAACCATGTCGTGACTTGAGGGGCTGAAAAATCAAGCCTCTGATGGGAAATAGATGTAATTATTTAATCTGGTATGGTAAAGGTTAAGACTATGAAAATACATTTCACTTAACCTTTACACTATTGGCAACCTTTTTAGCCTGAGTGTTGTGACTAAAGGCAAAAAAAACTAAACGGCCGTATTGTCTCTGTATTACCACCAGGTATTGTTATAGAAATGGGGATGAACAAACAGATATTTGAATCTAAAAATAGACCACTTCCGCCCATTTGTTTCAATTGTAAAAAATGACTTGTTTGATTTTCAAGAAAATTTTAAAACTATTCTCGTTTTCACATGGTTTTGAAGATTATCCCATTATTGAGGGTGATAAAGTGAAGATGTCGCAACAGATCTTTCTTAGGTAGAACTGTTTAGTTTGTTATGTAAATGTAATGAACATGTTTATAGTGGAAACTAATCTAGATGTTTGTGCTTTTTCATAATTTTCACCTTCATCTTCTTGTATCTCAGAAACTAACACACCATTGGCTTATTTCTTCTTGTCAGACGACAGTAATTGTGCTTTTAGCGCAAAGCCGAGCAGAAATATAGAGACCATGTGTTGCCCATGCAGTATGATCCCTCTCTCGGTCTGCCTTGTTTGCTCCAAAGGGGAAAGATGATACCAATACATTTGGAACAATGCAAGCTGCAGAAGCTGCCTGTTCACTCCTAGAGCAGCCACCAACCAAGTCTAAGGGCCTGGTCTACCCTGCCACAACACTCAGCTGAGGTTGCCTTTCCTCGCGCTTGGATAAGGCATTGTATCCTCTTGTGTGTTCTCCTTCGCACATCAACGGTTGTCAGGTTTGGTGGACCCTGACCAACTTTCAGAGTTATCAGAAAACAGGTTGCACAGCCATATCTGACAAAACCCGACAAGATACGCCAGATGGCTTCAGATGGTTTGAAATCAGAGTTTTCCTCTCCTAGATGAACAACCCTTCCTAGGCTTTCGAGCCCCATCTGCCCGAAACTAACACACACACAACAAAAACAATAACACCATCAAGTTCTTTTTTCATTTATGTCTCTAATGCTAATAGTTGTCCATCACAAGTGATGAAGACCACTCTCTTGGTTCAGCCGTGTGGACAGTCGTGTCCGCTGAAATGGGTGACCTGCGCGGTTATTTAGATTAAAGTGAGGAAGAAACTGCGCCTTTTGTCAACCTCACTCACAGAGCCTAAGCTACCTTTTGCCAGTGGCAAGACATTCATCGAGACGACTGGAGATAGCATAGGATGCAGATTTTGCCTCAGGGTTACCACCGAAGCCTTTCCGTAAACATGTAACCCACAGGGTAGAAAGGTGGGATGGCATCTAACGCAGTTTGTTGTGCCTTTTCGATAACCACAAGGTTTTTTTATGTCTCTAAACACAAACAAATCATATCTATAGACCAATGGGACAATGAGGCTAACGTCTGGTCAGGCAAAACAAACTGATCAGACAATGTTAGCCAGGATCAAGAGAAATATACTGGCAAAGACTCTCACCTGACCTCCTCGTTGGTCGTCCTGGAAACAGACTGTTGTCGACAATCTGGTTAACAAGGTGAGGGTCAACATGATTCCCATAGTAGTGAGCGACACGCAGATGAAGCCAAGCATAGCACAACCGCCTGGAGGACCCCGGTCCACCTTCATCAGCACGCTCGGGATGTGAGGAAAGCTACGACAACCCGCCACTTAACGTCCTTTTTAGGGCGCACAATAGAGTAAACCTACTCATTGTGGGCATTCAACAACAACAATAGACCAATAAATAAAAAGGTTACAGGCTCTCAAAGTCAACAACCATAGTCAAACATGACGTTCATCAATTCTTGATGTAGTGTGGATAAGGTTCAAACATTTTTTTTAACAGACAAAGATTTAGGATGCAAAAATATGTAAATGAAATATCTTACTTTTCTCATGCTTTCTTCCAGGTTCTCATGCTCCGTACTGGTGCTTGCTGTACTGACAGCCCCCACACGTTTGATAGATTTGGCCACAGTGGACAAGAAACTCTCCCTGTTGTTACAAAAAACGGTAAAGGTAGTCACACAGCAGACATTGCTGTCAAGGATGAAGTGTTGATCATGATATAATCCCTTAGCTGTGAGCTGATAGCTACCCATCTAATGCCTCTCTGACAATGTGAACTACACCTTTGCTGTACAAAAAGATGGTCGTCTTCACTTTTCCCATGAAGGTTGTCCACTGCAAGCCTTGCCATGAAAGTTCGTCGTGGCTGGATTGTTGCCTTTTACAGTCCGTGCCCATCTCCTGACAGTACTGACACAGGCGTCACCATATACCACAGTCATTCTTCAATGCATGTTGATGGGCACACGACTTTCAATTACAGCACGTTGCTTTAACCGTATTTCCATTAGGCCGCCATTTTGCTGTCTGCTGTGCGCATGCGTCACATTCAAGGCGCATGCTACTACATGCCCATATAGTCTTATAGGGTGCAAGACGTGCTTAGAAATAATGCAGCTGTGAGGGAAAATTGTGTCAATGTTTATTGTGGTCCCGCAAAGGCTTTTCCCAACATGTGATACATGGAGCAAGATGTGGCTTGCCTACTTCATTTACCTGCTCGTGTCAACTTTTCTTTAGAGATTCTGCCAGTTTGGCCTCTCTGTTTCTTCAAACTTGGTTTTGAGGGATTTAATTTCACTCTCAAAAGGCACAACAACTGATTTCAAATAAAATGAGTCACTGGCTGCTGTCCGCTTTTGCACTGCTGCATCTTTGCCCCGCCTCTCGATCAAAATATGATATCTGCCATATTTTCTCTCTACAAAAAAAAAACCCACCTGACTTTTAATATATAAATTATAAGAATTGTAATATACAGTCTGCTACACTGACCTAGAGAATGATAGAAAAAAATAGAAGATGATAATAAGAACGAGAAAAACTGCACAAGACAGGTAGGGTTGGAGAGGATTGGTTGACGGCTTATGCAACCGAAGATGCTTAGATTGAAGAACAAGTGGAATCTCATGGAAAACAGAGATGATCAGCAGAAATTACCTTTTACCCTTAACATTATAAAGTGTGGCAGAGATACTAAAATATCTAAGTATCACCCATCTCCCCTAAACAGACACTGATAAACACGCTGATCAACCCTACGTTATGTTATCATTGTCAGACTTGAGCCCTGTTAGATAGACACAAACGTTAAGATCGAGACCTGTGAGATGTAATGTGTACAAAGTGCAGCAGGAATGACAATTTGCAACGATATATTTTGGAAAATGGTGGGAACTACATCGGTTAATTACTATATCGAATAAAACAGAAAATAAAGTGGTTTGACCATTTGACAAGGATGCAGTATGATCAATCTGCAGCGATGTCATACTACATGGAGGGGACGGTGTGGGCTAGTGGTTAAGTGGCATGGCTCACAACTCGAAGGTGCTGGGTTCGATCCCCATCACAGCACCGGCCGTTACCCCGGGCAAGCAAACCCTTAGAAAATTCAGGAGGAGAAAGACCCTTACATAAAATGCATGCTGAAGTCGGATGCACTGGGCCAACAGGCGCAAAATAAAGACCACTGTGCAGCGACCACAGCTTTTTGGGGATTAGAGAAGTAAGGTGAACGCACAAAAAAAATATTACATGGAGATTTCAAGGCCACGAACAAGAGATCGACTCTGGTGACGATGGATAGAGAGGATCAAAGAAACACTCCTAAATTTAAGAGCACAAGCCTCCCACCCACTGGAAAACTAAAGTTTACGCATACCTCCTCTCTGCGACCTCGCAAGGTAAGAGCAGTAGGACAAAGAAGAAGTGGCAATGATAATTGTGCAACAGACCTCTCTTGGCTGAGCTTAGTTCTCAACTCTTGTATCTCCTCCTCATAATTTTCATTAAGTGAGACCAGCTTATTCCTCTCAGACTCGTACTGTGCGGCTGTGTTGTCTGAAGCTGTCTCCGCCGCATCTGAAAAAAAGCAACGAGTATGTAATCTAATATTATACAATAATACACAGGTTGAGCTTCATCATTCAACCATCTTGTTCTCCGGGGAACATAGGGCCAGGGTTGAAGATGCATCGCAGTAAATGAGCTGACAGCATCTAGCAACTCATAGCTGGCTGCTTGCATCGTGGTCAGCTAGCTAGAGCTGACCAAGACCCTACCTTCACCCAAGCAGCAGCCCTGGAAACAGGCTACACTAGTGTATTTTGGCGATAGGGATCGCAAGCCCGGCAACCAAAAGGCGCAGATATCGCACCCTCACTGTAAACTATGACACGCCACAACACTTTTTCAGGACAAACGCCGAAGAAGAATATCTTTTGTCTGACCCTTACTGGTGAAAACCTGTCTAGCCCCGATAGAACGTGCCAGGAATAACGCTCCCAATGACACATCTCCAGTACTCGAGCTGCCGAACTAAAACAAAGCAAACATGCAAGTGATGACGAGAAATAATGTTGTAGATACAGTTAAAAGCATTAGAGCCCAAAATTACCTTTCATCAGCTGCTGTAAACTTGCAACCTCTTGCTGGTAATTAGCTATGATATTGTTGATCTCCTCTTGTTTGTTACCTTCGGAGACAGCCACAGCTGTTCGGACGCCTTCAAGCTCACATCGAAGTTTGTTCATTTCTTCTCGCATGTTTAATAATTCTTCCTCCAGTGACTTCACCTTAGTTTCATTTACCAGGCATCGTTCTTGCTCCGCCTTGAGTTCATCTGTAAGACAAAGAGATCAAATTAGTTCCCATATTTGACGTTTCTCCAGAGTGAATCCCGGGAGGGAGGGAGGGGGAAGAAGGACCACTGTATCTCCAGTTATGTCGTTAAATGTGACTAAAGGAGGTCAACTATAGCGGCGGCCTTATGCTCGAGCTGGTGTAGTATCTTTTTTTCTTTCCATTCGCCGAATTTCTTTATTTTCCAAGGTGCGTGCGTTGCACTATGTTTTTATTTTGCGTCTGTCGGCACAGTGCATCCGACTTCGGCATGCATTTTATGTAAGGGTCTTCCTCCTCCTGAATTTTCGAAGGGTTTGCTTCCCCGGGGTAATGGCCAGTGCAGCAATGATCGGTCATGCGAGCATTGTGTGTGATGGTAGTGTGCTAGACTGAGTAGCTCGGAGTAAAGCATCTCCTAGGATGCATCACCAATGGGTAAACTGTTCAGAGATACTTTCAGAGTTTTTGCATTGCTTCTTCTGTCCCTCGATGAGTACTTGTCTGTTCTGGTATAACAGTACAAAGGCTGTTTAGGTAGGCATACAAATAACATGTCCAGTTCATCAGATTGGGGTTTTCTGCATCAGTGTAAAGATGTCTAAGAGTCTCGTCCAGTTGAGGACTTCAGAGTTGGACACTCTATTCTGCGAGCCGATCCTGAGCAGCCTGGTGAGACAGCTCATGTGGAAATGGTTTGAGTTTACTGATCTATGTCTGCTATAGAATGACCATTTTTCACAGACATATAGAAGGGTGATTCTGCAAATCCAAGAAATCATTACCAAATGTCTAAAATAAATTTCAAAATCGCCATTGTCTAATAAGACAGGACTGAAGTGGAACTCTACAATCGAAAGAGCAGTATTTTAAGTTGATTTCTACGGTAGACCGGTAGACAATTGTCCTTGTGCTTGTATATGTCGACAATGGTGGTTACATTCAGTCCCTGCTTATTTGACCTACTTCTCAAATTAAGCCAAAAAAATATGTTAGCTTGTGAAGCAGCACAAAGCCTACTGCTTTGCAAACCTAAACAGGAATAGCATATCAGTGAGCTCAACTCATTCAGCATGTAGGAACTAGAATATGTGCATAGTGATAATTCATTTAGAATTAATAATGTATGCACACAGAACTTCAATTCTTCTTCTTCTTCGTTCTCAATCTCCCGCTACCAAACCCTGAAAAGGGCTTAAGTAGCAGAATGTAGTCCAGAGAACGGAATGCGCTGTGTCGTAGTTTACAGCTTGACTGCGATATTTGCACCTTTCGGTCCAACACATCCGACTTCAGCAAGCATTTTTTGAGTACCGGGTTAGCATTCCCTCTTCGATCCCTTCTCGTTAGCCAGTCTGCCCTGCTGCAGCCTGTTATCCAGGATCACCGCGTGGAGGTGTAGAAGGGTCTTGGCAGCTCTGGTTCGCTGGCCCTGATGCTAGCAGTCAGCTATGGGTCGCTGACCACTGCAGCTCATGCGCTGCTCAGCATCTTGATTCCGAACTTCAATTCAATGTCTAGCACATGAATTGTGCACATAAAGAATTGTCCACATAAACAACAAACCCCATACATACAAACCTTGAAAGTCGCAGTATCGAAAGATGACACGAATTGGTGCAGGCTCCAGAGATGGAATTTCGGGAGGAACCTGCTCCTGGACGTCATCTACCATACACAACATGGAAGTCGCTGAATAGACTCCAAACTGGTGTATCACGGTGCAAGAGGAATATGAAATGATGGGGATACACAGATGATGACACATGTGATTGCGGCGCAATACAGGCCCCAGACCACCAGCCTCAACCTCCAGGAAACATGCAACAGGTGTGACATGCTGGAGGCAAATGACAAGGCAATCCATGTCGCTGAATACTGGATGCAAGATATATTACGTGGTGCTTGGACACGGAAAGTAAGTAACATGAATTGTCCCATTTAAGGCATTTCTACTTCTGCCTTCAGATTTCAATTTCAATGACTTTAAGAAAGACAACAGTCAACTCGATGCTCTGTACACTTTCAAAAAGTTTTTCAAGGAAGGACATTGGTTGTTGCTACATGTCACTCCTTTTACTTGGGTATGTTGAGAAGGACTGCAATAGGTCGTCCATTGTTATGGGAGCTGTGTCACAGGTACAAAATTCTGTTGAGCAAATCTTGGTTTTATTATAAGGATGGCTGTTGTGTACTGTGTGAAGCCAGAAGATGATCACCTGATCTTGCTTGGAGAATTGGTAGAAGGCAGTCATTTACATTAGAGATGGTGAACAATCCCTTATAGTTCCACAAAATTAATTTCCACAAACTTCAACATTGATGGCTTTACAAAATTACTGAAACAAGATGCATTTGGAAGGAGATATCAAAGAACACATCCTCACTCACCTACAGTCAGTAACTTATCTGCCTTGCAGACAGGCATGTAGAGGACAGCCAAAGAATAGGGAGTGTTAACCTTTGCTACCAGAGCCTGAAAAGTGAGTAAAAATACAGAAACACTGGAACCTGCCTGGTGTGTCACAAGAGGTGATTAAGAAAGGTTGGACATGATCTTATGATCCCAGCATGCAAAAACTATAAGCCCCAAGATAAAGATAAGAACACTCTACATTCCATGGCAAAAGAGGAGCTACTAAGAAATACAAAAAAGATTTGTCAGCAAGGGGATGTTCTGAGCCGAAAGGAAACAAAAATAGCAGAAATGTTTGCATTTTGCATTAAACACTTGATTTAACTATGAACTTTTTTAAACCTTTAGCACATGCATGGCGATTTATTACGCCCAAAACAACGGACGTCGTGCCACCAATGGCAGCAAAATACGCCTGGCGATAAGAAATTATTCTAGAGCATTATTGTGCATTTACACCGGTTGAAACACCCCGGAAATTGAATCTAAAAATAGGCAATGCCGTCATTGTAGATGTAAACAACAAAGGTATAGTTTGAAAGAGAATTTTGAAACAATATATTATCTTTTTCTCAACGACTGGAGGATTGTTCCATTATTGCATGTGATGAAGGTAAGTTGTTGCAACATATTTTTAGGACACAGATCTGTTTAATTTGATTATTTAGCAGTATTATATACGTTTGTAAGGAAAAATAGCAGATATGACAACCTTGTGCAAAACACTGTTGGTGTTGTGTGACGATTTTCACATTCCGAAAGGTCTAGATTCCCAGCCCAATTGGTAGATGTAAATGTTGTTGCCATTTTTCCTTATCGCCTTCATCATTTTGTATCTCAGAAACTAACACACACACAACAAAAACAATAAAACCAACACTTTCTTTATTCATTTATGTCTCTACACGCAAACACATCATATTTATATGACAAACAAAAAAGATACAGGCTCTCAAAGTGAACAACCTAGAGAAATGTGACGTGCTGATAAAGTATGGAGTGGCGGCGGGACTTCCGTACTTTTATTATTCATAGTGGTAAAGGTTAAGTACTAAATTCATCACACCACAGATATATTATAAATGCCATGTATTCATACCTTCCTTTTGTAAGAAGAGCTCTCTGAACTTTGCCCGTTTTACTCCAAAATCTTTTTCCAGGTCAGTCTTTTCTTTCTCCAAGAGAATTAACTTTTCATCTAGACTATTTGCTGTGGAGAATAACAACAATAACAATATTATCATAATGTAAAGTACATCCACAAATATATGAATATACATAATTTTTTATACCAAATCTCATACAAAATAGTGTGTGGCTGTTTGTCCTTTCTTATTCTTACTCCTTTTTGCTCCCTTTGAAGTATATATTTTATTTTTATTTGCGTTGGCCTTATTTCTCTATTCCCCAAGGCGGTGTGCGTTGCACTGCGGTTTTTATTTTTCACCTGTCGGCCCAGTGCATCCGACTTCAGCATGCATTTTATGTAAGGGTCTACTTCCTCCTGCATTTTCTAAGGGTTTGCTTCCCCGGGGTAACGGCCGGTGCTGTGATGGGGATCGAACCCAGCACCTTTGGGGTGTGAGCCGTGTCACTTAACCACTAGGCCACGCCGTTCCCCATGAAGTATATGAACACCTTGCAGCTGGTGCCAATACAGGAAGCATGCATCAAAACACATGCTTGTGCTCCTGCAGAAGTGGTTAAAATAACAATTCATATGGCATGAGGTTACCAGTCTCAAAGACAACTTCATTAAATCACCTTTAGCAACATGTGGTTTCAGATATTTAAACTAATGTGTATGTTTTCAGATTCACCTCAGCTCATCTCGTGACCTCTTCAGATCATTGGGGTACCCCTGATGAGATCTCCACAGTCCTGCGCCTTTTCTCTCTGTCTGCAATTGTTTTTGTGCCTCCTTGGGTCGTAGGTTAGTCTATTCATGATATTGTCTTCCCATTACTTTCTCGGATGTCCTTGCTTTCGCTTGCCCTGTAGTATTTGTGTGGTCCTTGGACCTCGGGACATGGCCATGCCAAGTCAGCTTTCACATTTTGATCGTTGTGAGAAGCTAGTTGTACAGTTCACTTTAACTCTCGATTCTTCAACATACTTCATCAATTGTGATAGTCTTTGTAGGTGACATTTAGGAGTCTTCTAAAACATCTCATCTCCATAGCCTGGATTTTTCTCAAGGAGGTCTGCTGTAATGGTCCGTGTTTCTCAGGCATAGAGGAATATAGAAAGAACCAGTGAGTGCATTAGTTTGACCATTATGGAGATGGAAAGTCGTTTATCTTTCCATATATGTGTCAATCATGCAAGCGCTGTTTTTGTTTGTGCTATTCTGGCCAGGACCTCTGGTTTTGATCCCTCATCCCTGATTGTTAAGCCCAGATACTTAAAACCGTTCACTGTTGCAGATTCAATTTATAGTACTTTGATCAAACTTATAATCCATTGATATAGAATTTGTGACTGTAATAAAGTTTAATAATTCATGTCGTTATATTTATTTCTTTTTTTTATCTGCGTTCGCCTTATTTCTAAATTTTCCAAGTCAGTGTGTGTTTCGCTATGTTTTTATTTTGCGCCTGTTGGCCCTTTCATCCGACTTCGGCATGCATTTTATGTAAGGGTCTGCTACCTCCTGCATTTTCTAAGAGTTTGCTTCCTCGGAGTAACGGCCGATGCTGTGATGAACCCAGCACCTTTGGGTTATGAGCCTTGTCACTTAACCACTAGCCCACGCAGTCCCCATGTCTAGCTATAGAATTGATGATTGCATTCCCAAAGATATCCTATATGGACAGTTTCAGATGGCAAAAGAGCAGTCGGGCAACCACAGTTAAGGTTCAAAGATGTGTGTAAGCTGATATGAACACCCAGGGTAGAAGTCTGACATCCTGGGAAGATGAAGCTGCAGATTATCCAGGTGGAGATGTACCCTGAAGGGCCAGCTCACACTTGGTGAAAAGAAGCTCTTGCAATACAGAGAAGTGGAAAAAAAATGCTGCAAGGAGAAAGGCAAGAATACAAGCTAAGTGTATATTTTTTGTTGATCACTACAAGGCTTATCATCCCATAGTTAGTCATGACTGAAAGGGGCTACTACACTACACTACATTACACTATACGATTTCAAATGCTAAATACAGATCTTTTGCACACTGGAGTATTCATTAAAACACATCTTGAGGCAGTCATTGCTGTTTGACATAATACTTGAAATGCTTGGAATCCTAGTATTCTTCTTCTTCGTACGCTGTCAGACGTCAACCTTTATTTTTTCGAAAAAAGCAGTGGTCATCCTGAGGCTGTCGACACTGCCATAGAGCTTGTCTAGGTGTTGCCACTGGTGATGGCCACATCTGCTTTCTCTGATCCTTGTATGCCGGGCAGTTTTGCAGCAAATGTTCAGTGGTCATTTTCCTGGTACCGCACGTGCGGAATCCTGGTATTCAAACAAGCATGTTTTAATGTCTGTTGTCAGGTAGCCGAAGGCTTCGGTTATGCGTAGTAGGTATTTTAGAACTTCCTGCGGCTTACTAGGCCTTGGGGAAGGTACAATTAATTTGGGTAGATTTTTTAATTTTCATCAGAAGATCTACTGGAAAAAATCCTGGTCTCAGCGGTGATTCGAACCAGCGACCTCTGGCACCCGAGGCGGACACCTTACCGTAAAACCACTGAGATATCCCGCCCCTTGATGTAATAATATCAAGGAATTCATCTGTATCAAGAGCCAAAAAACAATCCAGGGGTGCTAACTTTTCATCTACACATTCTGGATTTATGCCGGGTGTTGTCCTGGTACCAGCTGACTTTTGAATAAATCTAAAGTTATTAAAGGTATTAACATCACCTTTAGCATCACCATCTACATGTGACCAGTGGTCAAGTGGAGCTGTATATTGACTTTTTTTGCATGTTGATTGACCTTGGCTGGGGTAATGCTCACTCATCAGTTGAGTCCAAAGTGTTGGATACAACAGCAACACTTTCATTATTAGAAGAAAAACTACTGTCCATGTCTGAATCCAGTAGCTTATTTTCTTGATCAAGAATGTTTTCCAGAAATTTCATTGCTTTAGAAGCATACATTCTTGTAAAAGGTTTAGAAGAAGAAGCTAAGTGACAAGCCATATTTCAAATAATAGAGGAAAAAAATAATGAAAAATAATATTGTTTTGATATCGCAAAAGATTTTGAAATAAACACACAGAACGTCCTTTCCAACTCAAATTTGGAACCAAAATGGTTAACTAACACATGTGGGGATATCCGAGACTGCTTTTAAAAGCATGGACTAAATTAAATGGCTGTATTTATATATTATATTGACCAACATCATTGGCGTTGGTCCGGCATGGTGTGTGAAACGTACCAACAATACAGAGAGCTGAAAATAACTGTGCTGACCTAGAAATTCTAGGCAAAATTATATGTGCAAATTTCATGTCACTAGACCTTTAGTTTTTAGCAAGACGAACCAACAGATGCATGTATTTTGTGTTTTAAGTATTTAGATTCATAGTCATACCAACTCTGTTGTAACTTATCAGTGCCCCTGTCAAGACATGGATCCTGACCAAAAAGAGCATTGTGTGTAAACTAACCTTGCAAACCTGTGCAAGTAGCAGCAAGCGTATCCCACATATGATCATCACAAACAAACAAACAACCTTGCAGAAATTCTATGCTACAATCCTAACCAGCATTACTGATTGTGATTACAAAATATCATGATGGTCATTTACTAAATGCAAGAGCTGGAGCAGCCAGCAACCCAGAGCTGACTGCTAGCACCAGGGCCAGGCCTGCCAAGAACCTTCTACTTCTCCACGTGGTCATGCCCCTCTCAACAAACATCTGAATAGATTAGACCCACTACGTAAAACAAACTGCAGATTCTGCCATGGTCACAAGGAGTCAGTCGAGCACCTCCAGACTTTGTGCTCAAGACTGTCTGATCTGCGGAACCTGCTGTTACCACCACACCCCACCATACTCAACACATCACTACAACAATTGAGGAGGACAAGTGCTTTTGCTCTGGAGGCATTGGGCTGTCAAGAGATGCCAGCTTACACTACAGCTAATGGGATTATATCATCATCATCACCTCCAGATAGTGATCCTGGACAACAGTGCAACAGACCAGACTGGCTAAAGAGAAGGGATTGAAGAAGGAAGGCTAACCAAGTACTCAACTATCTCTGTCGAAGTCGGATGTGTCAGACCGAAAGGTGAAAGAAATATCACACGTAAACTAGTCTATGACACAACGCATTCCGTTATCTGGACTTCATCCTGCTACTTGCAAAGTCATTTTCAGAGCTTGGTAGCGGGAGTTTGAAAACGATCAATGAAAAAGAAGTAAGAATAGATATACTCAGTAATTATAGTGTTTATAGTATTACATTTGTTTAGTATAGAGATTATTAATCTTATACTAATACTATAGAGTAAAGGTAGAACCAATTTAATTTAATTTTTTTTAACTTGTAACGAAATTTATTTTGTATATCCGCAAACAAGTGGAGAAAAAGTCTCAATGTCTGTTTTTGTTTGTTTATATACTACCGGCTAACAAAACATTCATTCACAGTTCCTTTTATGTGAAGCACACAAGTGTTACTGCAACTAAGAGTGCAGCTTACATAGTTATGACAGATCATTTACGGATAAGTGCGTCAATGATCAGTTGAGTTTACTGAGTGTTAGCTTGACTTCCTTGAACGTTCTACCATGTAACAACCCCTCGTATCGATCCTTTATCTGTAACATATATGTCAAGGACTGCAATCAAGATAACATATAATGTCACCTTCGTTAGAGGCCTGAGCCTCGGTTTGTGATCCCAAATCCATCTCTTCTCTACTCAATGTTTATGTTTGCATCGAAGATCGGCTCATTTTCTTCACGTCATATACACAGGTCGCCATCTATTTCCGGAACACTGATAAGGGAGGTCACCTCCGTTTAAATCGATACTTCCATTGATAAGTAAAAGATGGTCATGAGGCTCCATTTTCAATTCCACTGTACTCCCTGCTATGTGCTACGGTGCTGAGACGTGGAGAAAAACAAAATCACTAGAGGACAAATTGAGAGTGAATCAGGGCTCCCTTTAGAGATGCTTCGTCGGAATCACTCTCTGGAATCAACGTGTGCAAGGTCTCCACAATTCTGACATAAGACGATTGTCCTTGACCTTAGTGAATGATGCGGTAAAGTAATTCATGCAGTCAAGGCAAAACATAGATGGGCAGGTCATATGTTGCGACGAAACGATGGTCGGTGATAGATAGAGCACAGCGACAGCAGTCTGGTACCATCAGGGTAAGAAGAGAACACGATGAAGACCTCCAATACGTTGGTCAGACTCTCTTGCTGTACGCTGCAACATCCGAGATGCCTCTAGAGGAGAACTTACCACGTACTGGACTTCTGTGGTCCAAGACAGGGTTCGCCGGAGGAGTTGTTGCAATCCGACGCGACGCTGAGGAACGGGTCATCAAGATAAAAAAGATGGCTGAACTTTTAACTTAACGTCTTTATACTGGCTTAGAAGATTCTGCAGAGGCTGTATACAACCAGTTTCTTGTAGGGGGGTTAATCGATGTGCGAGTCCATCTTAATAGAGCAAAAAACACTAGAGCAAAGTAGACCCACAGTCTGTTAGGTGCCATCTATGCTGCTCTTAGTCTTAGCAAACTACCTAACTATGGCTGTGTTATGCCACGTCACACAGTCGCCTCTTACAACATGCTCTATGTGGGGCAGTAGTGCCATTCTTGTCTTTGTAATACACAAAGACCTCATCGGACCACTCAGGATTATGTCATTATCACGTATCATGTCATCATCACGTATCATGTCCTTTTCCATCACAGCTCGTCTGAAAGAAACTTGATCACCTGCCAATTCTCCAGCCCGCTCCAGAGTCAGGAGCAAGCATTCCTTGACATCTTGGTGTCATCGCCTTATTGATCTGCCTCTCTTGTCCAGCACCATACCTCCCATTACCGCTGTCTCAAGCCCATTGAGTTTTTTGATGTGGCCAAAATATTTAGATTTTCTAGTCATGATTGAAATTATGAACCAGTTCTTCTCTATGCTCAACTCTTGCTGAATTTCTACATTTGTCTTTTTCTCCGTCCAGGGTATTCTGAGGATTTTTCTGTAATATTTTGACTCAAAGGATTCGATTCTTTGTCTAGAAGTTTTGTCATCCATGATTCGCAGCCATAACCTGCCACATGAAAAACACAGGCTCTCAAGAATTTTACCTTTGTCATTTTGTTGGTGCTCTGCCATAATTTTTTCAGGCTGTTCAGTCTCTAAAGATGTATAATAAGTAAAATAAGACGGATAGAATCAGAAACGAAGAGATTAGGAGACAGGTAGGCACACAACACCAGTGGTAGTCTTCATCAAGATACAGCAAATTAAATGGTTCGACCACATGACATGATAAAGACCAGAAAGTATCCATCAGAAAGCAATGCACTAATATTAATAGTTGCCAATCGCAAATATCTGGGTTCGATTGTCAGTGATGGAGGATCAAAATGTGAAGTGTTGACTACAATAGTGAAGGCAATATCCGCGCTTGCACGGCTTAACAAAATCTGGCAAGACAAACGGTTAACCATATGCAAGAAGATCAGATTAATGTGCACATTGGTACTGTCAGTATTCCTCTATGCTTGTGAGACATGGACAATTACAGCTGACCTGCAGCGGAGGGTGCCTTAGAGATGAGATGTTTCTAAGACTATAAACGTCATGTACAAAGATCGAGTTACACATGAGGAAATACAAGGAAAAATTACAAAAGCAATAGGGCCTTTTGAAGACCTTAGCAACTGTAAAAAGAAGGAAACTCGCTTGGTACAGGCACACATGGAGGTCAAATGGTCTTGCAAATACAATCATGCACGGAAAGGTGCAAGGCAGACGACGAAGAGATCATCCCAAAAAGATGTGGGAGGACAACATAACAGAATGGGCCAATCTCAGACCAGAGGAGGCACATACAGCGGCCAATAACAGATAGAGATTGGGTTGTGGGGATGACTTCATGTGTGCCTCAACAACCTCACCGGTGACGGGAAGACCTAACCTGATCGCAAGCGAAGATGGCTTCAATAAAAGACTATTGCTGCGAAATTTGTTCTCTGATGACTGTAAAGACCAATCCTGGAAAGCCTTACCTTGCCACATTCAGACACACAAGTGGGGAGCCATGTATGGAATAGTTGTGAGTATTGTTTTTTTTTAGGGCAGCAGGCTTTTGTAAAGTCTCTCCGATGGTTATATTCTCTGAGATCTGAGTACCTTCGGTGATACTAACTCGCCAGGTGGTATGGTCTTGTGCAAGCATTTCACAGGAGGATACATGCAATGGAAATGAGGTGCTATAGAAAACTCCTAAATGTTACATATAAAGATCGTGTCACGAACATAGAAATCGGTCAGAGAGTTGAAGACGCTATTGGTCCTTTTGAAGATCTGTTCACAGCTATCAAAAGACGAAAGATGGCCTGGTGCGGGCACGTCGCGAGGTCCAACGGAATTACCAACTCGATACTCTTTGGGTCCGTACTGGGACAGAGAGGGCGAGGACGTCCAAGGAAGAGATGGGTGGACAACATCACTGAGTGCTCAGGCCTTCGTCCCGGTGAGATTCGTCAGGCGGCGACAGACAGAGAGGGTTGGCGTGGGATTTTCATGTCTTCATGTGTGCCCCAACGACCTGATGGGTTACGGGATGTACTGAACTGAACTGATGTCAGTAATGAAGCTTTTCAGAAACACTTTGAAGGAGCCTTTGTGTTGCGTTTCATCTAACCCCTGGTGAGCGACTGCCTGTTTTGAGCTCACCGGGGATGTGCTCATCGGTCATGCAAATATGTCTTGTCCATCTTATTTGAGCTTTTTGCAGAAGCGCATATATGCTCAATTTGTTAGTCTTGCTAAGAATTTTACAGTTAGGTACCTTGTCCTGTCACCTGATTCCGAGCAGTCTACGCAGACAGCTCAAGTGAAAATGACTTAGCTAGCTGTCTGCTATACACTGTCCATGTCTCACAGATAAACCTCATGTGCCTGTTATGCAACATATGCTTTTGTGCAGCATTGGCCTCTTCTACCACATGCGCACCCACACCTATCAGGGAAAGCTGTGACAAGGATAACATCGGCGGTGCTCATCGACCACGATGGACATCTATTATTATTAGTGAAGGTACTAGGTGAAACTAGTGACTGCCTGGAGACGGTTTTGTCCAGTAATGTTTGGTTCGATGTACGGCTCCACACAGGCAGACTGGAAGAGTACCTCCGTTTTCCTGGTGCTAATTGTGAGACCAAAGTTATTGCATGCCGCCAAAAACTCCGTAATGATGGACCATATCCTTATCTGGTAAAGTGTTGAGGGTGCAATCATTCACGAATAGAAGATATGGGATCGTGGCTTCACTCATCTTGGTGTAGGGTTCAAGTCCCATCGGAATAAACAACTGACTCTGCGTCCTGCGCCTATATCTATACAGATACAATAATATATATATTAACAAGGCGTGTTCAAATAAAAACGGACCTAACTGCACCAAGTGAACATACGTACGATGCACACGATGAAGTCACTTTTGATGTAAATAGCACATACCAACCGTCAAGTTTGCAATCAGGACAAAACCAAAAGGAAAGAAAGAGAAAGAATACGATGTCTAATAAGTGTCTGTAATTAGATAAATGAAGAAGACCAAGTTCCAAAATTATTCTGTTGGATATCTTGCCTGGCACTGACAGCAATGTGTAAGGTCTCCTCTGCTGATAAGATGTCTTGTGCTTCTTGTGGTGGAGATCTATTTTAGACTTTCTTTGAAATACTCAACTAATCATTTATGTTGTTCCTCCAGTGAGGTCAATATATTTCCTTCTCTATCTTTGATTGGATTGTCTGTCTGTATATAAGTGGTTTTTGATCCATAAATTTGATTTTGTGTGACTTTTGGTCCATTCCTCGTGTGACTTTTGTTCAATTAACTTGACTTCATGTGGCTCTTGATCCATTAACTTGACTTTATTTGGCTCTTGATCCATTAACTTGACTTTATTTTGCTTTTGATCCATTAACTTGACTTTATGTGGTTCTTGATCCATTTACTTAACTTTATGTGGTTCTTGAACCATTAACTTGCCATTTTGTGGTTCTTGGTCCATTAACTTGACTTTATTTGGCTCTTGATCCATTAATTTGACTTTATGTGGCTCAACATCCATTAACAACTTCATGTGGCTCTTGATCCATTAACTTGACTTTATGTGGTTCTTGATCCATTAACTTGCCATTTTGTGGTTCTTGGTCCATTAACTTGACTTCACACAGCCCTTCATCCATTAACATAATTTCATGCATATCTTCATCCATTAACTTGACTTCACACAGCCCTTCATCCATTAACTTGATTTTATGCATCTCTTCATCCATTAACTTGACTTCCCACAACCGTTATCCATTAACTTGACTTCATGCGGCGTACATGGCGGTTTGAGTTAGAGACTCTTGGTATGAACATGACAGCAGGGTAGATAATAAGGAACAAAATGGAGGAGAAGAAAAAAAAAAGTGATATAATAACACAACTAGTAACATATGTATATTACAAAAATATCCTTTATTCTCTTTTTCAACAGTGGCTTTGTACATGAGGAAACGTGAACACATGTATTTAAAGCATTGTATTCTGATCTGGTGCGAATACAAGAGATTCAATCATACAGATCAAGTCCGAAATACTGTCATACCTGGAAGCAACATTAAGGACTCCTTACAATTTAACTAAATGTTCTCGGCCTTTTGGTTAAGATCAATGGGAGTCGCATAAGCTGAAATCCGGAAATTTCATAGAAAAATGATACATGTAAGAATCACGAATTACCATCATTCATTTCATGAAATTGTAACACCCACCATCTCTCATGGACATTTAATTCCACTTCACGTGCTATATCATAAATATATTTTGTTATCAAATCGGAAATGTGCAATAAAGATACGAAAAAGATAAAACATGGCTAAAATCAAAGTGTATGAGGTGTGTTAAAAAAGTATCAGACTTTTGAGAAATACGATTACTCACTTGGAGTTTTGAAACGCTAATCTCCTTTAAAGTACTCTCCTTGGGACTCCACACGCTTCTCCCAGCGGTCCTGCCATTGCTGGAAGCATTTCATGAAGATCTCTTTGGGAATGGGGTACAGCTGGGTCGTCGCATATCACATAATATCTTCTCGTCACTCAAATCGGCACCCTTTCATTGGAATTTTCAGCTTGGGGAACAGCCAAAAATCCTGTGGGGCTGTACATCATGAGGATGCACCACAAGGCACCAAAGAGTACTACCTGCAGGTTATGCATCGTCTTCGTGATGCTGTTAAACGAGAATGGCCGGACTTGTAGACAATGAGAACTTGGCTATTACATCATGACAACGCTCCCGTCCAATCTTCACATCTGCTTCAGACTATCTAGGCCAAATAAAACATTCCTCTGGTTCACCATGCTGTCTATTCTCCCAACATGGACCCTTATGATTTTTACTAAACTGAAAATTGCGCTGAAAGGGACCCGATTTGAGCCACAAGAAGATATTATGTATCAAGTGGTTCACAGAGGTCTTTGTGTATGACGAGGACAAGAATATCACCACTGCCCCACAGTGACAGCATAACACTGGCCATGGTTAGGTGGTTTGTTAACAGCAGCATAGATGGTGCCTAACAGGCTGTGGGTCTACTTTGCTCTAGTGTTTGAGTTTATTAAGATGGACTCGCACATCGGTTAACCAGCCTTCACGACACTTGTCCTAACGTAGCGGAGTAATACGCTGCTCGAGCCTAGCCCACTAAGCAGAACACCCTTCTCCCGGCTACATCCAGCTCATACCAGAGCTGGGACCTGCACAGGAACATCTGCCCCTGTAGAAGTACAGATCAACTAAAGACTAAGAAGAAGAAGCTATTATGCGGAATGCGACGACCCAGCTGTACTCCATTCCCAAAGAGGCCTTCCTGAAATGTTTCCAACAATGACGGGACTGTTGGGAGAAGTGAGTGAAGTCCCAAGTAGAGTACTTTGAAGGGAATTAGAGTTTCAAACCTCCAGGTGGTCCAGGTGAGTAATTGTACTTTTCCGACCCAAAGGTCGGATACTTTTTCAACACACCTTGTAGTTCATTTCACTTTCAGCTCGGATCAAAAATAACACAAACTATATTAACAAATAATAACAATAACTTAAAAAAAACACCACCATACTGACCAATTGCTTTTTAGCTGTATGGTGACGATGGAAGAGCAATTAGCCTACTGCTATTCTCATGGGACAATTAAACATAAAATAATTGGGTTTGGGTTTCATGTATCTATGAGCACGGAGAAGCAAGTTAGAGCTGCATGACATAGTGCAGTGGGTTCAGTTAGGGGTCTTTGTACCCCACAACAGGGTGTAACTAGTCAGGAGCTCCTGTACATATGAGCAGGGAGGAGTAAGTTGGACCCCTTGTACATATGAGCAGGAGGAGTAAGTTAGGGCCCCCTGTACCTATGTGCCAGGAGGAGTAAGTTAGGGCCTGCTGTACCTATGTGCCAGGAGGAGTAAGTTAGGGCCCCCTGTACCTATGTGCCAGGAGGAGTAAGTTAGGGCCCCCTGTACCTATGTGCCAAGGGGAGTAAGTTAGAGCCCCCTATACCTATGTGCCAGGAGGAGTAAGTTAGGGCCCCCTGTACCTAGAGGAGTAAGTTAGGGCCCCCTGTACCTATGTGCCAGGAGGAGTTAGTTAGGGCCTCCTGTACCTAGAGGAGTAAGTTAGCAGTCCATGTACATTGGAGAAAGAGTGGTTGTGTAAGAAGGCCTCTTGTACCTATGAGCATTGAGGTGAGTTGAAAGTCACTGTACCTATAGGTAGTTGGTAGTGATTGTAAGTTAGGGCCCTGTGTACCCCAGAGTAAGGTGTCCCTGTACTTGTGATCATGTGGTAGTAAATCAAGCCATCATAAGACAGAGAACATCCCTGTGTTTTTGCTAAAAACTGAAATGCAGACTACATTTTCTGAACAATAGGGATCAAGATGCTGAGCAGCGCATGAACTGCAGTGGTCAGCGACTCATAGCTGACTGCTAGCATCAGGGCCAGCGAACCAAAGCTGCCAAGACCTTTCTTCACCTCCACGCGGTGATCCTGGATAACAGGCTGCAGCAGAGCAGACTGGCTAAGGAGAAGGGATTGAAGCGGGAATGCTAACCCGGTACTAAAAAAAATGCTTGCTGAAGTCGGATGTGTTGGACCGAAAGGTGCAAATATCGCAGTCAAGCTGTAAACTACGACACAACGCATTCCGTTCTCTGGACTACATTCTGCTACTTAAGCCCTTTCAGTGTTTGGTAGCGGGAGATTGAGAACGAACGAAGCCAAGCCATATGACCAACAGAACATTCATGCTAACCAGAAGATTCAACATCCGAGGAACTCTCATCTGATTACAGTGTCTGATTAGCATGGTAGTAAAGCATTCGCTTTTCACGACAAACCTTTACCACACTGACATCTGATTAATTTTAAACGCAAGCTCTAAATGGGCCAATGATGCAAAAGAAATAATAAAATTAATAATTAAAATAATCTTTGGAAAAAAAAAAATGTCTCATCGAGTCCATTACTTAATTCTTTCACTGCTGCCGAAGACGGATGTGTCACCGAAAAGTAAAAATATCGCGGTCAAGCTGTAAACTAGCAACACAACACATTCCATTCTCTGGACTTAATTCTGCTACTTGCAAAGTCCTTTTCCGGGCTTGGTAGCAGGAGATTGAGAATGAGCGCAGAAGAAGAACTCTTTTACTGAGGAGTAACGCTGTGAGAGTTGCTTTGAGAATATCGTTGTGTCAGAACAACTGAACATTGTTCTAGATGTGATTGGTTGCCAATAAATAATTATAAATTAAACGATACATTCTTAGAATGAGATTTACACAGCAAAATAGACTTCTGACATCAGGCAGACATTTACATCCGAGATTCGATTGTTGATAGACATATTTTTGTGTGTTTGTATACTTTCTGTGTGGTAATCATGAATGTTCTGATTTCCCAAATATTTTTGTAACACTATGGCTAGTCATTTGTCTAAAAATGTTAAGCTTCCTCAACAAACGTGTGCTTCTAAACCATTTTATGTTACTGTAAAATATCCTGCAAAGTGAAGAGGAGTTGTTTGACATGGATAGTTTGTCATCATCAAATTATGAAAGCGATGCAGAAATGT
Source organism: Ariolimax columbianus (assembly GCA_036924085.1). Taxonomy (NCBI): domain Eukaryota; kingdom Metazoa; phylum Mollusca; class Gastropoda; order Stylommatophora; family Arionidae; genus Ariolimax; species Ariolimax columbianus. The sequence continues at coordinate 65,901,835 of JAVGWX010000012.1, forward strand.
TCGATAAACCAGACATTGATGATGAGGTGGGGCTGCCCCGGCCTGGTCCATCAGACCCATTTCAAGATATGCACACCAAATTGCAAGCAAAATAAAAACAAACATGTAAATCAATTGTGAATAAGGTATAGAAAGTTGGGTTATTATTTTCATTCATGACAAGGAACATGGCGTGGAATTTTATAATGGAATGTTCTATGTTATTTTTTTTCTATTATATTGTGAGTATCTTGGTGTTCCAGTTAAAATGTTCTAAATTATATTTCGGATGCTAAAATTGGATATATTCGAAATTGTGTGATTTCTAATCTTGACGATCTGAGGCTGAAATAAAAATGTTAATAACTACAATCACAACTGGATCTCGATAAGTTCATATTTTGACTATACTGCCGTGTTGTGTTTTCATTTAACATGAAATATTTGTCATCTATACTAACTACGTGCTTTTTTTTTTATTAACACACAAATTGTCAAGTACATTTCTCTGTCTTCTATACGTCATTAAAAAAATATAATATGTGCATATTCAATTAAATAGATCACACGCAATTTAGAATTAAAGAAGTACACTCAACTGTAAAAAATTCTGACTAAAAATAATTCAGGCACAGGGTGCAACATAATTCCGAAGTATTCACTGGGCTACTGCAAAACTTAAGGACGGACTAGAAATAGCAACGGTGACAAAGAGAAGTACTTTTGTACTCTGAAAAAATTGACTAGTGTCGATACTGATGAAGACCGCACCTCATGTCCTCGTCGGGGTTCCTGGAAACAGGCTGGCCAACGAGGTGAGGATCAGCACTGTAATCCTCATAGTGATGAGCTTACTGAGGAGCCTCGCATTGCATTACAGCCAGGAGGACACTGGTTGCTCTTTCTCAAGTGCCCCCAGGGATGCAAGAAGAGCCACTGTAACGCACCACAAAAGAAAGGTCCATAACTCCATCTTAAGTTGCGAAAGAACAGGAAAGCTGCAAGAAAACAGAAATTTAGATCCACAATGACGAATTACGTGATAACAAACAGCTCGGCATTTTAGTTAAAGCAACAACATATATATGATGGGACTGCCGAAGACGGATGTGTCGGACCGTAAGGTACAAATATTGCAGTCAAGCTGTAAACTAGTGACACCGCATTCCGTTCTCCAGACTACATCCTGCTACTTGCAAAGCCCTGTTCATGGCTTGGTAGTGGAAGATTGAGAACGAACGCAGATGAAGAAGAATAGACGATAGGGAACACGGATATTCAGTCCATAGTCACTGTGCGCACACAGGACAGAAATAATGTACATGACTCTTACCAAGATCCACATATATCCAATTTATCCACCAAGGATCAATTCTGCAACAATATACTCGGCACCTCTCTTTTCTTACCTCTCTCTCATTTTAATTTGTCCAACAATCACACTTTTACACAACTTTCATACGCGCTCTCGGGGTGAGGCTCTTCCATTGCACTTTGGTTGTGTTGACTTCTGTGATCGCCCAACTAGTATAGGTACATACAGACGCACACAAGCACTAGTTAATACGTCCTGATGTCACCTAAAAGGCTGCGACCCAGGGTGGAAAGAGGCGTGCCTTTGCCAGTAGAATACAGAGAGGCAAACTTTTTACACCCCCCCGCCCTTTCCCCGATGAATATTTGGTCAAATGTTGAACAGTCTGATGAGATTAATTGAATTTGCTCTGGGCTGTGCATGAATACTAAAATAACTTGATATATAAAAGATACATATTATGCATAAGTATGTGTATACTACACTGCCAAAGACAGATGTGTCGGACTGAAAGGTGCAAATATCTCAGCCAGGCTGTAAACTAGTGACACAACGCATCCCGTTCTCTAGACTACATCTAGCTACTTGCAAAGCCCTGTTCAAGGCTTGGTAGTGGGAGATTGAGAACGAATGCAGAAGAAGAAGAAAAATGTGTATACTACATAATATGTGGTTTGAGATTTGATCAGATCTGTGGTCAATAATCAACCAATGATGGTACCGATGAGCATTCGTTAAGAACATTCAGAACATGTTAATACATACATACATGTCAACTTTAGCCAATAAAAATAAATGTGCAGACCGTAACTCATTCACTCCCAATACATCGGATTCCGGTTTTTTCTAGAAAACCCAGGAGCCGATATATTGGCGTTTGCGAATGTGTTCACAAAATCACATATTTTCCCATCCCTAGTTTTCCGAAATGTTTTATTTTGGTTATTGGCGGAAGTCCAGATTTCGTACTTTTTATTTCCGGAAGAGTTAGCGTGAGTTTCATTGAAAAAAATGTTTTCGTAACTTGGAAACAATAATTTTTTTCTCGAAAGGCAGCCTTGAATCTAGCCCATGCCCCCTTCAGCCAGACCAAATGGATTTTTTAACGGTACAAGCTCGGTAATAGATAGATAATATTATTGCTAACGGTAGAGATGATGAAGCTGTTGATCGTTCTGATAGAGCTATTTGAATTTCTTGATCTTCTTTTGGTTCTAAGTCAAGCGATGAAAGTGAAACTAAATCTACTAACAAGGGGGGCGGAGCTCTCTTTTTTCTTAAGAAATGGTAGTAACATTTCACAAATTCAGTAACGGTTCAAGATCCTGCACAGACATGCTAGTGTGTATAATATAAATATGTGTGTATATATATATTGAATACAGCAGGAACATTGGATGGCGGACATTTTGTCTGGCGATCCAGACATTAGCGTGCTAAAGGTTAACATCATCATGGTACGTCAAATTTCGTATTGACTACACAGCAACTTTTTCAGGATAAATGTTGCGAAGAAGAATAAACAATTAGGATTACGAGTTGAGCTTTTGTCACGGTGGGGATAAATAAGTTTGGCCACAAATGCAAACTTTAGTGTATAGTAGACTTCCATGAAAAAAAACTTGTGGTTTCCGTAGATTTTCAGAACGTTGAATAAGAAATTGTGTATCTGTATTATATTGTAAATGAAACGGTTGAAAACAACCTAATTACATCAATCAACAAGGTTGAAAACAGCCTAATTACATCAACCCACAATGTTGAAAACATCCTAATTACATCAATCAACAAGGCTGAAAACATTCTAATTACATCAATCAACAAGGTTTACATCTCAAGCATAAAGTGGAAGTAACATTGTCTTCATAGAAGCATGCTGGTTACTGCAATACTAATGTAAATATTGGCTTCTGGTAATGCTCCGGATAAAATATTTAAAAAAAAAAAAATCAATGACATGTCAAAAATAAACTCAGCCACAAGTAAATAGAAGAACCCAGACGCTAGTCCAGTCTTGGCACAACATACTGACCAGGACGTCGCGTCAGGCACAACATACTGACCAGGACGTCGCGTCAGGCACAACATACTGACCAGGACCACAATTTCTCTTCCATGTAGTGTTCCCTGGAAACAGGCTGTTTTCAAGGCAGTCTGGCTGACGAGACGTGGATCATCGTGATCCCTGTAGCAGTAAACATCACACAGATTAAGCCATTGATAACGACTACACACAATCCTCCCCATATAAAAAGGCTATGGATGTGGGGAAAACTTCAACCCGCCACGTAACGCTATTTTCAGGGCGCACAGAAGAATATACATACTCATTGTGGGCATTAAACAACAAATACATCAATTATATGCTTCCCATGTCTCAATCTTTGTCGTCCAGATCATCCATTATATAATATGTTTGATGTCCCTACCTTGTTGTCCAGTACATCAAATATGCACTGTTTCCCACGTCTCCATCTTGTTGTATAAAAATGCTCGGCAGTGCATGAGCTGCAGTGACCCAAAGCTGACTTCTAGCGTCAGGGCCAGCGACCAAGAGCTGCCAAGACCCTTCTCTACCTACAAGTGGTGATCCTGGATAACAGGTTGCAACAGGGTAGACTGGCTAAGGAGAAGAGATTGATTATGGACAGCTAACTCTGCACCAAAAAATGTCATTGCTGAAGTCGGATGTGTTAGACCAAAAGATGCAAATATCGCAGTCAAGCTGTCAACTACGACAAAACACATTCCGTTCTCTGGACTACATCCTGCTACTTGTAAAGCCCTTTTAACGACTTGGTAGCGTTAGTTTGAGAACGAACAACAAAGAAGATAAAGAAGAACCTTGTTGTCCAGTACATCAAATATATAATGTTACCCATGTCCCTACCTTGTTGCCCAGTACATCAAATATATAATGTTACCCATGTCCCTACTTATTGTCCAGTACATCAAATATATAATGTTACCCATGTCCCAACCTTGTTGTCCAGTGCATCAAATATATAATGTTACCCATGTCCCTACTTATTGTCCAGTACATCAAATATATAATGTTACCCATGTCCCTACCTTGTTGTCCAGTGCATCAAATATATAATGTTACCCATGTCCCTACTTATTGTCCAGTACATCAAATATATAATGTTACCCATGTCCCTACCTTGTTGTCCAGTGCATCAAATATATAATATTACCCATGTCCCTACCTTGTTGCCCAGTACATCAAATATATAATGTTACCCATGTCCCTACTTATTGTCCAGTACATCAAATATATAATGTTACCTATGTCCCTACCTTGTTGCCCAGTACATCAAATATATAATGTTACCTATGTCCCTACCTTGTTGCCCAGTACATCAAATATATAATGTTACCTATGTCCCTACCTTGTTGCCCAGTACATCAAATATATAATGTTACCTATGTCCCTACCTTGTTGCCCAGTACATCAAATATATAATGTTACCTATGTCCCTACCTTGTTGCCCAGTACATCAAATATATAATGTTACCTATGTCCCTACCTTGTTGCCCAGTACATCAAATATATAATGTTACCTATGTCCCTACCTTGTTGCCCAGTACATCAAATATATAATGTTACCTATGTCCCTACCTTGTTGCCCAGTACATCAAATATATAATGTTACCTATGTCCCTACCTTGTTGCCCAGTACATCAAATATATAATGTTACCCATGTCCCTACTTATTGTCCAGTACATCAAATATATAATGTTACCTATGTCTCTACCTTGTTGCCCAGTACATCAAATATATAATGTTACCCATGTCCCTACCTTGTTGTCCAGTACATCAAATATATAATGTTTCCCATTTCTCCACCTTGTTGCCCAGTACATCAAATATATAATGTTACCCATGTCCCTACTTATTGTCCAGTACATCAAATATATAATGTTACCTATGTCCCTACCTTGTTGCCCAGTGCATAAAATATATAATGTTACCCATGTCCCTACCTTGTTGTCCAGTACATCAAATATATAATGTTTCCCATTTCTCCACCTTGTTGTCCAGTAAATCAAACATATAAGGTTTCCCATGTCCCCACCTTGTTGCAGACAAGATTGTGTTAGATCTATAAAAGACGTCTGCGGAGGAGTTGTATGTAATAAAAAAAATTTTTTTTTTAATAAATAAAAATTTTAAAAAAAAGCAGACAAATGTGGATTTCAGAGGGTGGAGGTAATCTAAATTGAAAGTGGACGCCCATGTGGCAACTATCACTCACATACAGATCTATCAAGAGAAACAAAACTCTCTTATCTACAAATGGTTCTTTCTGTCAAACTTAATCAAAAGAAACTTCAGAATTGCGTCTAGTGTGAACAGGCATTCTGATAGGAATGCGTTTGCTGGTCACATCTGCAAAGAATGATGGTAACTTTGTACTTTACATAAAATCAGGTCAGGTCAGGTCATCCCGTAACTGGTGAGGTCGTTGGGGCACACACGAAGACATCCTCACAACTCCACACCATCCCTCTCTGTCAGATGCCGCTGCCTGTGACTCTTCTGGTCGGAGACTGGTCCATTCCTTTATGTTGTCCTCCCATCTCTTTTTGGGCCGGCCTCTTCGTCGTCTGCTATGCACCTTCCCGTGGAGGATTGTCTTTGCAAGACCATTTGATCTCAATATGTGATCGCACCAAGTGAGTTTCCTTCTTTTGACAGTTGCCAAGAGATCTTCGAAAGGCCCTATTGCTGTTGTAATTCTATCTCGTATTTTCTCGTTTGTAACTCGATCTTTCTACGTGACGTTTAAAAGTTTTCGGAAACATCTCATCTCCAAGGCCTGTATCCTTCGTTGAAGGTCAGCTGTAACTGTCCATGTCTCCCACGCATAGAGGAATATTGACAGGACCAGTGTACGCATTAATCTGATTTTTGTGCGTAGTGCTAACCGTTTATCTTGCCAGATTTTGTTAAGCCGTGCAATCGCCGCTACTGTCTGTGCTATTCTGGCCAACACTTCACATTTTGATCCTTCATCACTGACAATCGACCCAAGATATTTAAAACGGTCAACCACTTCGAGTTCCTGACCATTAGCTTTTATCTTGCTGTTGAAGCCCGTAGCGTTGTTGGTCATTAATTTTGTCTTTCCAGCGTTTATCTCCATACCATAGTCAAGAGCTGTTTCATCGAGCCTTCTGACCCATTCCTGGAGTTCTACTTCTGAACCCGCCAACCCGTCAATATCATCTGCAAAACGAAGGTTGGTAATCGTTCGGCCTACTATCTTGACAGTACCAACGTGACCTCCAAGTGCCTCACTCGTAATTCCTTCAAGGAATATATTGAAACGAGTTGGAGAGAGTGTACACCCCTGTCTCACACCAACTGATGTGCTAAACCAGTCCCCTCGCCTCCCATTCACAAGAACTGCGCTAGACGCCTTAATGTTATACAGGTGTTCAAGGACCGTTATAATATTTCCATTGATATTATACATACTCATGGTTGCCCAAAGCGCTTTATGCCATACCCTATCAAACGCCTTCTTAAAATCCACAAACACATGATACAGTGTTTGCTGCTGTTCTAGATATTTCTCGCTTAGCAGCCTTAAATTAAATATCTGTTCTGTAGTGCTTCTTCCCTGTCTGAACCCTGCTTGCTCCTCGGCAATAATGTTCTCTGCTTCGGGTTTCAATCGATCGAGTTTTAAAATAAGCATGACTAATGAGGGTGGCTAATGAGGCTTATTGTTCTGTAATTTTGGCACATCTTTAGGTTTCCAGACTTATGTAACGGTATAACTATTGATTTCGTCCATAAGTCCGGCCAGTTTCATGTCGCCCATATTTTGTTACAGACGTGTGTCAGGCCTTCCACCACTACCTCTCCACCTGCTTGTAAGAGCTCTGCTGGTATATTGTCCACGCCGGCCGCCTTCCCTCTTCTCAATGTCTTTACCGCTGCAATTACCTCTTCCTTTGTTATCAGTTGGTTATCCTCTATATTTGTTGGTGTTGGGAGGAATGTTTTCTCAGGTTTGTTTCGCCCTTCATAGTTATATAGCTCGGAACAGTACTCTGTCCATCTTGCCATTACGTCATTTCCCTCAATGAGACATTTCCTGTTTTTATCATGGATCATAAGGTTCCTGCTTTGCCTTGGTGTTACGAGTTCTTTGACCACCTTGTATGCTCCTTTAGCATCATTTCTGTTCAGTCTCTCTTCGATGTTTGCGCATTGCTCACATATCCACGCTTCTTTCGCCTCTCTCATCTTTTGTTGTATGGCTTTCTTGACCTCTTTATAACTGCCGACCTCCTCCGGTGGGTTATTGTGTTTTTTCAGTGACCTTCTTTTATCACAAAGGTCTAGAATGTCTTTGGTCACCCATGGCTTCTTTTTTGTTTGGTGGCATCCCGGGATCTCTGTTGCAGTATCTATGAGAGCTGCGTTAAGAGACTGTAACTTATCTCTATCCAGCCCCTCCCTGGGAGTCAACAGTGGCGCAAATCTCCCTACCACCCTTGCTTGGAACACTTCGGTGATTTTTGGGTCCATTAGTTTGTCCAGGTCAAACTTTAGCCTGGTCACATCCTTCTTTGCGACTCCCTTCAATCGCAGACGCATGGTCATCATAACCAGATCGTGGTCGCTTCCTATATCAGCTCCGGGGAAACTTCTTCTTTTGTCGGTGTTGATGCTCGATCGGAACCTCCTCTGGACCAGTATTTGGTCAATCTGGCTATGCACTTCATTGCTTGGGTTATGCAATGTCCAGCGTCTCGACGGCTTGTTTAACCCAAACGTATTTGCCACCAGCAGCCGGTTGCATCTTGCGAATTCTAGGAGTCTGAGGCCCGGTCATTGGTTTCTTTATTTCCGTATGGGCCACATGTTCCCCTCCAGTCGTGGACTGCATCTTCTCCAATTTTTGCATTCCAATCACCCTGGACTAACAATATGTCTTTTTTTGGCGTTTCGTGTATCAGACTTTGAAGTTGATCATAGAATGCCTCTATTTCACAATCTTCTTAGTCTGCAGTGGGTGCGTAGCACTGTATTATGGTAATATTAAACGGTGCTGCCTTTAGCCGTAAGATGATAAAACGGCTAGATATTGGGCGGAAACTCAATATGCATCTGGCTGTGTCTTTATGCACCAGTATCCCCACTTCGTGTAAATGTTTGTCCTTCCTGCCACTGAAGTAAAACTTGTGGCCCTCCTCCGTGGTAAACTCTCTAAAGCATATATATACATAAAATTCGGAAGCAATTTCAAACGTTTTGACCTCCAGCGCCATAACTATGACAACATTGCTCACAGTCAGGTGACACCTATGTGGAAATAATCTCTAATGCTGTCGAAGACGGATGTTTCGGACCGAAAGGTGCAAATATCGCAGTCAAACTGTAATCTAGCGACAACGCATTCCGTTCTCCGGACTACATCCTGCTACTTGCAAAGCCCTGTTCAGGACTTGGTAGCTGGAGATTGAGAACGAACACAGAAGAAAAAGAAGAATCTCTAATGAAGTGATTATTGTTGTATGTGCCTGGAACATGATGCATATGCACAGCAGACAGCAAAATGGCGGCCTACATAGAAATATGGTTGAAGCAGTGTGCTGTGATTGAATTTCTGGCGGCTGAAGGTTGTGTGCCCATCGACATTCACAGAATAATGACTGCAGTATATGTTGATGCTTGTGTGGATGTCAGTACTGTCAGAAGGTGGGTACAGACTGTAAAAGGCGACAATTCAGCATCGATGCACATGCATGACAATGTTCGCAGTGGAAGCCCGAACACAGCTGTGGATGCACAGCAGCAAGCTTACATGGACGAACTGATTCGTGCCTATCGCTGTGTCAAGCAGACAAATATCGCCGCAATGCTTATCTTCTTCGTACGCTGTTAGACGTCAACCTGTATTTTTTTTTAAAAAGCAGCGGTCATTCTGAGGCTGTCGACACTGCCATAGAGCTTGTCTAGTGTTGCCACTGGTGATGGCCACATGTGCTTTCTCTGATCTTTGTATGTCGGGCAGTTTTGCAGCAAATGTTCAGCGGTCATTTTCCCGGTACCACACGTGCATTCGTCAGTGCCACCTATCTTCAATTTATTGAATAGGTGGTACCTCAGTCTATTGTGGCCTGTGCGGAGTCTGAAGACCACGACCTGCTCTCTTCTGTTCAACTGGTAATAGGCATCGTTTTTGGTGTAGCCAGTATGTTCTGTTTCCCATTTGGTCATGTATCTAGCTCTAATAACCCTTTTGGACTCTTCGTAGGTCACACTAGGATCTGGTTGTAACAATAATGTTCTCTATGTATGTGTGTGTAATTGAAAGATCTTCAGACAGATAGTTCTGCTGTAGTAGAATGCTTGTGTGCGAGACACATTAAAAATAACGAGCTGTAATTGGATTCTTGGTGGCAGAGAAAGAAAGTTTGGGGGAAATATTGAAAACGTTTGTGTGTTGTGTATGGAAGTTGCCTGATGGGAGTACCGTTGAATGCTGGGCTCAGAAAAATACAGAACTAAATGATTTAAGAACAGTACTCTGTCAACTATGCCAGCAGTCAGCACCAAAAATAGTAGTGGTACAGTGGGTTCCATCCCATTGTAACATTCAAGGCAACGAGGAGGCAGACAGACTGGCAAAAGAAGGTGCAAGATTACCACAATCAGATTCTAGTGTGACCTACGAAGAGTCCAAAAGGTTTATTAGGGACAGATACATGGCCAAATGGGAAACAGAGCATACTAGCTACACAAAAAATGATGCCTATTACCAGTTGAACAGAAGAGAGCAGGTCGTGGTCTTCAGACTCCGCATAGGCCACAATAGACTGAGGTACTATCTATTCAATAAATTGAAGATAGGTGGCACTGACGAATGCACATGTGGTACAGAGAAAATGACCGCTGAACATCTGCTGCAAAACTGCCCAACGTACCAGGACCAGAGAAAGCACATGTGGCCATCACCAGTGGCAACACTAGACAAGCTCTATGGCAGTGTCGACAGCCTCAGGATGACAGCTGCTTTCTTTGAACAAATTCAAGTTGACGTCCGACAGCGTACGACGAAGAAGAAGAAGAATGCTGGGCTCAGAAAGTTAAAACTTCAGGAAGTATGGAGGTGCATGATCAGTTTGGTGTTCTTCCACAGACACCAGCTCAGTAGACAATGTCATTACTGTGAGGATCATCACATCACAAGTCGACAATTAGCTCCACAGCTTTCAGTAAGCAATAGAAGTTCAATGGCAATTTTAAATGATCTTTCATACTACTTATCTCAGGTTATGTTGGGTCAGCAACAGCTGTGAAGCAGTATATTTATGCTAAACATGGCTTCTGTCCAAAGCGCCTGAGAGCAGAATTTTGAAGTGTGAAATGAAATGTTTGAGGAAGGTCATCGGTGTTACCAGCAAAGACAGAATGCAATACGACGACATTCGCAGTATGGTCGACACTACGTTTTGTGCAGAATATATTTCCAGGCACATAATACGTTGGTTCTGTCTTATCAGGAGAATGAACCCTCATCAACGTCTACGGATGGCTTACAGCGTTGGTATATCTGGCTACAGGGCAAGGGGGCAGCCGTGAGGCAGTTGGAAAGATGACATTAATTAGAGTGATTGTGCAGTAACACAGACCGACGCCTCAAGCTGCCCCCTTTGGGGATGGCGTGGGCTAGTGGTTAAGTGACATGGCTCACAATCCAAAAGTACTGGGCTTGCTCCCGAATCACAGCACCGGCCATTACCCCAGGGAAGCAAACCCTTTGATAATGCAGCAGGAAGTAGATCTTTAAATAAAATGCATGCCGAAGTTGGGTAGACAAGCGCAAAATAAAAACATAATGCAATGCACACCACCTTGGGGAATAGAGAAATAAGGCAGACGCAAACAAAAAATAAATAAATAAATAAAAAACAAAAGGTCCACGCGACACTTATCGTCATAAATGGGAAAGAAAACTAACTAACTAATGTTGGGTATCCCATTTTTTTTGGTTGGTTTCTGTGGAGTTTCCATGGGTAAAGACTAGTATCAAGTGTAAAACAGCACAAAACATTATTGATTATGTTCTTTACAGCAAATTTACTTTAAAAAAATGATGGCTCATGCACTTAATATCAAATTTACAAACAGGACAAAAGAATTTGTCATGCACTTTACATCAAATTTACTTGGGAGTCTGAAGTAATTTTGTGACCAGGTGAAACATACTGATCAAGACCCCACTTCACTTCCTCTTGAAACAGGCTGTGTTAGAGCAGTCTGGCCAACGAGGTGGGATTGACACTACAATCCCTATAAGATGTGAGCTTACTGAAGCACCATACGTTGTACTACCGAAAGGTGGAACCCTGGTCCACCTTTTCAAGTACGCCTCTGGAAGTAAGAGCCACTGTAAACCACCACCAAAGAAACATCATCAAGAGTTAAATTAACTCAGTACAAGTGACTTCCAACAACATCAAATTTACTTTAAAAATGATGGATCACTCAGTTAACAAGACAAAATGAATGTATCATAAACTGAATATAAAATTTACGAAGCATAAAATCAACCCACTATCAAATTTACTTCACAATTGTTAAATCTGACAGTAAACATCAAATTTACAAAGAAGACCAAAATTGATGCACTTGTATTTAAAATGAACAGACCAAAAATTCAATTTCCTTTGTAATTCAGTAAAGCTTACTTTCTCTGTTGACCATACTCTTAACTCTTAAGGGCCATAAAAATGCTGTTGGCGTTCTTCCTGGCGTCCGCTTGATGCCAGAAAAACACTCATATCGTTAACAGCACACTGAACAAAATTTGTTTAGTTGTTTCAGTGTTTCTAGATTTTAATTGACATTACATGGTAAGGGAAGTAACTCATATCTGAGTTTCATTTTTTAAAAGCAGTGTTGTTTGTGGAAATGCAAAGTTGGAAAACATTTGCTATCTTTCAAGTCAGCCAAATTTTTCTTGTGTTTATCACAAAAATGTGTAGCGAATCTAGCACTTCCAGATTGTCTAATAGTAGGTTGTTTTTATCTGTAGAAAAGGCTAGGAGTTTGTGTACATTAGATGAATTTAGTGACGAGAATTCACATTTTTCTGATGTTGAATTGGAGTTAGACATTGAATACAATGTTATTAAACCTACTGAATCTTATGCTGAAGATAAGGGGATGTTGTCACAGCCAGGACCTAATGAAGCTAAAAGGCAAAAATGTTTTACTACACCATCAACAGAAAAACAAAGATGCAATATTTCTAAAGCAAATTTGAGAGAACATGATAGCGAATGAGTTTCAATATCAAATTCCATCACCACAGACTGACTGAGATCAAGAACTCATTCAGAGTGCTGCCAAAATGTGGTCGACCATGTGGAGTGAATGGAGACCTGTAGCTCAGTGACACATCAACTCCATTTCCCTGCTACACAAAAAATATTTTCTTGTAGATATTATTCATATGTGGATTACTGTTATTCTGAAGTACCCTAGACAGATCTGCATTACATTTCAGTGGTTATTCATGGATTGGTGACATTTTTATGTGTGAAAAATAGTTTTTATTACCAAAAATGACAATATAATTATTTATAAGTTTTTATTATCAAAACTGACAATATAATTATTTATAATTACTTGTAATATTTTATGAAATTCTACAAGACCTTCATATTCTTACTGCAAATTCATTTTTCTTTAATTTGATACATAACAAGTTTGTCTTCCATGTGAAATAATTAAGAAAAGTCAAGTTTTATGAAGAGACTGCTTTTAGAGACAAAAATAATTCTGGCTAAACTAGTTACAAAATTATGGCCTTTAAGAGTTAATGCCAACTGGACAAACAAAAATTTAAAAAAATTAAATGCTACAGAAAATTGGACCAAATACATTTCAAAACTCTTGCGACTGACAATAAAAATGTAAATTAATTACAAACATGATCTGTGTGGTACAAAGCTGCCTCTTATATAGTTCAACAGCAAAGACAGTGATGAAGGCAAATAACGACATCATTAAAATGCGCAAAAAAACCATCTAACAAAAAAAGTAGTCCTGCAGATCTATTTATCTTCAGTAAAAATTCACAGAAGTATCACATATTATGGACTAAGTTTGTTAAGCAGAAAACAAGGCAATAAAGAGATTTAGCATGTGGATGTATATTGTTTTAAGAGGATTATTTTGACAATTATTTGTTCGTAATCATGAGGAAATGGAAAAATATTTCCCCTCACTTGTCTCACCAGTCATTTATTCAGTTGTATAATTAATCAAAACATTTTCACACCCCCGTGGAGCATAGATCAACAAAATAAACATCTAGTCAATAAATATTGACAAGAGCTTGCATCTATTGAAGTTTCTGTGGTTTAAAGCTTCTACTAGACGGGTAGCAAGTGCCATGCTCAACCCTCTTTAGTCGGACTTGACAATACTTATTCACAATTCATAAACATGGAATGAAATAAACACAAGTAATAGTAAGAACAGGTAAGATGGCCGCGCCTGAATGTCTGTGCCTTCGGCTCGCTTCAGTGTTTGTGTTGTTTTCTGATGTTTGCTGGTTCCTGTTCGGATTATAATTCATAACTCCTTCACCAGGTGGTATAAAGGACTTTATTCTGGGAAATTGATGGAAGAGGGGGAAGAGAGGATGAGGTGGAGAGAGAGCATAATGGAGGCCCTGGGTCCAACATGGTACACCAAGATACGAAAAACAGGGAGTCAGACACGGCCGAACACAGAAAGCCTGACACAGACATTAGTCTAACAAATACTCCTCGAGGCCCTCATCCCGAGGCAGAGGAGTATTCGGCACCACCTAGGGGGTCTGTAGGGATTTTGGTCACCCCGATACGCATGAACATAGCCTCAGCAGTTCGACATGGTAGTGGTCGTTCAACGCAACAGGCCTTTGACGCCCAAGTGAGCATTATTATTATAGTAAGTTAGTGATAGATAGTAATGACGGGAACAAGTGGCTGAGTGCTTTGGATATATATCTCCCAATTAAGAGGATATAGGTTCTTCTTCAATCAACTGATGCTATGATTCTAGCTTGGTAAGGTTCTTGAAGGAAACTGCGTTTCAGGTCTTTGTAGGTCGCCCACAGCTTTACGAGCATGGTCGCTTCCCTGGGCAAGATTGCTTCTCTTTGGTCTTTATAAGTGGGGCAGTCCTGCAGGATATGTTATGGTGTATGCTTGGGTGCTCCACAATCGGAATGTGGTGGTGTCTTTAAGACCCACTCTGTGGAGGTGGGCATTGAGTCTGCAATGTCCCGTTCTGAGTCTGAAGATCTTTGTCTGCTCATCTGTCAAGTTTGTCTATGTTGTGATTTTCTGGCGTGTATTCTTTGTGCTGGTCTCTCCATTCCGTTTTCATGGATAGTTTTATGAGTGTCTAAGAGCTTCTTTATAGCTCTGTGGATGGCAAGTCTGTGTGCTGCCACTTTTGGCTTTTGCAAGCTCATCTTCCTTCTTGTTTCCAAAGATACCACAGTTGGCCAGAACCCACTGTAGGACAAGATCTGTTTTTTTGGGACAGCAAACCCATTTCATGCTCAACACCTTCTGCCCAAAAGGAGATATGCGCCTTGGAGATTGTCCCGTCGAAAACATAAATTCGTTTATATACTTGGGCCAAGAGATCACGAACTCCCATTTAATAATTTGGGAGATCTCAGGAAGGATAACAGTGGCCTGGCTCAGCCTCAACTGTATTAAACCCATACTGCAACAGATACGAAACGTCAACGCTAGGGCTCACAACTTCAACAGTATGGTTATTCCAGCCATGGTATATGGCTGCGAGGTGTGGAACCTATGGAAAGCTGATACAGATCGACTACGCGTTATACAACGAGCGATGTAGCGAAGCACATTGACGATTTCCAATCGAGACCAAATCCGCAACACAGAGATTAGACAAAGTTCATTCTCTGACATCATAGATGTCATTCTGTTATGAAAATAGAGATGGGCCGGTCATGTGGTGTGCATGCCGGATAACAGATGGATATGTAGAGTAACGTCGTGGTGGCCATTAATGTGCTCGCGGGCGACGAGAATGAGATAGAGAGATGGCATAATGGAGGCCCTGGGTTCAACATGGTACACCAATGCAAATGAGTTTACTCAACATTTGGCTACCTGGCATCAGACACACATGCCTGATTGGATACCAATATTTTGAGATTGAGTGAGTCTATCTCGTTTAGCACTTGAATGTTTGGAGTATGCTCCTGGAGTCTGTAAGAATGGTCATTTTTCTTGTAGTTGTGTTTTGGCTGAGCTCTGAAATTGGTTCAGGTCTCTCCTGTTGGTATGGAGTGGTTTTCTATGTTGCAGTTGAAGCGTGCGCAGCAGATTCCACTGCCTCCCCATTTTTCTATATCCGTGCCGATCCATCTGTGTACACACGTGTCCAGGAGTTGCTAGAGTACTGTCGTAGATTTGTTGCTCTGTTGCCGACTGCTCATTTTTCCTCGTTATCCCTGGGATATGGGTTCAAAACCCTAATAAGGCATACATATTTTTCTATTATGGTTAAAATAAAAACCTAGTCTGTACACTCTGTGACAGCTGTGAATGGTGTTTATTCCTCTGCCGCATAAATCCTTCCAGTGCATCCCACCAATGGGAATAAATGCCGCTGATAGATAGTAACTGCCATTATGTGGAACCAGAGGCTTCCGTTTGATTTTCATCCAAATTGTCCTGCGCTGTGAACAGGTTTCCGTTACTTCCACTCATTGTGACCATATAACTGCCAGCCATCGCTGTCATGTCCACATCCTGAGATTCATCGCTGCCAGTTTGAGAGCTGCTCACATCTAGAATGGAAAAATAATTGAAATTGCATAATAATAATGAAGTAAGTAACTTCTCTTCTACCTTGGGGTGTAGTTGTGTTCTTTTTCTTCCCCAGGTAATTTATAGTTTCTAAAGCAACCACCAACGAAGATAGTTGCATTCACAGACTGCAGATTTCTAATATAAGAGGCAATAAAGAAAACAAGCAATGAACTGCTGTTATCAGAACCAGGAAAACTCCAGAGATCATCAACAATAGCGCTCCAATGGGTACCCTCCCACTTCGTGCGGAATCATAGAAAACGAGAGATCTGACGCTCTAGCAAAAGATGGTAGTAAAAAGGTATAATTTAATCATTGAATATCATACAAAGAGATCAAGAACATCATCAGAAATCAGTATATACACCAATTGATAGAAAACAGAAACATTAGCAGTACACCAGACCCAATTCACCAACTTAAATGAAACCAACAAACTAGCTTATTTCGCCTGAGAACTGATCACTGCAGAATACTAGAACATATATACCAACTAAAGATCTCACACACCGATGAGTGCCCATGTGGAGCTGGGGACCAGAATCATAAACATTCATGAGGAATTCCCACTCTATAGGGAAATGAGATACCAGACCTGACCAGAGGGTGTGGAGCTGAGACAAAAGCTGTGGGGCAGCCGCTCCGACCTGTTGAAGACTACCGACTTCATCATGGCGACTGGCCTGCAGATACATCATGACCAAAGATTCTGAACGCAAAGAAGTTTAGTTTCTACAGGATTGGGTAGTGAGCCCCATATCCAACACTCCGCCGTCATTTTCTTCTTCGGTGTTCGTCCTGAAAAGGACATTTGTGACGCTGAGTCGAAGTTTACAGCAAGGCTGCGATATCCGTGCCTGTCAAGAAGGCACATCCGGTTTTATCAAGGCATTTATGGCACTGGGTTTTCCTTCCTTCTTCAATCCCTATTATCTTAAACAGACTTCATGTGTGAGCCTGTTTCTAGGGCCGCCACTTTGGGGTAGAATACGGTCTTGGTCAGCTATTGTTCACTGACCCTGATGCAAGCAGCCAGCTGGCTGCTGTCAGCTCATTCACTGCTGTATTCTTGGTCCACTCCCTGAAGGTTAGATACTTCAATGTCCCCATCAGCTCCTTCATTGCACCCCATCATGACCACAGTAAATTCATACAGGTCCTCGAAGGGACGAAAGCTTTATGTCCACAATTATTTCTTTTAGAACTCTCCGTCCACAATCATTTCTTTTAGAACTCTCCGTCCACAATCATTTCTTTTAGAACTCTACGTCCACAATTATTTCTTTTAGAACTCTACGTCCACAATCATTTCTTTTAGAACTCTACGTCCACAATCATTTCTTTTAGAACTCTACATCCACAATTATTTCTTTTAGAACTCTAAGTCCACAATCATTTCTTTTAGAACTCTACGTCCACAATCATTTCTTTTAGAACTCTACATCCACAATTATTTCTTTTAGAACTCTACGTCCACAATCATTTCTTTTAGAACTCTACGTCCACAATCATTTCTTTTAGAACTCTACGTCCACAATCATTTCTTTTAGAACTCTACATCCACAATTATTTCTTTTAGAACTCTACGTCCACAATCATTTCTTTTAGAACTCTACGTCCACAATCATTTCTTTTAGAACTCTACGTCCACAATCATTTCTTTTAGAACTCTACATCCACAATTATTTGTTATAGAACTCTACGTCTACAATCATTTCTTTTAGAACTCTACGACCACAATCATTTCTTTTAGAACTCTTCGTCCACAATCATTTCTTTTAGAACTCTACGTCCACAATCAATTCTTTCATTCAATAATTAGACAGCCTGTCTGAAGCATTCATGAATGTAAGCCAAAATATAAACAGAGTAAAAATTTAGTGAATCCCTGCACACTGTAAGATACACAGCAATGAGGAGGTAGATAGACTGGCAAAAGAGGTAGGTGGAAAACCCCAAACTGACGACAGAGTTACAAATGAAGAAATGAAGACAATGATAACATTTAACTTCAAAGTGGCACAGAGAACACTCAGGATCTGATACAGCAGAAGCATGTGTGAATAAACTGACAACAGCCAGCGACTCATAGCTAACTGTCTGCGTCAGGGTCAGTGAACCATAGTTGACCAAGACTTTATTCTGCTTTCAAGTGATGCCCCTTGAAACAGACTGCACTCATGCAGCCTATCTAAGAGACTAGGGATTGAAGAGGGAAGGCAAACCCAATCCCAAATATGCCACGCTGAAACAGCATGCGTCTGGCTGAAAGGTGCCGATATCAGCCATGCTGCAAACTATAGCTCTACAATAGCCATTACGTTAATTTACCGCAATTCACATGAAGTATTAAGTCAGAGTACAAAAATGAAACCTTCATACCTTTGGAAGCGTCCTCCTTGCTACATAATCCCACATCTCCGTCTCCCTCTTGGATGTTCTGTTTACCGATGTACATTCCCAGAGTCTTCATTAGATCCACTGGGGCTGTCATTAAGACTGGAGAACTGGGACCTCCACTGGAATTACTGGATGATGGAAGCTCACAACCTTATGGATTGTAGAATTATATAATGTTAACCCTTTGAACCTGTGTAAATATCCCACTCTGAGCCACTCATGAATCGGTATGATGGGTGGGCCATTATTCTAAGAGTATTTCGGGCTGTACTGCTTAGAATTTGGCCGTACTGCTTAGAATTTGGCCATACTATCGTGACATCTACAGAGTATATACATTTCTGGAGATAACAAATATGGCAGCATCAACGAAATAGGACATTGTGTGGATGAATTTGTGACTTTTGTGATGCATAGTAGTTTTGATAATTCAGGAAATGGCTGATCAAAAACAAGAACAAACTGTTGAAAGTATTCAAGGATTTGGAGGCCAATAAATTGGATTTAGATGGTGTTTATTCTGAAAAGGACAAGTGATTATTTGAATGAAACGTGTGATCAAATTTGAGCTGTTTATGTTCTTCGTGACAGACTGTTCACGCCCGGGCCAGGCACACCGAGAACGATCTGTCACAGAACTCACATCATTTTGGAACTTCCTACTCCACCCATACACTTGTTGGAGTGAAAGGCATGCATCATCGTACTGGACCTTCATTTGCCTTCAATAAAATGTGGATATTGTGAAAACTACTGCACCTAATTATGTGAAACTTTTAGAACATTTTCTTATATCCATCGCTCCCTTCATGTGTTGGTATAAAGCTGAATAATTTACTGGTGAGTACAAACGAATGTCAAATTTGTCAAAATAATAAAAACTTATCCAATTATAATCCGTCTTCCCCAAATGCTCATCCCCACATGTGAAATGTATGACGTACGACTATTCCCATTGCTGGGGTAGTCGAGGGGTTTTTAGGCTGAAATCAAGGGGTTTTTAGGCTTAGAATTATAGGCCACTTCGCCACTGTTGTGTGCTGGATACGTTTGTTTATTTCCCCACCAGCAGAAAAATGTCTGTATTCCATGGAATTCTGCATTTCATTCGGAACAGTTTGGTATATAATGTGTTGTATTTTAGTAAACAGCTACTGAAAATAAATAAGTGACAACTAAATGATGCTTTGCTTGAATGATACATTTAAAAAAAAAATGTATCCAGAGGCCCAAAATATTCCAGAGTGAATGAATTAATCAGGCAAAAGTTGTTCTGGTTTTGATCATTCAGCTTTTGTGGTCCTTTGCCTATTGCGCCATCTGGCCTAACTGTGCTTCTCAGGTATTTGTGCAGAAATATTAATCAAATCTTCTCCAGGAGGGGACCACAGAATTTGGAAATAATTATAATATCATGTGACATCCAGAATATAGCCTCCTTTACAGCAGCCCTGAACACGTCTCGGGTTTCTGGCAAGACGACCCGCTTCTCACACAGACATGTTCAAACTGTAGGTAATTTCCACAGTCTGCCTCACCAAGTTATTGTGTCCGTTTATAGGGCCGAAATAACCTAACTTCTTCCTTGTGATGCTATTTATGAGGCGTGTTCAAATGAAACCAAACCTAACTACACCAAGTGAACATATATGCGATGCGTATGATGACGTCACTTCTGATGTAAACAGCACATACCAACCGTCAAGTTTGCAAAATTTCATTATCCTCCGACTTATAGTTTCCTCAGCAGACGGTTGAAAACATGGCAGGTGTGATACGGAATCCGTCAAGAGTTGATCAGGTCAGGTCAGGTCATCCCGTAACCGGTAAGGTCGTTGGGGCACACATGAAGACATCCTCACAACTCCACGCCATCCCTCTCTGTCAGAAGCCGCTGCCTGTGACTCTTCTGGTCGGAGACTGGTCCATTCTTTTATGTTGTCTTCCCATCTCTTTTTGGTTGATCAGCGAGTGGTAATTCGGTTTCTAACAGCTGAAGGATGTCGATCAGTTAAAATTCATTGCAGAATGCAGGCATCGTATGATGACAAAAGTGTGGCGAACGTAAGCTTCGGCGACGGTCCACTCAAATTGCTGCATCAATTTTGGCAGTGGCATCTTCTGCTGCAACAATATGCGCCTGACCTGGTCTCGGAAGATCTTTTTTAACCCACGTCCTTCTTTAAACATCGTTGTCCAGTTCTTCACTGTTGTCTTCGACACACTTTTGTCCCCATACACTGCCTGCATTCTGTGATGAATGTCAACTGGTCGACATCCTTCAGCTGTTAGAAATCGAATCATCGCTCGCTGATCAGCTCTGGACGGATTCAGTATTACACCTGCCATGTTTTCTATGGTCTGCTCAGGAAACTATGAGTTGGAGGATAATTCAATTTAGCAAACTTGACGGTTGGTATGTGTTGTTTACACCTGAAATGACGTCATCATGTGCATTGTACATATGTTCACTTGGTGCAGTTAGGCCCGATTTCATTTGAACATGCCTCGTTTAAGCCAGTTTTCTTCAATGCCTAGTTGTTGCAAAATTTCTCTATTTTATTTCTTCTCTGTCCAAGCTATTTTAAATATTTTTTATAACACTTAACTTTGAAAGATATATTTTTTTAACGGTTTTTAATTAATATCCATGTTTCCCACCCATATTTTGTCACAAGGAAAATATGTCGTGATCAGTTGAATCTTTGCCTTCTTTGTATTGCCCTGCCACACTTTCATCTTAACTAGTTTGTTTGTGACAATTGGTTGATTTTTACTAAACAGTCCCAAAGTTTTTAAAAATTGTGGATCCTAAATACTCAAACATCCGAGTGGTCTGCTGGGGTCTTTGTGTATAACAAGGACAAGATTAGCACCACTGTCCCACAGAGAGCTTGTAAGAGGCGGTTGTGTGACATGGCATAACACATGCATTGGTTAGGTGGTTTGTACTGCTGAAGACGGATGTGTCGGACTGAATGAATATTGCAGTAAAGCGGTAAACTAGCGACACAACGCAATCGGTTCTCCGGACTACATCCTGCTACTTGCAAAGTCCTGTTCCAGAGAACGAACGAAGAAGGTGGTTTGTTTAGAGCAGCACAGATGGTGCCTAATAGGCTGCAGGTGTACTTTGCTCTAGTGTTTGAGTCCACTAAGATGGAGTTGCACATCGGTTAATCAGCCTCTGCGGCACTTGTCCTAACACAGCGGAGTAATAAGCTGCTTGAACCTAGCCCGCTAAGCAGGAAATCTTCCTCTCGGCTACATCTAGCTCATGCCAGAGCTGGAACCGGCACAGGGAAGAATGAAGAATGAAGAATCTGCCTCTTGTAGAAGTACAGGTTGATTAAAACTAGGTCTAAGAAATACCCAAATTCTTTCAAATCTTCCATTTCCATATTATCGATGTTAATTATTGATTTATTTAGTACTATGTTGTTGTTTTATTTAATGTTAAAATATCGATTCTGGACCTTGCTGTGTTTCTTGGTTGACTCAATAAAATTTCCCAGCCCAGCTTGTGTTGTCGATTTGGGAACTGTGATGTCCGCATATTTGATTTCTGGAATCTGAAATCCTCCGATACTGAAGAATACGAGGCACTGATGACAATACAATGATAATATAATGTTAATACAATGTGCTGAATTGACTAATGTTGTAAAATTACCTCGCCCCAGCAAGCTCAGACATAGCTTGGATTTTGAGCCCAGTGATGTGACGTCATTCACATCTGGCGCACCAAAACGTGTCCGTGTGACGCAGCCCAGGAAATCATCCACTTGGTGAAACGTCAAGTTGTTGTGCAATGTTTCCAGTGGGTGTAACAAGGGGACATTACTGAACCCTTCCAGTGCTGAGATATGAAAATAAAAATATATATAAAATAGCAAAATATAACTTCAGCCTCTGCACCGAAAAGGATGTTGTGACATAGTTTACAGCGAGACATATCTCTTTCTTATTTGTTCATTCTCAATCTTTCTCTACCAAGACCTGAAAAGAGCTTTGCAAGTAGCAGGATGTTGTCAACAGAAAGTAATGAGATGTGTCGTAGTTTACAGCTTGACTGCGATACTTGCACCTATCAGTCCGACACATTCGACTTCAGCAGGCATTTTTGAGTACCGGGTAAGCCTTCCCTCTTTGATCCTTTTTTCTTAGCCAGCCTGTTGCGGTCTGTTATCCAGGATCACCGCGTGCCTTCTGCGATCTCTATTCTCTTTCCCTGTTTCCAGGGCCGTAACTTGGAGGCAAAATAGGGTCTTGGTCAGCTCTGGTTCGCTGATCCTGATGCAAGCAGCCAGCTTTGAGTTGTTGGCTGCTGTCAGCTCATTCACTGTACTGCATTTTCTATCCAAAAGGCAATTTTAAATATTTTTAGTTAAATTTACTAATTACCTACAAGGTTTCATAAAAGCAAAGACAAAGGCCGCCATCCATTGTAGACGATGATGGCATAATTTATTTTGCTTGCGCTACTTTTAGTAAGGATTAACTGCGCTACTTTTTATCCTCACTCTCTCATCTCGAGCCGCCCGACCCCAGTGGCAAATCAAGCACCCGTGAAAAAGACGGCGGAGTCCGGAGTCGAACCCACACCACCTGATCACAAGGCTGATGGCTTAACCATTTCGTCACAGAATCCCCAAGGTTTCATATTCTTCTTTATATGCTGGCAGATTAAACTGAATATGGCTAATGAAAGCTGTTTTCATGTTTAAGCGGCTAAAAATAGTACTCGGGGCCATTCAAGTTAGACTTGGACAAGAAGGGGAGGAGCCAAAGGCAATTGACAAATGTCTGATCAGGATGGAGCAGATTAGATTTGGGGATTCAATTTCGAGAGTAGATTTAGAAGGCTGGCTCACTATACTCCAGGGGCATTACTCATGTGCCTTTTAGAGTGAAATGGTGACCCTTTTATGATCGAAAAGAGAACATATCTGTAGTATCTACAGTGATCGTTGTGATCTGTGGGGACGAAAGATAAGAGAGAATATTACGCATACAGTGGTAAAGAGAACGTATCTATTAGTCTCCACATTGATTGCTCTGATCTGTGGAGACGAAAGATAAGAGAGAACATTACGCATACAGTGGTAAAGAGAAAGTATCTATTAGTCTCCACATTGATTGCTCGGATCTGTGGGGACAAAAGATAAGAGAATGCACTCATACAGTGAAAAAGAGTACATAAATATATAGTGAACGCTCGGATCTGTGGGGATGAATGATAAGAGAGAACGTACGCATGCAGATGTAAAGTGATATGCAACTTAAAATTCCTCAGGGAGCACAAACACATACATTGTGAGAAGCTATCATTACATGACGCAGAACAGGAGACCACTAGCAATCTATATCAGCACAAACTGTCAAGATAGGCACACGAGTTTCCAGACGAGAGAGTATTTAAGTACATAGAACAAGATTTGTATGGCATTTCAAATGTATATTAAATTAGACTACGGATTGCGCTCCAGTGGCTACCCTCCCATTGCGGAATCACGGGAAACGAGAGCTGATGCTCTGGCAAAAGATGGCAGCACAATTTAATCATCGAGTACCATACAGAGAGATCAAGAACATCATTAGAAATCAGTATATACACCAATGGAGAGAAGATAGAAACATAAGCAGTACACCAAACCCAGACTACTGGAACATCTATACTGACTGAAGATCTCACACACCAATGAGTGCCCATGTGGAACAGGATGCCAGAACCTTGAGCATATTCTACAGGAATGGCCAATCTATAGGGAAATGAGATGCCAGACCTGGCCAGAGGGTGTGGAGCTAAGACAAAAGCTATAGGGCAGCCGCTCCGACCTGGTGAAGCTACAGACTTCATCATGGCGACTGGCCTGCGGATATAGCATGACCAAAAGATCCTGAACGCAAATAAGAAAGAGACTACAGAACTGAGTTTTATAGTTTCAGGGATTTCATCTAGTTCATACTAATATTCCCTTAGTTTGGCCTACAGTGTCTCGAAGAGAGAAGAATTCGTGGTGACTTAATACAGGTTTATAAGATGATCAGAGGAATGGATAAATTAGACTATAACAAGTTTTTTAAAATACAGCCACCTACAATAACACGAGGGCATAGCTACAAGCTGACTAAAGAGAGGTCCAGATTAGATATTAGGAAATATTTTTTTAGTCAGAGAGTGGTGTCTGCTTGGAATGCATTGCCAGGGGAGGTAGTGGAGGCAGGGACAGTTAATGCATTTAAGAATAAACTGAATGCGCATAGCTTTTAGAGCAAGGTGATGTAAATGTAACTGGTTGTATACAGACTCTGCAGGGTCTTCTAAACCAGTATAAAGACGTTAAGTTAAGTTAAGTTAGTTAGCAAGATACATATTTGTAAGTTAGGTTAGGTTTTTATCAATGTGTAACGATTCCTTTATTTGTAATAAATAAATATCTGATTTTTTTTTTTACGCTAGTTTTAGCGTTTTGTCTACGAGGAAGTCTTTTCGTCCACTGTTAAATGCTGTAACACTCTAGCAGCACAGTCTTAAGCAGCTCTATCCCAAACCCTCCTCTAACAGTCCTTTTTGTCTCTCTGAATTGAGGTCCAGGGACTGATGTTACTCAAAAGAATGGGCAGAAATGGAAATTTCTTGGGATTTGGCCTGGCTTGGCTTCGTTTATTCTCAATCTCCCACTACCAAACCCTGAAAGAGTGTAAGTAGCAGAATTTAGTCCAGAGAACGGAATGCGTTGTGTCATAGTTTACAGATTGACTGCGATATTTGCACCTTTTGGTCCAACGCATCCGACTTCAGCAAGCAATTTTTTTAGTACCGGTTTAGCATTCCCTCTTCGATCCCTTCTCCTTAGCCAGTCTGCCCTGCTGCAGCCTGTTATCCAGGATCACCCGTGGAGGTGTAGAAGGGTCTTGGCAGCTCTGGTTCGCTGGCCCTGACGCTAGCAGTCAGCTATGGGTTGCTGACCATTGCAGCTCATGCGCTGCTCAGCATCTTGATCCCTATTCTTCTTGGGATTTCACTAGATTGTTTAATCTCTCCCCATTGACCTGTCCAGTTTGGGTGACACCCTTCTGGATGCTTTCACCTCATAGGTCTGGGGATCACTGAGACATACAAGACCCCTCAATAAACTTCCTTTAACTTTAATATTGGTCTAAATACAATACAAGCAATTACAGATTATCTTCTGTTATTAATTTTTGTTATTCTTCTTCTTCTTCTTCTGCGTACACAGTCAGACAGTAACCATTATTTTCTCGAAAAAAGCGGCGGTCATCCTGAGACTCTCGCCACTACCATAGAGCTTGTCTTGCAGTTCCACTGGCAATGGCCACATCTGCTCTCTCTGATCCTCGTATGTCGGGCAGTTCTGCAGCAGATGTTCAGTGGTCATTTTACCAGTACCGCATGGGCATTCGTCGGTACACCCTATCTTCAATTTGTTGAATAGGTGGTACCTCAGTCTGTTGTGGCCAGTGCGAAGTCTGAAGACAACGACCTGCTCTCTTCGGTTCAACTGGTAATAGGCATCGTTTTTGGTGTAACCAGTATGTTCGGTTTCCCATTTGGTCATGTATCTGGCTTTGATAAGCCGTTTTGACTCTTCGTACGTCATACTGGTATCTGTTTGTGGTAACCTTGCACCTTCTTTTGCCAGTCTGTCTGCCTCCTCGTTGCCTTGGATGTTGCAGTGTGACGGAACCCACTGTACCACTACCCTTTTTGGTGCGGACTGCTGGCACAGTTTGCAGAGTGCTGCTCTTAAGTCATTAAGCTCAGTGTTTTTCTGGCTTTTTAGCGCTGTGACTACTTCGAGAGCATCTGTCAGCAGGACTATATGGCTCTCATTTTCACTGTGTGTTACCATTTCTTCCACTGCCGCCCTCAGTGCCTCTGCCTCTGCTCTGAAATTGCTTGTGTACTTACCAGTAGCGAATGACAGTGTTATTTTTCTGCCATTTGGTAGGTTCAGGAATGCTCCTGCCCCTCCGTTCTGTGTTGTGTTTGTTACAGAACCGTCGGTGTATGCATGGGTCCAGTCCATGCTTGGGTAGCTTTTCGTTATGAAGCTTAGGGTAGTGTCTCTCCTTTCTTTTTCACTCTGGCAGTTTTTGTTTGCAATACCTGGTATATTTTCTACCACCTCTGGAAATATATCCTGCCTCCAAGTAGGTTTTCGTACAGTAGTGATGGGTTTTGGTGTTGTTAGTGCGTTTATGGGATCTTCGTGCATCTTTGCTTTGGCTATTTCTGCAAAGTTTCTCCGCTTTAGTTTCCCATTTCCCAAATTGTTTAGTCTCTGGTACATTGGATGGTCCGTCAGTCTTCTGAGTTTCTCTGACTGCAGCTGGGCTCTGCAGTCTCTTCTATCGGTCATGGATTGCAATTTTGTAATCTTTTCAAGTTCTATAATTGGCGTTGACTTCATGCCACCTGTTATAATTCTCATGGCTTGGTTTTGAAGTTTGTTAACTTTATCGAAGTTCGCCTTCGCTGCGGTTGTCCATGCCGCAATGCCATACTCGAGAACTGGTCTCACTCTTCCAGTGTACAGTTTCTTTAGTATGCCTTCGTCTGCTCCCCAGCTTGTGCCAGCAAGTTTCCTCATGATCGCCATTCTTTCTCTGGCTTTCATTCGGTTTCTCTCAATCTGACTTTTCCATGTCATGCGCCGATCAAATGTGACTCCCAGATAGGTTGGGTTGTCGTTTGGCTGCAGGATTTTGCCATTTAGCCTTAATTTGGTACTTTGGGGTTTTAATGAGAGCGAGAATATTGTGCCCGTGGTTTTCTCCTCGTTTATTTTGACCAGCCATGAGTTCGCCCATTCTTCCAGCGATGTCTGCATCCGATTTCTTGCTATGGTGAGATTCTTTTCAGAGGTCCACATAGCCAGATCGTCTGCAAACATTGAGCTATGGACTCTTCTTGGTATATTCTCTGTAATATCGTTTATATATACCAGGAAGAGTGTGGGTGACAATACTCCCCCTTGGGGTACTCCCTGCTCGAGTGTCACCTTTTTGCTCATCTGCCCTTGTACTTGGACTCTGGCCGTTCTTTGTTTGAGGTAGTGGTTGATCCACTTGTACATCTTCCCACAGACATCAATTCTTCTTAGCTTGACTCTAAGTCCATCCTTCCAGACTTTGTCAAATGCCTTTTCCAGATCCACCCAAACAGCTACTGTGTGTTTCTGTGCCTGGTAGGCATCTTCTATCTCCTGGGCTATGAGGATGACCTGGTCCTCAGTGGATCTGTGCTGTCTAAAGCCGGCTTGCTGTGGAATTAGTATTCGTTTTTCTTCCAGATGCCACATCAGTCTGGTGTTTATCATCCGTTCCATCAGCTTTCCAACACAGCTCAGTAGGCTTATGGGCCTGTATCCATTTGGATCTGTTTTGTCCTTCCCTGTTTTTGGTACTGGTACCAGTATTGCATCTTTCCATGCCTGGGGTACAATACCCCTTTTCCAGCTTTGGTTCAGGACTGATAGTAGTTTCTTCTTCGCTGTTTGGCCCAGCCCCATCAGCATTTCGTTTGTTATCCCGTCTTTTCCGGGAGATTTCCTTTTCTTTAGTGTACTCATAGCCTCTTCCATTTCGCGCATTGTTAGTTTGGCCATCATGTGCTCTTCAGGAGCCGTATTTATGTTTTCGTGTCCCTTTAGCTCTTCGCTAATGTCTGTATGCTTATCTGCAGGGACCTCGATGTGGTTTGCTCTGGCATAGTGATCGACAAAGGCGTTTGCGGCTTTCTTACCTGTGATCAAGTTCTCGCCCTGCTTGATAGTAATTTGTTTATTTGACGGGGTTTCGTCGTTCATGGCTCTGACTAGCTTCCATAGCTTGTTCCCGTCTTTGTCCAGGTTCAGACTTTCCGTTTTATTTTTCCAACTTTCTCTTGCTGTTTGCTTGAGAGTGTGTTTGTACTTCGCCGCGGCGGCTTTGAGGGCGATGTTTGCCTCCATGGATTTTTCTCGTTCTGCCATGTTCCTAGCATTTGTTACTGCATCTTCCACTTTCTGCAACTCATCATTCCAGTAGGGCTTATAGTTTTTCCTAGCTCCTCTTGGGATGGTTTCAGTGGCGGCTTGCATTATTGCCTTGCTTAGGCTCACCACCATGGGCTTCATTTTGGTGTTTCGTGTGTTGATGGTTTCACACAGCCCATCTGTCAGGATTGCAAATCTGTCCCAGTCGGCTCGTTTGTAATTCCAACGTGGGAGCGGTTTTGTTTCCTGTGGGCTTACTTCCATGTCAATGGTTAGCCTGATCGGCCTGTGGTCGCTACCTGCCAGTTGGTTCAGCACCTGGCGGTCTATTTTATAGTGTATGTCCTGTGTGGAGAAGGCCAAATCTGGAGTCGAGGTGGTATGCCATGTTCTTGAATAGAAGCTAGGGCTATCCTCCGGCCTATTGATTAGGGAGAGATTTGCATCTATCTCCCAATCTTCCACTTCGTCACCTCTACTGTCTGTGTCAGAGTATCCCCATCTCTCCGAGTGGCTGTTGAAATCTCCAACTACTATGCAGTTGGAGTCTCTGACCTCCATACTCGAGAGCGATAGGTCTCTGTTTGGTGGTTTTGTTATTCAAATAACATGAAAACAGTCAAATACAAATTATAATATTGACTTAGGTAGGTGGGATCAAGATGCTGAGCAGTGCATGAGCTGTAGCGGTCAGCGACCCAAAGCTGACTGCTAGTGCTAGTGTCCGAGCCAGCGACACAGAGCTGCCATGACCGTTCCCCACCTCCACGCGGTGATCCTGGATAACAGGCTGCAACAGGGCAGACCGACTAAGGAGAAGGGATCGAAGAGGGAAGGCTAACCCAGTACCCAAAAATGCCATGCTGAAGTTATATGTGTTGGACCGTAATGTGCAAATATCACAGTCAAGCTGTAAACTACGACACAATGTATTCCGTTCTCCAGATTACATCCTGCTACTTGCAAAGCCCTTTTCAGGGCTTGGTAGTGGGAGTTTAAGAACGAACGACAAAGAAGAAGAAGAATTGAAAATCATAAGCTGCACACAGGTAACATAAACAGAAGGTAATTGTGACCTACCTCGAGGAGCCTGATTGTAGAAGAAAAACGATGAGAGAGGTCTCCTAGCTACATCATTGCTCAGTGGTAGATGAATCGTTCGGTAATTCCTTTCATATGCTGTATGAGTACAAATGAATCAGATTCATGAGTTACTGAGCCCTACCTCCCTTACTGGAGAAGGTGAGGATAGGCTGACATGACCCTGATATGGGTAACATAAAAGATGACTTAATAGTATTGTGAATGGGCCTGGCAACTTTATGATGTCAAACAAAGTGCTACAGAAAATGCCTCTACAAATGTACAAAAATGCTGAGATGAATACAGGCTTCCTGCAAGAAGGCCAACTGTAGTAGTGGGCCTATGATCCTACTGGTGTAATAAAGGACATGACGATTTACAGTTCACACATGCACACACACAAACAAACAACTTTTCAAAACTCCTGAGAGAAAAAAAAACAAAAAAACATTAGAACTACAATTTAAAAAATAAAATCTTCACTAAAAGAAAACAAAAAAGTCTTAACTTTAAAAAAAAACAACAACAAAACAATCTTAACTAAACAAAAAAAGAATGACAAAAGCAACAATACAAAGAAAAAAAAGACTTGCTCCACTTTCTACCCGTGGCATAAAGGTTTTTATCTTGTTCTTTACATCCAATGTTGACATGGCCCCTAGAGGTGATCGTTGCAGGATCTCATACAATGACAGCTTAACGTGTGTACAAGAGGTCAATTCAGTAAATAGGTCACACATGAACATTAAAGAAAACTAAATAAGATACGAACTTGAAAACCATTTATTATTGCACTTACATTATCCCTTATTTCTCAACATAATTTCCACCAATGTTGATTCACTTATCCCACTTTATCAGTGCACAAAAACCTGCAACACAGAAGTCTATAGTCTGTTGTCTCAGCCACATTACGTTCAACCTCTTCGTCATTTTGTGAAATGTCTTTATCAAGGTGGGATCGTGTATTATGCTCCAGGCTAAACCATGTGAACACCTTATTGCAGGTGCTAGTCTATCTATTGTTACTAGTCTGTATCATTCCCATCACTCCATGTCCAGTGCCTACATGTCATGCTTACACACATCCTTGAAGCTCAGATGGGGATCAAGATGCTGAGAGCAGTGTATGAGCTGTAGTGGCCAGTGACCCAAAGCTGACTGCCAGTGTCAGGGCCAGAGACGCAAAAACCCTTCTACACCTCGACACGGTGATCCTGGATAACAGGCTGCAACAGGGCAGAATGGCTAAGCAGAAGGGATCAAATAGGGCAGGCTAACCCGTACCCAAAAAATGCCATGCTAAAATCTAATGTGTTTGACCAAAAGGTACGAATATCGTAGTCAAGCTGTAAACTACGACACAGTGCATTTCCTTCTCTCGACTACATCCTGCTACTTGCTTTTTCAGGGCGTGGTAGTGGGAGTTTGAGAACAAACGACGAAGGAGAAGAAGAACCGCAACTGTGGTAAACCAACTGTACATTTTGCTATTTGCAAACTGGCCATAGAAGATATCTTTGGGGATGCGACCATCTTTCATGTGACAACCATGACCAATCATTGTAGTCTTCACTGTCTAAGAAGAGTTTACATGCCTGGAAGACCATTGCGAGAGTATACCTCTGCATTTGTCTCTCTATCTCATCATGTAATTCCAAGAATGGATCACAATCGATGTACATGGAAGATTTTAAGACTTTACTCTTGCTTGGCACAGGTTGCTGAAGTCTTGCTGCCATATAGGAGCATGTGGTATAGAAGCATGCTGTATAGGAGCGTTCTGACGGTACATGCATTGTAAACCATGAACTTGGTTTTAATTGCAAGCCTCTGGTTTTCCCAAACACGTGTTGTGGGACAAGCAAGTGTAGCAGAAGTCTTGCTAATGCGACTTAAAAAAAAGAATAAAGGTGGTTGTGCATTATACGCGGGCGTTTCAAATGAAGACCTTATAAGTGGGATAGAAATCAGAAAAACTTTGCCTTTGTATTGTAAATTGTCAAATGGTTGCTAGTGGAGCGTAAAGCCTAGTGGACAGTGAGCTGACTTGCAAAGACTGGGATTACAGCGTGCCAGGGTTCGAAATCATGGACGGACAGAAGCATAATCCGGGGGTGGCTTGTTCCTGGTACAACCGCTCCTCTAGTCGACCCAGCTGTAAATGGGTTCCTGATGTATGAGTTGGGGAAGGTATAAACAGCAAGGAAGGGAACTGGCCATTCCCCCCTCACATATGCGGTGGCTTAGTCCATGAAGAGTTTTCTTCACCCCCCCCCCCCCCCCCCATGGCAATTGTTGCCATGGGAACCCACCTTTACCTTAATATGGTTGATAAGGATGTCAAGAGTGGCCTGCACGTGCCATCACGGTGCAGACAGACAACATGACATCATAATTGCAGTTGGCAGATGATCACCTCACTATTGAAATGCACTACTTTCAAACAAACCCCAAAATAAGTCTTAACGGCAATTATCTGCGGCCAAACGACAACCCAAACTACCTGGGAGTCACATTTGATCGACGCATGACATGGAAAAGTCAGATCGAGAGAAACCGAATGAGAGCCAGACAAAGAATGGCAATCATGAGGAAACTTGCTGGCACAAGCTGGGGAGCAGACGAAAGTATACTAAAGAAACTGTACACTGGAAGAGTGAGACCAGTTCTTGAGTATGGCATTGTGGCATGGACAACAGCAGCAAAGGCGAACTTTGGCAAAATTAGTAAACTTCAAAACCAAGCCATGAGAGTTATAACAGGATACATGAAGTCAACGCCAATTGTAGAACTTGAAAAGATTACAAATCTGCAATCCATGACAGACAGAAGAGACTGCAGAGCCGAGCAGCAAGCAGAGAAACTCAGAAGACTGACAGACCATCCAATGCACCAGAGACTAAATAGATTTGGTAATGGGAAACTAAAGCAGAGAAACTTTGTAAAAATAGCCAAATCAAAGTTGAGCGAAGACCCTATGAACACCGTAACAATACCAAAACCCATCCCTACTGTACGCAAACCTACCTGGAAGCAGCATATATTTCCGGTGGTGGCAGAAAATATTCCAGGTATTGGAAACAAGAACAGCCAGACTGAAAAAGAAAGAAGAGACATAACCCTGAGGTACATAACGAAAAACTACCCAAGCATGGACTGGACCCATGCATACACCGACGGTTCTGTAACAAACACAACACAGAATGGAGGGGCAGGGGTATTTCTGAGCCTACCAAATGGTAGAAAAATAACACTGTTAGTGGCAACTGGAAAATACTCAAGCAATTTCAGAGCGGAGGCAGAGGCACTGAGGGCTGCAGCAGAAGCAATGCTGACAGGCAAAAGAAATGAAAGCCAGATAGTCCTGTCCACAGATACCCTGGCCGTAGTCACAGCACTTAAAATCCAGAAAAATACTGAACTTAATGATTTAAGAGCAGTACTCTGTCAACTATGCCAGCAGACCGCACCAAAAAGAGTAGTGGTACAGTGGGTTCCATCCCATTGTAACATCCAAGGCAACGAGGAGGCAGACAGACTGGCAAAAGAAGGTGCAAGACTACCACAACCAGATTCTAGTGTGACCTACGAAGAGTCAAAAAGGCTCATTAGAGCCAGATACATGGCCAAATGGGAAACAGAACATACTGGCTACACAAAAAATGATGCCTATTACCAATTGAACAGAAGAGAGCAGGTCGTGGTCTTCAGACTCCGCACAGACCACAACAGACTGAGGTACCACCTATTCAATAAGCTGAAGATAGGTGGCACTGACGAATGCAGTTGTGGTACAGGAAAAATGACCACTGAACATCTGCTGCAAAACTGCCCGAAATACGAGGACCAGAGAAAGCACATGTGGCCATCACCAGTGGCAACACGAGACAAGCTCTATGGCAGTGTTGACAGCCTCAGGATGACCGCTGCTTTTTTCGAAAAAATACAGAGTGACATTTGACAGCGTACGAAGAAGAAGAAGAAGAAGAAATGCACTAAAGAGAAACAGCATTCTGTTATCCGTTTTTTGAGCAGCGAAGAGGTGAAACATAAAATTTCATCGGTGAATGAAGATCCAGTACGGTGATGTATGTTTTTCACTTCAGCAAGTGTATGAGTAGAGTAGGAAGTCCAAAACGGCATGAGTTCTGTGACAGACTGTTCACGACCGGGTAAGGCACACTGAGTAGTGACCACAGAGTCCTTTGCAGCCATTGACCGCCTCGCAAAGGAAAATTGCAGATTGACTAAATGACACTTGCTGGAGTGAAAGGCATACATTATTGTACTAGACTTTCCTTCGCTGCTAAAACAAATGGATAACAGAACGCTGCTCCTCTTTGGTGCATATCAATAGTTAGGCACATATCTTTTAACTGCAATTATGCTGTTCGTCTGCACCGTGATGACAATGCAGGACACTCTTGACATCCTTAGCAACCATGTTAACAAGTAACAATACAAAGGTATGATTTTTATCATTTCTATCCTACTTTTTAAGGTTTTCATTTGAAGCCTTCTCGTATATATAAAAAATAACCTTTGTGTATATTCTGTTGATACAAATAATATGATTACTTTTTGACTCCTCCCAGCAAGAACAAGTGTCTGAGTAGTAGATTGGTAGAGCGATCGCTTCTCAGGGCAACGGTACCAGATTCGATCTCAGCACACTCCAGTCAACCCAGCTAAAAGTGGGTACTGGGCTTACTGTTTTGGAATTGAAACTATCTCGGTTCATTGTTTATCTACCTGCGTCACAAGTATTTATGGTCTATCCTTGATGATAAGAAGGTTAGAAAGGAACTGAGTCTTGTTTTGTCTGGATTTAACTTGGCCTTTTTCTTCTTTGCGTTCAGAATCTTTGGTCAAGCTATATTTGCAGGCCAGTCACCATGATGAAGTCTGTAGTCTTCACCAGGTAGGAGCACGCCCGACAGCTTTTGTCTGAGCTCCATACCCTCTGGTATCTCATTTCCCTATAGAGTGGGCATTCCCGTAGAATGTTCATGATTCTGGTTCCCTGTTCCACATTGGTATTCATTGGTGTGTGAGATCTTTAGTCGGTATAGATGTTCTAGTAGTCTGCAGTGACCAATTCTCAGGTGAAATAAGGTAGTTTGTTGGCTTCTTTTGAGTTTGTGAACTGGGTCTGTTCTACTGCTTATGTTTCTGTCTTCTTTCCATTGGTGTATATACTGATTTTTCATGTTCTTGATCTATCTGTTTGTAACTCGATGATTCAATTGTGTCTTTTTACTGCTATTTTTTGTGATTTTGCAGTGGGAGGGTAGCCATTACAGCACTATTGTTGAGGATCTTTGGAATTTTCTATGTTCTGCTCTGACAACAGTGGTTCATTGTATGTTTGAACTCAGCCTATATTCCATAGACAGTCACAAGTGTTGAATGATAAAAAGACTAGTAAGGACACCTTTTTTTGAGGTGATTGCTAGTCTAGCATCTTAACTTCTCTCTCTTTTGTGGCAAAGCACTTCCATCACCAGGAGGTCATGTGTCAGAATTCTAGGCTGCTTACTACTTCACTTTCTTTTCTGTTGATTGTTATGTATGTTACCGAAGCACAGATAAATACTTGTCTTGTGATCATTGTCACGTCAAACATTGTGTGTTTACAACTTGCTACCTTGAAGTTTCAATATGTTCCCTGTTAGGGAAGAACTGACCAACGTTACGGCATTTGATGATGATGATGATGTTCGTCCATCACATGTGATGAAGACCATTTTCTTTGTTCAGTCGTGTGGACAGTCTTTTCTCTTGCTGTGTCAGTTGAAATGGGTGACTTGCTCGGTGATTTGGATTAAAGTGAGAAAGAAACAGCGCCTTTTGTCAACCTCACTCTCTGGTTCTGAGCTACCTTTGGCCAGTGGCAAGATTTTATCAAGACGACTGGAAAAAGCACAGGATGCAGATTTTTCCTTAGGGTTTACTCCCGAAGCCTTTCCCATAAACAGGTATCCTACAAGGCAGCGGAGGGGGGATGACATCCAACATGACAAATCATTGTGTCTATTATACACAAATGTTAATTTTAGCAGAAAAGTTTTGACTAAATCAAGTAAGCGTATTATGAGTGACAGTCACTAAGTAATATCAATTTTATTATAAACAACATTTGGAGATCCAGAGATATCAAGATTCACACCAAAGTTAAAATATTCAACACCAGTGTCAAGTCGGTGTTGCTGTATGGAGCGCAGACATGAAGAACGACCAAGACCATACAACAAACGCTCAAGTACTTAGTAAACAGATGCCTACAAAGGATAATGGACATAAAGTGGCATTACATGGTGAAGAATGACCACCTAGGGGTAAGGAGCCAACAACAGCAACGGAACAACAAATTAAGCAAAGAAAATGGGGCTGTATAGGACATACGCTACAGAAGGCACTGTCCAAAATAGCCAGACAGGCTTTTACATGGAATCCACAGATACATAGAAAAGAGAATGTGAGAAGGAGCTAAGATTAAATGACTATACCTGGAGAGAGAGGCAGAAAGAGCGGCCCAGGACCGTGTGTACTGGCGGGATGTTGTCAATGGTCTATGTACAGAGAAGAGCGAAAGACTTTGATTGGTTGATCTGAATTTTATTATAAAGTACATGGAAGAGTATGTACAATGAAATATCTTATTTCAGGGACAACAAACTGACTTTTCAGCAATACCCCATGTTGGAGTCGTGACGATCGAGCAGTATGCACATGCACAAAGTAGCGTACAACATGGCCACTCCATTGTTGACCTGCACCGTGGGATATCAAGATGTTATTAGTTTTTTGTAGTCAGAGGATGTGAAACTTTTTGAAATCTATGGAAGAATGAAGGTCCAGTATAGAGACAGTTGTTTTGAGTCAGGAGAGATTGTAAGAATGGGTATAAAGATTTCAAAACGGAAGATAAAACATCCTTGATAACAACGGAGAGGGAGACCAGCAAGCATGGGAACTGACATTGTGAAACAGCAGATTGACCGGCCAGTACGTGGGATAAAGCAAGTCCCTATTAATGAAATAGCTGCGTACAAAATTGTTCATGATGGCCCTGTTTATAGGTAAGTGTGTAGTAGATGGATCACAAGGCAGCTGATAACGAGGTAATGGAGGTGGTGCAATATTTGTGAAAGGTCACAGACAAAAACGTTTTTCTTGATGACATCCACAAGCTTGTGGACAGGTGGACCAAGTCTCTTGCCAGGCACGGAGACAATGTAGAAAAATATGACACACAAAATTTCTGGTTCACACTGTTGTAAAAAAGTTATTAATAAAATTTCTGTTACTTAATTTAATTACTGTCCGATACAGGAGATTTTACGGTATACAGATCTTCTCAAGAGCCACCTTCGACCTGCAATCAAATCCAAACAATGTACACTTCTCAGTACAGAGGTCTTGTTGCAACATGACAAAACTTGGTCCTATCATGTCTGTGCTGCAGTTACAGCCATTGATGATCTGCACTTTGAGTGCCTTCAACATTCACTGTACTTGTGTGAACTCACCCTAAGCGATAACCACATCTTTGGACCATTTAGAGAAGGTGATTTGGCAGGGAGGAGGAAGGATCCATGAGTGGCTCCATACGATTAAAGTGCTCGGGACGCAATGGAGACTATGTCGAAAAATCATACAATTGAATGCCTCTTTTTCTGAATAAATTTGTATTCATTAATACGGCAGCCACCGTTGACTTCGTCCACCGACGCGCGTAGCATTGACTAACTCTACCGTAGGATGGGCCTGGTGGTTTCATTCATGCACTCTCTCTGCAGTCTGGTCCCGGCGGTGGCTTTCCCTGGAGACTAGGCTCCATATCTACAACCCTGTGTCATCCCCATCCTCATGTATGGTTCTGAGACATGTACACTACTGCAGCGGGTCCGGCAGCATCTCGAGATCTTTACCCTGTCAGCTGATCCAGAGCAGCCTGCGGAGACAGCGAATGTGGAAATGGTTGAGTTTCCTGACATGCTATAGACTGTCCATATTTTGCAGGCCTATAGAAGGTTGTAGAACCACATTTTGTCTAGCGTTCAGTGGTGTAGATGCTGGTTACATCAGAGTTCTCACTAACAGTTATACCAACTGCACTACCACATTTCGTTCCTTCCAACGTCCAATTGTGGTACCAATTCAAAAGGGGTCCCCAAGGTGATCCTATCTCACCGAACCTCTTCTTTGTATGTTTGGAAACAGTCATTAGCTGATGCAACTGGGACACCTTTGGTATCCTTATTGACGGCAGACGTCTCAATCACCTTTGATTTGCCGATGACATAGTGCTCATCACAGATGATGCAGCTACTCGATGGAGAGGGCAAGAAAGCAGGCCTGAAGATGAATGTCTCAAAGACCAAAGTGTTGTGCAATCGCTTCGCCGCTTGTGATCCAGTCTTCCTTGGTGAGGTATGATTAGAGGATGTCAATGAGTACTTTTATCTTGGATGTTTTCTCAATATGGAAAATAACTTAGAAACTCAACTGACAAGACGTCGCTGCACGGGTTGGGCAGCCTTCTTGTCTATTAACACGGTCCTGGGCGGATATTATGACCAAGATCTACGAGCCACCCTCTTTAGTTCCACTATACTCCCTGCGATGTGCTACAGTGCTGAGACGTGGACACTAACAAAACCACTAGAGAACAAATTGAGTGACCCAGGCCTCACTCGAGAGACGCTTAGTCCAAATCACTCTCCTGAACCAACATAAGCAAGATCTCCATAATTCTGACATAATACGATTGTCCCTGGTGAAGGATGCGGTAATCCATGCAGACAAGGCAAAATATAGATGGGCAGGTCACATGCTGTGACGAAACGATGGAGCACAGCGACAGCAGTCTAGTACCCCTGAGGTAAGACGAGAGCGTGAGGAAAACCTCCAATGTGTTGATCAGACACCCTTGCTGTATACTGCAACATCTGAGATGCCTCTAGAGGAGCACTTACCACGCACTGGACTTCGTTGGCTCAAGACAGGGTCAACTGGAGACCAAGTTGGAACCCACAGCTACACCGAGGAACGGGTCATCAAGATCAAGATAGAAGGTTGTTAGCACCACAACATGATAGTTCTTGACCTTGGTAGCAACATTGATTCCTTGCTGGTCCCAAACATTCGTTTGTAACTTTAAAAAAGAACACTTGCCTTGGCAATCCTGTTGTGAACCATAGTCGAAAATTGCTTCTCTGGCTATGGTACAACAAAGGTAGGTAAAGCTGCCAACTATTTGTAGATGTTGATCCTGTACAGTGATGTTTGGTTTATGGTAAGTTTCCCGAGAGCAGGTTAAAAACATTACTTATATTTTCTTTGTCTTTGTGCTGGCCGTAAGACCAAAGTTTGTGCAATCAGCTGAAAACTCCTTAATGGTGGTCTGCATGTCCTGTTCTGAGCATGTGTTAATGTCGAAGTCTCCAGCAAAGAGGGGATCTAAGATGGTTGCTTTTTTAACCTTCATGAGGAACAGCATGCATTAGAGAATGAATAGTTTCAAATCCATCCTATATCTGATACGTACACCCGTGTAGCATCAAAAAGCATGGCAGAAAATACCATGCTAAGGAGACTATAAAATACACTGCAGAGATAAAATGATACTGACTGGCAGGAAGACTGAAAGTGAGAAAGTGAGCGTTGGTGCCAACACACAGGAGCCATATTTGACTCAGTTTATGATTGACAATGCTGCAGACAGTTCACCACAATTCAGTACATGAGCCAACATGTCATGAAACTGATGGACATCTGTGACAACTTGCAACAGGTTCAGTGACCCATAACTGACCAAGAACCTGTCCGGTCTCCAAGTGGAGGCCCTAGAAACAGACTGCAATCATGTAGCCTAACTAAGAGATTAGAGATCAAAGAGGGAAGACAAACCCTGTCCCAAAAATGCTGCGCTGAAAGCGAATATGTCCGGGCCTATATACAGGCATCCGCAAATAGTAGGCCAATTGAAGAAAAGCGTAGACAAGCAGATGCTGATTTGTAAATCCATTATCCAGTAAGATACATCTCGGTTTATACAAAATTATATACAATAACTTAAGGATATAAATAAATAACATGTTGGTTACAAGGCTCTCGCTGTTAGTACCTGTACGACAAATGACTTTAATTAAAAAAATGGAAAATAGTGCTGAGAACAAACTTTATTGCACCTTGGATCCCCCATTTGTGTTGTCCCTTTCATTACTAAAAATGCAGACGACAGAGCACAAACTCTGTGCAGCGGCTCTGAAATTTTCCCCTGACTCTGCCAGTTACCCACTTCTTCTTCTTTTTCTTCTGCGCGAGTCCTGAAAAGGACATTGTGTTGTAGTAAAGAGTGAGACTGCGTCATAGTAAAGAGTGAGACTGCGTCGTAGTAAAGAGTGAGACTGTGATATCTGCGTTTTTCAGCCTAACACATCCGATTTCAGCTGGTTTTTTCGAGTACCGGGTGGTCTTTCTGCTGTGATCCCTATTCCTTGGCCAGACTACACTAGTGCAGCCAATTTCCTGGGCCGTCATATAGAAACGGAATAGGGTCTTGGTCAGCTATGGTTCGCTGACCCTGATGCAAGCAGTCAGTTATGAGTTTCTGGTTGCTATCAGCTCATTCGCTACTGCATCTTGTAGTTACCCATTTACATCTGGGTTGACTGGAAATAGCGGTCATACCATGAAAAAATCCCATAATGTGCTCGATCCGTTAAACTGAGCATGACGAGATTCAAACCAGGCACATTGGGATAGTAAGCCCCGCTCACAAACCTTTAGCCACCTAAATTCATGACAAGCTTCTTTCAGCCCATCCAGCTGTAAATGGGTATCTGACAAAGTCAGGAGAAAATTTCCGTATGAGCTAGAGAGTTTGGGCTCTGTCGTTGGCACTTTCTGCAATGTAAGGGACTAGGCACATATGGGGATCTTCGAGTGCAATTAAGTCGGTTCTATGAGACATTTTCCCAAATGGTTTTTAACATGTTACAAATATACTTATACAACTGTTCTTATCTTTCTGTTTTAAATACAATATCCACACTTCTCAGCATAACTAAAAACAAAAAAAGAAATGGTAATTGAGAAATTAAAATGGTTGGGGTGTAGTTTTTGGGAGCGAATAGTAATGCTGGTCTTGGAATACTTGGAATCCTGGTATTCAAACAGGCATGTTAATGTCTGTTGCCAGATATCTGAGGGCTATCCATAGTAGTTATTTTAAACTTCCTGCCGTGTACTGTCCTGGTGAAAGTACAAATAATTTGGGTAGATTTTTAACTAGAATTATTGTTTGAGCAGTGGCCGCAAGCCTACTCTTTTTTATTTCTAACTGCCAAGGGATTTTTAACGTGCTCAACATTGAATACGGAGAGTCCGATCTCATTACCCAGAGATCAGGTGAATTTTTACCAGAGGATCCAAGAGAAAAAATCCCAGTCTCCACTGTGATTCGAGCCCGCGACCTCTGGCACCCGAGGCGGACACCTTACTTCGAGACAACTGGGTACCCTTAATCGGAGTCAGGTAAAACATATTGATCAAGACCCCCCATCTCAGGTCCTCTTTCGCGCCCCCTGGAAACAGGCTGTGTCATGGGAGTCTGTCAAATGAGATGGGGATTGACACTGTGATCCCCATAGCGGTGTGCTCACTGAGGAATATTGCATTGCACTACAGCAAGGAGGACCTTGCTCCACCTTCATATTTACGCTTCGGGAAGTAACTGCTACCAAAGTAAAATTTCAGGTTACACAATCATAGCTTCGATCATCCTAAAAAGGGTGTTTTGTAGTTTACAGCATCTCTGCTGTTGGCTCATTCCATGTCACATCTTCTGCATTTTTCATCTTTGAAGTTTCTCATTTACCATTGGTCTTCAGTTGTACCTTGTCAATACATTAACTATCATGAGCTGCTCACAGCACCAGAATGCTATTATTCATTAGCTTGTTAAACAACATCTTCAATTACAGCTCACTCCCTTAATAACACAGTGCTTGAGACCCAAAGAATTTTATCTGAATATTTGCAAACTTTAAAAAAATTCTAGGCATCTTTCTGCATTCTTCTTCTTCTTCGTTCTCAATCTGCCACTACCAAACCCTGAAAGGGCTAAAGTAGCAGAATGTAGTCCAGAGAACGGAATGCATTGTGTCGTAGTTTACAGCTTGGCTGCGATATTTGCACCTTTCGGTCCAACACATCCAACTTCAGCAAGCATTTTTTTAGTACCGGGTTAGCATTCCCTCTATGATCCCTTCTCCTTAGCCAGTCGGCCCTGCTGCAGCCTGTTATCCAGGATCACCACGTGGAGTTGTAGAAGGGTCTTGGCAGCTATAGTTCACTGGCCCTGACGCTAGCAGTCAGCTATGGGTCGTTGGCCACTGCAGCATCTTGATCCCATTTTTCTGCATTCAAATTATGTTTCTTGGTTTTATGTAGTAATTAAAAGGCAAGACAGTATCACCCGACTGCCTTCAACAATTTTGCCCACAGACTGTCGGCCGGTGTGAGAAATGCATAAAGAATGTCACACACCAAAGACAAACCTGTTTATCACATCCCAAGAAAAATTCAAATGTTTTCGTAAAAAGGTCAACTTGTGGTTCAGGAGAATTCACGTTAAAAAAATGTTTTCTGATAACAAAAATATTTCCCTTTACGAAAATTGGTTGGGAGTCTTGCTTGATATAATAGATTTGCTTTGAAACAGATTGCGGTATAAAGGGGTTGAGCTGTATCTTCAAAATCACACATAACTTATACAAATCTGTTAACAATTAAGAAAACTGCAGCTTCGTTTGTACACTCTTCTCTGGGTGCAATATGTGAGAGAAAAATGAATTATGGTACAGCATATTTTTTTTCTAATTTCAGCAATGAATGTTTTAATATTTTATTTTATTAGAAACCAACACTAGTAATAATTAAAATATATTTTAAAAGTTATATTTATAAATCTGGCATGTATGACCAACAGTTTTGTGAAGAGAATTTAGTTCCCAACACTGACAAACTTACATTACAATTTTTTCCCAAAAAAAAGCAACAGCATAGGTTTGGAGATATTTCCTTGATATAAGCAAAATATATTAAATGGCCTGCAAAATTCTGCCTGGCATGCCAACTTTTACACAAATTAAGACTAATTACATTCATCTGCATTTTTATTAATGTTAACTTTTTTTTCAACAATTATTTATAAATGTATATATATATATATATGGTTAGACAAGCTATTCTATGTGGTTATACTAGCATTTAAGACCACACAAGCAGTATAACTGACCCATGCTATGTGATATGAAAAGATATAACACAAAGCATCAAAGTGGTCTGGCCGTAGTGCAACGATTTCTGTAAATGAACCCTCATGTGACTTCTATGGCTAAAATGGCCTCAGTAATAGACCATGGTGTAAATGTCTAACCATTGTGCAATGAATTCTATGGATGAACCCTCGTGTGACCCTCTAGAGTTAAATGACTCCAACTAATTGACTAAAGTGGAAACATCTAATCATGGTGCAACAGGTGAATGAACCTCAAGTGACCTCTATAACCTCTAGAGTTAAATGACTCCAACTAATTGACTAAAGTGGAAACAATCTACCACTGGTGCAATGATTTCGGTGAATAATTGTATCATGTGACGTCTAGGATTATATGAGCCCAAATAATTGACCAAAGTAGAAACATCTAATCATGGTGCAACAGGTGAATGAACCTCAAGTGACCTCTAACCTCTAGGGTTAAATGGTCCAGAATAATGGACCAAAGTGGAAAACAATCTAATCATGGTGCAATGTTTTCTATCAATGAATCCAGAAGAAACTGAAGACGAACCACAATTAATTTTCTAACTATTTGTTCGCTATTGCAATATGAACTATAGAATTACCCTTACAATCTAATTAAACTGAAAGATGATTATCAATGATTTAGTAGCTGGGATATATTATGCCTTGAATTACCTCACATTACTTTATTTGCTTTGATACCCAACATTCTGTAATAATTTCACACTATTTTATTACTTCTGATATACAACTTCATCTAATGAAATCCATATTATTGTATTTGGTAGGAAACTCAATTTTCACTAATAAATTAAGTTCATTAGGTAGAAATTAGTTTTCAATTAGGCTTTCTCTGCTGCATGCAAAAACTTTGGCCTAACCCTCAATGCCAAGAAAACAGAGGTCATGTATCAACCAGCACCAGGCATGCCGTACACAAAACCAAAGACTACAGTCAGCGGGCAGACGTTGAATGTCGTAGACAAATTCACGTATCTGGGCAGCATGCTGTCGAGATCTGCCAGCCTCGACGATGAGGTAGCAAGCAGAATAGCAAGGGCGAGCATAGACTTTGGTAGAATGCGCTCGATGGTGTGGGAACGCAGTGGCATCAGCGCCAAGACCAAACTCAAAGTCTACCGTGCAACCATCATTCCAACCCTACTCTACGCCTGTGAAAGCTGGACTGTATACTCTGGACATGCAAGGAAGTTAAACCACTTCCACACCGGTTGCCCGAGGTGAATATTCCACATCTGATGGCAAGATCGTGTCACTGACATCGAGGTTCTCTCGAGGGCTAACATGTCCAGCATCCATGCGCTGTTAGAAAAAGCACAACTAGGATGGGCTGGACACCTCGTCCGTATGTCAGACGAGCGGCTCCCAAAGAAGCTCCTCTACGGCGAGCTGAGAGAGGGATGGCGCGAGAGAGGGCGCCCAAAGAAATGTTTTAAAGACGGTCTGAGGGACTCACTGAAAAGCTGCCAGATAGACATCGACACCTGGGAATGTCTTGCACAAAACAGATCTGACTGGAGAAGCGCAGTCTAAGCGGGTGTAGCAACCGGTGAAGACCACCATGTTGTGAAAGCCGAGAGTAGATGCAAGACCTGGAAATCCAGAATAGCGGAAACCCTATCACCTTCTACAGACCTCGTGTGCCCGTTATGCAACAGATGTTTTCATGCCCGCATTGGCCTGTTCAGCCACATGCACACCCACACCCAACATGGAAATCTGTGACAAGGATGATGTCGGCGGTCCTCATCAACAACGATGGACAGCTATCAGATAGAAAACCCAACTTTCCCTAATAAAAATACATTTTATTAGCAAGTATACAAAATATCCCTTAATAAATTAAACTTTCTCTAATAAACTCACATTACTGTATTAGCTAGACAAAAATGGGGAACTTCCACTGACAAACTTCACATCTATTAGCTAGGACACTCTACATCTCCAAATAAATTCACATTTTACTCTAAGAT
The DNA here is from genome assembly GCA_036924085.1 of Ariolimax columbianus. Lineage (NCBI taxonomy): Eukaryota > Metazoa > Mollusca > Gastropoda > Stylommatophora > Arionidae > Ariolimax > Ariolimax columbianus. Next base: position 65,946,815 of record JAVGWX010000012.1, read on the forward strand.
ACTTAACTTTCTCTAATCAAATCACATTATTGTATTAGTCAGAATACCCAACTTCACCAAATAAATTCACATTTAATAGCTAGGATACTTGATTTCCTCTAAAAATGTACAGTATTTTATTACATAGAATACTTTATCTTACTAATTCTACCAACACATTCACATAATATTTATTTCAAACTTCACTTCTAAACAACAACAATTTTCACACTAAAACTGCTATCTATAAACTACTACAACAGACTTGATGCAGCTAAATTACACGATAACAGATATATAATAAATAACTTTATACGAAGCACAAAAATCATGATATCTGCCAACGTCTAGACTATTCACAATATGATCAATACTGAAAAATGGTATGATAATGATTAAGTTAAAATATAATTCCGTATACAATAAGCATTTCATTGAAACAAATATACGAAACTGTAGAAACTGCTAAAATCTACTGAAAAATTGTTTCCGATTGATGATAAAAGAAAAAGGTCTTCAAAATAAGTTATAGGTGATTACAAAAAAATGTATAAATAGACATGTTGGAAAATAGATTTGTAAAGGGCAACAATATGAAACTAAGTTACCATCTTGTCGTTCATGCAAAATTGGAAGTTTAGGTGGGGTGCAAGTTGGCTTCGGGTCACCTTTTTATATGGAAAAGCAAATATTCACAAAACAATCTATGATTTCATAGTCCAGAGCATGAAGAGAATTAATTCATGAAATAATCTATGGTTTCACTGTACAGGGAATGGGGGAAATTAATTTGTGAAATAGTCTGTGATTTTACAGTTCCGAGAATGGATTAAATTAATTCATCAAACATTCTTTGGTTTCACAGTCCAAAGAATGGAGGAAATTAATTCATGAAATAATCTGTGATTTCTATTTTCAAAGCATGGAAAAAATGAGTTTATTAAAACATCTGGTATTTCACTGCCTGACAACAAGTGGGGAAATAATTAACGAAATAGCACGCTATAACCAATTTAGGTTGAACTAGAAAAAAAAGTCCTGGTTTGACTTGAACGACCCTCGTAGAAGATGGAGCCCATTTCACGGACAGAAAAGAAAACAAATAAGGCAGCATCGGTCTCTGTGAAGTTGGGCATGAAAAGAAAATTTATGGCTTTCACCAACGCTGGATACGGCGATGTTAATAAATACCATAACATGCACCAAGAAGACCACCCTTGCATATACAACCCTTGCAGAGAGATCTGTTCCAACTACGAAGCAGAAATAATAGAAAAGCTTAGTGCTAAATAATCTTAAAAGTGGCACTATGCAACCTGAGATCGATAGTTTCTCGAACTCAAAGTCCAGCAATTTCAGAACAGAGGCAGAGGCACTGAGGGCGGCAGTGGAAGAAATGGTGACACATAAAGAAAATGAAAGCCATATAGTCCTGCTTACAGATGCTCTCGCCGTAGTCACAGCGCTAAAAAGCCAGAAAAACACTGAGCTTAATGACTTAAGAACAGCACTCTGTCAACTATGCCAGCAGTCCGCACCAAAAAGGGTAGTGGTACAGTGGGTCCCATCACACTGCAACATCCAAGGCAACGAGGAGGCAGACAGACTGGCAAAAGAAGGCGCAAGACTAACACAAACAGATACTAGTATGACGTACGAAGAGTCAAAACGGCTTATTAAAGCCAGATACATGACCAAATGGGAAACTGAACATACTGGTTACACCAAAAATGATGCATATTACCAGCTGAACAGAAGAGAGCAGGTCGTTGTCTTCAGACTTCGCACTGGCCACAATAGACTGAGGTACCACCTATTCAACAAATTGAAGATATGGTGGAACCGACGAATGCCCGTGTGGTACCGGGAAAATGACCGCTGAACATCTGCTGCAGAACTGCCCGACATACGAGGATCAGAGAGAGCAGATGTGGCCATCACCAGTGGAACCACAAGACAAGCTCTATGGCAGTGCCGACAGCCTCAGGATGACCGCCGCTTTTTTTGAAAAAATAATGGTTACTGTCTGACTGCGTACGAAGAAGAAGAAGAAGAAGAAGAAGAAGAAGAAGAAGAAGAAGAAGAAGAAGAACTCAAAGTCCGCGATTCAAGCCTTGGAAAACAGAATATCTCCAGATGTTAATAGCATCTACAAATTAATCGACCAATTGTCCATCTCTTATGAAGCGGAGTGGTGCTCCAGTGGATGCCAGGCCATATCGGAGTCCCAGGAAATGAGAAGACTGATGAGCTGGCCAGAAGCAGGGCAACGCTACCACGGCCCCTACCTAGTGTCATACTACAGACATGCAAGCAGATCCTGAGATACAACTATAAACAGAAGTGACTAGATCAGTGGCCCACATCCCAGCCAGGTGGAATATATTTCAAACACCGAGCAAAACCAGATCCCCAGGACCCAGCCAAGAAACTGAAATGATGAGACCAGAGTTTGATCTTCAAGCTGAGAAAAGGCCTCAACAAACATCTGAAGAGAATAGCCCCACTAAGTGAAACAAATTGCTGATTCCATCAGGAGTCAGTCAAGCACCTCCTGACTTTAAGCCAGTCTAGTCGACCTGCGAAACTGCCTGCACCTACCACATCCCACCATACACAACCCACTAAACACATCACTACAACAGTTAAGGAGGACATGTGCATATGTCTGGGAGGTATTGGGCTGTCAAAGACCTACCAGCTCACAGCTAAAAGAGATGATATCTTCATCATCATCATGAATCAAATCAGAGTCAGACAGTTAAAATATTTTGACCAAATGAAAGATGCAACACCTTAATGAAAACTGCTCTGTAAGAAGAAGATAAATTATGCATGTGGTAAAATAACATCAAAAGATAGTCAAGAGAAAATCTATAGAAATGCATCACTAAGATCCATTGCAGATGACCTTCTATGTGTTGGTGGCACCTGAACTGATCATCAGCGCGACACCAGGTCATGTTTGCAGCATGTACTAAGTACTAACGCTATGCAAACTTATGCTGTTACTAACAGACACTAAGCCAAGCAGCAACTTAAGCCAAGTATTTAGGTATCTTGCCTCATGTTTTGTTTAGAAATGCTACAATATAATAACAAAACACTTTTATGAACCTTATTGAATTGATGGAATAAATGTGATTCAATAGTTTAAACAATATGACAATTGGGTCAAATAAAAATAAGTAGAAACCATGTATTATTTTAAATAAAAGTATACTTTAACAAAAATATTTCAAAACCTGTAAATACGATGTGGTTACAATTAAATAACAGCAAAAACTCAAATAGTATAGAGAATTGTTACCATAAAGATATAAATTGGTTTTAAAAAATACAACCTCAATAAACTATACTAATACTAACACTAACAGTTATAATCCGAAATATCTATACTGCATTTCATTTCTAAATAAAAACCCTACCTTTAAGTTCTCTCCCCTGAGTCTCAACTTACACTGCAAAATTGGGCTAAGCAGAGTTAAATTCGAAATTTTGCTTTTGTATCATAAAAACTCTATGTAGAAGATCATTGTTACACTATTTGTTCTTGTTATTTGTAACAATTAGATGCATTTTCATTGAGATGTTATCATATTTTGTAGTGGAAAGACGCATTTTTGTTCAGTAAGTGATAACAATGTTTTTTTAGATCTTTGAAAAAAATATCTGGTCACCCTACCCTTTGAAATTTTACATATTTAAAACTGAAAAAAAATATTTTTGTTAGGACAAAACACACTACTCCAATGCACATATTTTCATTAATCGTGAAAGGTATAAATAATTGGGATATGCTAATTTTATTGGTACGGTTGTTTACATTTTTATAGCTAGTGCGCTAGACTAGACCGAGGTCACCTTGACAAACATCGGCAAATGGTTTTGTTGATGTATTTAATGAAGAACTTAACGTCTTTATACTATTTAGAAGACTTTGCAGACTCTGTATACAACCAGTTTAATTTACATTCACTTGATCTAAAAATAACTATGCGCATATAATCTATTCTTGAATTTATTAATTGACCCTGCCTACACCATTTCCTGCTGCAAAACAATTCAAGTAAAGAAGTGTTACATTTGTGGAGAATGAAATAAAGTATTGTTATAATGATTATGAGACTATATTGTGTGCTTCCAGTTTCATTTTGGTTTCAAGTTTTTAAAAAAACATGTACATAAATGGGTCAGATACCAAAATGAGACATAAATAAGAATGAAACCTTCACTATGAATGAAACAGGCTTCTTCTGGGACAATGGCAATTTTGGTTTCAAGTGGCTTCTACTTTGATTCCAGATCAGATGATCAGGCATGGTATAGATTATGTGCTCTTGAATTTAAAAAAATATGATTGAATGCAGATTCTGCACTGCCAATTGAAACTTGTAGGTATTCTACAGCTAATATACATTATATCCTTGTGTCCCCAATCAAAACATTTCAGTACTCTGTGGAACACAGGTCTTCAGTGAATACATGCTAAGTTTACCAGTCCTGCACCATCCCTATCAAGTTCTTACTAGGTCTTCCTGCATGCTTTATGTCTGTCTCAAGCTCTCTTTTTCGCATTTTGTTCTGCCTCTACTTCCCTTTCCTTGAGGATTCCAGAACAGAGACTATATTGCAATGCTATCAGCTAGTTTCCTTAATGTGTGACCTACCTAAAAATCCTAAACGATGATGGCATAATTTATTTAGCTAGCGCTATTTTTAGTAAGGATTAACTGAGCTACTTTTTATCCTCACTCTCTTGTCTCGAGCCACCCGACCCCAGTGGCAAGTCAAGGACAAGACGACTAGGAGTGACGCTGTCATATACACCAACAGATCAGTTGTCCGCAGTCGGACGTCAGGCTGGGGTTTCTCGGCTAGAGTGAGAGGAGACGTCGTTGCCGAGCGCAGTAGGGCATACATGTCAACAACCTCCAGTTTGAGAATGGAGATGGAACCAGTGACCTCAGCACTGAAATGGATATCTGAGAAATCTATAACAAAGGCAGTCATCGTGACAGACGCGCAAGCCGTACTTCAGAAAGTACAGAAGGGATGGCTTGGGTACGAGTGGATAGCTGCTGTTGAGGCCTCAAACCTCCAGGAGTTGACATGGATCTATTGTCCTGCTTACGCCGGGGTTCAAGGCAATGAAAGACTACAGGCAATGAAAACAGATACGACTAGGGGGCGACTACGAGATATAGGGAACTCTGCATCAAGCACCCGTGAAAAAGACGGCGGAGTCCGGAGTCGAACTCACATCACCTGATCACGAGGCCGACGGCTTAACCACTTCACCACGGAGACCTATCTAACTTCATTGGATATTCCTCATGTCCTGTTCTTTTCCACTGTAGTCATCTTATCACACTATTTCAATCCTTCGATTTGGACCCGGCATCTATTTATGAGGAAATACGAGATAGAATTACAACAGCAATAGGGCCTTTTGAAGAACTCTTGGCAACTGTCAAAAAAAGGAAACTCGCTTGGTATGGTCACATATCGAGATCAAATGGTCTTGCAAATACGATCCTCCCCGGAACGGTGCAAGGCAGACGACGAAGCGGCCGGCCCAAAAAGAGGTGGTAGAACAACATAAAAGAATGGACCAATCTCCGACCAGAAGAGGTACAGGCAGCGGCCTCTGACAGAGAAGGGTAGCGTGAGTTTGTGAGGATGTCGTCATGTGTGCCCCAACGACCTGACCTGACCTATTTATAGAAGTCTGTAACTTTTTCTTAGTTTTTGTTGTCTTCTATTTCAGAGCCTGAACATTGAAGCTGCAAATTTTCAGCACCCAGTTTGGATGCATAATTTAGATTTCATTTGTGGAATGGAACATTGTCACTGTTTTAAGTAAGATCAAACTGTATAAAGCATTAGTTAGACCTAGATTAGAGTACTGTGTAGAGTCCTTATGGTAGAGGGGATATAAACTTGCTGGAAAGGAAACCAAAAAGAGTGGCAAGGCTGAGAGTGGGATTCCAGAATTACAGTTATGAGGAAAGACTCAGAACAACCGGCCTACAGTGTCTAGAAAAGAGAAGATTTCGAGGTGACTTAATACAGGTTTATTAGATAACCAAAGGAACGAACAAATTAGACTATAACAAGTTTTTCAAAATACAACCTACAAGAACAAGAGGGCATAGCTACAAATTATCTAAAGAAAGATACAGATTAGATATTGGGAAATATTTTTTTAGTCAGAGAGTGGTGAATGCTTGGAATGGATTGCCACAGGAAGTATTGGAGGCAGGGACAATTAATGCATTTAAGAATAGATTGGATGCACATAACTTTTAGAGAAAGGAAATGTAAAAGAAACTTGTTGCTTACAGACTGTACAGAGGCTTCTAAACCAGTATAAAAACGTTAAGTTAATAATGTTAATTTTATATTGGCAACTAAAGCAAATTTGTTCTTAAAGTAAATAATTGTTGACAAAATATATTGCATCCAAAAGAAATTGAATTGTGTCAGCTAAATGACCAAAAATAATTTTATATTATACTGTTATAGATTAATTGATTTCTTCACAACAAACTAAATCATGAAAAAAACTAATGTTTTCCTATGTGAATACCAGAGCTCCTTACTATGAAGCAAAGATAAGATCACTGCCCCTCCACAGAAAATAACTAAAGACAGCTGTGCATGGGGCTAGCAATCACATTGCATTAAACAAATTGTGGGGACGGCGTGGGCTAGTGGTTAAGTGACACAGCTCACAACCAGAAGGTGCTGGGTTCGATCCCCATCACAGCACAGGTCGTTACCCCGGGGGAAGCAAACCCTTAGAAAATGCAGGAGGAAGCAGGTCCTTACATAAAATTCCTGCTGAAGTCGGATGCACTGGGCTGACAGGCTCAAAATAAAAACTACAGTGCAACGCACACCGCCTTGGGGATTAGAAAAATAAGGGGAAATAAACTACAAATTGTAACAAAAACCATTACTGCAAGAGCACCAAAAATGCTTTGGTTTAGGTTTCACAATGGAGGACAAATGTACTGTGGACCTTTATGCTCTAGCTGACAAGATGGTGAGACGATTAAATGTTTTTATTTTGTTTCTATATATATTCTACTGTCAAAATCATTCTATTAATTCCAGTTTGCTCTTCGCCCGTCACTAACAGTAATGTAAGGACTTTCAGACTCAGAACGGGACATTGCAGACTCAAGGCCCACCTCAACAGAATAGGCCTTTGAGACACCCCCATATGCAATTGCAGAGTACCCAAGCAAACATCAGAGCATATCCTGCGGGACTGCCCCAAAGAGAGACCAAATGCAGACCAAAGATAGGCAGTCTGTTGGTGGGGGGAAAGGGGGGGGGGGGCCCACGAGAGGTGCAACCATGCTCGAAAAGAAAAGCTGTAAGAGACAGGCAAAGACGTGAAACGGACAGGCAAAGACATGAAATAGGCAGGCAAAGACGTGAAACAGGTGGGCAAAGATGTGAAACAGGCAGGCAAAAATGTGAAACAGAAAGGCAATGACGTGAAACGGACAGGCAAAAGACGTGCAACAGACAGGCAAAGCCGTGAAATGGACAGGCAAAAGACGTGAAACGGACAGGCAAAGACATGAAACAGGCAGGCAAACAAACGTGAAACAGTCAGGCAAAGACATAAAACAGGTAGGCAAAGATGTGAAACAGGCAAAAGACGTGAAGCGGACAGGCAAAGACATGAAACAGGCAGGCAAAAACGGAAAACAGTCAGGCAAAGACGTAAAACAGGTAGACAAAGATGTGAAATAGGCAGGCAAAGACGTGAAACAGACAGGCAAAGTCATGAAACAGACAGGCAAAGTCATGAAACGTAGTCTTCTTCGCAAACCTCCAGGTTAGAAGCATAGCAATAGCTGATTGAAAAAGAAGTAGACTAAGAGTAATTTGATTGGCTGTTTAAATCCCGTGATTCTCGCTTACAGTGCGAGGGTTCAAATCCTGAATGTGCCCTAATAGTTTTGCCTTCCTCATTTTTAAATACACTTTTGAAAAGTGTTAATGTTGGTCCATTTTCGCACAGTCCTATCTTCCCAATTAATTGTATTTTTATTTTATAGTTTGGCATGGCTGTGATGCTGTCATCAGAAACAAGTTTCACTGGTCACAAACTACTACATATAAATTATTATGCAAACATTTACAATTCATAGTTTGTTTGGGTACTTATTATTGCCCTTTGTTAATATATGAGGGAAACGAGAAATATTAATTAATTAAAAACATATACTGTACATGGCGTGATAATGGTATGAAACATTGTAATAAGTGCTTTAAACAAAACATTGAAAATCAAATTTTAATTAATTGATTCAACATCTAAAGTAGTGTTGACAATGCAATATCTAAGTGCCTTAGCAAACTACAATTGTGACATTTCTCAACAAATCTACATCTGTTAAATGTCTCGACAAACCTACATCTGTTAAATGTCTCAACAAATCAACTGTTAAATGTCTCAACAAACCTAGAACTGTTAAACATCTGAACAAATCTACAACTGTTAAATATTTCAACACACCTACAACTGTTAAATATTTCAACACACCTACAAATGCATCAGCAAACCTTAAAGAAAGCCCCAGCAAACATTACAAAAATGCCCCAGCAAACATTACAGAATGCCTCAACAAACCTGCAACTGTTAAATGTCACAACAAACCTACAACTTTTAAATGTCACAACAAACCTACAACTTTTAAATGTCACAACAAACCTACAACTGTTAAATGTCACAACAAACCTACAACTGTTAAATGTCACAACAAACCTACAACTGTTAAATGTCACAACAAACCTACAACTTTTAAATGTCACAACAAACCTACAACTGTTAAATGTCACAACAAACCTACAACTGTTAAATGTCACAACAAACCTACAACTTTTAAATGTCACAACAAACCTACAACTGTTAAATGTCTCAACACACCTACAACTGTTAAATGTCTCAACACACCTACAAATGCATCAGCAAACCTTAAAGAAAGCCCCAGCAAACATTACAAAAATGCCCCAGCAAACATTACAGAATGCCTCAACAAACCTGCAACTGTTAAATGTCACAACAAACCTACAACTTTTAAATGTCACAACAAACCTACAACTGTTAAATGTCTCAACACACCTACAACTGTTAAATGTCTCAACACACCTACAAATGCATCAGCAAACCTTAAAGAAAGCCCCAGCAAACATTACAAAAATGCCCCAGCAAACATTACAGAATGCCTCAACAAACCTGCAACTGTTAAATGTCACAACAAACCTACAACTTTTAAATGTCACAACAAACCTACAACTGTTAAATGTCTCAACACACCTACAACTGTTAAATGTCTCAACACACCTACAAATGCATCAGCAAACCTTAAAGAAAGCCCCAGCAAACATTACAAAAATGCCCCAGCAAACATTACAGAATGCCTCAACAAACCTGCAACTGTTAAATGTCTCAGCAAACCTTCAACTGTTAAATGTCTCAGCAAACCTACAAATGCATCAGCAAACATTACAGAATGCCACAGCAAACATTACAGATTACCCCAGCAAACATTACAAAATGCATCAGCAAACATTACAAAATGCATCAGCAAACATTACATAACGCCTAAACAAACATACAACTATTTAATGCCTCTGAAAACCTACAAAAACATCAGCAAACCTTTAACGATGCCCCAGAAAGCCTACAACTGCTAGGTTCATCAGCAAACCTACAAGAGCAATCTGAGAGCCAGACAGACAGCAAATCTCCTAACATTAACCAAAACAAATACCCACCATCAATCTCCATTTTCGTAGCACCATCTGTATCCTCCAAACTCCTGCTTCTTTTGTCATCACTCTTCAAGGAATCTGCATTAAAAAAATAGATTGGTTAGTCAGTCAATTACATGAATAAAAGTGCATGCTGCTGGCAAACATTTGGAAATTGAAATCATTGAGCAAAGACACAAAGCTCGGGCTAACATATGGTTGCGAAGGTTGGGAAATGACACAGACATAAGAAAACAAACTGAATGCTTTTAAAAATAAATGCTCTAGCAAACTTGTGAACATTAACTGGGAAGAATTATAGACTAACAAGTCAATAAGATTAATCACCAACCAGCAATTTGTTTCTTCCATCATAAAAAAAGTGGTAGATATACCATGCATGTACTTAGAATGAAAAACAATAGAGTTCAATTACAAGCAGTTATGTGGGCTCCAACTAGCAGCAGAAAGAGAGGACAGCCAAAAAAGATACTTCGCAGAACATCATCAAAGAGGGCTAAACTATGAGTCTAGGCATAAGCCAATGACATGGGGTCGCTGTAGTCTAGAGGTTAAGGCACTCGCTTCTCACAGTGATGAATGGAAACAGTAGGCAATCGAATCCCGCAAGTTTCACGGGAGGTAAGACCAGAGTGCCTGCATCCCGAGTTACCTCCAGTCGTCTCGACCAATAGTCTTGCCACTGATCCAAGGTAACTCGGGATAAGAGTGAGATTAATGACCAGCGCAGTTTCTTCCTCATTATAATCCAAATACAGCGCACATCACATTATTAAGATGAATCTGTCTGATGTTGTGGCCATCGTCGCTTGCGATGGGCAATAACGTAAGCCAATGACATGCATTTGGAAACGGAAACCATTGAGCAAACACACAAAGCTCAGGCCGTTTATCCCCAAAGTCATATCAGTGATAAGATATGAATGAGAAAGCTGAAAACGACGGACACTAGAAAATAAATTAGTTGCTTATGAGAATAAAACTGCGGACAACTTTTGAACATCCAATCAAAGCATGTCGCTCCTCTCTGTGCATAGGCCATTGACAGCATACACAGTCCTGGGCTGCACTAAATGCCTGTCTCAAGGTGTAATCATTTAATCTTAGTTCTTTCTCACATGTTCTTTTTCGTGTAATTTTTCATGTTTCTCACTCTCTTCCATGTAAGAGCCTGTCTGGCTATGTTGGACAGTGCCTTTTATAGCATATGTACTATTCTGCCCAATTTTCTTTGCTGAATTTGTTGTTTCAGTGGATGTTGTTGGCTCCTTTCCCGTAGGTCTTTATTCCTCACCATGTCCTGCCAATTTATGCCCATTATCCTTCATAAGAATCTGTTAACGAAGGACTGGAGTCTTTGTTGTAGGGCCTTTGTCATTCACCATGTCTCCGCTCAATACAGGAGCACCGACTTGACACTGGCGTTGAATACTCTAACTCTGGAAAGACGGACTTAGAGTCAAGCTAAGAAGAAGTGATGTTTGTGGGAAAATGTACAAATGGATCAACCACTACCTCAAACAAAGAACGGCCAGAGTCCAAGTACAAGGGCAGATGAGCAAAAAGGTGACACTCGAGCAGGGAGTACCCCAAGGGGGAGTACTGTCACCCACACTCTTCCTGGTATATATAAACGATATTACAGAGAATATACCAAGAAGAGTCCATAGCTCAATGTTTGCAGACGATCTGGCTATGTGGACCTCTGAAAAGAATCTCACCATAGCAAGAAATCGGATGCAGACGGCCCTAACATCGCTGGAAGTGTGGGCGAACTCATGGCTGGTCAAAATAAACGAGGAGAAAACCACATGCACAATATTCTCGCTCTCATTAAAAGCCCAAAATACCAAATTAAGTCTAAATGGCAAATTACTGCAGCCAAACGACAACCCAACCTATCTGGGAGTCACATTTGATCGGCGCATGACATGGAAAAGTCAGATTGAGAGAAACCGAATGAAAGCCAGAGAAAGAATGGCAATCATGAGGAAACTTGCTGGCACAAGCTGGGGAGCAGACGAAGGCATACTAAAGAAACTGTACACTGGAAGAGTGAGACCAGTTCTCGAGTATGGCATTGCGGCATGGACAACAGCAGCAAAGGCAAACTTAGATAAAGTTAGCAAACTTCAAAACCAAGCCATGAGAGTTATAACAGGAGGCATGAAGTCAACGCCAATTGTAGAACTTGAAAAGATTACAAAACTGCAATCCATGACCGATAGAAGAGACTGCAGAGCCCAGCTGCAGTCAGAGAAACTCCGAAGACTGACCGACCATCCAATGCACCAGAGACTAAACAATTTGGGAAATGGGAAACTAAAGCGGACAAACTTTGCAGAAATAGCCAAAGCAAAGATGCACGAAGATCCCATAAACGCACTAACAACACCAAAACCCATCACTACTGTACGAAAACCTACCTGGAGGCAGGATATATTTCCAGAGGTGGTAGAAAATATACCAGGTATTGCAAACAAAAACTGCCAGACTAAAAAAGAAAGGAGAGATACTACCCTAAGCTTCATAACGAAAGGCTACCCAAGCATGGACTGGACCCATGCATACACCTACGGTTCTGTAACAAATACTACACAGAACGGAGGGGCAGGAGCATTCCTGAACCTACCAAATGGCAGAAAAATAACACTGTCATTCGCTACTGGTAAGTACACAAGCAATTTCAGAGCAGAGGCAGAGGCACTGAGGGCGGCAGTGGAAGAAATGGTGACACACAGTGAAAATGAAAGCCATATAGTCCTGCTTACAGATGCTCTCGCCGTAGTCACAGCGCTAAAAAGCCAGAAAAACACTGAGCTTAATGACTTAAGAGCAGCACTCTGCAAACTGTGCCAGCAGTCCGCACCAAAAAGGGTAGTGGTACAGTGGGTCCCATCACACTGCAACATCCAAGGCAACGAGGAGGCAGACAGACTGGCAAAAGAAGGTGCAAGACTACCACAAACAGATACTAGTATGACGTACGAAGAGTCAAAACGGCTTATCAAAGCCAGATACATGACCAAATGGGAAACCGAACATACTGGTTACACCAAAAACGATGCATATTACCAGTTGAACCGAAGAGAGCAGGTTGTTGTCTTCAGACTTCGCACTGGCCACAATAGACTGAGGTACCACCTATTCAACAAATTGAAGATAGGGTGTACCGACGAATGCCGTGCGGTACTGGTAAAATGACCGCTGAACATCTGCTGCAGAACTGCCCGACATACGAGGATCAGAGAGAGCAGATGTGGCCATCACCAGTGGAACTGCAAAACAAGCTCTACGGCAGTGGCGACAGCCTCAGGATGACCGCCGCTTTTTTAGAAAAAATAATGGTTACTGTCTGACTGCGTACGAAGAAGAAGAAGAAGAATACTTGTGATACTTGATTTCTCTGGATCTCCATATGTTGTTTAGTATCAGGAATGCCCCTCTTGCCTTGAATATTGGCTGGGAAGAATTGAATACCAACAAGCTAATAGAAGAAATCATCAACCAGCAATTTGTTTTTACCATCAAAAGAAAAAGGCAGTGGTCATACATTGTGCACGTTTGCTGTTTTTTGTTGTATGCCCACAATGAGTATGTTCACTCTTTTGTGTGTCCTGAAAAGGGTGTTAAGTGGCAGGTTGCAGTAGCTTTCCTCACATCCTAAGTGTGCTGATGAAGGTGGACAGCGGTCCTCCCGGCTGTTGTGCTTTACTTGGCTTCATCTAACATGATAGTCACTACTATGAGGATTACTGTTGATCTAGATCTCATTAGACAGACTGCCTTAAAAACAGCATGTTTCCAGAAAGCGCTACGTGAAGAAAGATGTGGTCTTGGTCAGTACATTGTGCCTGAGCCTGACGCGATATCCTGGTCAGTATGTTGTGTTTAATCAGGCTAGTGACTCAGTTCCCCAGGCAAATGCTTAAAATGAAGAACAACAGACTTCCATCACAGGCAATTATGTCGGCTCCAGCTGGCAGCAGAAACAAAAAGGATGGCCAATAGAGACTCTTCACAGAATGATGATCAGAGAGGGCTCAACTATGAGTCTAAGCATTTTTTAAAAATCCGAAAAGTAATGCCATCCCTTTGAAACTGGAGAGCACTTGTTTTTGTCATAAGTGCTGTGTTTGGTGATCAAAGTACGAGGCGTGTTCAAATGAAACCGGTCCACACTGCAACAAGTGAACATACGTACAAATGTGCATGATGACGTCACTTCTGGTGTAAACACCACATACCAACTGTCAAGTTTGCAAAATTTAATTATTCTCCGACTCAGTTTGCTCAGCAGACCGTTGGCGGGTGTGATACAGAATCTGCCCAGAGTTGATCAGCGAGCGGTGATTCGGTTTCTAACAGCTGAAGAATATTGACCAGTTGACATTCATTGCAGAATGCAGGCAGTGTATGGTGACAAAAGTGTGTTGAAAATAACAGTGAAGAACTGGACAATTATGTTTAAAGAACTATAACATTAACCCCGTTGTTTATATATGATAAAGCGATGACCCTTGAGCTGGCGGCATACAACGCCAGTGGAAAGGAGCCAAGTCGTCATAATCTCACACCGTTGGGCCAGTAAAGGTTAATGCATTCAAAAATTTATTGGGTGCACATAGTTATTTTTAGAGAAGTTCAATAGAAGAAACTGATTGTATCCAGATTCTGCAGAGCCTGCTAAACAAGGGGAGAAGTTTAGTTGCATATACTTACTCATTTTGCAACTGATAAGAGTTATGAGACAACCACAAATATCTCAGGAAATTAGACCTATATAAATGAAAGCTTAAATCTGACAGATTTATGAACATACCTTCACTCTGACTGACTTTAATCTGTATAGGTTCAGTCTTCCTCAAGCATAATTTAGACAATGAATCCTTGTCTCTACCTGCACCAGATTCTCCTTTGTCATCTGGTGAGACACATTCCAGGCCACTGTTTTGCTTCTGTAGAGCCCTCTGAACATTGTCAGGAATGCTAAAACTGGTTACTTCAGTCTCTGGTGTTCTGTTGCTTTGGTACATTCCTTCTTTGGGAGAAGACTTTACAAGATCATTTTTGTCTAGGAAGTTGTTGTAGTTTACGATGCCTGCATGTTCATCTATGTCTGGTAATGTCTTGATCTCACCCTTATGAGAGAAAACAGTTGAAGGTCAGGTCAGGTCGAGTCATAATACAAATTAAACAAAAAATGTTGTTGTCATAAATTCTTAACTTAACTTCTTTATACTAGTTTAGAAGACTATGTGGAGTCTGTATACAACCAGTTTCATTTACATTACCTTGCTCTAAAAGCTATGCGCATCCAATTTATTCTTAAATGCGTTAATTGTCCCTGCCTCCACTACTTTCCGTGGAAATGCATTCCAAGTATTCACCACTCTCTGACTAAAAAAATATTTCCTAATATCTAATCTGGACATCTCTTTAGTTAATTTGTAGCCTTGCCCTCTTGTTCTTGTGGGTGGCTGTATTTAAAAAAAACTTATTATAGTCTAATTTATCCATTCCTCTGATCATCTTATAAACCTGTATTGTCACCTCGAATTCTTCTCTCTTCTAAACACTGTAGGCCAGTTTTTCTGAGTCTTTCCTCATAACTGTAATTCTGGAATCCCACTATCAGTTTTGTCACTTTTTTTTATCCTTTCCAGCATGTTTATATCCCCTCTATGATAAGGACTCCAAACCTGTACACAGTACTCTAATCTAGGTCTAACTAATGCTTTATACAGTTTGACTATCACGTTAACAAAGAACCAATCATGCTGGAGAGAGAGCAGTAGGAAGAAGTGTGTACCTTTACCTATTTGGGCAAACAACTGACACATCAGGAAGTACAGATGCACATGTAAGGATCAGAATTTAAAAAATAAGAATGGTTTTCCATACAGTAAACAACATACACAGATCAAGGGAAATCAAGAATGACACCAATTAGAATATTCAATGCCAGTGTCAAGTCTGTGCTGATGTATGAGGCGGAAACACAGAGAATGGCCAAGATCATACAACAAAAACACCAGTTCTTGGTTAACAGATGTTCATGAAGGATAATAGACATAAAGTGACAGGAATGAAGACATATGGAATGAAGACATATGGAAAATGAGTCAACAACAGCTACTGGAACAACAAATTAAATGAAGAAAATGGGGCTGGATGGAACATATGCTGCAGAAGGTATCCATGGAATCCTCAAGGCAACTGACAATGAGTAATGGAAGCGGTGCAAAATTGGTTGAAGGTCACACTAAAAGACTTTTTAGACTTTTTTCTAGTGGGCATCTACAGGCCAGTGGACAGATGGGCAAAGTGTGCTGGACAGGTACTAGGATTATATTGAAAAATGAGACACAAATTTCTGATTCGCACTCTTGTAAAAATGTTATTAATAAAATTGCTGTTAGTTAACGACCGCCCCTCGTAAACACAACAAAAGACCTCTACACCACCTGGGGTAGATGAGAAGCGATTAAGAGAGAGACCTTTGTGGAGGCATTCAATATGAATTTGGGGGTAGCAGGGGTACATATTGAATTCAATGAATGTCACCAAGGGAGACAGCAGAATGTGAATTAAGATAATAGAGACTTGGTAGGAACTTTCCATTGTGTTGAGTACATTAGCAGACAGAAAATAAAATGGTTCGGTTCTTTCATGAGAATGTGGTCTGGGCAACTCCCTCTGCTCACTTACAATGCAGGATGATCTGACTGCATGGCATGAAGGAGGCCATGTGGCAGATGGATATCTGACATACGAGTAATCCTACAATGACACAACATACTTAGCTCAGGAACGATGACTTAGGCTTTCTACTGCGCATGCGGATCAAAACTGAAATTGAACAAACAAAATCCTACCTTCAGACTACTTTTCCTGCTTCTCAGCGCTGCCTTCACAACATTATCGCTACTCCCTTCTTCATCTCCCCAGTCCCACTCTGGTGTTTCAGGGTCAGGTGAACCGAGACGAATCCTTAAGTTGGGCTTCTCTTTGACAATAGTCTGCAAAAGAATTGATGTGTCAGTCTGCAGCAAAAAGGGCACAGAATTTGAAGTGTGTCATTTACAAACCTGGATCAACTTTAAATGATAAAAAGTTCGACATAAATATCAACACATCAAAAACAGAGACAAAGAACATAGGTAGAAAGCACACCGCAATTGATATTCATGTGAATGAAATAAAAATAAAGCAGGTACAAGAATTTCGGTATTTGAAACTGTTTTTACTGAGAATGGCAGACTCGATAGAGACGAGAGTGCAGAGGTCAAACGCTGTCACCTACCAGCTGGCCTTCCAAGCAAAAAAGCAGATGATAAAAAGTATCTTCATCCCAACCCTGTGCTACCAGTGTCAAACATGGGCATTGAATAGGGCCCATGAATGAAAGTTAGCCACCTTCGGTGCCTATGAAAGGTCACTAACAACACCAGAAGAGACAGAATCACAAATATGACTATTTGGGAGAAGGTTGGAACAATTCCCTGCTTACAGTACATTGAGAAACAGAGAATGAATTGGTTTGGCCACATTGTGAGAATGCAACCAGACGACATTGTTACTGAAACCTTCTACAGGAGAACTTTCTAAGGAAGAAGGGCTAGAGGTAGAC
This sequence comes from Ariolimax columbianus, assembly GCA_036924085.1. NCBI lineage: Eukaryota > Metazoa > Mollusca > Gastropoda > Stylommatophora > Arionidae > Ariolimax > Ariolimax columbianus. The sequence continues at coordinate 65,964,228 of JAVGWX010000012.1, forward strand.
TGAGGAAAAGGTGCATAGACAGTGTAAACGAGACCTGCAGTAAAACGAGGAAAAATGTTACTCTGCCACGAGAGAGGTGACAGACAAATACATACCACGACATAAGCCTACAACCCGGAGTGAGACAACAAAAGAAGAAAATCGATGTTGAAGATGAAAAGTTGTAAACATATCTAAACAGTAGACAATATAGAGACAACAATCGCAAGTGTTCTTAAACCCACTTCTGTAATCGTAGTATCCAACGAGGTGGATTTTGTCATCTGTAATCCTGTTGCAATATAGGACAGAAGACAATAAGCTGAACAGACATTATGTACAAGCTTTGACTGTCTGTTTTACCACAGTGCGGGTGTGGACTAAACGAACACAATGCTGAGCATGTATTACAGAGGGGCCAACTGTATGACCAATTAAGAAATATTCACTGGCCAAACAATTTGATTTTAAACTTGGGATCAAGATGATGAGCTGTAGCAGTCAGGGCCAGCGAACGAGAGCTCCTGCCAAGATCCTACTCTACGTCCATGTGGTGATCCTGGATAACAGGCTGCAACAGGGCATACTGGCCAAGGAGAAGAGATCGAAGCGGGAATGCTAACCCAGTGCTAAAGAATGCCATGCTGAAGTCGAATGTGTCGGATCGAAAGGTGCAAATATCACGGTCAGGCTGTAAACTATACACAACGTATTCCGTTCTCTGGACTATATCGCTACTTGCAAAGCCCATTTCAGGGCTTGGTAGCGAGAGTTTGAGAACGAACAAAGAGGAAGAAGAACAGTAAACTCAAAACTGTTGGACCGATAAAGGAGCTCCAAACAAACCGGAACTCACATTCTTCATCGTTCATTCTGTAAGAAGATGTGTTGTTTACATCAGGATTCTGCAATATCTGCGTCTTTCAGCCCGACACATTCAATTTTACCTCTGCATTTTTAAGACCTGGTTTACCTTTTCTCTACAATGCCTATTCTCTTAGTCAGAATACAGAAATGCAACCAGTTTCCAGGACAGCCACTTGGAGGCATAATAGGGTCTTGGTCAGCTCTGGTTCGCTGAGCTGACCCTGATGCAAGCAGCCGGCCGTTAGGTACTGGCTGCTTTCGGCTAATTCATTGCTGTAACTTTGGCTCCAAGAAGAACTTTGTGTCCGTGGCTAATATGAAAAGCTTACATGAGATGGATGCATGTTTTTGTTGTCCATTTCGTGAGTGCTGCAAAACAGGTCATCTTCCATCAACTCTTCTTGAATGTGATCTGGCAATGACATACACTGTCTCAGTACTGGAGCTATTGTCTTCTGCTGGCTGTCTCCTGTGTGAATTTCTTCAAGAACTTCCGGCATGTTCGTGGGAGTAGTTGTCTCCTGGAGTTTGAGGAAGATCAAATATAACAGACAAAATCAAACAATTTTAACTTTTACTGAACCACTGGTGAAATAATTTGCCTGTGGCATTGTCTCTGTATACTCACTGGTGTATTTTTTGTGGTAACATAGGTTTTTTTAAAGAAACGATTGAATAAGAAACAAGACCACTTCCGCCCATCCCGATAACAGTACAATGGCTGTTTTGACTTTATACAATTTAAAAAAAATTTTTTTCTGTTTCACATGGATTTGGAAGGTTATTCCATGATTGAGAGTGATGGAAGTTAAGTTTATTGCAACGCATTGTTCTGGGGTAGATCGGTTCAGTTTGTTTATGTAAATGTTATAAATTACAGTTGTAGTGGAAACTAAACAGATATGTCGATTTGGTTAAGAACACTATCAGTGCTTTGTTGCTATTTTGTGGATTGACAAGTCGTCTGGTGTATCTGAAAATGGGTAAGTCTAAATGTGTGTAACGTAATAAAGATAATATGGAAACCAAAAGGTTTAAACAACCCTAAGCCATAAAAAAATGGTAGAGGAAGAAGTCAGTTTAATCGGGTCTTGTCGGTAGAACTTAAGACGGCAGCACAGGATAGGAAGAGATAGAGAGCATCTGTTACGGCCCAATGCTCCAAGGGAAACCTAATGGAGTAATGATGATAATAATGAAGCCATAAAAAAGTTATAGGTTCTGTTCTTTCAAGAATCAACTTCACTGCACTTCAAGGAAACTTACAGGTGCTCAGTACCTCTCAGAAAATGGTGAACAGTGTAGATACTGATGGTATCCATAGTTCGTTGGTTGTACACATTTCTGCACCATCCTCTCAGGTGATCCTTCATGCAGGATCCACATCGAATTTCAAAATCGTGCAATCTGTTGATTGCCAATTCATCCAATGCAGTGTCAATCATCCAAGAGATTGTCACTAATGGATTTCAGGTTGTCACAAGTCGTATAAGCATGAAGCATTAAATGTTATTAATGTGAAGGGGGAAATACCACTTTATTTGTATGCTTTGTACTCAGGTGTACTCATATTTTAGTGTTATACAATCAAAAATTATTATATTCATTTTCTCAGGTGTCCCTTTGAGAGTCGAAATCTGATGTGTTGAATATCCATGTGTAATCCTGATGAATGATCATTGGCTTGATCAAATAATATGTAATTTCTCTGCACTTTTGAAGTCCTATTCCATTGTGCCCCAAAAAAAAATCACAAGTATTCTGTTTCTGAGAATTGGCATCACTGCACTATGAGCATACCCATAGGTGCTCAGTCTCTCTCAGCAAATGGCGAAAGGCCCCGATGCTGATGGTCCCTGTAGCTCGCTGGTTGTACACTCTCCTGTTCCGTTCTCTCATGCGCCCCACACTGCTCTTAATGTCAAAACTTTTGCTGTCTGTGGATTGCTGATTAATCTATTTCGGTGTCCTCATCTAACAGGCGGTCATTGATTGATTTCAAAATGTCACTCCTATCCATCACTAACGTGCCCATGATGGGAGCTTGTGAAGTCAAGATGTCAGCTCTTTAGTTGCCCTGAACCCCAGCATGGCTAGTACCGTAGATCCATGTCAACTCCAGGAGGTTTGAGGTCTCAACAGCTGTTTTCCATTCGTACCTCAGCCATCCCTTCTGTACCTTGAAGTACAGCTTGCGCGTCAGTCACGATGACTGCCCTTGTTAAAGGGGTCTTAGATAACCATCTCCATTCTCAAACAGGAGGTTATTGACATGTACGACCCACTCCGCTCAGCAATGACCTGTCCTCTCACCAAAGCCATATATACTGATGAAACAAAATAGACTCTTCATTAACATATTGTGCGTCTGCCGGAAATTCCAACTTGCTTAAGGCCATTCTAAACATGTAAACGTGGCTTAGAGACAGAGAAGAACAGAGATGGGATAGCACATAGAGCTTATCTTATATTATGATGCTAAGTTTTATATTGGGCAAAGAGAGTTCATTGCAAATCTAGCTTTGTTAATTTCTGGTTTAACTTTTTTTGTTTTTTGTTTGTTTTTGTGTTAACCTTATTTTTCTATTTTTTGAGGGGCGTGCGTTGCACTACGGTTTTTATTTTGGCGTCTGTCAGGCCAGTACATCCGAATTCGGCATGCATTTTATGTAAGGGTTTGCTTCCTCCTGCATTTTCTAAGGGTTTGCTTACTCGGGGTAATGGCTGGTGCTGTGATGGGGATCGAACCAAACACCTTCGGATTGTGAGCTGTGTCACTTAACAACTAGCCCACGCTGCCCCCTCTGGTTTAACATCTTGGTTTGTTCCTCCATCTTTGTCAATGTTACTTTCTAGACAGGTTAGACTTATGTATGTCTTTAATATTTTTGGCGTGCACGGCACTGCTGACGTCATGAAAACGCTGAGTAGAGGTTTGCAACAATTTTTGGGTCACTGACTGCTACAGCTCATACACCTTTCCTAAAGCCCTACTCCCAATTCTTGATTATTACTACTAATTTCCCACAGAAAATTCTTGTTTATTACTACTTTCCCACAGAAAATTCTTGATTATTACTACTAATTTCCCACAGAAAATTCTTGATTATTACTACTAATTTCCCACAGAAAATTCTTGATTATTACTACTAATTTCCCACAGAAAATTCTTGATTATTACTACTAATTTCCCACAGAAAATTTTTGATTATTACTACTTTCCCACAGAAAATTCTTGATTATTACTACTAATTTCCCACAGAAAATTCTTGATTATTACTACTTTCCCACAGAAAATTCTTGATTATTACTACTAATTTCCCACAGAAAATTCTTGATTATTACTAATTTCCCACAGAAAATTCTTGATTATTACTACTAATTTCCCACAGAAAATTCTTGATTATTACTACTAATTTCCCACAGAAAATTCTTGATTATTTCTACTTTCCCACAGAAAATTCTTGATTATTACTACTAATTTCCCACAGAAAATTCTTGATTATTACTACTAATTTCCCACAGAAAATTCTTGATTATTACTACCTTCCCACAGAAAATTCTTGATTATTACTACTAATTTCCCACAGAAAATTCTTGATTATTACTACTAATTTCCCACAGAAAATTCTTGATTATTACTACTTTCCCACGGAAAATTCTTGATTATTACTACTAATTTCCCACAGAAAATTCTTGATTACTCCCATCTATTTTACTCCTCAAATTGACAGTTTCTATTCGGTTCACATCTCAAGCACTCACTTCTGTATTATTTTTCCTGCACATTTAGCACCTCAAATTCATGGCCATTGATATCCACACACACACACACACACCCCCCCCCCCCCCCCCCATTAGTGTAGGGGTAGAGTACACACTTTCCCCGGCAAAGGAACGGGGTTTAACTCTCATTATCTTTACTCTCAAGTCAACCCAGCTGTAAATGGGTACAAGCCACACAACAGTTAGAGAATAGAAAGGCAGCGAAGAACGGAACTGGTCAAGCCACCTCGCACAAGCTGTGGCTTTGTACAACGAAGTCTCTAACACTTCATTTCCAACCAGATGTTAATTCTGTTGAAGGACACCCCTTTACCTCCCCTTTACGGGGAGAAAGACTAATGCCTGATCAAACAAAATATACTGATCAGACATGTTAGTTAGGATCAGACAAAACATACTGGTCAAGACTCTCACCTCGGCTTCCTAGTAGCCCTACCTGGAAATGGGCTGTTTTCATGGCAGCCTGGCTAACAAGGTGAGAGATCAACGTGATTCCTGTAGTAGTGAGTGACATGCAGATGAAGCCAAGCATAGCACAATTGCATGGAGGACCCCGGTCCACTTTCATCAGCACGCTCAGGATGTAAGGAAAACTACTGCAACCTGCCACTTAACATACTTTTCAGGGTGCACAAAAGAGTAATCTACTCATTGTGGGCATTGGCAAATAACAACAACCTTAACTTTACTTCTATCCAGTTCACTCATTAACCTGTACCCGTCCGCATTAAATTTTTGAAAATTTTTTCACATTTTTCAAAAATTGTAACTGTTCTGTTTGTTGGTCAATAAATATGATTTTCTTGTGTTTAGAGACACAATTGAATAAAGAACTTGTTGATGTTATTGTTGCTGTTGTGTGTTTGTTAGTTTCTGAGATACAAGAAGATGAATGTGAAATTTTTTGAAAAAATTTAAATATTTGGACTCGCCCGACTAGGCCTAGTCGCTCCGATTGAAAACCATGGAAACCATAACAAAGAATCGATACTGTGTTTACAATATCGACACAACTGTTAGTTTCCAATTCAAGTGTAGTTCTTTCATCTAAACAAATAAAATAAACATATTTACAAGATAAAGATCTTTCCCAACAACCTACTTCACCTTTCCCCAAAAAGTCGGCCTGCTCCATTCGGCGAAAAAAATAAATAAATCGTTCAAAAGCCATTTGTAATCTTCTTCTTCTTCTGCGTACACAGTCAGACAGTAACCATTATTTTCTCGAAAAAAGCGGCGGTCATCCTGAGACTCTCGCCACTACCATAGAGCTTGTCTTGCAGTTCCACTGGCAATGGCCACATCTGCTCTCTCTGATCCTCGTATGTCGGGCAGTTCTGCAGCAGATGTTCAGTGGTCATTTTACCAGTACCGCACGGGCATTCGTCGGTACACCCTATCTTCAATTTGTTGAATAGGTGGTACCTCGGTCTGTTGTGGCCAGTGCGAAGTCTGAAGACAACGACCTGCTCTCTTCGGTTCAACTGGTAATAGGCATCGTTTTTGGTGTAACCAGTATGTTCGGTTTCCCATTTGGTCATGTATCTGGCTTTGATAAGCCGTTTTGACTCTTCGTACGTCATACTGGTATCTGTTTGTGGTAGCCTTGCACCTTCTTTTGCCAGTCTGTCTGCCTCCTCGTTGCCTTCATTTGTAATCTAACATTCGATACTTTTACCGGCAAAAAGCGTGTGTAGATGAACGTGACGAATCCAGCAGTATAAAAATGGCTATCGGTAGGGTCTCCGTACTTAGAGAAAAAAAATGTCAAAAATTTGTTTTTTTTAAAGTGTGACGAGCTGGGCGTATCAGACGGCCTGGGGAGTGATAAAGGTTAATTCTTGATTGTTTCTTCTTCTTCTTCTTCATCGTACGCAGTCAGACAGTATCCATTATTTTTTCAAAAAAAGCAGCCGTCATCCTGAGGCTGTCGACACTGCCATAGAGCTTGTCTAGTGTTGCCACTGGTGATGGCCACATCTGCTCTCTCTGATCCTCGTATGTCGAGCAGTTTTGCAGCAAATGCTCAGCGGTCATTTTCCCGGTACCACATGGGCATTCGTCGGTGCCACCTATCTTCAATTTGTTGAATAGGTGGTACCTCAGTCTATTGTGGCCAGTGCGAAGTCTGAAGACCACGACCTGCTCTCTTCTGTTCAACTGGTAATAGGCATCGTTTTTTGTGTAGCCAGTATGTTCGGTTTCCCATTTGGTCATGTATCTAGCTCTAATAAGCCGTTTTAACTCTTCGTATGTCATACTAGTATCTGGTTGTGGTAGTTTTGCACCTTCTTTTGCCAGTCTGTCTGCCTCCTTGTTGCCTTGGTTGTTGCAGTGAGATGGAACCCACTGCACCACTACCCTTTTTGGTGCGGCCTGCTGGCATAGTTGACAGAGTACTGCTCTTAAATCATTAAGTTCAGTATTTTTCTGGCTTTTTAGTGCAGTGACTACGGCCAGAGCATCTGTAAGCAGGACTATGTGGCTTTCATTCCTTTCTTGATTGTTTGAATCCATACAAATTCATTCATATATAATCTTCAACACACATTCCCCGCAAACAATAATGTAATCTTTGCCCCAATGTAAAGGATCAAAGATAGCAAGATCTCATTACCCACTTTCCAAAATACTTACGCTGACAGTTTCTCTGCTTGGTCTGGGCCTAAAGCCCATGCCCTTTGGTTCAGCTGCCATCTCATCACACGATGTGTAGGCCCCAGGGCTGAAGTGTAGCTCAATGTGGAACCTCTCGTCGGAATCTTCACTCTGTGTGGTCGAACAATAATGAGGTTTCAGGAGGTGACTTAATACAGGTATATAAGATAATCAATGGAAAGGTTAAATTAGATTATAATAAGTTTTACAAAATACAGCCGCCTACAAGAACAAAAGGACACGGTCAAAAATTAATTAAAGAAAGGGATTAGATACCAGCAGATACTTTTTTAGTCAGAGAGCGATGAATGCTTGGAATGCATTGCCACAGTAAACAGCGGAGGCAGGGTCAATTAATGCATTCAAAAATAGGTTGGATGCACATAGGTTTTCTTTAGTTCAAGTGAATGTAAAAGAAACTGGTTGTATACAGCCTCTGCAGAGTAGTCAAAACCAGTAAATAGACATAAAAGTTAAGTTAGGAGCTGAACAAAAGTGAGAATGTTAACGGTAAAAGGAATTAATTCTTGTTCTTCTTTGTCAGTCGTTCTCAAATAATCACATCTATCTCCCTGTCAATGACAAGGCAGACAAAAAGACTGATTAAGAAGGGATAAAATCAAGAACAACAATACACACCAACAACCCTTCAGTTCAGTTCAGTTCATCCCTTAACCCATCAGGTCGTTGGGGCACACATGAAGACATGAAAATCCCACGCCAGCTCTCTCTGTCTGTCGCCGCCTGACGTATCTCACCGTGACGAAGACCTGACCACTCAGCGATGTTGTCCACCCATCTCTTCCTTGGACGTCCTCGCCCTCTCTGTCCCGGTACAGATCCAAAGAGTATCGAGTTGGGAATTCCATTGGACCTCGCGACGTGCCCGCACCAGGCCATCTTTCATCTTTTGATAGTTGTGAACAGATCTTCAAAAGGACCAATAGCGTCTTCAACTCTCTGACGGATGTCTACGATCGTGACACGACCCTTATATGTAACATTTAGGAGTTTTCTATATCACCGCATTTCCATTGCACGTATTCTGCCCTGGATATCTGCTGTAATGGTCCAGGTCTCGCAGGCATACAGAAATATTGACAGCACCAAAGAGCGCAGTAGTCTGACTTTTATGCCGAGGGCGAGGCGCTTGTCTCGCCAAATAGGTTGCAGCCTAGTCAGCGCCGCTGTTGTTTGTGCTATTCTTGCAATTACCTCTGGCTTCGAACCCTCTTCGCTGATCAACGATCCAAGATATTTGAAACGTTTCACCCCCTCAAGTACCTGCCCATTTGCCTCTATGACAGATTGAAACCCTGCAACGTTATTGGTCATGAGTTTTGTTTTATCAGCATTTATTTCCATACCAAAACTCAGGGCCGTTATATCCAATCTTCCAATCAATTCCTGGAGTTCCCTCTCTGTGCCTGCCAATACATCAATCAACAACCCTACAAACAGTCAAACAACTATTGAAGACTGTAAACAAAGAGGCCTGGATGAACAGACGGATAATGAGTAATACTGGGAGACAGATCTACAAACATATGGCCATCCCAAAGACACCATCAACCTCCGGAAGAGGAGAGATCAAAGCACAATTTTTCTGGTTTCCTACTCAACACATACAAATTAAGTCAATTGAACGGAATCCAACCCCTACACTCCATAGTGCGGGCAGTGCACACATCCAAAACAGTTGAACACTATCTTTTTGAGTGTCTCGTGATTGAAGGTGTTAGGAAAGAATTTCTTCCTCCGAGATCATACAAATAGAACACTCTGTATGGAACTAAACAACAGAATAAGTGATACAAAGACTCTAAAAGTTTCTTTGAACCATTTCTCTATTGATGTCACCTAATGGGAATCGCTGGTTCTGAACCATTCAGCCTGGCCCAATGCCACCATATATGGTGCTCGCATCGCTGAGAAGAGCCATTACTGAGATGCAGAAAAACCAAGCTGCACATAAGAACAGAATGCAAGACGACCCAATTACTAACGCTGTCCACATCTGCCCCATGTGTAGTAGAGTTTGCTGCGCTAAGATCCGACTGTGCTGTCATATCTGAATACACATGTCTGACGTTGTTGGCATCTTCGCTTGAGATATGCAACTATAATTATTATCTAACCTATACCACGTTGAACAAAATTGGGCCTGACTGGGCTTCAGTACTTTTCCAAATTGTTTGGGGAAAATGGCACACCATACATACGTAAAATCCCAGTAGATTTGAAGTAATGTGAATGACCTCCCTTGTGACCCATTTTGACCGCGAAAGAATGGAAAGTTTTTGGTGGAAAAACAATTTGAAAGACATTATACATCCCTTTTCGACCGGCTTGTGGCGCGCATGTTGTTGGGAAAGATGAAGTGTTGTTGTAAGTGTTATTCAATAGGTAGAATATGTTTAGTTTTTTTTTATAGATGTAATACACACATTTGAAGTGTATAATAACACTAGGCCTAGCCTAGAAGTAACAATATCAGTGTTTTGTGGTGATTTCACGGAGACGAAACGAACACATAATTTTTTTCAACCAGTTATTGGCGCCATTGTGTTTGTGAAGGATAAAATGTTGCTGGTACAGACATTTGTGAGGTAGCATGTGTTTACTTCGTCTATTTAGATGTAATAACACGTATAAACACGTTTGAATGGTATATTAACATCGCCTAGCTTAGAAATAACAATATCACATACTTTGGTGAGTCTCAATGTGTGTTTTCGTTTTGTTACACCTTTATCTTCTTGTAACTCAAAAACTAACACACACAAGTTCTTTATTCATTTGTGTCTTCATACACAACAAAATCATATTTGTAGACCAACATATAAAAATGTTTTCAGGTTTTCAAAGTCAGAAACCTCAGTTGAATGTTGCGTAATATTACGTTAGAAAAAATAATGCAGCGTGCTGGAGGGTAAGCACCAATATCAAAGATGAAACTCACTACTGTAGGGAAGCACTATCACTAACCTGAGCAGGGTTCTCAAACATCATCAACACAATCTGAGACATGTAATTCAACTCAGCACATGCTCCTATAAAATCCATTGAATGCTTCCACTGCTCGTCTTTCTCTTCCTGAAGACAACAAAAAACAAATCATCAGCATCTTTGTGAACTACAACAAAATATTGAGTACATCCTCTACGTTGTCAAAGACGAACAAATTTGCATGAGGGCATTGTCTGTTGCTTTTTTACGAAATTCCACAGGCGCCACGTTTTCAAAGGATTTTAATCATAGATAACCAAACCTGGCTACCGTAGAAATCGGCTGAACATACTGTTTATTTAATTGAAGAGAGTTTGACTTCTGTCTTGTCCAATTTAAAAACAGTGGAGATTTTGAAATTTTGTTTTTCTCGTTCGCCTTATTTCTTTAAATCCCCAAGGCGGTGTGCACTGCGTTTTTATTTTGCGCCTGTCGGTCCAGTGCATCCGACTTCAGCATGCATTTTATGTAAGGGTGTGCTTCCTCCTGCATTTTCTAAGGGTTTGCTTCCCCGGGGTAACGGCCGGTGCTGTGATGGGGATCGAACCCAGCACCTTCTGGTTGTGAGCCGTGTCACTTAACCACTAGGCCACGCCATCCCCTGATTTTGAAATTTGTTTCAGGCTTTTGGAAATGATTTCTTCTGTGTTTCACTTGGATTTGAAGATTTGTCCATATAATAATTACGTTTATAGTGGAAACTGACAGATATGGCCATCTTGTAAACATTGATAATCTGTTTTCAGTGGAATTTTTTTTTTTCCAAGCTAGGACACCGAAAGCAGCGAGTTATATGTTTGTGCTGTTTTTCAACACTATCATCTTCATCTTCTTTTATCTGAGAAACTAACACACACACAACAAAAAACAATACACCAACAATTTATTTATCAATTTACACACAACAAAATCATATCTACAGACAAACAAAAAGAAAGAAAAAGGTTACATGCTCCTCAACAACCATACTAAAATATGACGTGCTGTAAAATAATGTGGCAACCTAAAGGATATTAGCTATATTCTTGAGGAAAGGCTGGCTGAATAGTTTGGATGCCAGGCTTTGAGCACGAGGACTTGTGTTAAAATCCTCCATATGACAAGTTTTTTCCTACCAGAGATGAAACAGAAACCTAGTTTGAACAGTATGTAATAATTGCACAATCAAGAAGTCTTTATTCCTCAGTTTTACAAATTCTCCTGGCGCAGCTCAGGAATGGTTATAAACACCCTAGAGTTTTGAAAAAAAAAAAAAAAAAAGGGCCAAGCTGGCATGGGCTCAAAACTCTGGTAAGGGTTTTTTCGAGATGTGTGTGTGACATAAAAACCTAGTCTGCATCATATGCTGCAACTGCAATGTCCAGTGGCCTTTATCCCTCAGATTTATAAATTCCACTGGCTGACGCCAGCAATGGAAATAAATGACGTAATGACAGCTTTATTTAAATAATGAATATTAAATTCGTTTTTATAAAATGGAGAAAAAAAATCATTTGCTGAAAAAAAATATGTAGCGAATATTTGAATTTAAAATTAATTCTTCTTGATGATGATGGTGCTGTTACTTAACCTTTACGATGCTGTGAAAATTTTTCACAAATTTATATTTCGCTATGGTAGTTCAACATATATGCAGAAAACATTATCAGGAATGTAAAGGCAGAGCCAATTTCTACAGACTTTGATCCTTTCACAATAGGAGAAAAGGAGATACCAGAAATACGATATGCCAACAACACAGTATTGCTCTCGAATAGCGCTAAGGGCGTAGAACAAATAATTACATCAGTCCAGAAACATAGTGATGCCCAGAATCTCTACCTAAATACAAAGAAAACAAAGATAATGACAACTGACAACTGATAAAATTTGCACTTTCCCACTAGGCCTAGTCGCTCCAATAGAAATCCATTGAAACCACAACAAAGTTTTGATACTGTGTTTATAATATCGGCACAACTGTTAGTTTCCAATTCAAACACAGTTTTTACATCTAGAAAAAAACAAAATAAACAGATCTACCCCCTAAAGATCTTTACAACAACCTACTTCACCTTTCTAAAAAAAATGGGCAGCTCCAATCTGCGTAATGTGAAGGTAAATTGTTTTAAATCCATTTGTAATCTAACATACAATACTTTTACCAGCAAAAAACGTGTGTAGATGGACGTATCGTATTCAGCATTAAAAAATGGCTATTTATTAGGGGCTCCGCGCTAGGTTGTCCAATGATACAAATTTTTTGTTTTCAATTTTAAACATGAAGGCCTAGTGTGTCAAAATGATTGTGACCGAGGTGCACTAAAGGTTAAAAACCATTTCCAGCTTGTATTGATAGAAACTGGTCTCCGAAAACCTATAAATGACCACCTGTGTTGAACAAAAAAGACCTGAAACATGCATTTGTGTTTTGTGATTTCATTTCATTTTTTTTACCACTCGACACGATGTATGCGCTGGCGCATGTGCAACTGGTGTTTAACTGTTTGATTATTTTCGTCAAGTCGACTTCAGCGCATGTTATGATCTTTGAAAGTCTGCTCATCTTTTGCAACGAAAGTGGGCTACAAGACCGTAGAAATGATTTATTATTTGATCAGACCATTGATCATGCATCTGGATTACGCATAGATATTCAACACACATCCGATTCACACTTTGATTGGGACAAAGAGGAAAGGGACTTTGGTAGTGTTTTCGAGGGATTTAACATTATTATTATGAATACTCTGTGTCATAGATCATAATTATGTAGATCATTAAATCAAAATTTTGCTAAATTTGTTTAATATTAATTCATTTTATTATGAATAAGGGGATTCTGTGGCAAAGTGGTTAAGCCGTCGGCCTCGTGATCAGGTGGTGTGGGTTCGACTCCGGACTCGGCCGTCTATTTCACAGGTGCTTGATGCGGAGTCCCCTGCATCTCGTAGTCGCCCCCTAGTCGTCTTGTCCTTGACTTGCCACTGGGGTCGGGCGGCACGAGACGAGAGAGTGAGAATAAAAAGTAGTGCAGTTAATCCTTACTAACAATAGCGCTAGCAAAATTAATTACGCCATCATCGTCTACGATGGACGTCGACCTTTGCCTTTTTATTATGAATAAAATTATTTATTTTATTAAAATTGGTTATTTGCTTAACCCGTTCCAATTCAGGATATTTTTGCAGATTTTTCTTTCTGTCCTGGGCAAGTGCGGCACTTGCCCAGGACTGAAAGAAAAACTGCAAAAATATCCTGAACTGGAAAAGGGTTAAGCAATTTTTAATTTTTATTCAAATCAGTACTAACAAAATAAAGCTCTTACATCCAAAAGGCCTCCGTAGCGAAGTGTGGACAATAACGAATGTATATGGCTCTCGCTAGTAAAGTAAAGCCGGGTGCGGACAAATCTCTCAGGGGACGACACTCCATTTGAATATCTGGAACAAAAATACAGAGAAGAATTGTTAGTCATGTATCAATTAGTACATATAATAATAATAAAAATACTAATGATAACAATACTAATACTAAGAGTTTCTGTTGTTGGCAGCCCATCAGTTTCAAGAGACAATTGACTTCAGCGCCTAAGCATGGCCTTTGACAGAAGTTGTTTCTATTTCCATTGCCACGTTGTTAGTGCCAGCTTGGCTACCACATCCTACAAGCCAGCATGTCATGGTTTCTTGAGTCAGCATTACGTCAGATGCCTTTATTTCGACGACTAACTCTAGTGTCCGGGATCAAGATGCTGAGCAGCGAATGAGCTGCAGCGATCCATATCTGACTGCTTGCGTCAGAGTCAGTGAAACAGAGCTGACAAGACCCTTCTACACCTCCATGTGGTGATCCTTGGATAACAGGCTGCAACAGAGCAGACTGGCTAAGGAGAAGGGTTCAAAGAGGGACGGTAAAATGGTACTCAAAAATGTCTGCTGAAGAGAGATCTTCTTCTTCTTCGTACGCTGTCAAATGTCCACCTGTATTTTTTCGAAAAAAGCAGCTGTCATCCTGAAGGCTGTCGACACTGCCATAGAGCTTGTCTAGTGTTGCCACTGGTGATGGCCACATGTGCTTTCTCTGGTCCTCGTATGTCGGGCAGTTTTGCAGCAGATGTTCAGCAGTCATTTTCCTGGTACCACAAGTGCATTCGTCAGTGCCACCTATCTTCAGTTTATTGAATAAGTGGTACCTCAGTCTGTTGTGGCCTGTGCAGAGTCTGAAGACCACGACCTGCTCTCTTCTGTTCAACTGGTAATAGGCATTGTTTTTTGTGTAGCCAGTATGTTCTGTTTCCCATTTGGCCATGTATCTGGCCCTAATAAGCCTTTTGGACTCTTCATAGGTCACACTAATATCTGGTTGTGGTAGTCTTGCATCTTCTTTTGCCAGTCTGTCTGCCTCCTCGTTGCCTTGGATGTTACAGTGGGATGGAACCCACTGTACCACTACTCTTTTTGGTGCGGACTGCTCTTAGATCATTAAGTTCAGTATTTTCTGGCTTTTTAGTGCTGTGACTATGGCCAGGGCATCTGTAAACAGGACTATATGGCTTTCATTGCTTTCGCCTGTCAGCATTGCTTCTACTGCAGCCCTCAGTGCCTCTGTCTCCGCTCTGAAATTGCTTGAGAACTTTCCAGTTGCCACTGACAGTGTCATTTTTCTACCATTTAGTAGGCTCAGGAATACCTCTGCCTCTCCGTTCTGTGTTGTGTTTGTTACAGAACCGTCGGTGTATGCATGGGTCCAGTCCATGCTTGGGTAGTTTTTCGTTATGTACCTCAGGGTTATGTCTCTTCTTTCCTTTTCAATCTGGCTGTTCTTGTTTCCAATACATAGTATATTTTCTACCACCTCCGGAATGATATGCTGCTTCCAGGTAGGTTTGAGTACAGTAGGGATGGGCTTTGGTGTTGTTATGGTGTTCATAGGGTCTTCGCTCATCTTTGCTTTGGCTATTTCTGCAAAGTTTCTCCACTTTAGTTTCCCATTTCCAAATCTATTTAGTCTCTGATGCATTGGATGGTCTGTCAGTCTTCTGAGTTTCTCTGCTTGCTGCCTGGCTCTGTAGTCTCTTCTATCGGTCATGGATTGCAGATTTGTAATCTTTTCAAGTTCTACAATTGGCGTTGACTTCATGCCTCCTGTTATAACTCTCATGGCTTGGTTTTGAAGTTTGCTAATTTTATCAAAGTTCGCTTTTTCTGCTGTTGTCCATGCCGCAATGCCATACTCGAGAACTGGTCTCACTCTTCCAGTGTACAGTTTCTTTAGTATACTTTCGTCTGCTCCCCAGCTTGTGCCGGCAAGCTTCCTCATGATTGCCATTCTTTGTCTGGCTCTCATTCGGTTTCTCTCGATCTGACTTTTCAATGTCATGCGCCGATCAAATGTGACTCCCAGGTAGTTTGGGTTGTCGTTTGGCCGCAGATATTTGCCGTTAAGACTTATTTTGGTGTTCTTGGGTTTATTTGAGAGCGAGAATATCGTACATGTTGTTTTTTCCTCATTTATTTTGACCAGCCATGAGTTCGCCCACTCCTCCAACGATGTTAGGGCCTGCTGCATCCGATTGTTTGCTACGGTGAGATTTATTTCAGAGGTCCACATAGCCAGATCATCTGCGAACATGGAGCTGTGGACTCTTCTTGGTATATTCTCTGTGATGTTGTTTATATACACCAGGAAAAGTGTGGGTGACAGTACTCCTCCTTGGGGTACTCCCTGCTCAAGTGTCACCTTTTTGCTCATCTGCCCTTGTACTTGAACTCTGGCTGTTCTGTTTTCGAGGTAGTGGCTGATCCATCTGTACCTTTTTTACCAGATACTTCACTTCTTCGTAGCTTGACTAAGTCCCTCTTTCCACACCTTGTCAAATGCCTTTTCTAGGTCCACCCAAACCGTTACTGTGTGTTTTTCTCCTGGTAAGCATCCTCTATTTCCTGGGCTATGAGGGTGATCTGGTCCTCAGTGGATCTATGCTGTCTAAAACCTGCTTGCTGTGGGATTAGTATGTGTTTTTCTTCCAGATGCTACATCAGTCTGATGTTTATCATACGCTCCATCAGTTTTCCTACACAGCTCAGTAGACTGATAGGCCTGTATCCATTTGGATCTGTTCTACCTTTTTCTTTCTTTGGTACTGGTATAAGTACAGCGTCTTTCCATGCCTGCGGTACAATTCCCGTTTTACAGCTTTGGTTTAGGACTGATAGTAACTTCGCCTTTGCTGTTTGGCCCAACCCCATCAGCATTTCGTTTGTTACCCCATCTTTTCCGAGAGATTTCTTTTTCTTTAGAGTTCTCATGGCCTCGTCCATTTCATTCATTGTTAGTTTTGCCATCATGTGCTCCTCTGGTGCAATCTTGATGTTGTCGTGGCTCTTTTGTTCTTCACTAATGTCTGTATGCCTGTCTGTAGGGACATCAATGTGGTTTGCTCTGGCATAATGTTCTATAAAGGCGTTTGCTGCTTTTTTTCCAGTAAGCATGTTGTCGCCCTGCTTGATGGTAATTTGTTTATTTGATGGTGTTTCGTCGTTCATGGCTCTAACTAACTTCCATAGTTTGTTCCCTTCTTTATCTAAATTGAGGCTTTCTGTTTTGTTTTTCAAGCTGTCTCTTGTTATTTGGTTTAGTGTTTTTGTATTTTTGCTGTGGTGGCCTTGAGGGCGATATTTGCCTCCATAGATTGCTCTATCTCTGCCATGTTCCTAGCATTTGAGACTTCCATCTTCCGCTTTCTGTAATTCATCATTCCAATATGGCCTGTAGTTTTTCCTTGCCCCTTTTAAGATGGTTTCTGTGGCTGCTTGCATTATTGCTTTGCTTAGGCTTTCCACCATAGGTTTCATATTGTTATTCCAGGTGTTGATGGTTTCACACAGCTCATCTGTCAGCATTGCAAATCTGTCCCAGTCTGCTCGTTCATAGTTCCAATGTGGGATCGGTTTTATTTCCTGTGGGCCTACTTTCATATCATTTTCTAGCCTGATTGGCCTGTGGTCGCTACCTGCAAATTGGTTGAGCACCTGGCGATCTATTTTGTGGTGAATATCCCCTGTGGAAAAGGCCAAGTCTGAAGTAGAGGTGGTATGCCATGTTCTAGAATAGAAGGTAGAGCTGTCCTTTGGCCTATTGATAAGATAGAGATTTGTGTCTATCTCCCAGTCTTCCACTTCATCACCTCTGTTGTCTGTGTCCGAATATCCCCATCTCTCCGAGTGGCTGTTAAAGTCTCCAACTACTAGGCAGCTGGAGTCCTTGATTTCCATACTCGAGAGCGACAGGTCTTTGTTGGGTGGGCCATACAGGTTGAAGGTGCGGATCTTCGTTTCTTGTGTCATTATGTCGACTCCTA
Organism: Ariolimax columbianus; assembly: GCA_036924085.1. Taxonomy (NCBI): domain Eukaryota; kingdom Metazoa; phylum Mollusca; class Gastropoda; order Stylommatophora; family Arionidae; genus Ariolimax; species Ariolimax columbianus. The sequence goes on from JAVGWX010000012.1 coordinate 65,981,869, forward strand.
CAATTTCTGCTTGTCCAGTGTGATTGACAGCTACCGAGCTACTCAGTATGCAGCTACGTGTCAGTATCAGAATCCCTCCTTTGTGACGTTCTCTATCCAGACGGAAGGTCTGGTATCCTCTGATTGAGAATTTGTGGTTGTTGTTGAGGTGCATTTCTTGGATACATGCCACATCAATCTTGCCTTCATGCAGGTGGTGTGTTAGGGAAAGCTTTTTGTTAATGCCTCCCTCCGCATTCCACTGTAGTATTCTGAGGGTCTTGGGTTTTTGGTCAATAGTTTTTGCCCCATCACCTTGTGCCTCGACTCCACAGCACATGGGTGGGTGACCACCAGTAGCATTGGGTGAGCCCCTTCAAGGCGTGGGGCCCGGCAGTCTCGCTGCCTGGCGGGACTCCACAGGATGAGCACCATACTTTTTTCTGTTAAGTTGTAACGTCATCATACAGCGATATACGTTGCACTGTTTCGTTAAGCCTGTGGCCCAGTGCATCCGATTTCAACAGGCGTTTCTGTAGGGATGCCCTCCTTAGCCTTTGGCTGTCCCCAGCTGCAAGGCAGAAGTTGTTTGTGGTCAGAGTTGTCTCTCTTAGGGAAGTTGTCTTGCAGGACTATCGAGTCTTCACCACTCATGTCTAAAGTGAGGTGATGATATGATATGATGGACTGTATGTACTAGATTTTCGAGTTTCCCGGAAGAGAGGCAGTCCAGTGTGTCTGTATCCCAGGATCGTCACATCCTGCCAGAAACGTAGCATATGCATGTGAGTGGGGTATCTCATTGCTCCCTTTATTTTCTCGGCTCCTCTGCAGTGATGGTATGCCTAGCATTCCCCGCCATCTGGGAGGTTGTCACAATAGGGCAGAGGTGCAATGTCCGCTGGCCTGCATCTCTTCTGTGTCCATTGGGATGACTGATAGCAGACAGAGGTAAAGAACGAGGCAGGAGTGCATTTAACCAGGGGACAAGCCTAGTCATGGCATGGAGATGTTGTTCGCCTGGTGTGCGGACATATCTCATGATCAAGGGCTGAGTCTCAACAGTTCGCAGTGAGGTGGCTGCTCTACTGCTTGCGATACCCCGACCGAGAAGTAAGTCTTATACTAGTGGTTTCACACCTTAACGCCTTATGGGGTGAATATCGAGCAGCTCCCTGCCCGCTTTGATCGGCGGGACGGTAGAGACCTCTTTCTGCGGCTCGAACGGGTCGGGCTGAGCAAACCCCAGGTCCCAACCATATCGTTGCCTCCCGTTGCAGTGGTGCTGAGATTCAGGCCGGGATTCCGGCTTAGATGCGTTCGGCCGTAACCCCTCAGATGGTAGCCTCGCACCATTGGCTTATCAGCCAAGCATGTCGACCAAGTGTCTGAGACCTGCGATTCCTCTCGGATTGAGCAGGATTACCGTAGCAACGCCCTGTCATTAAAAGGGTAAAACTGACCTGTCTTCCGAGGGTCTAATACCAGCACCCGTTCACTATTAGACCCAACGAAAGTACTCTCGGCCTGTCAATCATTACTGTGTTGGCGTGTTCCTGGTAGTGCCCTTCCGTCAGTTCCTTTAAGTTTCAGCTTTGCAACCATACTTCCCCCGGAACCCAAACACTTTGGTTTCCCGGAAGCTGCCCGCAGAGTCATCGAAGCAACTCCTGCGGATCGCTAGTCGGCATCGTTTATGGTCAGAACTACGACGGTATCTGATCGTCTCCGCGCCTCTGACTTTCATTCTTGATTAATGAAAACATTCTTGACAAATGCTTTCGCAGTAGCTCGTCTTGTGGCGATCCAAGAATTTCACCTCTAATGCCGCAATACGAATGCCCCCATTAGTCCCAACATTTGCCTCACAGAGAACCCATATCTCTACCCAAACCCAGACACACCCCCCCCATCTCTCCCCCACAAAGACACCCCCCCATCTTTGCCCCACACAGACCCCCGCCTCCTCCCCACCTTTGCACCACACAAACCCCCATCTCTGCCCCACACAAAACCCCCCATCTCTGCCCCACACAAAACCCCCATCTCTGCCCCACACAAAACCCCCATCTCTGCCCCACACAAACCCCCCATCTCTGTCCCACACATAGCCCCCTTCCATCTCTGCCCCACACAAAACCCCCATCTCTGCCCAACGCAGACCCCCTTCCCATCTCTGCCCCACACAAAACCCCCATCTCTGCCCAACGCAGACCCCCTTCCCATCTCTGCCCCACACAGACACCCCCCCCCCCCCAATCTTTCCCCCACACAAAGACATGACAGTGTATCAACATGCGTCAACATACTTATAATCCAGTCGTGTAGTGCTCTCATCCATTGTTGTACTGATGCACTGGAGAAGGTCACATCGGATCTTATGTAGCAAAGGTGTGCAATAGCTCTGTCCTATATGTAACCTTTCATCCTTTGTGATGCCATATTCCTGTGGAAAAAAATTAAAGAATTCTCAGAAATTGAAACCAAAAACTAACCGTACAATATTGAAAGCGGTTCATGCATTTTCGAATATCCGGCTGCAAGCGATGGCATCCGCTTGAGTGGAAAGCAAGCACCCCACAACCTACCTTTGAAACTAAATCTGTAACCTCTAGACTCATTCATCAATTGCAGTGTTATTTTCTATGATAGGAAGTTTTCTACATGGCAATGCTTCTTCCTCTTCTTCTGCGTACGCAGTCAGACAGTAACCATTATTTTTTCGAAAAAAGCGGCGGTCATCCTGAGGCTGTCGCCACTGCCATAGAGCTTGTCTTGCAGTTCCTCTGGTAATGGCCACATCTGCTCTCTCTGATCCTCGTATGTCGGGCAGTTCTGCAGCAGATGTTCAGCGGTCATTTTACCAGTACCGCACGGGCATTCGTCGGTACACCCTATCTTCAATTTGTTGAATAGGTGGTACCTCAGTCTGTTGTGGCCAGTGCGAAGTCTGAAGACAACGACCTGCTCTCTTCGGTTCAACTGGTAATAGGCATCGTTTTTGGTGTAACCAGTATGTTCGGTTTCCCATTTGGTCATGTATCTGGCTTTGATAAGCCGTTTTGACTCTTCGTACGTCATACTGGTATCTGTTTGTGGTAGTCTTGCACCTTCTTTTGCCAGTCTGTCTGCCTCCTCGTTGCCTTGGATGTTGCAGTGTGACGGAACCCACTGTACCACTACCCTTTTTGGTGCGGACTGCTGGCACAGTTTGCAGAGTGCTGCTCTTAAGTCATTAAGCTCAGTGTTTTTCTGGCTTTTTAGCGCTGTGACTACGGCGAGAGCATCTGTCAGCAGGACTATATGGCTCTCATTTTCACTGTGTGTCACCATTTCTTCCACTGCCGCCCTCAGTGCCTCTGCCTCCGCTCTGAAATTGCTTGTGTACTTACCAGTAGCGAATGACAGTGTTATTTTTCTGCCATTTGGTAGGTTCAGGAATGCTCCTGCCCCTCCGTTCTGTGTAGTTTTTGTTACAGAACCGTCGGTGTATGCATGGGTCCAGTCCATGCTTGGGTAGCTTTTCGTTATGAAGCTTAGGGTAGTATCTCTCCTTTCTTTTTCAGTCTGGCAGTTTTTTTTTTGCAATACCTGGTATATTTTCTACCACCTCTGAAAATATATCCTGCCTCCAGGTAGGTTTTCGTACAGTAGTGATGGGTTTTGGTGTTTTTAGTGCGTTTATGGGATCTTCGTGCATCTTTGCTTTGGCTATTTCTGCAAAGTTTCTCCGCTTTAGTTTCCCATTTCCCAAATTGTTTAGTCTCTGGTGCATTGGATGGTCGGTCAGTCTTCGGAGTTTCTCTGACTGCAGCTGGGCTCTGCAGTCTCTTCTATCGGTCATGGATTGCAGTTTTGTAATCTTTTCAAGTTCTACAATTGGCGTTGACTTCATGCCACCTGTTATAATTCTCATGGCTTGGTTTTGAAGTTTGTTAACTTTATCGAAGTTCGCCTTCGCTGCTGTTGTCCATGCCGCAATGCCATACTCGAGAACTGGTCTCACTCTTCCAGTGTACAGTTTCTTTAGTATGCCTTCGTCTGCTCCCCAGCTTGTGCCAGCAAGTTTCCTCATGATTGCCATTCTTTCTCTGGCTTTCATTCGGTTTCTCTCAATCTGACTTTTCCATGTCATGCGCCGATCAAATGTGACTCCCAGATAGGTTGGGTTGTCGTTTGGCTGCAGGATTTTGCCATTTAGACTTAATTTGGTACTTTGGGGTTTTAATGAAAGCGAGAATATTGTGCATGTGGTTTTCTCCTCGTTTATTTTGACCAGCCATGAGTTCGCCCACTCTTCCAGAGATGTTAGGGCCGTCTGCATCCGATTTCTTGCTATGGTGAGATTCTTTTCAGAGGTCCACATAGCCAGATCGTCTGCAAACATTGAGCTATGGACTCTTCTTGGTATATTCTCTGTAATATCGTTTATATATACCAGGAAGAGTGTGGGTGACAATACTCCCCCTTGGGGTACTCCCTGCTCGAGTGTCACCTTTTTGCTCATCTGCCCTTGTACTTGGACTCTGGCCGTTCTTTGTTTGAGGTAGTGGTTGATCCACTTGTACATCCTCCCACAGACATCACTTCTTCTTAGCTTGACTCTAAGTCCATCTTTCCAGACTTTGTCAAATGCCTTTTCCAGATCCACCCAAACAGCTACTGTGTGTTTCTGTGCCTGGTAGGCATCTTTTATCTCCTGGGCTATGAGGATGACCTGGTCCTCAGTGGATCTGTGCTGTCTAAAGCCGGCTTGCTGTGGAATTAGTATTCGTTTTTCTTCCAGATGCCACATCAGTCTGGTGTTTATCATCCGTTCCATCAGCTTGCCGACACAGCTCAGTAGGCTTATGGGCCTGTATCCATTTGGATCTGTTTTGTCCTTTCCTGTTTTTGGTACTGGTACCAGTATTGCGTCTTTCCATGCCTGTGGTACAATTCCCCTTTTCCAGCTTTGGTTCAGGACCGATAGCAGTTTCTTCTTCGCTGTTCGGCCCAGCCCCATCAGCATTTCGTTTGTTATCCCGTCTTTTCCGGGAGATTTCCTTTTCTTTAGTGTTCTCATAGCCTCTTCCATTTCGCGCATTGTTAGTTTGGCCATCATGTGCTCTTCAGGAGCCGTATTCATGTTTTCGTGTCCCTTTAGCTCTTCGCTAATGTCTGTATGCTTATCTGCAGGGACCTCGATGTGGTTTGCTCTGGCATAGTGATCGACAAAGGCGTTTGCGGCTTTCTTACCTGTGATCAAGTTCTCGCCCTGCTTGATAGTAATTTGTTTATTTGACGGGGTTTCGTCGTTCATGGCTCTGACTAGCTTCCATAGCTTGTTCCCGTCTTTGTCCAGGTTTAGACTTTCCGTTTTATTTTTCCAGCTTTCTCTTGCTGTTTGCTTGAGAGTGTATTTGTACTTCGCCGAAGCGGCTTTGAGGGCGATGTTTGCCTCCATGGATTTTTCTCGCTCTGCCATGTTCCTAGCATTTGTTACTGCATCTTCCACTTTCTGCAACTCATCATTCCAGTAGGGCTTATAGTTTTTCCTAGCTCCTCTTGGGATGGTTTCAGTGGCGGCTTGCATTATTGCCTTGCTTAGGCTCTCTACCATGGGCTTCATTTTGGTGTTTCGTGTGTTAATGGTTTCACACAGCCCATCTGTCAGGATTGCAAATCTGTCCCAGTCGGCTCGTTTGTAATTCCAACGTGGGAGCGGTTTTGTTTCCTGTGGGCCTACTTCCATGTCAATGGTTAGCCTGATCGGCCTGTGGTCGCTACCTGCCAGTTGGTTTAGCACCTGGTGGTCTATTTTATGGTGTATGTCCTGTGTGGAGAAAACCAAATCTGGAGTCGAGGTGATATGCCATGTTCTTGAATAGAAGCTAGGGCTATCCTCCGGCCTATTGATTAGGGAGAGATTTGCATCTATCTCCCAATCTTCCACTTCGTCACCTCTGCTGTCTGTATCAGAGTATCCCCATCTCTCCGAGTGGCTGTTGAAATCTCCAACTACTATGCAGTTGGAGTCTCTGACCTCCATACTCGAGAGCGATAGGTCTCTATTTGGTGGTCCGTACAGATTGAAAATGCGGAGCTTCGTCTCTTGAGCCATTATGTCAACTCCTACAATTTCTGCTTGTCCGGTGTGATTGACAGATACCGCGCTACTCGGTATGCAGTTTCTGGTCAGTATCAGGACCCCTCCTTTGTGGCTTTCTCTATCTAGACGGAAGGTCTGGTATCCTCTGATTGAGAATTTATGGTTATTGTTGAGGTGCATTTCCTGGATACATGCCACGTCAATCTTACCTTCATGCAGGTGATGTGTTAGGGACATGGCAATGCAATGTTAGGCAATCTGAATGTTGAAGGCAGCAAGCACCTTATTTAAGCACATTATTTTCTGCTACTTCCCTCATGTGAGGTATAATCAATTATTTTCTGCTACTTTCTTCCCCTGAGATATAATCAATTATTTTCTGCTACATTCTTCCCCTGAGATATAATCAATTATTTTCTGTTACTTTCCTCACTTGAGGTATAATCAATTATTTTCTGATACTTTCCTCAATATATAATCAATTTTTTTCTGTTACTTTCCTCACTTGAAGTGTAATCAATCATTTTCTGTTACTTTTCTCACCTGAGTTATAATCAATTATTTTCTTTACCTTTCTAACCTGAGGTACAATACATTATTTTCTGTTACTTTTCTCACCTGAGGTATAATAATGTCAGCCAGAGCTTTGGAGCACATGAACAGCTCCTGAGCTCTTCTGAACTGAAGGGTCTTCTGGTTGTAGTGAAGGTCATACTTGATGCAATCGTAGATATCTGGAATTTTGCTGATGTCAAAGCGGTTGTTCTTCAAACGGAAATCTTTCTCTAATTTTGACCATCTTCTTATAAGCAATCCCCATGACTCTCCATTGAACAGGGTCAGATCTAGGACAGCATTTATAGAAAGATAGTCTTTGATAAATTACAAATTACATAGGATGTCGCTATAAATGAGAGGCATAACTTAAGGCATAACCTTCAGAGTGAACCTGTGACGCCATGCTTGAGTAGACAGGGAGATGATAGAAAAATTCACAATGTAGAGGGACACGTTGCCTGGAGAGGGATGGGCTCCACCAAGTGTAAAATGACTGAAGACACACCAATACTGCAGAAAACATTGAGAAAAATCAGAAATGTGCCAGCCATCTCAATACATAACAATGACAATCATACCATTCAGGTTAACTCATCAAAACGGAAGATTCGATATCCTGGCACAAAACCGAGTGGAGTGGCGGGAACTGATCCAACAATCTGCGGTATTGGTGTCACAATGACCTTTCAGGTTACGAGACTGACGATGATGAATACGTTTGCCTCTCACAAAATAAATGAAAGTGCAAAATGGTGGGTGGTTTGTAATCCTACGCATTTCAAGCATCCCCTGGGGGATGGTGTGGCCTAGTGGTTAAGTGGCACGGCTCACAACCAAAAGGTGTTGGGTTCGATCCCCATCAAAGTACCGGCCGTTACCCCGGGGAAGCAAATCCTTAGAAAATGCAGGAGGAAGCAGACCCTTACATAAAATGCATACTGAAGTCAGATGCACTGGGCCGACAGGCGCAAAATAAAAACCACAGTGTAACGCACACACGCCTTGGGGAATAGAGAAATAAGGCGAACGCAAAAAAAAAAAAAAAAAAAAAAAAAAAAAAAAAGCATCCCTTGTTTTCAAGAGAGTTGAGATGAGGCTGCCTGGTCTTATCAGAGATGGATGATTAACACTGAGGTTCCATGTACATGCTGTGCACATAAACGGAACTCTTGACAGTTGAAAGTCTAAAAGACCAGTTTGTTAGTTGCTGTCAGAGAACAAATTAAAAGGTAATGAAAGTCTTACCAATAATTCTCGACCTATACTTCTACATAGGCAGAAGCCCCTGTGCAGGTCCCAGCTCTGGTCTGAGCTGGATATAGCTGGGAGAAGGGTTTCCTGCTTAGCGAGCTAGGCTCGAGCAACTTAATACTCCGCTGCGTTGGGACAAGCGCTTACAGAGGGTGGTTAACAGATGTGCAAATTTATCTAAATAGACTAAAACACTAGAGCAAAGTAGACCCGCAGCCTGTTAGGTGTCATCTATGCTGCTCTAAACAAACCACCTAACCATGGCCGGTGTTATGAGATGTCACACAGTTAGTCGCCTCTTATAACATGCTCTCTGTGAGGCAGTGGTACTATTCTTGACATACACAAAGAACCCGGCAGACCAATAGTGGCCAACATAAAAGCCAAATTAAAGCCAAATTCCATCATGCAAAGAAACAAGAGGTCAACCATCTGTTTGCCTACAAACTTGATTGCAAGTTTTAAAAAATAGCTCTACATCTCCAGAGATATAAAAGGAGTCACTGAGTGAGATGACAAATGACAGCTTAAGAAATGAAAATCTCCAACAGAAAGTGGAAACCATGTTATACAGAGTATTTATAGCAAGTAACAGAGCTTTTTAATAACAGAAAGACCAAGAAAAAAGTGGAGATTGACAGTGTTAAAGAAACACTACAGAAGCATGGATTGAAAATAGCAAATTATGGAACCAAAGGCACACATTTGAAGATTGCAACTCTCCAAGGCTTTTAATGATGACTTCAGACGAGATGATGAGGACATAACTGAAATAACGACAGTTTGTAACTACGAGTATCACATCCAGACTGGAAACATTTATCACAACATGTAACTACGAGTCTCACATCCAGGCTGGAAACATTTATCACAACATGTAACTAAGAGTCTCACATCCAGGCTGGAAACATTTATCACAACATGTAACTAAGAGTATCACATTCAGGCTGGAAACATTTATCACATCATGTAACTAAGAGTATCACATTCAGACTGGAAACATTTACCACAACATGTAACTAAGAGTATCACATTCAGACTCAAGACCTTTACTTCAACATGTAACTAAGAGTATCACAGTCAGGCTCAAGACCTTTACTTCAACATGTAACTAAGAGTATCACATTCAGACTCAAGACCTTTACTTCAACATGTAACTAAGAGTATCACAGTCAGGCTCAAGACCTTTACTTCAACATGTAACTAAGAGTATCACATTCAGACTCAAGACCTTTACTTCAACATGTAACTAAGAGTATCACAGTCAGGCTCAAGACCTTTACTTCAACATGTAACTAAGAGTATCACATTCAGGCTCAAGACCTTTACTTCAACATGTAACTAAGAGTATCACAGTCAGGCTCAAGACCTTTACTTCAACATGTAACTAAGAGTATCACATTCAGAATCAAGACCTTTACTTCAACATGTAACTAAGAGTATCACAGTCAGGCTCAAGACCTTTACTTCAACATGTAACTAAGAGTATCACATTCAGACTCAAGACCTTTACTTCAACATGTAACTAAGAGTATCACAGTCAGGCTCAAGACCTTTACTTCAACATGTAACTAAGAGTATCACATTCAGACTCAAGACCTTTACTTCAACATGTAACTAAGAGTATCACAGTCAGGCTCAAGACCTTTACTTCAACATGTAACTAAGAGTATCACATTCAGACTCAAGACCTTTACTTCAACATGTAACTAAGAGTATCACAGTCAGGCTCAAGACCTTTACTTCAACATGTAACTAAGAGTATCACATTCAGGCTCAAGACCTTTACTTCAACATGTAACTAAGAGTATCACAGTCAGGCTCAAGACCTTTACTTCAACATGTAACTAAGAGTATCACATTCAGAATCAAGACCTTTACTTCAACATGTAACTAAGAGTATCACAGTCAGGCTCAAGACCTTTACTTCAACATGTAACTAAGAGTATCACATTCAGACTCAAGACCTTTACTTCAACATGTAACTAAGAGTATTACAGTCAGGCTCAAGACCTTTACTTCAACATGTAACTAAGAGTATCACATTCAGACTCAAGACCTTTACTTCAATATGTAACTAAGAGTATTACAGTCAGGCTCAAGACCTTTACTTCAACATGTAACTAAGAGTATCACATTCAGACTCAAGACCTTTACTTCAACATGTAACTAAGAGTATTAGTCAGGCTCAAGCCCTTTACTTCAATATGTAACTAAGAGTACCACATCCAGGCTGGAAACATTTATGGTTCAGCAATTTTTCAGTCGAGAATTTAATTGCTTGTATCCCTGCATCATAATTATGGCACAATTTTCCTGTTGGTGCTGCAACTGTTTCCATGGTGTTATTTGGGTATTCTATATACACTCCTGCTCCTCCATTCTTTACCGCATTCTGTGCTGACCCATCTGTGTATACTCGGACCCATAGATCCTGTGGATATTCTCCATCCAAGAAACTGAGAGCAATTGTCTTATGTTGCACACTGTTCTGTTCCTCCTTGCCTAGTATTCCCTGAATGGTTGTTTGATGCCCCTTCTCATATGGATGTTGATGATTATATAATCCCTTTAGCTGTGAGCTCTTGACAGTCCAATGCCTCCAGGACAAAAACACACGTCCTCCTGAATTGTTGAGGTGACGTCCAATCTCGTATAAAGTATGTTGTCTTAGAGACATCATGATTGCGAAGGGGGGTTATGGGCGCATCTTTCGATTATCCCAGAAGGGAGGCAGTCCAGTGCATCGGTGTCCCAGGATCGTCATGTACTACCAGGGACTGTAAGGTAGGCTTACATATGGAGTTTTATATGGATGAACGTCTCCGTAAGCAGCTGCTGTATGATGAGCTCTGGACAGGCAAGATCTCATCAAGGGACAGAAGAAATGACACAAAGACTCTCTGAAAGTATCTTTGAACAGTTTCCTCACTGATATCGCCTCCTGGGAGCTGTTTGCTACGAACAGCTCAGCCTGGTGCACTATCATTGCACATCGTGCTCACATCGAATCATTTCTGAGGTGCATAAAAAGTGAATTTACGAATGGACAGAATGCAAAATGGCCCAATTACTAACACTGTCCATGTGCGGCATAGTTTGTCACGCTCGAATTAGACTGCACAGTCATATATAGACACAGCTAATGCTGTCGTCATCTTCGCTTGCAATGTGCAGCTATTATTATTATGTAGTACAGTGCTTATTGGAAAGATAAGCGACTTTCCTTCGCCATAAAGGTCAGACTAATGCGCTTACTAGTTCTTTTGATATTCCTCCACACCTGCGAAACATGGACCATTACAGCAGACCTCCAGAGAAGAATCCAGGCCATGGAGATATAAAGATTTTAGAAGATGCCTAAATATCACCTACAAAGATTGTATCATAAATGATGAAGTACGTTGAAGAATAAAAAATGCAAGTCTATTGTACGACGACCTCCTCTCAACGATCAAAAGGTGAAAGCTGACTTGGTATGGCCACGTGTCGAGGTACAAGGGCCACGTAAATACGATACTACTACAGAACACAGAACAAGGCAAGTGAACACGGGGATGTCGGAGAAAACAATGAGAAGACAACATCCATGAGTGGACTAACATACGACTTGAGGAGTCCCAAAATGCAACCGCAGACAGAGATAATATGGCGCAGGATTATGGAGGTGTCAGCAGGGGTGCCCCAACGATCTCAAGACGTAACGGGATAAACTATACTAAACTGAGTACAGTGCTTAACAGAATTAATAGGTAGCTGTTCCATATGGTTCAGAAGAGTGAAATTCTGATATCTACCTCTAGACTTGAGTTCTGTCTTCAGGCATCGGATGCGTGCTGTAAATTCATTGATCATCTCATGGACTCGACTGCACATTTGGAAGGGGTTCTTGACAAACTGCATGGCATTGATCAGCGACAAACTATTGGTGGCAGCCAGCTGATAGGATGGTAACATGGCAGAAATAAAATAGATATTTCATAAACAGTTGATGCACACATATATTTATGTTGTTATCAACTTTTAGTGTTCTGTTTTAGAACATCTCGCACTGATGTTAACTTGACCAGGAATCCTCAACCAGTGGGGAACTTAGTTTAGTGCATTAACCTTTACCAAACCATCGGCGCAAAAACGTGGCAGAAAACATGTTTTTTCGCCTGCCATGGTAATACGTCAACAAAAACGTGGTAAACGGCTAATCAAACGCGGTTTTAATAAAAAATAACCAACCCGGGCTACCATTGAAATAGTTTGTTATGATGAATACATCACATTCATCTCAGTTCAGTTCATCCCGTAACCCATCAGGTCGTTGGGGCACACTTGAAGACACTCCCACGCCATCTCTCTGTCTGCTGCCGCCAGTCGTGCCTCACCGGAACGAAGGTTTGCCCACTCAGTGATGATGTCTGCCCATCTCTTCCTTGGACATCCCTACCCTCTCTTTCCTGGTAAGGAACCAGGCGGTATCTAATTTGTAATTCCGCTGAACCTCATGATGTGCCCATACCAAGCCATCTTTTGCCTTTTGATAGCTGTGAACAGATCATCAAAAGACCCAATTGCGTTTTCCACTCTTCGTCATATTTCTATGTTCGTGACACGATCCTTATATGCAACATTTAAGAGTCTTCTAAAGCACCTCATTTCCATTGCATGTATTCTGCACTGGATATCCGCAGTAATGGTCCAAGTCTCACAGGCACACACAAATATTTTGAGTACCAATGAGTGCATTAGTCTCTTTTATGCTTAGGGCGAGCTATAATTCAGAGCAGTACTCTGTCCAACGAGCCCAAATGTCTTGGGCTTCTGTGAGATATTTCCCTCTCTTATCCTGAATCATTGTATTGCAGCCTTGTATATGCCTTACTAGGTCTTTGATTTGATATGCCCACTTGGCATCGTTTCTTCCCAGATTTTGTTTTGATATCTGAGCACATCCCTTCTACCTTGGCCTTTTTCATCGTGGCCTTTATGTTTCCATTTATCTCTCTGTATTTCGTAATCCCATCCAGGGTATTCTTCGACCTCTTCATTAATCTTCTCTTGTCACATAACTCAAGTATTTCATTTGTAATCAATTCCTTCTTCTTTACCCTTCGCTTCCCTAAAACCTCAGCTGCCGTGGATATCAATGTCAAATTCAGGGCCTCAGTTATCATCTCCATATCTGTCTCTTCATTCATCTACACAGGTTTATTGCCGGTTAAAGTATTTTGTGTTAGATTACAAATGGATTTGAAACATTTTATCATCATCTTTTTGCATGGATTGGGGCCAGCCCATTATTGAGAAGGTGAAGTTAAGTTGTTGCAAAAGATCTTTGCGAGGTTGATCTGTTTACTTTGTTTATGTAGATGAAATTAAATACGTTTTTGGTGTAAACTAACAGTTGTGCTGATATTAGACAAGAAAAGTATCTATACTTTGTTGTGAATTCAATGGATTTATTTAGGAGAGATGTTCCCTAATCAGTGAGTCTAAATGTTTGTGCTTTGTTTTTATAAATCTTCTTGTATATCAGACAGAAACTATCAAACACAACAGAAACAATACCACCAACAAGTTCTTTATTTGTTTATGTCTCTACACACAACAAAATCATATTTATCGACAACAAACTGAATGGTTACAGGCTCTCAAAGTCAACAACCACAGAAAAATGTGACGTGCCCAAAATGATGCCAGCGGTGATAAAGTTGCATTCAATTTTTTATGAGGCGCACTAAAGGTTAAGTAATAAGTTTCTTTTGGTTTTTTTTAAAAACCTTTTTTTTTTTTTATTCAAGTTTTAAATTCGTTAACATTTTCTATTGCTACTAAATTTGCAAAAAGACTAAAAATAATCCAATAAAATTTATTTGTGCTATTATAGACAAATTCCAGATTTTCTATAATATATGCATTATTTGGAATGCACCTTTTGAGTCAGACATTCTTGGAAAATGGTGAATGACATTCTGACATATGATGAAAAGGGTACATGAGGCAATACAAGTAGAAGGCCACTGTGACAGACAACTAGAAGAGGAACAAGTGGCAGAGCATTTTGGATTTAAGTCCCCTGAACAAGGCCGCATGCGTTCAAAACCTCAGTCAGGCATTGAGGTACGTGAGTATGTGTGAAATCAAATTCTAATCTACGTGCGGACATGCAGCATCCGAACATATCCTGCAAGACTGTTACATGCTTAGGCAATTTCATACAGAGCACTGGCCCACAGAGACGAACCTCCACACAAAGCTATTTGGTTGTTTTGTAGAACTCTCCGCCACAGCAACTTTTATCCAGAGAACTGGACTTCACGTGTAGATGTAATACAAAATGTGGTGTGCGAGGTGAAGGAGATTACACTGAATGCCAAATGTAGAATTCAGAATTATTCTTTCCAGAAAGATATGTTAGACTATTCTGTTTTGTACATTAGTCTCCAACACATTCTTATCACCGTTGTTCTTATTAGCTCCTCAAGACCTTTTTAGCTCCTCAAGACCTTCTTAGCTCTCCAAGACCTTCTTAGCTCTCCAAGACCTTAGCTCTCCAAGACCTTCTTAGCTCTCCAAGACCCTCTTAGCTTCACAAGACCCTCTTAGCTCTCCAAGACCATCTTAGCTCTCCAAGACCTTCTTAGCTCTCCAAGACCTTCTTAGCTCTCTAAGACCTTCTTAGCTCTCCAAGACCCTCTAAGCTCCACAAGACCTTCTTAGTTTCCCAATACCTTTTTAGGTCCTCAAGACCTTCTTAGCTCTCCAAGACCTTCTTAGCTCCACAAAAGCATGGTCGCTCCCCCAGGCCAGACTGCATCTCTTTGGTCGTCATAGGTAGGGCAGTCCTGCAGAATTTGTTCTGGTGTTTACTTGGATGCTCCACAATCACATGTGGAGGTGTAGAGATGAAATTTGTGTCCATTTTTAGTGTGGTGTCGCTGCCAAATACAGATGTGTCGGACCAAAAGGTGCAAATATCACAGTCAAACTGAAAACTAGCGACACAACGCATTCCGTTCTTCGAACTACATCCTGCTACTTGCAAAGCCCTGTTCAGGGCTTGGTAGCGGGAGATTGAGAACGAACGCAGAAGAAGAAGTGTGGAGTCGTAAAGGTTGATTCAAATTAAAAACGCACAGCAGAACACATACAAAATGACAAAAATATAGATCCTGAGGACTTGCATCTTTCCAGTGCCAATGTACGGATGTAAGACATGGTTAACCATACCTTCGAGCTAAAATGGAATTGGATCATGCTCAAAATACCATGGATGGCAAAAAAGAAAAACACAGTAATCAAATGCGATTCTCCTACACAAAAATGGAGAAAAGGAAGACCTCGACAACTACTGGCCAAACACGCTCCTCTCGGTCACCTACTAAATATTCACGAAATCTGTCCTCGTTAGAATCCGCCCAACCATAGACGAGGCCAACCGATAAAACAGGCTGAATTTTGTCGTGCATACAGCATTATGGATCACATTTCAATGTGCTGCTGAATGATTGAAACAGCCCGAGAGTACCAGACCCCACTCGTTTATACCTTCATTGACTATAAGAAAGCGTTTGACTCGGTAGAATCAAAATTCGTCCGGCAATCTCGAAAAGATCAAGGGGTCGATCCAGGATACACAAGAATCCTTTCTGAATAATACACCGATTGCATGACTACCTTCCAAAGACCTGTAGTAGTACCCATAAGGAGGAATTGGTGGAAGACTAATGTCTGGTCGGGAAAAATATACTGATCAGACATGTTAGTCAAGGTCAGGCAAAATATAGTGATCATATATGTTAGTCAAGGTCAGGCAAAATATACTGATCAGACATGTTAGTCAAGGTCAGGCAAAATATACTGATCAGACATGTTAGTCAAGGTTAGCCAAAATATACTGATCAGACATGTTAGTCAAGGTCAGGCAAAATATACTGATCAGACATGTTAGTCAAGGTCAGGCAAAATATACTGATCAGACATGTTAGTCAAGGTCAGGCAAAATATATTGATCAGACATGTTAGTCAGGGTCAGGCAAAATATACTGATCAGACATGTTAGTCAAGGTCAGGCAAAATATACTGATCAGACATGTTAGTCAAGGTCAGGCAAAATATACTGATCAGACATGTTAGTCAAGATCAGGAAAAATATACTGGTCAAGACCCTCACCTTTGCTTCCTAGTAGCCCTCCCTGAAAACGGGCTGTTTTCATGGCAGCGTGGCTAATGAGGTGAGGGATCAACGTGATCCCCTTAGTAGTGAGTGGCACGCAGATGAAGTCAAACATAGCACAACTTTCTGGTGGACCCCGGTCCACCTTCATCAGCATGCTCGGCATGTGAGGAAAGCTACTGCAACCTGCCACATAACGTCCATTTAAGGGCGCACAAAAGAGTAATCTACTCATTGTGTGCATTCGCAAACAACCCATACAGAGAGGAGTACGTCAAGGAAACCCACATCTCACCAAGTCTTTTTTCCCACATGCTTGGAATCCGTCACAGAGGCAGCCACAGACGCCAATGAAGTGCTCACAGCGCTCCACCGAGAGGAAAAGAAAGCGGGACTTGAAGTGAACAGTTCAATTTATTGGGCGGGGGGGGGTGTGCGTGCGCATGAACGATCAATGGAACACAGCGACAGCAACATGAAACACCAGAGACAAGAAACGACCACCAACACGACTCCCTTGCATCCTGCAACAACATTTACGATTTCACAGATGGGCGACTCATTATCTACTGGTCCACCATGGCCCAAGACAGAGACTGTTGAAAGAAAGTTGGGACCTGCAACGGTGTAACCTCCACTGAAGAACGTGTAAACCAGTAACAGTAATCCTATAGGAGCTGGATATAGAATAAAAACTGGCTAGTAAAAAACATCTAGGAAATTAATGGCGTCACAAAAATTGCATCGCGTAGGTCGCCTGTATGCGACTTACGCTGTCCTTGCATAGCGACAGCTATTCTAATTAAATTTTTTAATGAACGGCTACATAGAAATAGTCTGAACAATACTGCTCTTTTAAATTGTAGAGAGTTCCGACTACCGTGATGTACGGTTATATACCAACAATAGCGATTTTGAAATTAGTTTTAGGCGTTTGGAAATGATTTATATTTTCCGCTTGGATTTGAAGATCCACCCATTGTTGAGAATAGGGGAGTCAAGTTTCTGCAACTGATTTTTCTGAGGTAGATCTGTTTAGATTGTTTATATAGATACAATAATTACGTTTATAGCTGAAAGTGACAGATTATGTATCCATTACTTACAGTAAACATCAGTAATCCGTTGTCTGCAATTTTTTTTTTTTAAATAAGGGACTTTGAAGGCGGGTGAGTTTATGTTTGTGCTGTTTTTCAACACTTGATCTTATGGTATCTCAGAAACTAACTCACACAACAAAAACACCAGCAAATTCTTTATTCATTTATTTCTCTACTCACAAACAAATCATATCAAAAGACTGTTAAATAAAAAGATTACAGCCTCTCAAAATCTACAACCATTGTTGAAAAATTGAGGTGCTGAAACATAATGTGGCAGTAAGGGAAATTGAGTAAATTTTTAATGTAGGGTTGTAGATGTTTACATACTTTGGCCACATCAAACATCACATTAGTGTGGAAGGAACGATTCTGAAGGGTTTGGCACCTGGCAAAATAGGCAGAGGCAGGCCGACGAGAAGATGTACAAGGGACATTACAGAGGTTCTAGCGTTGACAGTGGCAGAAGCGGGAGAGCTAGCTTAAGATTGAGAATCTTACAGATCAGCTATCATGAGAGTGACATTCTGCAAATGCCAGTATTTGATAAGACCTCTACAGGATGCTTTGTATGCTCACCTTCTGATAGTCTTCTTCAGTGAAATCTCTGTCCTGATTAAAAATGTCTTTCAACTTTTCTTTCACTCTGAAACAAGCACGACAGTTCATTTATGGATGAGAGCATTTAAAAGAAGAACAATATTAATTTTTTTTTATTCTTCTTCTTCGCTGTTTAGTCTCAAACTCTCACTACCAAGTCCTGAAAAGGGCTTTGCAAGTAGCAGGATGTAGTCTGGAGAACGGAATGCGTTGTCATAGTTTACAGCTTGACTGTGATATTTGCACCTATCGGTCCGACATATCCGAATTCAGCATGGCATTTTTTAGTGCTGGGTTAGCCTTCATTCTTCAATCACTTCTCCTTAGCCAGTCTGTCATTCACGATCACCACGTGGAAATGGAGAGGGGTCCTGGCAGCTCTGGGTCACTGGCCCTGATGATAGCAGTCAGCTTAGAATTGTTGACAGCTAAAGCTCATGCACTGCTCAGCATCTATTTTTAAAATGAGAGACCGCAAGAATGTGTATGTGTGAGAGAAAGTGAGATAGAGAGAGAAATTACAGACAGAGAGAGACAGATAGTTAAGGAGAGACAGAGAAAAAAGAGTCGGAGGCAGGAGAGAGAGGAGAGGGAGAGAGAGAGAGAGAAAGAGAGAGACTTTTGTTAATAGATAGTCCAATAGCAGACAATGATGTGTAAAAAAAAAACCCACTCTATTTGGTCAAGGGTTTTTCTGAGGTGGTGTGAGCAGTTCCAATTTTACAGTTGTGTAGACTGGAACTTGTGGGTACCAGAGATAAAGCCAAGTCCCTTGGCCATGAGAGCAAGCACCCTAACTGATCTTATCAAGGGACTATAGAACTAAATTATCATTACAGCATTTATTTTCGCTGGTGAGTTTCCCCACAAAGGGAATTTTTAGGGCGGAGGAATAAGGATTCTTGCCCATGCAGTTAGTGTAGGCTAAGTTATTATTTTACCCCCATCCCTAGGGAAAAAAATTCATTATTGAAGTTTTGTGCCTGTGTGTCCCTTTAGTCAAAAGACCAGCCTCCAAACTGTTCGGCCACTTGTTCTTCATTCACAGACTAACTCTTTTCCTTCTGTGTTCGTTCTCAATCTCCCGCTACCAAGCCCTGAACAAGGCTTTGGAAGTAGCAGGATGTAGTCCGGAGAACAGAATGCGGTGTTGCTAGCTTACAGCTTGACTGCGATATTTGCACCTTTCAGTCAGACACATCCGTCTTCAGCAAGAGACTAACTCTTCAATTAGGGTTAGAGAAGATTAACAGGCTAACTCTTCAAAAGAACCTTTGGCAGCTGTAAATTTGTTAAACCGATGTTTGGAGATACAGCAATGAATGAACTGACAGCAGTCATAACTGGCTGCTTGTATGAGAGTCAGTAACCTATAATTGACCAATACCCTATTCCGTCTCCAACTGGCAGCTCTTGATATAGAATGCTACCATGCAGCCCGGATAACAAATTAGGAATTGAAGAGGGAAGATGAGCATGGTCCCAAAAATGCCATGCTGAAATTGGTTGTGTCAGGCTGAAAGGCACAGATATCGAAGCCTCACTGTAAACTAGACATAACGTCACAATTATACCTTTCAGGGGGACGATGAGGCTAACGTCTTGTCAGGCAAAACACACTGATCAGACAATATAATCCAGGGTCAGAAGGAATATACTGGCCAAGACCCTCACCTGACCTCCTCGTTGGTAGTCGTCCTGGAAATGGGCTGTTGTAAAAGACAACAGTCTGGCTAACAAGGTGAGGTTCGACGTGATCCCCGTAGCAGTGAGTGACACGCAGATGAAGCCAAGCATTCCACAGCCGCCTGGAGCACCCCGGACCACTTCATCAGCACGCTTGGGATGTCAGGAAAGCCGCTGTAATCTGCCCCAAGTTCCGTCCTTTTCAGGGTGCACAAAAGGGTTACCAACCCATTGTGGGCATTAGCAACCAACTATCCTTTTCAGGAGAAGGGCAGAAGAAAAAGAAACCGCTGCCTGGGCAAAATCTGAAATATATTGAAACTTCTACCCATATATATGACCTACCCAATATGCCACCTACTCAGACCAGTAAGTCCGGAAGTGAACTTGAGAAATATAAATCTACATCCTATGCTTAACTTAAAGTATTTATACTGGTTTAGAAGACTGCACGTATTTATACTGGTTTAGAAGGCTCTGTACATATTTATACTGGTTTAGAAGACTCTGCAGATCTGTATACAACCAGATTGATTTACAATGCCTTGCTCTAAAAGGTATGCGCATCCAATCTATTGTTAAATGCATTAATTGTCCTTGCCTCCACTACTTCCCATGGCAATGCATTCCAAGCATTCAACGCTTTCTGACTAAAACAATATTTCCTAATATCTATTCTGGACCTTTCTATAGTTAATTTATAGCTATGCCTTCTTGTAAGTGGTTGTATTTTGAAAAACTTGCTATAATCTAATTTATCTGTTCCTTTGCTTATCTTATAAACCTGTATTGTCACCTCGAATTCTTCTCATTTCTAGACACTGTAGTACGGTTTTTCTGAGTCTTTCCTCATAAATGTAATTCTGAAATCCCACTATCAGCTTTGTCGCTCTTTTTTGTATCCTTTCCAGCATGTTTATATCTCCTCTACGATAAGGACTCCCCACCTGTTCACAGTACTCTTCTTCTTCTTCGTACGCTGTCAAACGTCAACCTGTATTTGTTCGAAGAAAGCAGCTGTCATCCTGAGGCTGTCGACACTGCCATAGAGCTTGTCTAGTGTTGCCACTGGTGATGGCCACATGTGCTTTCTCTGATCCTCATATGTCGGGCAGTTTTGCAGCAGATGTTCAGCAGTCATTTTCCCTGTACCACAAGTGCATTCGTCAGTGCCACCTATCTTCAATTTATTGAATAGGTGGTACCTCAGTCTGTTGTGGCCTGTGCAGCGTCTGAAGACCACGACCTGCTCTCTTCTGTTCAACTGGTAATAGGCATCATTTTTTGTGTAGCCAGTATGTTCTGTTTCCCATTTGGCCATGTATCTGGCCCTAATAAGCCTTTTGGACTCTTTGTAGGTCACACTAGAATCTGGTTGTGGCAGTCTTGCACCTTCTTTTGCCAGTCTGCCTCCTCGTTGTTTTGGATGTTACAGTGGGATGGGACCCACTGTACCACTACTCTTTTTGGTGCGGACTGCTGGCATAGTTGACAGAGTACTGCTCTTAAGTCATTAGGCTCAGTGTTTTTCTGGCTTTTTAGCACTGTGACTACGGCCAGAGCATCTGTAAGCAGGACTGTATGGCTTTCATTTTCTTTATGTGTTTTCCGATATAAAGCTTAGGGTAGTATCTCTCCTTTCTTTTTCAGTCTGGCCGTTTTTGTTTCTAATACCTGGTACATTTTCTACCACCTCTGGAAATATATCCTGCCTCCAGGTAGGTTTTCGTACAGTAGTGATGGGTTTTGGTGTTGTTAGTGCGTTTATGGGATCTTCGTGCATCTTTGCTTTGGCTATTTCTGCAAAGTTTCTCCGCTTTAGTTTCCCATTTCCCAAATTGTTTAGTCTCTGGTGCATTGGATGGTCAGTCAGTCTTCGAAGTTTCTCTGACTGCAGCTGGGCTCTGCAGTCTCTTCTATTGGTCATGGATTGCAGTTTTGTAATCTTTTCAAGTTCTACAATTGGCGTTGACTTCATGCCTCCTGTTATAACTCTCATGGCTTGGTTTTGAAGTTTGCTAACTTTATCGAAGTTCGCCTTTGCTGCTGTTGTCCATGCCGCAATGCCATACTCGAGAACTGGTCTCACTCTTCCAGTGTACAGTTTCTTTAGTATGCCTTCGTCTGCTCCCCAGCTTGTGCCAGCAAGTTTCCTCATGATTGCCATTCTTTCTCTGGCTCTCATTCGGTTTCTCTCGATCTGACTTTTCCATGTCATGCGCCGATCAAATGTGACTCCCAGATAGGTTGGGTTGACAAAGAATTTAAAGCCTTATCCTCATTTCCATTCACGAGAGATACAAGAGTTAATACAATTAAATCAGCCTATACAACATAATTTCAGCTCAGAACAAAAACAATTCAGGCCAAACTAATAGGCTAGACTTACCCAATCTGGCACTTTGATGTGTTTGAATCTCCATCTAAGAGACCTGTAGTGTTGGCACTTTTCACCATCTGGACAACAATCGGAGTCAGTTCCCCTTCCAATGCAAGCATGCCCTGTTGGAAATAAATCGATCACATCTATCAGTCAATGCAAGCATTTTAGCTCCCTGTGTGGCACAGGTCCTTCAGCGTTGTGCCATCCTTTCCAGCTGTGACAATAGGTGGGGGCTAAACTAGAAGACACTCTTAAGCTAGTAAAATTTGTAAACAGAAAAACAACAACAATAGCAAAGACATAACCACCAAGCAACAGAAAAATGAGTGTCTAGTTAGTTGGATGAATCTTCTTCTTCTGTGTTCGTTCTTAATCTCCCACTACCAAGCCTTGAACAAGGCTTTGCAAGTTAGCAAGATGTAGTCCGGAGAACGGAACGCATTGTGTCGCTAGTTTACAGCTTGACTGCAATATTTGCACCTTTCGGTCCGAAAAATCCGTCTTCAGCAGAGGGATGAATCTACTAACTCATGTCTTTATTACAGCGAGACACATTTGTCATATTGGAGGTCCAAGATTCGATTCCACTGTGTTTTTTATTTCACTCTCTTTTCTGTTGTACAATTATTGTGCATAAAAATACTTGTATTTACGATCATATTCAGTTCTCACCAGACTGGCAAGAGAGTCCTTGACATCAAAATCACGAAAAGTCTTGTGAATTATATGTGAATTAACATGCTACAAAACTGTATGCAATGAGAACTAGATTTTTATGTGATTTTTTAAATAGAAATTGTCCAGAAGACAATAATGAAGAATGTAAAGCAGATGGGGAGCTCAGGTAAACGACGACTATGATGTAGAAGTACTGAACGGAATTAGAAAGTGAATGATCTGACAGAGAAGCAATTGGCTGTCATTCTTCTTTCAAAGTTAGCATTTATATGAGGAATAACATAAGCAGATCAAGGTTATCATTGAAGCCTGCATTTATTAACCTTTACGACACGCGTGTAGTCTAGTCAACAGGGAGCTGACTTGCTAAGACTAGGATTACACTGCGCCATAGTTGTAAATCATGGCAGAAAGGAACAAAATTCTGGCGTGGTTCGCTCCTGGCTGTGACCGCTCCTCCAGTTGACCCAGCTTAGATACCTGACGTATGAGTTGGGGAAGGTATAAACAACAAGGAAGGGAACTGCCCCCCCCCCCCCCCCACATTGACTGCGGCTTAGTCCATGAAGAGTTAGCTTCATCCCCGACAGCAATTTTTGCCATGGAACCCACCTTTACCGTTACTATGTGCTGGGCTCCCCTTGGAGCTTATTCAAAAAGACTAGGCTTCCCTATAGAAGGCTCAGGGGGAAGCAAAACACTAAAGAACATTTCATTCAGGTTAATGATATAAAAAAGAATGAACATGTGGGTATTTGAATTTAAAAAGACATCACTTCCTTTTTTGTCCAATTTTCAAAAAGGAGATGTGTTTGTGGATTTTTTTTTTAAACGTTGAAACAATAGATTCTCTTTTGTATTTGTTTATGTCAGGTCAGGTCGTCCCGTAACTGGTGAGGTCATTGAGGCAGATATAAAAAACACCCCCACGCCATCCACCTCTGCCTTTTCCGGCTGAAAATTGTCCTCCCACCTCTTTTTGGGATGACCTCTTTGTCGATCACCTTGCACCTTTATGTGCAGGATCGTATTTGCAAGACCGTTTGATCTCGATATGCGATCGTACCGACTTCCCATCTTCAAAAGACCCTATTGCTGATTAAATTTTTTCTTGTATTTCCTCATTTGTAACTAGGTCTTTGTATGTGGTGTTTAGAAGTCTTAGGAAACATCTCATCTCCAAGGCCTGTATCCTCCACTGCAGGCCAGCTGTAATTGTAAATGTCTAACAAGCATTGAGGAATATGTCTACGTAGATGTTATAAATACGTTTGTAGTGGAAACTAACAGATATGCCGATCTTGTTAAGAATACTATCAGTGCTTTGTGCCAATTTCACCAATTTACTGGAATACCCAAAAATATGTTTGTGCTGTTTTCCAACATTTTCCCCGTCATCTTCTTGTATATCAGAAACTAACACACAAACACAACAAAAACAATCACACCAACAAGTTTTTTATTCATTTATATCTCTACACACACAAAAATAATATCTATAGACCAACAAATAAAAAGGCTACAGACTCTCAAAGTCAACAGCCATAGTAACGTGTTGCGTCAATTTTTTATGAAGTGTTGCTAAGGTTAATAAGTCCTTGAGATTTGATTAGCACAGCAACTCATAAAAAGGCCTTTGCAAACTGATGATGAGAAGACTTCCACTGTCATTCTCACCTTTGTGAAAGCTGCAGCAGTCATCTGAACCCGTCCTTCATCCGAGGCATAGATCTTGAGGTCATGTCTGAAGGTGCTGTGTAGGCGAAGGAAACCAAGTCCTGGGGCTTCAAACTGGCCTGTTGTGATAGAGGATTTATATGAAGATATTACATGCAAACATTCATTCATTCATTGACCTTTTCGCTCCAATGTCAAGTGTAAGCCAGCTGGTCCCTTTTAAAGGAAGCCTGTTTGAAGACATTTTCAATCATTCAAATTTTCCCTCCAATGTGAAACATAAGATTAAACTTGACAGAAAGTCTGTATTCAAGATTTTACAGTGGCTGATTGCAATGGCCTTTTTTTTTTTTTTTTTTTTTACATATTGATGTTGCTAACCGCAAGCACAACTCTCTTTCGAAGCGTTTTACAACATGCTTGAAAGGTGACAGTGGTTCTCTTCTTGTCATCCCGGTATGACTCGGATCAATGTGCAAACATGATGGTCGCATAACTTGACTTATTCCTTAAAACTCTATGCTTCCCAAAGTGGTGGTTTCAAACTGAACCTTCAGCTACCAGTGCAAAAGGGTATAAAGACACTGGGACAAAATTTAGATATTTTTATCCAAAAGGGTATAAAAACACTCGGACAACATTCAGACATTTTTTTCCAAAAGGGCATTAAGATACTAGGATAAAATTTATGTTTTGTTTTCCAAAAGGGTATAAAGATACCGGGACAAAATTTAGATTTTTTCCAAAAGGGTATAAACACACTGGGACAAAATTTATGTTTTTCCCCAAAAGATTATAAAGACACTGGGACAAAAATTAAATGTAAACCTTTCTCGTTTTCTCATTTGGGTACTAGCTTTGACACTCATGATCTATGAGGACAAAATGGAAAGACCAACATAAAAAGTACACCAAAAAATGACAGCATAGACAAACTTGGCAAAGATGGGCAATGATCTTCAGACTCAGAACGGGACATTGCAGACTCAAGGCTCACCTTCACAGAATGGGTTTTACGGACACGGCCACATGTGATTGTGGATCACTCAAATAAATACCAGAACATATCTTGCAGGATTGCCCCATGCAGACTAAAGAAAGCCAGTCTAGCCTAGGCAAGCGACCATTTTTGATAAACTTTGGGAAACTGACGAAGACTTGAAAAGCAGAGTTTCCTTAGTGAACCTCACCGGGCTAGAAGTATACCATCAGTTGATCGAAGACAGAGAAGAAGATTTGACCATATTTAAAACATGGGATGAAAACATGAAATTCATCATATTTTTCATATAAAAACAGACGGAACTCTAGATATGTAAAGGATTAAAATTGTAATAAAAGTGTAAGAAGATCAAAAAAGAGCAAATATCAATAAATTTGGCACCAGTCCTCCTGTGTTGGATAAATTCCTGCCTGTTCGTCACACTGTAAAGCTTGGGAAACACTGATTTAGCAACTCCTCCTTTGGAACACAGTGCCATAGCATTTGTTTTACATGATTTCCTGTTCCTCAGCAATCTTCTTGAGCTATACTATGAGATGCCAGTTAGAAGTCGAAGATACAGCACAGTAAATGAGCTGACGGCAGCCAATGACATAGTTGGCTGCTTGCATCAAGGTAGGGGAATCACAGCTGACCAAGACGCTATTCTAACAACAAAGCAGCTGTCCTGAAAAAAGACTGCACTAATCAAAAGGCGAAAGATGGCTTGGTATGGGCACGTCACGAGGTCCAGCGGAATTACAAATTTGATACTGCATGGTTCTGTACTAGGAAAGAGAGGGCGGGGACATCCAAGGAAGAGATGGGCAGACAACATCACTGAGTGGTCAAACCTTCATCCCGGTGAGGCACGATTTGCTGCAGCGGACAGAGAGAGATGGCGTAGGATTGTGGGAGCATCTTCAAGTATGCCCCAACGACCTGATAGGTTACGAGATGAACTGAACTGAGGGTAGTCTGTCTAAGAGAATAGAATATTGATCATAGTGGGAAGGCAAACTCAGCACTTAAAAGAGGCCAGCTGAAATCGAAAGTGTCTGGCTGAAAGGTGCAGATATCGCTGTAAACTACGACACGATATCATTTCCAGGACGAATGTCAAAGAAGAAGATGCCAGTTAAGCTTGCCTCTTATTCTACTATTCCTTAGCCTCCAAGTTCTTCCTTCAGATAAAACTGTCAAGAATGTTGCATGGATAAGAGTCGGTGACGATTTAGATGCACTGCACTGCTTGTGCAGAATAGGATTGAAACAGTTTGATAAGATCACAAATGTAGAGCTGTCAGAAAGAACTAGATAGACAACAATGGAACAGGATACCAGGAGATGATGCTGGGGTTTAATGTTGTCCACCTCCACGTGACGATTCCGGAAACAGATTCCACTAGCTACTAGTACTAGTTTAGTCTGGTCAATATGGCCTTAGTCTGGTCAATATGGCTAAGGATCGAATGTCAGGCCAAAAGGTGCAGATATCGCAGCTTCTCTGTAAACTATGACACAACATCCTTTTCATGACGAAATCCTAAGAAGGAAGCATGATGTTTGACCTAGTTACCAGGACACAGAAAGTCACTAACATAAATATTAGCAAAAAAAACCTAAATAAATATCAATAGAAATCAAACCTTTATATATATTGATTCTTCAAAGGTGAAGGATGATTGTATAGAATGGTGGGGATTTAGATGTCCTCACTGCCGAAGACAGATGTGTCGGACCGAAAGGTGCAAATTGCGCAGTCAGGCTGTAAACTATCGACACTACGCATTCAGTTCTCGAGACTACATTCTGCTACTTCCAAAGCCCTGTTCAGGGCTTGGTAGTGAGTGATTGAGAATGAACGCAGAAGAAGAAGATGTCCTCAATAGATTCGTCAACTTAAATTCAGTGTCAATTTCAGAGGAAAATTTAGCGAATGTCCTATTTTTCATTAAGTGGGTGTTCTTATCACAGGTAAAAGTAAAAGTAAGTTGCATGTCCATTGCCAAACGTCGCTTATTAACTGCCAACTGTTATAAATTTCTTGGCAGGTACAGTAACTTAACGTATTTATACTGGTTTAGAAGACTCTATACAGAGTCTGTATACAATCAGTTTCTTGGCGAGTGGTTTTTTCAATGTGTAAATCCATCGTAACAGACTCAAACACTAGAGTTAAGTAGACCCGCAGACAGTTAGATGCCATTTATAGCTGCTCTTAACAAAACACACGGGGAAAGGTACAAATAACTTGGATAGATTTTTCAATTGAATATTGTCCGGGCAACTGCCGTTAAGCATACTCTTTTCGAATTCCAACAGCCAAAGAATTTTTAACGTGCTTGACACTGAACACGGGAGTCCGATCTAACTATCAAGAGAACAGGAGAATATTTTACTAGAAAATCCACGTGAAAAAACTCAGGGTATTCACCGTGATTCGAACTCGTGACTTTCTGCACCCAAGGTAGGCACCTTACCTCAAGACCACTGAGTCCCCCTTAGTTGCCATTACTTTCTGTACGCGATAAAACACTGTCTGACGAACTGGACACATCTAAATTCATACCTGGTACGTTGAGATTGTGATACAGATGTTTCACACTCGGTCATCTTGCCTCCATCTTATAACAGGGCACTACTGTATTCGGGCCGATACTGTAACTAAATTTCTTAACAACAAAAAACACAAATAATGTAACAATAAACAGCCCACAACTCTCTGACACACTCAAGAGACTCCACCTTGGCCTCCAGGGTATAATGTTCGGAATGCCTTGCCAAGGCTCTCAGCCTGGGCTCGACCAGCAGGCGTAAGTTCGCCTCCCCATTTTAAGATCAGCAATAATGAAGGGTCCCTGGGTGAATCATCTGTTTAGAAGACACAAATGTGTTAGGCTCAATCACAACTTTTAATGCATCAGAATTAAGTATAATATTACCAGAATGAATGCAAGAAAAGAAAGAATTTGTTTCTCATTCTTATCCACTTATGCGTTAAAAAACACTATTGTAATTTGTTTTATATTAGATGCTAGTCCCAATC
This sequence comes from Ariolimax columbianus, assembly GCA_036924085.1. Lineage (NCBI taxonomy): Eukaryota > Metazoa > Mollusca > Gastropoda > Stylommatophora > Arionidae > Ariolimax > Ariolimax columbianus. The sequence goes on from JAVGWX010000012.1 coordinate 66,010,073, forward strand.
ACAACCCTCTATAGTCCCCTTTAACAACATGCATGGCGGCTCAGTGGACCTATTCTTTCATCCCTAGTTAGGGAACCCAGGATCCACGTGGGGAAGATAAAATAAGATTATGGTAATATTCAGAAAGGAAGACTAACGTCTGGTCAGGCACACTATACTGATCAGACATGTTAGTCAGGGTCTAACAAAATATACTGGCCAAGACCCTCACCTCGGCTTCCTCTTAGCCCTCCCTGGAAACGGGCTGTTTTCGTGGTAGCCTGGTTAACGGGGTGAGGGATCGACATGATCTCCGTAGTGAGTGATGCGAAGATGAAGCCAAGCTTAGCACAACCCCCTGGAGGACCCCGATCCGCCTTCATCAGCATGCATGCTCGGCATGTGAGGAAAGCTACTGCAACCCGCCACTTTTCAGGGCGCACAAAAGAGTAAACCTACTCATTGTGGGCATTCGAAACAACAACTGTAACATCCCTTAACTGAAATTCACAGCTTGTATTTCTGAATGTTGCCTTTACACATGCTTTTTTTTCCACATAATCCACTTCTATGTCCTTATGCCAGTGAAAAACAAGGGCATGTATGCCTTTGCTGTATCAGCTTGTTTTTTGTTTATGTAGGTTCTTTTAACGTTTGTGGTTTGTTGCGAGACTTTGAGGAACACATTTTGTGCATACCTTCAAATATCTAAGATAGTAGTTGTTGTTGTTGTTGAATGCCCACAATGAGTGGGATTACTCTTTAGGGAACCCTGAAAAGGACGTTAAGTGGCAGGTTGTGGCAGCTTTCATCACATCCCGAGCGTGCTGATGAAGGTGGACTGGAGTCGTCCAGGCGGGTGTTTTATGTTTGGCTTCATCTGTGTGGTGCTCAATACTATAGGGATCACATTGATCCCTCAATCCGTTGGTTAGGCTGCTATGAAAACAGCCAATTTCCAGGAAGAGCTACGAGGAAACCCAGGTGAGCGTCTTGGCCAGCATATATTACCTGACCCTGACTAACATGACTGATCAGTATGTTTTGCCTGATCAGACATTCCCCCCCTCCCTATTGTTGACTGAAAGCTGTAGGGTCAATTGTTGACTTGTGATACGATGATCTTCATGAATAATGCTATTGAGGAGCTGCAACAAGTCTTGTCTGGTGGCTGTGGAAGGATGCGCAGACCGTGGGCGATCACGGAGCTCCGTTTCTCTACTTCGTAAAGTTTTAACTCTCTGAACCCAATTGTGCTCCTATTGGCTGCACAACTTCCATACACTGCACACAAACATTTGTGAATATTTCCCACAATTTCTTTTTCCGCCACCAAGAATTAAATTACAGCTCATTGTTTGTAATGTGTGCCCCACACAGACGTCGTCTTAACGGACTACAACAATGCTATCTGTCAGATGACCATGCAATTATGCACATATATGCAGGAAACAAAAGTGTTGCAACATGTACATTTTTACTTTGCTATCTTTATTCTACAATGAGAAACACAATAGACGGCATTACTTTCTGAGCATTCAAGTCAAACCAGGACTTTTTCTTGTAAGGAAGAACAAATAATTTTTCAAGTAATCAAAATGCAATTTATTTTTCGATATAATCTCCTGCAACGTTTATGCACTTATCACGGTGTTTAAGTAATGCTTGAAAAGCTTCAGCGTAGAAAGATTTGTCAGTGTGTCTGAACCAATCTAGGACAGCCTGTTTTACTTTGTCATCAGTGCTGACATGCTGACCTCCCAGAAATTCTTTTAGGGGTCCAAACAGTTAGAAATCACTTGGAGCAAAGTCTGGGCTGTAAAGTGGATGTGACAATACCGCCCAGCCGAGTTGCTGCACAGATGACAAATAGTGTGGTGATCCGTATGAGGTCAAGTGTTATCTCGCAGATATAGGACGAGATCATCACTCATGGATCTATGGCTTTCTCTAAAATGTTTACTCCATGCAAATGTCTTACTGTGCCTGACTGTCTCATCATTGTATTGTGATTGCAGCCTCTGTAAATTTCTGCAGGTTTGCAGGTTTCACACCATCTTTCACAAGAAACTTCATCATAACATAATGTTCCATGCAAGCACTAACAGTGTTGTCTGCCATTTTTATCTATCTGTCACATGACTGGCCCATGGCAAATGGGCCACCTAGCAGTAATAGGACACAAGTGCCCCTAACTAATGATAGTAGTTTCAGCATGCTGTAACCCATTCAGGTTGAACTAGAAAAAAAGTCCCAGTTTGACTTGAATGCCCTTCGTATATTCCAAAGATCCTCAATAATAGCGCTCCAATGGCTAACCTCCAACTGCGGCTCCACAGGAAACGAGACAGCTGACATTCTAGCAAAAGATGGCAGTAAAAAGGCACAATTTAATTATCGAATACCATACAGAGAGATGAAGAACATCATCAGAAATCAGTATATACACCAATGGAGAGAAGATAGAAACATAAGCAGTACACCAGACCAAATTCACCAACTCAAAAGAAACCAACAAACTACCTTATTTCACCTGAGAACTGGTCACAGCAGACTACTAGAACATCTATACTGACTAAAGATATCACACACCGATAAATTCCCACGTGGAACAGTGAGCCAAATCCTGAACCAATTCTACAAAAATGCCCACTCTATAGGGAAATGAGATGCCAGACCTGGCCAGAGGGTGCAGAGCTCAGACAAAATCTGTGAGGCAGTCGCTCCAACCTGGTGGAGACTACAGACTTTTATCATGGTGACTGGCCTGGAGATATAGCATGACCAAAGATCCTGAACGCAAACAAGAAAATATATATACATTAAGTGTGTCTTCTATTTTTAACATTTCACACAACGCTGTCTCTATTTGACTGTGACTGTCAAGCAGGTGGTTGTTCACAGACACACTGTGTATTTGCTACATTTGAAAACAAAGTGATTTTGCCAACAAAAAATATGTTAGGTAAACATTCTTTAATCTGTTTCTTACAGGGATTGAAAATAGTTCTTGTGATCATTTCTTTTACCAAAAATAAGTAGCCAGCCAGTTTTTGTTAATAGCTGATGTTGCACATTTCAAGAAATGCAATTGTTAATAGCTGATGTTGCACATTTCAAGAAATGCAATTGTTAATAGCTGATGTTGCACATTTCAAGAAATGCAATTGTTAATAGCTGATGTTGCACATTTCAAGAAATGCAATTGTTAATAGCTGATGTTGCACATTTCAAGAAATGCAATTGTTAATAGCTGATGTTGCACATTTCAAGAAATGCACTGTTAATAGCTGATGTTGCACATTTCAAGAAATGCAATTGTTAATAGCTGATGTTGCACATTTCAAGAAATGCACTGTTAATAGCAATTATTTAAACATTATATTTCCATCTCTTGGATTCACAAGTATTCTTCACTCCTCAATTTGATTCGTAGGTATGCTTATTTTCCCCAGGTAGTTTCCCGTCCCCCACCTCCTCCCCAGTGCAGGTTTTTTATGCTTTTGTGTAGAGTTTCTCAACGGTACCCGGCAGAGCCTTTTTTTTAAATTAACAACCTAGCTCACAGTTGTGAACAGAGACCGAGCAGCAATGTATGTCAGTGAACAGTTAAAATCAAAATTAGAATACAAAAGGCAAGAGAATCTTCATTACAATGGGTAACTTATCGAAGTCAAAAGAAATTAAATCCATGACAAAAAAAATAAAAAACTTCAACTCCAATTTGAAGTCTGTTGTACTGCATCACTCTGCAACATGAAGAACAAAAACAGCAACAACAAAAATCCATAAATTGGTTTTTGCAAAGAACAGACAGAGTGAGATGACATGATAAGATCTAAAATGTGCAATTGTCAGAAAGAACCAGACAAATTTTCAGTGAAACATGACATGAGGAGACAGAGCTCGTGTTCGATAGTGACACACATTAAGGAAACCAGCCGATAGCATTAAAAAAAAGTATCTGTCCTGGAATCCCTAAGGCAAGAGAAGTAGAGGGAGGCCAAAACACAAATCGAGAAGAAAGCTCAAGAAAACATAAATGAAACAGGGAAGATGTGGCCAGAACTGAAATCGATAGTCCAACAGGAGGAAATGTTAGGTATTTATTGAAGACCTGTGCTCCAATGTTTTGATTGATATTAACAACTTATTGATCATGCTAACATATATTGATCTATTGGTATAATAATTATTGTTATGCTGGGAACCCCTGAAACCTGAATATTATTATTTCAAAGGTTTCTCCACAATAAACAAGTTAAAGAAGCTGCTCTGGCTGATGTTGGGATGTATACATAAGCTATTGTTGAATATGTTTTATCAATTTCAATATGTTTGATCAATCTTAATATATTTGTGATAAATTTCAATGTGTTTGTTGAATTTCAGTATGTCTGATCAATTTCAGCATAATTGATCAATCTTAATATGTTTGATCAATCTCAACATGTCTGATCAATTTCAATATTTTGGATCAATTTCAACATGTCTGATCAATTTCCAGGAAGTTATTTTAAAATTTAGATGTATTATTTCTATACATAATAAAACTAAACACATTTTGAAAAGATCACAGAACAGGTTGTCTAAAATTTTTTAACCAAGCAATCTAAAGGACAGAACAGTAAGTCGGGCTCCAGGCAGGCCAGTACGTGGCGTGTTTCATTAAGATCAAATAAAGTGGAACAGTAAGACATTCACTAGACATACTTATTAACAATATAAGACACATATCGTTAGTACAACAAGTTAATAAATTCTGCGGTTATTTCTATGAACAAATGCGCAATGCACAAAAGTAAGTTACATTAACAACAACAAAAATACCAACACCAAAATGTATGGACTACAAAAGAAATATTGCAAAAGTGTTTTTAAAAACGTAGAAATATATTTCATAAGAAAATTAAGAAAAGAATTTGAAAATGGTTAATTAACTAAAAAATGAATTTGAAAATGACTAACTAGCTATGGAAGAAATTTGAGCATTAATAACTATAAGCCAATTTAAAACCTAGCACTTTAAAAGAATATTATAAAAGCCATTTTCCCCTGGCTGGAGTTCATTGTCTTTCCGTTGTGGATCATGGTGCTGCTTACATGAGACAAAGAATTGGGCCTCTTACTTCGGAAGATGGAATAGGGTCCCTTACTTGAACACCGAAGAAGAAGTAGAAGAAGAAGTAGTAGAAAAAGAAGAAGAAGAACTCTTTCTACAGTTTATTCGTGTTTTTAAACATTTTTAACACAAGTATTGGGGAACTGACGCTAGTCCAATTAGGAACTGACTAGGATGTAGCATCAGGGTCAGGCCCAATACACTGATCAAGACCCCAATTTCTCTTCCATGTAGCGTTCCCTGGAAACAGGCTGTTTTCAAGGCAGCCTGACTGACGAGATGTGAATCGATGTGATCATCCCCATAGTAGTGAGCGCCCCACAGATGAAGCCAAGCAAAGCACAATGGCCTTGAGGACCGCAGCCCACCTTCATCAGCATGCTCGGGATGTGAGGAAAGCTACTGAAACCCACCACTCAACATCCTTTTCAGGGCGCAGAAAAGGGTAAACCTACTCATTGTGGGCAAACAACAACACAAGTATTTTCTTTAGTGTTGACCTAATGCCCATTTGTTAATGACTTGCCTTGATAGCTCCACAACTACCATGTGGTGTAGAGGTCTTCTTCTCTTTTTCATGTAGCTTATTTTTTTCTACAGGAAGAGATAGCCTATTTTTTTCTACAGGAAGAGGTAGCCAACCCTTCTTAGTCCCTCTTACGACATGCCTGGCAGGACGCAGCATTACTATTCTTTATTCCCCTTCCGAAACCCTTTAACACATGGGCGACACTGATTTAAGCAGGATGTTTAACCAAAGAAGACTTTTTAAAAATTATTTAAGGACAAGTCAGTAAATAGGTCACAATCAGCTATTTAAAACAAACAAAATGAGATTCGAATATGAAAACTATTTATCATTGCACTTACATTGTCTCTTATTTCTCAACAAAATTTCCGCTAACATTGATACACTTATCCCAGCGCTTTATCAGTACGAGGACAGGCCCATACAGTTCATCAGTTGTCTGGATATCCACCCTAAACACACTTTCTGGAAATTCAAGCGATCATGCATTATGCTGTAGGCTAAACCAAGCGAACACCACACCATATTGCAGTTGCTTTACTGTCAATTGCTACTTGGTTTTCAGCTCGATTCATCTTCACCCGCTGCACAGATACTTCAGTTGCAATGATTAACTCCAAGAGCAACAATCAAGCGGTGAAGAACTCAACTCTCACATAATTAGCTCTAAAACCAACAATCAAGGGTGCAGATCTCAACTCAGACATGATTAGCGTCAAAACCAGCAATCAAAGGAGAAGAACTCAACTCGGACATGATTAGCTTCAAAACCAGCAATCAAAGGAGAAGAACTCAACTCGGACATGATTAGCTTCAAAACCAGCAATCAAAGGAGAAGAACTCAACTCGGACATGATTAGCTTCAAAACCAGCAATCAAAGGAGAAGAACTCAACTCGGACATGATTAGCTTCAAAACGAGCAATCAAAGGAGAAGAACTCAACTCAGACATGATTAGCTTCAAAACCAACAACTCAAAGTTAAAGAAGTCATTAATAGCTTCAAAAACAATAATTCAAGTGTGAAGAACTCAACTCAAACATCATTAGCTCCAAAAACAATAACTCAAGAGTGAAGAACTCAGTCATTTATAACTCCAAAAAATTCAACCCAGGGGAAGAGGAGTTACTCGCTCAGCATATCCACAGATTTCAGGAGTTTGAAATCACATGCTGGGTTGAGCAGGGAGAGGCACCCGAAAAGATGGAGCAGAAGCGTTGATTTGTGGATTGTTTCTTTTTCATTTTTCATACGCAGAAGACTTCTCAACATTCTGTCCTGTATGAATTACAAGATGTGCAAAGCCATGAACTGGGGGAGTCTTCTATCCTAGAGAGGTTTATATTTTTGGGAGTCATGGTCAAATTGTTAAATGTGGTGCTACCATAAAATGGAATGAGTGAATCAGGCAGAAAGACGATCGAATGACAATGTCCTCAATGAGGTAGGCGTGAAAAGACAGATATAAAAAATAGTACAAAATGAGACACGAGTGGAGCAGTCCCAACTGCAGTGGTTTCGCCATGTCTGTAGAATGGAAGATCGGTTACCAAAGCGATCATGAGAGATCAAAAGTCAAGGACGCAGACCCCGAGGACGTCCCAAAGTACGTTGGGAAGACAACATACGACAGTCCCTAAGTGATAGAGACGTGGATTGGAAAGAGGCCAGGAAAAAGACGGCGGATAGAGCAGTGTGGCGTTCTCTTTGGCAAACCTCTACACCTCATGGTAGAAGAGGAGCGACTAAGTAAGTAAGAGATTGAGTTGGCTGGGACATTAAAGTCTTTCACAGAAGATACTAGAAGGCAAGATCCAGAGGAAAAGAGGAATGGGGTGACCAAGACTCGCCTTTGTATCTCAGGCTTGCAGAGTTCGAACCTATGCTGAAATGAAAAAAGCTGCAGAGGACAGGGTCAAATGGAGAGACATGCTCAGACAATCTTACAACCAGTCTCAGGCCTGACCAACCAGAGTTTCACTCCCCGGTTACCGGGTTCCAAGAGGGGAGCAAAGAAAACTTTACACTGTAGATTGCCAGGCCTTTTGACAGAAGCAACTAATAAGGATTGATCATGGGGCCAGCAACACTATCCTGTAAAATGTATAAACCACTTGAAACAAAAAAAACCTCTACAACTGATGATAGAGGAGAAGCGATAGGTCGATGAGAAGTCTGCTTCTGACATTCAGATTAGCTTCAACAGCAACAGTCAGCAAATAATAATAAATTCATCCATAGTCATCAATGAGGACCACAGACATCATCCCATGTCACACTGCATCCTTGAGTATGTGAGTGTGCTCGTGACTTATCAAGCCAATACGAGGGCAGAAAGTTCTATGACACGACTGGCAAACATAATCCGCAGCTGCCACTAGTATTCTATCTTCTCTTGACTTCCTGATTGTGCATCGATCCTGGGCTGCCTTAGGATAGAGGCCCCAGCTGATTGCAACGCCATTTGTGACAGCACCCTTCCAGGTATTCCCAGGTGTTAATATCTATTTTACAGTACTTAAGGGACTCCTTCAGACCATTCTTGAAATGCTTTTTTTTGGACGTCTTTTGCCTGACATTCAAGCAAGGTTGTCAGCCAATTACAGTTGTTCTTTTGGTTTTTTTAACAAACAACGAACCACTGTTAGCAGAGATCACAGCAGAACTTAGAAAACTCCAGAGATCCTCAACAATAGCCCTCCAGTGGCTACCCTCCCATTGCGGAATCACGGGAAACGAGAGAGCTGATGCTCTGGCAAAAGATGGCAGCAAAAAGACACAATTTAATCGAGTACCATACAGAGAAATCAAGAACATCATCAGAAATCAGTATATACACCAATGGAGAGAAGACAGAACATAAGCAGTACCCCTGACTCAATTCACCAACTAAAAAGAAATCAACAAACTACCTTATTTCGTCTGAGCAATTGACACTGTGACTACTAGAACATCTGTACCGACTGAAGATCTCACACACTGATGAGTGCCCATGTGGAACAGAAGGCCAGAACCCTGAGCATATTCTACAGGAATACCCAATCTATAGGGAAATGAGATGCCAGACCTGGTCAGAGAGTGCAGAGCTGAGACAAAAGCTGTGGGGCAGCCGCTCCGACCTGGTGAAGACTACAGACTTCATCATGGCGACTGGCCTTCAAATATAGCACGACCAAAAGATCCTGAATGCAAAGAAGAAGAGAAGTTGTTTTGTTTTTTTTTGTTGCAAAATGCATGAATACCTGGCATGTTGGCTCTGGATAGTACTTCATTATTTGTGATATGGTTGTGCCAGCGAATATACAGTACGTGTCTCAGACAAGACATGTAGAAATGATTTAGCATCCTGGCATCTCCAGTGCAGACAATTCAGCTCTCACACGCGCAGAACAGGATGGGGAGAATGACGGCATGTTAGACCTTCAGCTTAGTTCAACAGTCTGCTAAAAGTCTCATTATCTTCTCGGGATATGAGAAAAGCTACAACAACCCATCACTAAACATCCTTTTCAGGGCGCACAAAAAAGAGTAATCCTACTGATTATGGCCATCCAATAACCCGTCTGTATTCTACCTACTGCCAAATATAAAATTGTTAAGCTAATTCAAATTATGTCCCTATATTTTCAAAAACAAGAATAAGTTTGAAATGATTTATTACAGCCAAGCAAAAGACACAAAACAAGACATCAGGCAACTGTCTCTATAAGGCTGACTGGTCCTACAGCACATGCCAATAAAATCATTAGAGAAAATCTATATCACTGGCAATACAAGTATAGAGCAAAGATATGAAAAGTCATAATATGAAAAAAGACATGAGCATGTGAAAATATACGTGAACATGAGAAAATTGACACGGACAATCATAAAGTGTAAACAAACATGGACAATGATAAAGTGATAACAGACATGGACAATCATAAAGTGATAACAAACAGGACAATCATAAAATGAAAACAAACACGGATAAACAAAAATGGAAACAAACATGGACAATCATAAAGTGATAACAAACATGGACAATCATAAAGTGAAAAAACATGGACAATTATAAAGTGTAAATAAACATGGATATTGAAACACAATACACACACAAATCGAGGATTATACAGAGAATACAAACATTGAGAATAATGCTGAAAATATAAGCAAGGACATTCATAAAGTGAAAATAAATACAAACAAATAAAAGTCAAAATACAGAGAATACAAACTTGGACAACGATAAAACATACATTAACAATGAGAGAACAGGCACTACCAAAATGTAAACAGACATGAACAAGATAAGAAAGCAAATTTGCACAACCACGAATAGAAATGTACTATTACAAGTGATCACATATCAAGGTACAGGGAGCTGAACCCCACACCTTCGCAGTGAATAGTGAGTAATCCTACTCATTGTGGGCACTCAACAATAACATATAAGTAAAAGTATTCAAAGAAACATTGAACAAATATAATTAAACTGATCAAAAAGCATATGGATAAGAAGTACTTCTTCTTATTCTGCGTTCGTTCTCAATCTCCCGCTACCAAGCCCTGAACAGGGCTTTGCAAGTAGCAGGATGTAGTCCGGAGAACGGTATTGTTGTGTCGGTAGTTTACAGTTTGGCTGCGATATTTGCACCTTTCGGTCCGACACATCCATCTTTGACAGGGGTCAGAAGTACATTTCACTCAATTACAACTTTGACCAAATAAAGACATTGTCTTGGTGACATTGATTCAGAACCTAGATGCCGCAAACATGATTTTTTTCTATTGGAGGTCAAAGAAAAACCTAGCATGCGCATGCATGATGACTGCAGGGGTATGCAACCTTTATTCCTTAGCACTAGAAATCTTCGAAGTGAACCTCAATAATTGAAATAAACATTATAGTGATTTTTGTTAATCCTTTATAACTTTGAATTGATTTCTAAGATCCCACATAAAAACTTTAACTCGTACAATAATTGACCTCTTACGGACAGATAAAGTATGCACACATACATATACACAACTATGAAATTATTTGAGTATATTTAAATAATTTACAGCATTTTTTGAAAATTGCAACAATTCTCATAAGTCAAGAACAGATAAGAGAAAATGCACAAAGAAATAGCAGCCATGCACAGACTATAATGATCAACTTAAATATTTACAGGCATGCTTGGATCACACACAATACACACACACACACATAGACATACTTGAACAAATGGTAAAATAAAGAACAATCAAATAAATTGATCACAATGTAAAGAACAACAACATTGAATCAGTAACAAAGAAGACAAACAAAAGCCTGACCAGCCATGACGAGAATATAATGTAGACTCTCCCTTTTCACCCCAAAAATCAAATAAAACCAAAAAGCATAAGACGACATATCTGGCAAAAGGTAGGTATGAAATTAAGGAATAGTCCTGAACAGAATAAACAGCCACAGACATTTCACAATGCAAGCTTTTTTTTAAATAATTAAACAAAGTAAAAATAAATTTCAACAACCACAAACAGCACAATAAAATGTTACAAATTATACACAATGAACAAGGACACACACACACACACATTCATAAATGAACAACAGCGCAGACAATCACAAGCTGAGGTCAGATATTTTAGACAGGTAAATGGGCAGGGAAGGTGGAAAAAGAAATTAAAAAGACAAAAATATTAGGTAAATAATTAAAGAAGCTGCAAGGAGGCACTGAACACAGATAATGTTATTTCTGTTTCTATGGCAACAAACCTATCTCATTAGGAGTAGCCACTCCTGGTAATGAGCAGCCATTCAGGTCTACAGAGACAATACCAGAAGAAATACAAATAAAATCTCTTGACAATCTGGACCTGGAAGAACTGAAAAGTCTAGCTCCATATAACTGTCAATCTGTTACATTGTGGATATGTTTTTAAAGTAGTTCTTTTTCAGTAACATTAGCAGGCAAAACAATTGTTACGTATGTTCTTCTTTTTTGCTAATTTTGCATTACAATTCCAGTCAATTTTGTAGGGGTAATGCCATAAAATGGTCTTGTAAGATTGTTTTCACGTTGTCACAATGTAAAGCCGAAAGATTGTCTCGTTATATTTCTTTTTGAGTAATTTTCAGTGATGTAAAGATAAATAACTGTCTTGAAATGTTTTGTTTTCTTAAAATTAGTTCGGTGCTCGATCAAACAATTGTCATGTTTGTTTTGTCATTTTGCCTAGTGTAAGGCAGAACAATTGTCTTGTAATGTCTTTTGTCATTTTTCCTGGAAGAAAGATAACTGTCAGTGGCAACTGGAAAATTATCAAGCAATTTTAGAGCCGAGGCATAGGCATTGAAGGCTGCAGTAGAAGCAATGCTGACAGGCGAAAGCAATGAAAGCCAGATAGTCCTGTTTACAGATGCCCTGTCCGTGGTTACAGCACTAAAAAGCCAGAAAAATACAGAACAATGACTTAAGAGCAGTACTCGTCAACAATGCCAGCAGTCCACACCCAAAAGAGTAGTGGTACAGTGGGTTCCATCCCACTGTAACATTCAAGGCAACAAGGAGGCAGACAGACTGGCAAAAGAAGGTACAAGGTAACCACAATCAGATTCTAGTGTGACCTACGAAGAGTCCAAAAGGTTTATTAGAGCCTGATACATGGCCAAATGGGAAACAGAGCATACTGGCTACACAAAAAATGATGCTTATTACCAGTTGAACAGAAGAGAGCAGGTTGTGGTCTTCAGACTCCGCACAGGCCACAACAGACTGGGGTACCATCTATTCAATAAACTGAAGATAGGTGCTACTGATGAATGCACCTGTGGTACAGGGAAAATGACCGCTGAACATCTGCTGCAAAATTGCACGACATACGAGGACCAGAGAAAGCACATGTGGCCATTACCAGTGCCAACACTAGACAAGCTCTATGGCAGTATCGACAGCCTCAGGATGATTGCTGCTTTCTTCGAACAAATTCAAGATGATGTCTGACAGCGTACGAAGAAGAAGAAGAAGTTTTTCCCTGGTGCAAAGCAGAACAATTGTGTTGTCATGTTTTTGTCATTTTCCCTGGCGTAACGCAGAACAATTAACTTTAACTTAATTTAACGTCTTTATACTGGTTTAGAAGACTAGAGTTTGTATACAACCAGTTTCATTTACATCACCACCTTGCTATAAAAGCTATATGCATGCAATTTATTCTTAAATAAATCCTGTTCCTGCCTCTACTACCTCCCGTGGCAATGCATTCGAAGCATTCATCACTCTATGACTAAAAAAATATTTTTTAATATCTAACCTGGACCTCTCTTTAGTTAATTTGTAGTTATGCCTTCTTGTTCTTGTGGGTGGCTGTATTTAAAAAAACTTGTTATAGTCCAATTTATCCATTCCTCTGATCATCTTATAAACCTGTATTGTCACCTCAAATTCTTCTCTCTTCTAGACACTGTAGGCCGGTTTTTCGGAGTCTTTCCTCATAACTGTAATTCCGGAATCCCACTATCAGCTTTGTCGCTGTTTTTTGTATTCTTTCCAGCATGTTTATATACCCTCTATGATAAGGACTCCACACCTGTACACAGTTTGACTATCACTTTCTTGCTCCTATGTTTAATATTTCTTTTTATCATACCCAACATTGCATTTGCTTTTTTCACTGCTACCTGAACCTGCTCACTCACCTTACCTGTATTATCTATTAAACCCCTAGGTCCCTTTCCGTATCTATCTTTCTAATATTGTTCTCTGCCACAATTGTCTTGTAATGTTTGTTTTGTCATTTTGCCTGGTGCCAGGCAGAACAATTGTCTTGTAATGTTTCTAGTCATTTTCCCTGTTATAAAGCATAGCAACTGACTAGCAATGTTTGTTTTGTCATTTTCCCTGTTGTAAGGCAGAACAATTATCTTGTAATGTCTTTTGTCATTTTCCTGTTGTAAAGCATAGTAGCTGGCTAGCAATGTTTTTTTTGTCATTTTTGTGCAAGATTAAGGCTGGCTGTAAAATTGCTTTGCAATGAGTTGTTGACAGTAGACAAATAAATAAGCCCATAGAATGCATTTCTCCTTTACATTTGTAACATTAATCGAACATTTTTTTGGTCTTCTTCAAATGCCAGAATACTTGTGCGCTTTTAAAAAATAGATCATTTAGAAAAGTGTAGAGTGGCACATGTTGCTTATCAGAAAATCTAAATAAGTGTAATGAATGTACATTTGTTTTTAGAAATTATTATGAGTCGTCGTTAAAAAAATGATGATGATGTACAATTGATTAAAACGTTTCTACATGTATTTGTTGTTGTTCTTTGCAAGAGTGTTATTAATCCAGGTTTTCATCTCAAAAAGTTGACAAGCACAAATTTTGTTAAATGCTCAGTCGTCATTATGCACATTCCTTTAAATGATATATGCAGATAAAAGAAAATTTGTCAAAGAGGTCTATAGAAGGTCATCAGAAAATGATTTTTCTTATATAAATGTATGAGATAATCAGAGATCTATAAAGTCTAGTTTATAAAGCAAATTGACAATAATAATATAGATTTTTGTTAATGCAAGATATGAATGTGTAACATAATCAGTGAAAGATCTATCTATCTGTGGTCTTGGCACGCCAAATACGGTGCATAAGGCAAAAACAAGTGATCTCCAGTTGGAACGGTGTGACGCCACTGTTTTTAGATCTTGTATGGTGCTGAGGCCCATAGTTGAGCCTTCTCGGATGATTGTTCTTCAAAGTGTTTCCTTGGGTCTCCCTCTTTTCCGAACGCCATTTGGTGTTCAATCGAGTGCTTGCAATTGAAGACGGATGTTGTTCATTCTAAGGACATGTCCGATGTATGTCCGTAGTTTTTTCCTGATGATGGTCGACACGTAGTTGGTTTGTGTCTATTCTTATCGAGTGATTAGTTATGAACTGGCCAGAGCGTATATTCGATAATTTTCTTAAACATTTATTGTCAAAAACATTTAGTTTGTTTTCCAGCGCTTTTGTTGTCTTCCAGCTTTCGCATCCATATGTCATGACTGATATTACGACTGAGTTGAATAGTCTGAGCTTGGTATTTTTGTTCAGTGTCATTGATTTCCAGATGTTGGTGAGCTGATTAAAGGCGCATGAGGCCAAAGCAATTCTAGTGGAAATTTCTTTCCTGGCATCTCCATCTTGTGTCATTTTGCTTCTCATCATCATCTGGTGCCTTGCTGGTTGGCGTTGGCGAACATGACATCTTCTTCTATCATTTGTGTTGTTTACCAACTCTGTTGTTGATTGTTACCCGTGCTATTCTCTCAGGCTGTTTAACATCTTCTCTCTCTGCCTTACTCTGCCTCTCTTTCCTTCTATTTTTCATGTTGTCACAACGTGCTCCAAGACTATTCTTCTCATAACATGACCTAAATAGAATGACTGCTTGTTCTGATCCTTGCAATGAGTTGTCTTTGTACCTCTTCGAGTATTGTATCACTAGTCTTTCTTGCAGTCCATGGGACCCGCAGCATTCTTCTGTAAAAACATGTTTCCATTGCTTCCAAAGATCTATGCCCTTGCTTGCTGATTGTCCATGATTCCCTGCCATGTGTCAGTACTGGTTCCACGTAGCATCCAAGGAAATAAACAGCTACAGATCTGGAGCTACGGAGTTCGTGCCTTGTGTGATGCTCTCGGCAGATGGGACACCTTTCTGCGGAGAGAGACCGAGCCATATGGGAAGACCCGAGATGATCAAGTCAAGCCTTTGCCTTTAACCCTCTTTTAAAGTCTAGTGTAAACAGCTATAGATCTGTAATGTCTAGTGTGTGGGTCTCTATTGTCAAGCCGTTTGCCTTGTGTTCATACGGTCGGGGTTCGAATTCGAGCTGCGACAGTCAGTTTATGGTGGCAATTTTTTTATAACTGGGTTCATCGCTGGAGCTACAGAGTTCGTGCCTTGTGCAATGCTCTCGGCAGATGGGACACCTTTCTACGAAGAGAGACCGAGCCATATGGGGAGACTCGAGATGATGAAGTCAAGCCTTTGCCTTTAACCCTCTTTTAATGTCTAGTGTAAACAGCTACAGTTCTGCAAATTCTAGTTTAAAAAACTACTGTGCAGTAATAGTGTTATTCTGGTTATTAGACAAGTCTCCATGTAGACAAAAGCTGTTTGTATTTATTCCAGTCTTTTGCCTTGGAATACAATGTTGGACCAAGAGTTTTACTCAATTCATCTCTCCATCTCACTTGTGGGTGTCCGAGTGGACACTTATAAACCACCAGAATGTCACTTTTTGTATCCACCTATTGTCAGGCATGTGGTACTACATACCCGTCCCATCCATATTTCCATAACAATTTGGTATCTATAACATGCTGAAGTTGGATGTGTTAGACCGAAAGGTGCAAATATCGCAATCAAGCTGTAAACTACAACAACGCATTCCGTTCTTCGGAACACAGAAGAAGATAAATTATAATGAAGATGTGTGTGGTACAATGTATTGTAATGAAGGTATAAATGTAGAGACCACATTTAGAAATGAAGGTTTAATTGTGGAGATACCATATAGTAATGAAGGTATAATTGTGAAGATAGCACGTGGCAATGAAGGTGTAACTGAAGAGATGGAATTTTATAACGAAGGTATTACTTTGTTCTCACAATAAGTCTCAACAAAACAAATATGCTGGGACAGGAAGTAGATGCTGTTCCAACTCTTAACATAAAACATTATTAATTGAATTATAAGGTCTGTGTTTGTGGTGCTGAAATGATGGGGTACATTTCACAATCAGTAGTGTCTTAGAATCAAAGCTTTTAGTTTGTCTGTGTTTATGGTGCTGAAATAATGGGGCGTATTTCCAATCATTAGTGCCCTAGAATCAAAGAAGCCTTGAAACTGCAGGCGTTCAAAACCTGGAGGTTTCAAAAGGGCCCCTGGTCTCTAGGGAGGTGAGATCAGGTGACTAGTCCTGTTGAAAATGAAAGATAAACTCTGAGGTACATGTAAAAGAACCCTTAGCAGTTGAAAATCTAAATGAGCAGGCTGTTAGCCAATGTCCGAGTAAAAATTAGTGGGAAAAAAATGAAAATCCTACCCAATGTGCCACCTACCTTCCCCCAGGACTAGTAAGCCGCAGGAATAGAAGCTACTACTGAATTCTTCATTACCTGGCACCCCTCAGAATAGAACTCTGAGACAAACCACATAGAAAAGTGGCGCCAAAAGAACGGTGAAGGTTGGATGGAGATCAAAGAAGAACCTGCACCAGGACATGATTTGCCATATACTACGCATAGATCTCTGAACAGGTGTGTCCAGGTGTGGGTCTAACCTGAAAAAAGTGGGGATATGCAGACGATGAATACTGCGAATGCGGGGGCCATCCAGAAATAGGAACACCTGATTACATGTTCCAGTATGCAGGAATCCTGTACAGTGGAGGACCTAATGGTGGCAAATGAAAGAGCACTGACGGTGGCTGGTTTTTGGGGAAAGTTTTGGGTGAAGTGTGAGGTTGCCGGACATGGAAAGTAAGTAAGTAAGCAGACACACACCTGCCTGTTGGAATACCAGGATTAACAGTAAATATCTTGTCAAGGAAAAGCATGGCAAAGTGGCTGGTTTTGGGGCAATGTTTTGGGTGAAGTGTGAGGTTGCCCGGAAAGTAAGTAAGTAAGCAGGCCTACACCTGCCTTTTGGAATACCAGGATTCACAGTAAATATCTTGCTGAGGAAAGGCATGGCAAAGTGGTTGGTTAGTGGCATGGCTCACAATCCAAACTTGTTTGTGTTTGAATTCATGAAACAGCATGATTGTATTCTCTATGGGAAGTAAACCCATTTTAAAATTGCATTCTTAAGTTGGATACACAGGGCCGCTAAGGTGCAAAAGATGGTACAATGTATTCCGTCTTGGGGAAACAGGGCGTACACACAAACACAAAATCCTCTTAGTATGTTAAAATTATTTGTAAGTTTAAAAAAAGGCTTTGTTCTGCTTTCCAGTTGGTGTTCTGGTACATAATGAGATGCACATGGGTAGGGTCGTACTCCATTAGAATGTTACTAGAGATGTAAAGAAGAAAAAAGAAATCTACGCACCTTCCTCGCTGGAAGACCTTTTTGGACGCCCTGTAGGTTGGTATTTGAGCTGGACCTTTCGGTTGATCCCTGAGAAATGTCCGTACCTGTGTGGAAGCGGTCAAATAGGAATGTGTAAAGACATGTTCTAGTTTCCTCTTTGTAGCAGGCAGACTAGCAAAACTAGGAGTGAGTTGTTCAAAAAACATACAAACAACAAATACTTCAAAACAATTTCAAAGAGGAGTGGCTGAACCGATGCACAGAAGGGTCTACTGGGCATGCCATTCATAAAAATATGACATACCCAAGCAAAAATGATGCTCAGAAAAGAGCATTTCTTCTTCTTCTTTGCATTCAGGATCTTTGGTCATGCTATTTCTGTAGGCCAGTCACCGTGATGAAGTCTGTAGTCTTCACCAGTTTTTGTCCCAGCTACACACCCTCTGGCCAGGTCTGGTATCTTATTTCCCTATAAAGTGAGCATTCCTGAAGAATGTGTTCAGGTTTCAGGCCCCCTGTTCGGGACTCGGTGGTCGAAGTTCAACGAGCTAATATGGCAGATCCTGCTAACTAAAAAATATTAAGGGGACTTTTTGACACTTTCTTATATAAACATAAGTATATACTTATGAAAGCATATATTATAAACATAAGTATATACTTATGAAAGCCTATATTATAAACATAAGTATATACTTATGAAAGCCTATATTATAAACATAAGTACATACTTATGAAAGCCTATATTATAAACATAAGTATATACTTATGAAAGCCTATATTATGAACATAAGTATATACTTATGAAAGCCTATATTATGAACATAAGTATATACTTATGAAAGCCTATATTATGAACATAAGTATATACTTATGAAAGCCTATATTATAAACATAAGTACATACTTATGAAAGCCTATATTATAAACATAAGTATATACTTATGAAAGCCTATATTATGAACATAAGTATATACTTATGAAAGCCTATTTATAAACATAAGTATATACTTATGAAAGCCTATATTATAAACATAAGTATATACTTATGAAAGCCTATATTAAAAACATAAGTATACACTTATGAAAGCCTATATTATAAACATAAGTATATACTTTGAAAGCCTATATTATAAACATAAGTATATACTTATGAAAGCCTATATTATGAACATAAGTATATACTTATGAAAGCCTATATTATGAACATAAGTATATACTTATGAAAGCCTATATTATGAACATAAGTATATACTTATGAAAGCCTATATTATAAACATAAGTATATACTTATGAAAGCCTATATTATAAACATAAGTATATACTTTGAAAGCCTATAATATAAACATAAGTATATACTTATGAAAGCCTATATTATAAACATAAGTATATACTTATGAAAGCCTATATTATAAACATAAGTATATACTTATGAAAGCCTATATTATAAACATAAGTATATACTTTGAAAGCCTATATTATAAACATAAGTATATACTTATGAAAGCCTATATTATAAACATAAGTATACACTTATGAAAGCCTATATTATAAACATAAGTATACACTTATGAAAGCCTATATTATAAACATAAGTATACACTTATGAAAGCATATATTATAAACATAAGTATACACTTATGAAAGCCTATATTATAAACATAAGTATACACTTATGAAAGCCTATATTATAAACATAAGTATACACTTATGAAAGCCTATATTATAAACATAAGTATACACTTATGAAAGCCTATATTATAAACATAAGTATACACTTATGAAAGCCTATATTATAAACATAAGTATACACTTATGAAAGCCTATATTATAAACATAAGTATACACTTATGAAAGCCTATATTATAAACATAAGTATATACTTATGAAAGCCTATATAAAAAACATAAGTATATACTTATGAAAGCCTATATTATAAACATAAGTATACACTTATGAAAGCCTATATTATAAACATAAGTATATACTTATGAAAGTATATACTTATGAAAGCCTATATTATGAACATAAGTATATACTTATGAAAGCCTATATTATAAACATAAGTATATACTTATGAAAGCCTATATTATGAACATAAGTATATACTTATGAAAGCCTATATTATAAACATAAGTATATACTTATGAAAGCCTATATTATGAACATAAGTATATACTTATGAAAGCCTATATTATGAACATAAGTATATACTTATGAAAGCCTATATTATGAACATAAGTATATACTTATGAAAGCCTATATTGCTGTTTTTGAGAAATACAAACTACTCACATTTCCAATACCATTTTTAACTGGTTGAGTTTAGCCTTTTTCTCTTCAATTTCGGGGTCATCCTTACTTTCCGCCTTGTTAAGAAGATGCCTGACAATGTCAAGGACTTCTTGCAGCTGTTTTGGCTTTTTCAACTTCAAATGTCCTTTTTTGTAACCGCCATATTTTTCAAACAGATCTAAAAACCTGTTGGTAGAAAGAAGAAGACGACAGATTAAGAGGAATGAATAAAATTCGGAGGCAAAATACATCAACAAGAAAAAAGTTAACGACAATGTGGAGAAAATACGAAGGACAGTCATTAAGTAGTAGCAATTTTATTTTAATGTGTAAGGAAGAGTATGTACAACGGTAAATATTATTTCAGGAGACAAAATGGCTCTTTAGCAATACTCCATGTAGGAATTGTGATGATCGAGCGGTATACGCAATATAGCGTACAACATAGATGCCCCACAGACGACTTGCATCATGGAAGAACAATAACTTAACTTAACGTCTTCATACTGGTTTAGAAGACTCTGCAGTGTCTGTATACAACCAGTTTCATTTACATTACCTTGCTCTAAAAGCTATGTACATCCAATCTATTCTTAAATGCATTAATTGACATTGACCCTGCCTCCACTATTTCATGTGGCAATGCATTCCACACATTCACCACTTTCTTGACTAAAAAAATATTTCCTAATATCTAATCTGGCCCTTTCTTTAGTTAATTTGTAGCTATGCCCTCTTGTTCTTGTAGGTGGTTGTATTCTTGTTCTTGTAGGTGCTTGTATTTTAAAAAACTTGTTATAGTCTAATTTATCTTTCCCTTTGATTATCTTATAAACCTGTATTTAGTCACCTCAAATTCTTCTCATTTCTAGACACTGTTGGCCGGTTTGGACTTCATATTTTTTTCATTTCCGTAAGTTCCCTACTGCAATGAAAGCTGCTCTCGCTTTTTGTATTCTTATTTTAATGCCTTTATCTGTATCTCCTACTTGTCTATATTGCTACCAATATATATGAATGATTTCACATCTTGTTTGTGTTCTCAGTCCAAATTTATGTGACCTCTCAAAAACTATAACAAAATATGCACGTCCTCATGATGTAAGAAAGAAGGAAAACAAATTGTCAACTTGAAGAAATATAGAAGCTGAAATTAAAATCATGAACCAGATGGAGAACCATATTTAGGATAGCCATAGTCCACTGCCACCTGTCTGTGTTTGGTCATGTGGTTCGACTAGACTAGGAACTTCCGATCATGTTCAAGTCAGCTATGTGTAACAACGGCTGAACATGGCTTCGGTAGATAGCAGTCTCTCCTTCAGTATTGGACAAGGTTTGGTTACAAGTCTTAGCAATTGGACATGGTAGTGGTCAATCGATGCAACGGGCCTTAGATACCTAGGCGAACATTATTATAGACTATGTGAAGTGGCAAGCGTTTGTTTGCCCTGAAAAATGCCACCAGTTTATTAACTGCTTTGTCAGTCACCAGCCGAGGAACTAAAGCTAAGAAGGGATAAGAATAGATTAGAAAAACCAAAAAACGGGAAAGAGGAACTTACTTTTTGTTCTTGACCTCCATCTTCATCTTCTGCTTCGGTGTTCTGTCCCCATGCCTTATGACTGCTATGACACACCTCAATTCCATCCTGAATATAAATGCAAATTCAATTTATAGTTAATTTTCAGCGCATAGCCGAATGGTTTCAATTTCTGCCTATCAACAAGGAGGACGGCGGATCGAATCCCTAGTAAGGAATATGTTGCTTTTCTGTGGGGGTGAAATAATGCATAGGCGTCTTAGTCTTTACAGAACATGCGAGCGGAGCCCTGTGAGTAGCCTCTCAGGACGCAAGCCTGGGTGCTGAATTTGGAGATCCTGGGCTGCCCAAACTGCAGGATCCACCTCTCAGCCTCACTGGTGTTACCTAAAGGAATGCAAAGCATGACAATTTGACACCAGCTCAGTTGCAGGAGCTGCCAGAATGGGTTTGCAATTTTGAAATCATCCGCATCGGAGCTACCACTCTGGATTTTGTGTCTGGGCTTACTCACGTAGCCGTACCCTCTCCCGAGGTTTCCACAAGACAGTGGTGTCGTTGCCCGCAGATGCTAGTTACTCGAGACATCCGATGATACTCTCATCGTCCCAAGACTAGCCAGCACTCTCTGGGACTTATGGGTTTAGAATCAGAGTGCCTCCTCTCCTAGGCAAACTGCCTGAACAGTGAAATAAACAAACTCAGTAATTGGTCCCAGTGATAATCCATGAGCACCTTACCTTGGAGAAAAGAGTAAGACAACTGCACTCTGTCATGCATATCATCATCAATGACTGGGAACCTCTTCATGTAAAATAAAGTGATAAAGAAACCACTTCTACAATACATACAAAATTGATACAAGCTTCCTGCAAACAGGCCAACTGTGGAGGTGGCTTGCTTTTTCTAGCAATATTTTGTACTGTTCATGTGTGCTCTATTCCTGCCTGTCACAATCTTATCAGATTCTTGATCAGTAACTGCCAAAGTGGTCAATAACTATCACAACTGGTGAATCTTCAAGTACAGCAACAAATTTTCCATCACTTCATCCAGTCTGCAGCCATCCTACACATTATGCAGCAGCTCTGATTATTGATTTACATTTTCACTTCTACTGTTCTTCGCCAGATTGTCTTAGGTCGGCATCTCAGTCTTCCCTTTGAGGTTCATACCATGGTGGTTTAGGTAATGATGTCAGGCTCTTTTTTTGGGACATGCTGGTCCAATTCCAGTCTTCTTCTTCATCGTTCATTCTAAAACTCATGCTACCAAGCCCTGAAAAGGATTTTGCAAGTAGCAGGATGTGGTCCAAAGAGCGGAATGTGTTGTGTCGTAGTTTACAGCCTGCCTGCAATATTTGCACCTTTTGGTCTGACACATCCGACTTAAGCATTAGCATTTTTTTAATTAACCTTCCCTATTCTGTCCCTTCTTGTACTAGCTTTCCTCACATCCCGAACATGCTGATTAAGGTGGGCCATGGTCCTCCTCGTCAGCCAGGCCGCTTTGTACCAGCTTGTTTCCAGGACACGCTACATGGAAGAGAGATTGTGGTCTTGGTCAGTGTATTGTGTCTGACAGTGACGCGACGTCCTGGTCAGTATGTTGTTCTCCACATGGAGGTGTAGAAAGTTCTTGGTAGATCTGGGTCGCTGACCACTACTGCTCAGCATCTTGTTTCTACCAATTCGAGTATCATTTGATTATTTTCTTTATTTATTTCTGGCACTCGTCCTAATAAAGACATTGTGACGTTGTGTCATAGTTTACAGCAAGGCTGAAATAGTTACGCCTTTCATCCCGACACATTCAATTTCAGCACAGCACTTTTTGGGACCAGTTTTACCTTCCTTCTGCGATCCCTCTTCTCTTGACCACATTAGTCCATCCTGTTGCCAATGCCTCATCTTGGAGGATGAATAGGGTCTTGGTCAGCTCTGTTTCGCTGATCCTGAGGCAATCAGCCAGTTATGAATCACTGGCTGCTGTCAGCTCCTTCATTGTGCTGCATCTTCAGCCCCAATTGTTACCACTGAGGTTATTCTAAATCCTAAGGTAACAGCATCCTTCACCAATGACATTTGCTGTGTGTCATGGTTGTGAAGACCTTTCTTCTTCTTCTTCTTCTTACGCTGTCAGACGTCGACCTTTATTTTTTCGAAAAAAGCAGCGGTCATCCTGAGGCTGTCGACACTGCCATAGAGCTTGTCTAGTGTTGCTACTGGTGATGGCCACATCTGCTCTCTCTGGTCCTCGTATGTCGAGCAGTTTTGCAGCAAATGCTCAGCGGTCATTTTCCCTGTACCACACGAGCATTCGTCAGTGCCACCTATCTTCAATTTGTTGAATAGGTGGTACCTCAGTCTATTGTGGCCAGTGTGAAGTCTGAAGACCACGACCTGCTCTCTTCTGTTCAACTGGTAATAGGCATCGTTTTTTGTGTAGCCAGTATGTTCTGTTTCCCATTTGGTCATGTATCTAGCTCTAATTAGCCGTTTGAAGACCTTTTAAACGTTGGTTGTGGAGCGTGAGGCCGATCATATGTCTCTTGAGAGAGGCCTGGGTCACTCTTGAGCTTGGATTCCATTTCTTTTGTAAGTGGCCATGTTTCTGCGGCATAACATATTGCAGGTAGATCAGTGGAGTTGAATAGGGAGACGCACAGACTCTGGTCGTGGGTATGATCTAGTACTGTCTTTATGGACGAGAAAGCCACCCAACCTGTACGACGACATTTTGTTAATTCTGGGTTTAGGTTAATCTGCATGTTAAATAGGTGCCCCAGGTAGATATACTCCTCAACATCCTAAAAATTCTCGCCATTGAGGATGACTGAGTCATTAGTAGCGAAACGGTTACGCATGACTTTTGTCTTTGGCGTTTTCATCTAGAGACCTGCTTTTCTCCCTACCTTGTGAAGCATAGCTACCATAGCATCCTTGGCTGTTTCTATGATGAGCACTATGTCATCTGCGAAGCGGAGGTGGTTGAGCTGCTTGCCATTGATGTTGAAGTGTTCATAATAAAGATTATATATTAGTTTAAAGCATTCAATTACATTAATGCAGAGGTGGAAATTGAGAGAAAATTGTTTGTGTACTTGCCCCGACACGTGTTTTGTCAATATATCCATCAATTCCTATACATAATTTTCAATGGTAAAATATAAATTTTGTCCTATTTAAGTTAATTTCATCTCATCCTGTTTCCAATGCCTTAACTTGGAGGATGAATAGGGTCTTGGTCAGCTCTGTTTCGCTGATCCTGAGGCAATCAGCCAGTTATGAATCACTGGCTGCTGTCAGCTCCTTCATTGTGCTGCATCTTCAGCCCCAATTGTTACCACTGAGGTTATTCTAAATCCTCCTTGAGGAACTTATCAACAAGAATAAACACTGTAGTGATAGTTTCCGTTTTATTAGTAGATAAGATATCAGCATAACAACTATGCTGAAGGTCTACTGTGCAGCCATTCTCCTCTACTGGTGTCCGCGTGCGCGAGCTGGACTGTCTACACTGGTGACGCCAGGAGGCTGAATCATTACCTCATGAATTGTCTGAGGTACATACTGCACATCCGCTGGCAGGACCATATCACAGATACTGAAGTGCTATTAAGAGCCAACATACCAGGTATTCATGTACTTTCCCAAAAAGCTCAACTGAGATGAGCTGTTCATCTTGCTCGAATGTCAAGCAAAATGATTCCAAAGAGGCTTGTGCATAATGAACTGAGTGAAGCAGAACAATCACAGGGTCGGCCAAAAAAGCGTTTCCAGGCTGATCTGAAGGAGTCCCATAAGTGATGTCAAATAGACATTAACACCTGGGGAAACCTGGATCAAAATCATTCAACCTGGAAGAGTGTGGTCACAAATCAGTGAGGGCCCCAGTGTTCAGGCAGCCCAGGATCGATGCACAATCAGGACTTCTAGAGTAGAGGGACTACCAGAGGCAATTGTGGAATATGTTTGCCAGTCGTGTCACAGAACTTTCCACACTCGTATCAGCGTAATCTGTCGCAAGTGCATTCACATACTCAAGAATGCAGTATGACATGGGATGATGATGGTATTGGTCCTCATCGATGGCGATGGACAAATTGTTAGATGAGGTTACAAGCCCCATGCACAACAACTCTCTCTAATCATCTCTTGTCATGCTTAGAAGGTTTCAGTTGTTCCTAATTCTTGCTCCCTGGGTCCATATGGGTAAGCCCTGTGCTACAATCAAAGAAGCGGCTACTAACCATTTCCATATGACTTGACTTAGTTCGTTCTCAATCTCCCTCTACCAAGTTCTGAAAAGGGCTTAAGTAGCAGAATATAGTCCAGAGAAGGAAATGGTTTGTGTCATAGTTTACAGCTTGACTGCGATATTTGCACTTTTTGGTCCGACACATCTGAATTCAGCAGGCATTTTTTGAGTACCAGGTTAGCCTTGCCTCTTCGATCCCTTCTCCTTAGCCAGTCTGCTCTGTTGTAGCCTGTTATTCAGGATCACTGCGTGGAAGCGTAAAAGGGTCTTGGCAGCTCGGGTTCACAGATCCTGACACTAGCAGCCAGATGTGGGTCGTCGACTGCTGAAACTCATGTGCCCAGCATCTTGATCCTCAATTTCCATATCACTACCACTTTCCTGAAGCCAATGGAATTGTGAGCTCCATATTTTGCACTATCACATGATTAACTTATTTATTACAAAATTTATATTTTTCCATGGAAAATGATGTATAGGAATTGATTGATATATCGACAAAACACATGTCGGGGCAAGTACACAAACAATTTTCTCTCAATTTCCACATCCGCATTAATGTAATTTAATACTTCAAACTAATATATAATCTTTATTATGAATACTTCAAAATCAACGGCAAGCGACTCAACCACCTCCGCTTCGCAGATGACATAGTGCTCATCATAGAAACAGCCAAGGATGCTATGGTAGCTATGCTTCACAAGGTAGGGAGAAAAGCAGGTCTCTAGATGAAAACGCCAAAGACAAAAGTCATGCGTAACCGTTTCGCTAATAATGACTCAGTCATCCTCGATGGCGAGAATTTGGAGGATGTTGAGAAGATCTACCTGGGACACCTACTGAACCTGCAGAATAACCTAAACACAGAATTAACAAGATGTCGTCACACAGGTTGGGTGGCTTTCTCATCCATAAAGACAGTACTAGACCATACTGAGCGCCTCCCTTATCACCCACTGGTCCACCGTGGCCCAAGACAGAAGACAATGGAAACAAAGTTTGGACCTGCAGCTGCGTAACCGCCTCTGAGGATCTGCTCATTCAGTAACCCAGTAATGAATACTTCATGTTACAGATAATTTAATTATGTACAATGTTTAGATCATGATTTCAGCTCAATTCGTTCCATAACAATGAATTTTATTTTGAATTAAACTTTGATGCACAGAATTCCAGCATTTTGACCCAGACTGAAAGATACAAATGGTCAAAATTAGTCTGAACTGAAAAGGGTTAACTCCCTGTACGTGAGCAAGAACTAATGGACGACTGGTGTCCTTGAATTGCCAATGTCCTACTTACATGTAGCCAGATGTGGTTTGAACAACAGGGATGTCTTCAGGTGCTGTACACATTGGGTATGGTATATGAAGCTGGGGACAGCAAGCTCTCATCACTAAAGTCCTGTTAGAGTGGATTGATAACAAGAGAGTTATTTTACAAAACATAACACAAACATTTTTTACTGCTGTAGATTAGTGGTCGAAGAAGTGGGTGGCCCAGCCAATAGGATCAATAAATCAATCAATCAACACCTTTCAATTCCCTGTTGAGCACAGGTCTTAAACAAATACATGCTAAGTCATCCTGCTGGGGGAAGGGGGGGGGGGGGGGGGGGGGGGAATCTGTTCTGGCACTGTTCATCTCTTTCCTGTTTATTTTATCCCAGCTCAGGTTAAGTCATCTCGACAGAGAACCTTCTTCTGTCTTGGATGGCTGGGCTAAATTTGTCCCCTTAAGTCATCTTGACAGAGGACCTTCTTCTGTCTTGGATGGTAGGACAAAATTTGTTGCCTTTAGTCATCTTGACAGATAACCTGCTTCTGTCTTAGATGGTTGGGTTAAATTTGTTGCTTTAGTCAACTTGACAGGATGACCTCCTGTCTTGGATGGCTGGGCTAAATTTGTTGCCTTAAGTCATCTTGACAAGATGACCTTCTGTCTTGGATGGCTGGGCTAAATTTTGTTCCTTAATTCATCTTGACAAGATGACCTTCTGTCTTGGATGGTTGGGCTAAATTTGTTGCTTTAGTCATCTTGACAAGATGACCTTCTGTCTTGGATGGCTGGGCTAAATCTGTTGATTTAGTCATCTTGACAAGATGACCTTCTGTCTTGGATGGTTGGGTTAAATTTGTTGCTTTAGTCATCTTGACAAGATGACCTTCTGTCTTAGATGGCTGGGCTAAATTTGTTGCTTTAGTCATCTTAAAAGATGACCTTCTTCTGTCTTGGATGGCTGGGCTAAATTTGTTGCCTTAAGTCATGTTGACAAGATGACCTTCTGTCTTGGATGGCTGGGCTAAATTTGTTGCTTTAAGTCATCTTGACAGAGGACCTTCTTCTGTCTTGGATGGTTGGACTAAATTTGTTGCCTTTAGTCATCTTGACAGAGGACCTTCTTCTGTCTTGGATGGCTAGGCTAAATTTGTTGCTTTAAGTCATCTTGACAGAGGACCTGCTTCTGTCTTAGATGGTTGGGCTGAATTTATTTTCCCTTAAGTCATCTTCGCGAACCTCACCGGGCTAGAAGCATAGCATCAGTTGATAGAAGAAGAATTACCATGGGGCAAGGATGTCTTCTTTTTATTTTCTTGTGGCATACAGTTTCTACATGATAGGGTAACTGGTCCCACATGTCTCTTACTACAGGCCTGGCAGGTCACTGGATACCTGTCAATCAGTTGGGGTTACAACATTGAGGGTTCCGACTTTTCTTCCAACGGTCTCTGTAATAGGCCACGGTGGTCAATCTCGTGTTGATATAACGTCTCTGGGGTACCATATTGCTGTCGCTGTGCTGCACTGACCATCCCTCCTTCGTAGCAAGTAGTCCACTCAGAGATATTTGAGCTTGTCTGCACAAATAAGTGCAACTGACGTATGTCAGGGTTATGTAAACCTTGTAGAAAAGGGTACGCTTTACGACTGTAGTTCGGGCAAAATCAAATAAAATTCTACTCAAATTACTCTAGGGATTCTCGCTCCACAGAGAATATGTCGCAAAAAGGTGTAGTTATAACACAGTCTTGGTTATGTGGTTAGCGGAGTGCCATAGATGGTGCCTGACAGGCTGCAGGTCTACCTTTCTCTAATTTATGCTTTCACCACCACGTCCCAAAAATATGCGATTGAATATTCCAGGGGCTACCAATAAAAGGTTTGGTAACAGATACTGGAATTGATCTGGCAAGTCACCAGCAGCCTGCCAAAAAATATGAAACAAAGGAGGTCACACCTTCCCAAGACATCTAACGCCACAAGTGGACTGAAAATAGATAGACTTTTTGTACGCTGGCTATGAAGCATGAAACTGACTATGCATCTTTCATGAGGGAGGCTTAGGTCACTCTGAGTTTGAACCTCATCTCCTCCATAAGTGATCATATTTCCCCTGCATAGCACATTGCAGATAGTATGTGGAGTTCAAGAGAGGGGTGCGCAGACTTTGGTCATGGCTGTTGTCCAGTACATGCTTTATCGACGAGAAAGTCGCTCATCCTGTGTGATAGGTTACAGAGCTAGTATTCATTACTCCCTATTCGAGCCCAAGTAACACATATGCGAGTATGACAGCATAGGTAAAAATTGTGGTATAATCAATGCAATTTTTTAAATATCTTCTTCTTCATCGTACGCTGTTTACAGCGATATTTACGTTGCACTGTTTTATTTTGTTAAGCCTGTGACTCAGTGCATACGATTTCAACAGGCGTTTCTGTAGGGTTGCCCTCCTTAGCCTTTGGCTATCCCCAGCCTAACTGCAAGGCAGCAGTTGTTTTTGGTCAGAGTTGTCTCTCTTAGGAAGTTGTCTTGCAGGACTATCGAGTCTTCCCTACTCGTGTCTATAGGGTTTGGCAATGATATGATGGACTATGTACTAGTTTGTACTATCCCGGAAGAGAGGCAGTCCAGTGTGACTGTGTCCCAGGATCGTCACGTCCTGCCAGAAACGTAGCAAATGCATGTGAGTGAGGTATCTCTTTGCTCCCTTTATTTTCTCGGCTCATCTGCAGTGATGGTACGCCTAGCATTCCCCGCCTTCCGGGAGGTTGTCACAATAGGGCAGGAGGTGCAATGTCCGCTGTACTGCATCTCTTCTGCTCCATTGGTATGACTGATAGCAGACAGAGGCAAAGAGCGAGGCAGGAGTGCATTTAACCAGGTGCATTTCTGCGGCTCGACCGGGCCGGGCTGAGACGCAAGCCCCAGCCATGTCGTAGCCTCCCATCACAGCGGTGCTGAGATTTAGGGCGGGATTCTGGCTTAGAGGCGTTCGGCCGTAGTCTCTCAGATGGTAGCTTCGCACCATTAATTTTTTTTATATGAAGCAATTGTCAAGGCTAACAGCCTTTATTCTTCAGTTCAACAAATTCCCTTGTACTGTGAATGAACACAAATAAATAGGCTAATGTACCCTTACTACGAGGCATGTTTAAATTAAATGAGACTAGGTAAAGCGTATATTGTTACCATCATCAAAATTGATGCAGCAGTTCGAGTGAACCGTCGCCGGAGCACATACGATGCCGCTTGCATCGGGGTCAGTGACCCATGGCTGGCTGCTTGCATCAGGATCAGTGATACATGGCTGGCTGCTTGCATTAAGGGTCAGTGACCCATGGCTGGCTGCTTGCATCAGGATCAGTGACCCATGGCTGGCTGCTTGCATTAAGGGTCAGTGACCCATGGCTGGATGCTTGCATCAGGATCAGTGACCCATGGCTAGCTGCTTGCATTAAGGGTCAGTGACCCATGGCTGGATGCTTGCATCAGGATCAGTGACCCATGGCTAGCTGCTTGCATTAAGGGTCAGTGACCCGTGGCTGGATGCTTGCATCAGGATCAGTGACCCGTGGCTGGCTGCTTGCATTAAGGGTCAGTGACTCATGGCTGGCTGCTTGCATTAAGGGTCAGTGACTCATGGCTGGCTGCTTGCATTAAGGGTCAGTGACTCATGGCTAGCTGCTTGCATTAAGGGTCAGTGACTCATGGCTGGCTGCTTGCATTAAGGGTCAGTGACTCATGGCTGGCTGCTTGCATTAAGGGTCAGTGACTCATGGCTGGCTGCTTGCATTAAGGGTCAGTGACTCATGGCTAGCTGCTTGCATTAAGGGTCAGTGACTCATGGCTGGCTGCTTGCATTAAGGGTCAGTGACTCATGGCTGGCTCATTGCATCAGGGTCAGTGACTCATGGCTGGCTGCTTGTATCGGGGTCAGTGACCCATGGCTGGCTGATTGCATCAGGGTCAGTGACTCGTAGCTGGTTACTTTCATCAAGATCAGTGACAAGTGACCATGACCCTATTCCACCTACAAGTGACTGTCCTGAAAACAGACTGCAACCATGCAGCCTGGCTAAAAGATTTGAGCGTGACGAACAAAGGGAAACCAGGTCTCAAAAACGAATTTGAATGTGTCAGGCCAAAAGATGCAGATACTGCATGCAGCCTTGCTGTATGCTACAAAACAACGTCACAAACATCCTTTTCAGAATGAATGCTGAAGATGAAGAAGATATGTGACGATGTAGGGTTGTGAATAGGGGTGACAATCTCAATATGAAAAATTTGAGATTCCTATTATACATCCTCCTCATCATGTACCTGTCACTCCAGATGACAGACAAACACATTTGGCGTACCCTTACACAGTTTTTAGGGAATCGAGAATCAATTTATTGCAATGCAATTTCATATTTTTGCTGGCAAAATATACAACCTTCGCTAGTGTATTTATGTCAATTATTGGGCCTTAAAAGAGTCCTGTATTATTATTATTGTTCGCCACTACCTCATGCCTGGTGTGGGTAAATTGTGCTACTGCTGCCTTTCTTGGATGTGGTAGCCGTTTCTCATACTTTCTCTCTCTCTAGAAACGAACCCTGATGCCCCATTTTTATGATAATATTAAAAGCCTTACCCGAGTATTTTGGCACAGTCATCATAATATTTGCCAGACGTCTTAACAAAGCTGAAGCCGTTGATGTCACACACATAATGCCTGCTACTGGCACGGAGCAGGTCGAAGCCACATACATTTTGCTGTTAGAAAAATAATTTTATCACTCAAGTGCAGCAAAAATTATATTAGTTCAGATAAGAGATGTCAAACTTTTTGAAGTAGAGAGGCCCATTATCAATTTTGGCATGCTCTATCGCGGCTGGACCTTCTTCTTCTTCTTCTTTCTTCTTCTTCTTCTTCTTCTGCGTTTGTTCCCAATCTCCTGATACCAAACTCCGAATACAGCTTTCTAAGTAGCAGGATGTAGTCCATAGAACGGAATGCGGTGCGTCGCTAGTTTACAGCTTGATTGCGATATTTGCACTTTTCGGTCTGACAAAACATGATTAAAGTACAAGGATGGTCGAAAAGTTTTTCAATTTAGTATGAAGGAGTTAAGACATTTACCTGGAAATTGGTGTTGACTTTAGTATTTACCCAGCAAGGCGAAATTTCTTCCATCTATTCTTCACATTCCTGATTGTAGAACTCCTCCGTCTGGGCCCAGAACCGCGTCTCCAGTTCAGTAATCAAGTCCTGGACGTCAGAAAAATGTGTGGGTATGAAATCATGTCCCATCCACCATACTCACCTCCTAGTGACTTCTTCCTGTTCCCAAACATTAAGAACCCGCTTCGTGGACGTCGCTGGAGACGTGGTTCCGGGCCCAGATGGAGAAGTTCTACAATCAGGGCATTAGGAAGGTGAAGAGTAGATGGGAGAAATGTATCATCTTGCATGGTGAATAAATAGAGAAAGTCCACACCAATTTCCAGGTAAGTGCCTTGAGTCCTTTATATTAAAGTACAAAACTTTTAGACCATTCCTTGTATATACTGGACTTCTTCGATTCTAAGACGCATAGTTTTTCCAATTAAACATCTCTAAAACAGGATGTCTTACAACTGATGATATCTTACAATCAAGGAAATCTCACAATCGCAGAGAAAAGACAGTTGTCAGGTGTCCGGTGGATGAGACTTCAAATGGCATTGCCATTTCCTAGCGAATACACAAATTTGGTAGTGGAGCTTCCCATGTTCGTCTTGTTATAAAATTGCTGTATCATTTAAACTTAGTTCATTTTGATCCATTATTCAAAATCTTGTAAAAAAATTGCACTACAAAACTGAGATGACGAGAAAACTTATTAAGTATGCAGAAAGACATAGGCTTAGTGTGGCAGTACAATATTCGACAGTGCAAATGTTCATGGCTGGAGAAATAAACTGCAATTTCCTATTTTTGTGCAAAACTTTCAATGGCTTAGTAGACGATATTTTATTGGATAATGTAGATAACATCAAAACATTCAGAAGAACAAGCATCTGAACGTGAAGATGATTCTAATATTAATTTAGAAGGAAGAAATATACCACCTAACGAATAATATTGATCATAGTAAATTGATTGATATTATTAACTACTGGGGGGAAGGTAATTGATTCTTATTTCTAGCTTTTAAAATGTTGGGTTCGTGGTGCGGAAAATAAAGGGCATGCCTTACAAGCAATGGGGTCTTCTTTCTTCTTCTTCGTTTGTTCTCAATCTCCCGCTACCAAACCCTGAAAGGGCTTAAGTAGCAGAATATAGTCCAGAGAATGGAATGCGTTGTGTCGTAGTTTACAGCTTGACTGCGATAACAATTTCTTGAAGTGACTTACAGGCCTGATTAATATTTACAGCACTGTAGACTGTTATTTTTGCCGCCAAAAAATCCCAGTTTGCACACCAGAGGCTGAAAATTGGCCGACGTTGACATGTGGCAATATTATCATTTACAACACAAACGGTGGACTTAAAAAAATACGAAAATGCGGCTGATTTGATAGTAAACCTACCGTTATTTTCGTCTTTATGGTGTTGCACCATTTTGGACATAGGTCTCTCAGTAGACCATTTCGCCATCGCATGTTTGATCGGCCACGTGGTCGTGTATAATTATTTGGCCACCAAAATGTCGTTCTGAGTGTCCATCTGTTATGTGGCATGCGTATCTCGTTACCATCCCAGTGGTATTTCCGAGAAAGTGCAGCCTCCTCGACGTCTCGAAATAGAGTCCGTTCTCTGATTCTGTATTTGATCTCTGATCGAGATCCCGTTTCTTTCCATCGCTCGCTGGCTAACTCATAGTTTCTCTGAATCTGCATTGCGTAGATTCCACAATTCACATCCGCAGATCATGGCTGGTATGACCACAGAATTGGAAAGGTGCACCCATGCCATGGTGTCTTTCAGATACAGGCATATAGGCTTTATGGTATTGAAACGGTTTTCTTTGAGACTTTTAATTCAAGTCTGAAAGCATTCAAAGAAGACCTAATAGTTTTGCTCATACTTTAAGAATGAAAATACTGTTTACCTTAAAAACTTTGCAAATGGCTCGGGCAATCATCTTCTCCCTGCTTGTCAGGAGGACAGGGTAACGGATCTCCTTCCCGTCTGAATCCCTCTCTACTTTCCCATCAAGAGCTGGTGACTTGCGAGCTTCTGCATGCTGGTAGTCTGGGCCGACAGTGTACACCTGCAAGATGTCAAGTAGAACCGTGAAGATGATGATTGAAACAATCATGAACTTTAGTAAGGTTTTAGATCCATGGGGATAATGATTGAAACAATCATGAGCTTTAGTAAGGTTTTAGATCCACGGGGATGATGATTGAAACAATCATGAACTTTAATAAGATTTTAGAGCCATGGAGATGATGATTGAAACAATCATGAGCTTTAGTAAGGTTTTAGATCCACGGGGATGATGATTGAAACTATCATGAGCTTTAATAAGATTTTAGAGCCATGGAGATGATTGAAACAATCATGAGCTTTAGTAAGGTTTCAGAATCATGGGGATGATGATTGAAACAATCATGAGCTTTAGTAAGGTTTCAGAATCATGGGAATGATGACTGAAACAATCATGAGCTTTAGTAAGGTTTTAAAATCATGGGGATGATGATTGAAACAATCATGAGCTTTAGTAAGGTTTTAGAACCATGGAGATGATGATTGAAACAATCATGAGCTTTAGTAAGGTTCTTGAACAATTAGTATGATGATTGAAACAATCATGAGCTTTAGTAAGGTTCTTGAACAATTAGTATGATGATTGAAACAATCATGAGCTTTAGTAAGGTTCTTGAACAATTAGTATGATGATTGAAACAATCATGAGCTTTAGTAAGGTTTTTGAACAATTAGTATGATGATTGAAACAATTATGAGCTTCAGTAAGGTTTTTGAACAATTAGTATGATGATTGAAACAATCTTGAGCTTTAGTAAGGTTTTTGAACAATTAGTATGATGATTGAAACAATCATGAGCTTTAGTAAGGTTTTTGAACAATTAGTATGATGATTAAAACAATCATGAGCTTTAGTAAGGTTTTTGAACAATTAGTATGATGATTGAAACAATTATGAGCTTCAGTAAGGTTTTTGAACCATTCGGATGATGATTGAAACAATGAGCTTTAGTATGGTTTTAGAACCATGGGAATGATGATTGAAACAATCTTGAGCTTTAGTACGATTTGATTTCTCATTTTCTCATACAGAGTTCTTCATTCTTGGCTAATTTTCTTTGGTAGCAGTTTACAATGGTCCTCTCCCAGGGCGTATTGAAGAAGCTGAACCTAGATCTTCCTACTTTTTGTGCAATAAAAGGCTTTTCTCTCTCACATCGGTCAACTTTTTTGACATCGCTGTCTCGATCTGTCCCATAGACCTCTCTGACACTGTCTACTACAAAAACCCATTTACACCCACAACCATCTCCTCTATGCTGCCTATCTCCAACCACTTCAATGGCCTGCACGCCAGGGAAAAGTTGATGTCAGAGTCACGAGCATCATCTCCTGCTCCTCGGATGACCGAAATTGATTCAAGATGTAAAATAGACTGATCTCTTGCATGGGCTGATTTAGCTGCACAGCGTCAATATTTCTCAGACTTTTTCCTTGGTTCTATTCTTTTTCAATTCTTTCTCCATTCGCATGTCTGTCTTCTTGTCCAATTCATCTGTTTTTAAAAAATTTATTCTCATTCCATAGTCTGGTTATTTCCCGTATGGCGGCTATCAACTTATTCGGCCCCTTCTCATATTTTTATACTTTCTTAGGCAATTTTGTCCAAGACAAATGGGAAAGAAACCAAGAGAGGAAGACCAAGAAATGCCCAGAGAAGAGGCTGTGAAAAGTAATTTCAATCCCTGGACTTCAACTGGAGAGAGGCACAAAGGGCCGCTCAAGAACAAACTTGCTGAATGAGGGTTGTCAATGGCCTATGCCCTGAAAAGAGTGACTAACGTCGATTGATTGATATATAAAGGCCAAAGACGCAGCGAATGAGATGACATCAGTCAGTGACTCACGGCTAATTGCTTGCCTCAATAAGTCAGAGGTCTTGAAGACCCTAATCTGCAACCCTAATCTGCAACCAAGTGGAGGTCAAGGAAAAAAGCTGCATCCATGAAGCCTAACAGAGAGATAGGGATCAAAGGGGGAAGTCAAAAACAGTTAAAAAATATTAAATTCTGAAACCTGAAGTGTCAGACCGAAAGGTGAAGATATCACAGCTTTGCTTTAAACTATGCCACAATGTAACAAAATTCTTTTCAGGATGAACAATGAAGAATAATAAACACAAAAACAGCAAACTAAATTATAACCAAACAGTCTTCATCAGGATCAAATGACAACAAGTGTGGGAATAACTAAGGTAAAGATAGTTCCAAAGCAGGCACAGCTGTTGGGGATGAGGTGTTGGAGACTTTATTGTAATACTGTAATCCTGGTGTTCATTCAGGCATGTTATGTGCCCTATGCCAGGTAGCCAAATGTTGTCTAAACTCATCTGTCTTTTGCCTTTAAGTACCATGGCGTCCCATGGTTTTGTCACAGGCCATCTTTCCATCTCATTGGTGGACGTCTGGGGCGACGATGAGAGGTGCAGGGCCACCACGATGTCACTTTACGTGTCATCTATTGCCAGGCATGCATACCATGTGGCCTGCATACCTGTACTTACTTAGCAACGCTGTATCTACGACGTCATTGAAGCAGGTTTGACTCCTGTTGACAGTGTTGCGGATGTGGTCTCGTAGAGAAAGTGACAGTGTTCTACTTTCCATAACTCGTTGAGTAGCTTGGAGCCACTTCAACTTTAAAAGCTGTCACTTTTACGTAGGTTCCACACCTCGCAGCCATACACCATGGCTGGAATCACCAGGCTATTGAATGAGTGAGCTCTTGCATTGTTGTTTTTCATATGTTGAAGTACAGTCTTGATGCGGTTGAAGCTGAACCACCCCGCTGCTATCCTTCGTGAGATCTCTTTATGCATGGCGTGAGAGTTCGTAGCTTCTTGGCCCAAGTAGACGTACAAATTCACGTTTTTGACGGAATCAGTTTCAAGATGCATTTCCTCGCATGGACAGAAACTGCTCAGCCTGCATTGAGTCTTTAAGTCTGTTATTTAGACCAACAGCCTTGCATGTTGAGCTCATTTAGGCATTGCTCAACTTCCTTGGTGATGTGGCTAATGATGACTATGGCATCCCAAAAGAGGATGTGATTGAGCATTTAAGTCTGTTATTTAGACCAACTGCCTTGCATGTTGAGCTCATTTAGGCATTGCTCAACTTCCTTGGTGATGTGGCTGATGATGACTATGGCATCCCAAAAGAGGATGTGATTGAGCATTTCTTTGTCTATTCTAATACCCTTGTCATCCCAATTTAGTGTGCGGAAGACTTCCTAAAGAGCAGCCCTGAAACGTTTGGGAGAGATTGTGGTATGCTACGTTTGTTGTAAGCTACGTTCAATTTGTATGGTGAGAGGCTTATAGACATTATTGTACCAGTCCTAAACTTTTCCTGAGGTGGAGTGGCCTCAGACTTTCCTTTTTAATTTTTCTTCCGTAACACATAGACAAGTACCCTATTTAAAAATGACCAAAACAAATGGCAGAGATGGGCAGATAAAAGATCTTCAGACTCAGAACAGGACATTGCAGACTTAAGGCCCACCTCCACAAAATGAGTAACAGAGATACCGCGACGTGCGATTGTGGAGCACTAATGAAAACACCAGAACATATCCTGCAGGACTTCCCGACATACGCAGACCAAAGAGAGGCAGTCTGGCCCAAAGAACAGACCATGCTCGACAAGATGTGGGGGCAGTGAAGACCTTAAAATCAGTGTCCTTCGTGAACCTCACCGGACTAGAAGCATAGCATCAGTTAATCGAAGAAGAAGCAGAAAAAGAACAAGTATGAATATGGATAGAGAAATGTACTTATCTGAAACTCATTTCTCTAGCTACCTCATACGACTCTCTTTAGTCACCTTTTACAACAGACATAGAGAGGCGACGGGCATGGAGAGGCAGGACCTATTGCTTCTTCCACAACAAGGAGCCCGCTGGGATCCCCTCTGGAGATTATCTGAAATGCTAGTTCCTAATGCATAAAATGATAAGAGAACAGTTGACAGAAAGTGGATGTGATGCCAGGAAATGGATGTGAGAGAATATAGGTGGATTGGTTGGGAAAAAAATGGATAGGAAACCTAGGAAAAGGTATGAAATTTAGTAATTTTTATGAGGCCATGTCCCTGATGAAGATATTTTGGATGTTGCTGTTTTTATATTTCTACAGAAGTGACTCATACTTGTTAATGTTATTATCAACATATGTGAGGAACTGAGATGCTAGTCCAGTCAAGCACAACATACTGACCAGAATGTTGCGTCAGGCTCAGGCACAACATACTGACCAAGACCACTATCTCTCGTCCATGTAGAGTTCCCTGGAAAAAGGCTGTTTTCAAGGCAGTCTGGCTGATGTAATGTGGATTGACGTGATCCCTGTAGTAGTGAATATCACACAGAAGAAGCCAAGCATATCACAACCGCCTGGACCATATCCATTCTACTATAAGGATTAAACACATGTACACAGTACTCCAATTTAGGTCTAACCAATGATTTACACAGTATGACTATCATTTCCTTGCTCTTATGTGTAATGTTTCTTTTTATTATGCACAGCATTGCATTAGCCTTTTTCACTGTCACCTGGACTTGCTCCCGCACCTTACCTGTATGATCTATTATAACACCTAGGCCCCTTTCCTTTTTTATTGTCCTAATATTGTTTTCTCCCATCATGTAATGTAATTATAATCCTTATTGGATATCCCTATGTGGATGATTGCATTTTTCTCCATTAAACTCTATCTGCCAGCACTCAGACCATTTGTTAATCGCATCTAAATCCGATCTTAATAGATCCACCTCTGCCGGAGAACAGACCCTGCCGCATAATTGTGTTATCCGAAAATTTTGCAATTGTCAACCCGATATCATTGTCCGAATTATTTAAATATATCAAGAGACACAATAGCCTTCACTTGATCTGCCCTATATGCTGCTTGGGACTCTAAAATAGTTCATGCTCCTGGAAATAGGATGGTTTCAGTAGCCTGGTCAACGAGATATGGATCAACTCTGCAACTCCTATTGCAATATACGTACTGAGGAGCCTCATATTGCACTACAACAAGGATGATGACCACGGCCCACCATTTCCAGTACATCTCAGGATGTAAAAAGAGCCACTGTACCCGCTACCAAAGAAGCATCATCAAGAGGTAGCTCAACTCAACGTGAGTAGATTCAAATCCCAACATAGATACACTACATGTGAACAAGCATCAAAGTGCTTTAAGGCAGCAGCTCTATCGGTATGCATGCAAATTGAGACAACCACAAGAATGTAATTACTAAACAAAACAGCAAGTTAGTAAATAAAATCTAGCTCTAAATATGGACATGATTTCAGGAGTATTGAAACAAGCAGCCAGCAATATTGTTTGTTAGTACAACATGCTGAACAATATTTATATGTATGTACTTGGAATCCTGGTATTCAAACAGGCATGTGCTTGGGCAGATTTTTAATTTGAATTTTGTCCGGGAAGCAGCTGTTAAGCCTATTCTATTTTAATTCTAACTGCCAAGGAATTTTTAGCGTGCTCGACACTGAACACGGGAGTCCAATCTCACTACCCAGAGATCTGAGGAATTTTTAACAGAAGATCAGCGTCTCGGTCTCCACCCGAGGCAGACACCTTACCTCGATACCACTGAGTACCCTTAGTGGATTCACCTGGAAATTCTAGCCAGAAAGAGATGGGCAAATTTCACATCACTATAGCCCACCATTAGAGTACTTAAATGTTAAATAACTTGGGAAGGCAAGGATGCAGATTGCTTAAAATAGTTGCTTTTATTTAGAAATTCCAGTTAGAATGATCTATGAAAATTTCACGTCGCTGGAGCTTACCGTTGCTGAGTTTTTAGCAAGACGGACAAACAGACATATATTTTCTGTCTCACAGTACAGATTAGAATAACATATCTAATTAAATCTTTGTTGTCAAGAAACGGTATATATGTGAGAGGGAAGAAGATAGTTTCTTGCTGTGATGAATACACATTTTTTGTTACAAGGAATATGGTGTAAAGGGTTAATGGAGGTTTCCCATGAAAGAAAGAATTATTTTTTTAGTACTATAATATTTAGATATTGTTCACCAGAGTTGTTCCCTGGGCATACATAATAAGAAACCATTGTTGTCTTCCTTGAATGTCATAAGAGACAACCAAAGAGGGTAAAAATGTAAAATCCAATGCCACGAAACCACATTGCAAATGATTGGAATCAAACTTTCCTAACAACTGGTTAGGCTAAGCTAAACGCAGTGCTAGAACTATGCTGAAATGACTGAAATCAGGCTTTCCTAAAAGTTGGTTAGGCTAAGCTAAACGCAGTGCCGGACCTATGCTCAAATGACTTCTTTTTCTTCTTCATCGATCAACTGATACTAATGCTTCATCCGCTGAGATTCACAAAGGAGACTGCGTATCAGATCTTCGCCGGTCTCCCACAGCTTTTCGAGCATGGTCGCTCCCCCAGGCCAAACTGCCTCTCTTTGGTCTGCATAAGTAGGCCAGTCCTGCAAAATATGTTCTGGTGTTTGCTTGGGTGCTCTTCAATCGCACGTGCCATGGTCTCTAAGACCCATTCTGTGGAGGTGGGACTTGAGTCTACAATGTCCCGTTTTGAGTCTGAAGATCTTTGTTTGCCCATCTCTGCCAAGTTTGTCTATACTGTCATTTTCTGGCTTGTATTCTTTGTGCTGGTCTCTCCATTCTGTCCTCATGGATCGTTTGAGGAGTGTCTTTGCTTCTTTATAGCTCTGTGGATGGGGAATCTGCTTGCCACCACTTTTGGCTTTTGCGAGCTTATCTACTTTCTCATTTCCAGGAATCCCACAGTGGGCCGGAATCCATTCAATCAATCAAGCCCGTCGCTCCTCTCTATGCATTGGACAACATCTCGCCAGCGTATACGGTCCTGGGCTGCTCTTTCTGCCACTCTCCAGGTGAAATTATTTAATTTTAGATCCTTCTCACATTCTCTTCTCCACATATTTTTGGGTCTACCTCTTTCTTTTCCGCTGAGGAATCCATGTAAGAGCCTGTCTGGCTATGTTAGACTGTGCCTTACGCAGCGTATGTCTTATCCAGCCCCATTTTCTTCGCTTAATATGTTTTCCAATGGCTGTTGTTGGCTCCTTTCCCACAAGTCTTCATTGCTCACCATATCCTGCCACTTTATGCCCATTATCCTTCATAGGCATCTATTAACAAAGGACTGGAGTCTTTGTTGTATGACCTTGGTCGTTCTCCATGTTTCCGCTCCATACAGCAACACCGACTTGACACTTGCGTTGAATATTCTAATTTTGGTGTGAAAGGAATCCATTGTAGGACTAAATCTGTTTTTTGAGACAGCAATGCTACGCTGTATTTTATTTCATGTAAGAGTCTATCTTATATAGGGCTTGAGATGGCTTGGTGTACACTCTTGGAGTCTGTCGGAATGACAGTTTTCCTTGTAGTTATGTTTTGGATGATAAGAATTTGAGTTGCTGCATGAACAGCTCTTGTTTCAGCTCTGAAATTGGCACAGGTCTCTCCTGCTGGTATCGAGTGATTTTCTAGCTCAAATGACTGAAATCAGTCTTTCCTAAAAGTTGGATAGGATAAGCTAAACGAAGTATTGGACCTATGCTCCAACAAATGAAGTAGCAGGACATGAATGAATATACTAATTATGAATTAAATATATTTAAATTAAAATTTTTATAAAATACCAAAAAATATGAAAATTACACAAAAGACAATTACATTTTCTCTGGTAGTTATTTCTGTATGTATGTATGTATGTATGCCCTTTTATCAAATATTATTGAATGATACTTTTGCAAAACATGCATTAAATGGATGGCTGTTTTCATGCCCGATGAGCCCCTCCCCAAGCAGCTTCTGTACAGTGAGCTCAGAACAGTCAGGGGAAAGATTGATAGATGCTCATCAAGGGCAAAGAAGAAATACTACAGAGACTCCCTGCTTAAAAATGCTCCTGAAAAGCTTTGACATTGGGAAATGCTTGCACAGAACCATTCGGGTCTGGCTCACTATCAGCACACAAGGTGGTAAGATTGCAGAGCCTAGACTCATAGAAAGGGAGCTACCTGACAAAGCAGAACTCACGACCATCCTACTACCAACTTCTCACATGTGTGTCCCAAGTCCAGCAAAGTCTGCTGTGCCAGGATTGAACTTTAGTTATGCGAGATCACATTGTGTAGAACAAATATGAAGCTGTGGGCAATAATTATTTTATATTTGGCCTTCAAATCAATAGAAAGAAAACCCAGTTCATGCTCAACACCTTCTGATAAAAATGAGATATGTGCCTTGGAGATAGTTCGGACAAAAACATAAATTCCTATATCTACTTGGGCCAAGAGATCACGAACTCTCATTCAATTAATCATGAGATCTCACAAAGGATAACAGTGGGCTGGCTCAGCTTCAACTGTATTAAGCCCATACTGCAACAGATGGGAAACGACAATGCTAAGGCTCACCTTCAACAGTGTGGTTAGTCCAGCCATGATATACGGCTGCGTGGTGTAGAACCTTCAAGAAAGCTGAGGCAGATATACACTGCATTGCCCAACGAGCGAAGAACATTGAAGATCTCCATTCAAGACCAATTCCACAATGCAGAGATCAGATGTTGAACTTCCTTCGCTGACATCGTAGATGTCACACTGTTATAAATATACAGATGGGCCGGCCATGTGGTGTGCATGTTGGATAACAGATGGACATATAGAGTGACGTCGGGGTGACCCTACAACTTTAGATGCTCTCACAAGTGACCAAGGCTGAGGTGGAGAGATGGCATGAAAGAGGCCCTGGGTACAACATGGTACACCAAGGCAAAAGAGTGAAATGAATTTACTCAACATTTGGCTACCTGGCTTCAGACACACGCGCTTTATTGAATACCAGGATTTAAAGACTGGTTACAGAGAAAGGATCTAAGCAGGAAAGCTAACCTGGTACCTAAAAATGCTATGCTGCCTGAAGTCAGATCTGTCAGAAAAACACTGAGCTTAATGACTTAAGAGCAGCACTCTGCAAACTGTGCCAGCAGTCCGCACCAAAAAGGGTAGTGGTACAGTGGGTCCCATCACACTGCAACATGCAAG
The DNA here is from genome assembly GCA_036924085.1 of Ariolimax columbianus. Classification (NCBI taxonomy): domain Eukaryota; kingdom Metazoa; phylum Mollusca; class Gastropoda; order Stylommatophora; family Arionidae; genus Ariolimax; species Ariolimax columbianus. Next base: position 66,053,499 of record JAVGWX010000012.1, read on the forward strand.
GCAACGAGGAGGCAGACAGACTGGCATAAGAAGGTGCAAGACTACCACAAACAGATACTAGTATGACGTACGAAGAGTCAAAACGGCTTATCAAAGCCAGATACATGACCAAATGGGAAACCGAACATACTGGTTACACCAAAAACGATGCCTATTACCAGTTGAACCGAAGAGAGCAGGTCGTTGTCTTCAGACTTCGCACTGGCCACAATAGACTGAGGTACCACCTATTCAACAAATTATATTATTACAATTAAAGAATAGGTGGTACCGACGAATGCCCGTGCGGTACTGGTAAAATGACTGCTGAACATCTGCTGCAGAACTGCCCGATATACGAGGATCAGAGAGAGCAGATGTGGCCATCACCAGTGGAACTGCAAGACAAGCTCTATGGCAGCGGCGACAGCCTCAGGATGACCGCCGCTTTTTTCGAAAAAATAATGGTTACTGTCTGACTGCGTACGAAGAAGAAGAAGATCTGTCAGACCAAAAGGTGCAAATATCGCAGTCAAGCTGTAAACTACAACACAACTACATCCCATTACTTACAAAGCCCATTTCAGGGCTTAGTAACGGAAGGTGGAAAGGCAAAAACATTACCAAAATGGCCTGTTGAAACTAGATGTGTTGAGCCGAAAGGTACACATATACCAGCCTCGCAGTAGACTACGGCACAAGGTCATTTTAAAGGGCGATTACCAAAGAAGACTTGTTATTCACATCTGTATTCAGGAATGTATTGTCACAGGAAGTAGTGGAGGCAATGACAGTTAATGCATTTAAGAACAGATTGGATACACATATCTTTTAGAGCAAGGAAATGTAAATGAAACTGGTTGTATACAGACTCTGCTGAGTCTTCTAAACCAGTATAAAAACGTTAAGTCCAACCCTTCTTAGTTGTCTCTTGTCTGGTAGGTTACAGTGTTACTATATGTTGCTCCAGTTTTAGGTCCCGGGAACACTCAGGTGTGAGTCCACTACCTGGAGGAGGAAAGAATAGGACCGCATTATCATCATCAATGTCTGTGACTCCTTTCGGACCACAGGTCATTGACAACCCTCCTCCAGCAAGTTCAGTCTTGAGTTTCCCTTTCTGCCCCTCTCCAGTTGAGGTCCTGGGACCAAAGTTTTCAGTCTTTTCTCCTTATGTTTTTTGGTATACCTCTCTTCCTCTTTTCCTGTGGCCATGTCAGGCCTCTGTTTGATGGTACTTTATGTAGTATATGGGATTGAATAGGACGCAAGAGGTCATAGATACATCACTCAGCATGTGAGTGAGTTGGGCATCTCTCCCAGGCTGTGTTCAGTCCATTATAGTAGTGTCTAAATTTCACACACCAAAACTGACGTTTGCAGCTAAGGCAAAGGGCACCAATCTCGCAAAGTTCAGCCGTGTGAACTGCAAAGGCAAAGGGCACCAATCTCGCGAAGTTCAGCCGTGTGAACTGCAAAGGCAAAGGCCGCCGTCCATCATAGACAATGAGGGCATAATTCATTTTGCTAGCGCTATTTTTAGTAAGGATTAACTGCGCTACTTTTTATCCTCCCTCTCCCGTCTCGTGCCGCCCGTCCCCAGTGGCAAGTCAAGGACAAGACGACTAGGGGGCGACCACGAGATGCAGGGGACTCCGCATCAAGCACCCGTGAAAAAGACGGCGGAGTCAAACCCCCACCATCTGATCACGAGACCGACGGCTTAACCACTTCGCCATGGAATCCCCATGTGAACTAGACCGTGAAATATGGCACAGGTTTAAGTGTAGTGCAGTTCAAAAAGCCAATGTCCAGACCAAGATAATTCGATGGAAGAAATCACAAAAAACGAACGAATTAACCAGTCCAAATGGAAACAAACATATTTCCGTGAACACAAATGTAAATCGTTGACTAGTGTGAATTCCAGGCAAATCCGTAGTCTGGCAGCATCCATAATGAACTAAAACAGAAGAGCAATGTAGACCCGCAGCCGGTTGCGGTGCCATCTTTGCTGCTATAAATTTATATAGTGTATGTTTAAATACCCATATATAGAGATTCGGTGCCTAGGGGTTGTGAGTTCAGTTCAGAATGCCAATGTACCAGGTTTTTTTTGCGTTTGCCTTATTTCTCTAATCCTAAAGGCGGTGAGCGTTGCACTGTGGTTTTTATTTTGCGCCTGTCAGCCCAGTGTATCCAACTTCAGCATGCATTTTATGTAAGGGTCTGCTTCCTCCTGCATTTTCTAAGGGTTTACTTCCCCAGGGTAACGGCCGGTGCTGTGAAGGGGATCGAACCCAGCACCTTCGGCTTGTGAGCCGTGCCACTTAATCACTAGGCCACGCCGTCCCCTCGTACCAGGTTTGAATCACGTCATGCTCAGTTTGCAGACTGGGCATGTTGGGAGGGTTTTTCTTAGTATGACTGCATCTTCCAGTCAACTTAGCTGTAAATGAGTGCCTGATGAAGTCAGGGGAATATTTTGGAGCTGCTGCAGTAGGAGCTAGAGTTCGTGTTCTGTCGGCAGTACTTTCAGCAATGAAAGATAACGTGCACATATGGAGGTGCACAGGTGTAATGAAGTCGGTTTTTCCATAAATGGAGACAAGGACATTAGAGCAACCTACAAAATTATTAATATGTCATCAGCAAATGAATTCATTTGAAATGTTTTCATTTCAAATGTCTCAAATGATTAAAGTGCATATTTGTTTCCAAGTTTTGTGAGACTTTCTAGTGTAATTTTTTAACAAAGGGCCCCAAGCTTTATATAGCTTAGGGTTTACCAAGGCTAAATCTGGCACTGGGCGTCCTATTTCTTTCTATGACGCAGGTTATAAAAAGTGGGTTAATAGGGGTCTGCTTGCAACATCATTATTTAAATAAAGTGTCATAGACACGGCCTCCATAAGAACATATAAATACTGTAAGTAGTCCTACTAGAATAGTGGATTCAAGCTGCTACTGAAGCAAAACATGGCATCATGATGATATAAGGTCTGTTCAAAAAAGTTTAAGACTTTAATTTTTTTCCTGCTGAAACAAATGAAGCACAATTGGTGTCCTTCGGTGAGGAGGTGTAAAGGATATTCATGAGCATGCATCAAATTTTGCCAACAGCTTAGCGATACTCAAGTGGAAACCATTCGGATGATTCAACAGACTTTGGGCGACAATGCCATGAGCATCACACGAATTAAGAAGAGGTACAATCGCTTCAAAGATGGCCGCATATTGGTGGAGAGCAGGCCATGTTCTGGTAGACCCTCAACAAGTTGAAATGATGAGGTCGTTGACAATGTGCAAACTTTGGGCATGCAGAACCATCCCCTCACCATCGGAAGACTTGTAGACGAGCTGGGTGTAAGCATTGGTTCTATGAACTTTATTTTAAGCTAGGATTTGGCCACGCTGAGAATGTCCGCAAAATGTATGACAACTCACTCGTCCATTCTTCACATCTGATTCAGACTTTCTTGACTAAACACAACCTTACTCTCTGGTCCGTCAGGCTATCTAATATTCCGACATAGCTCTTTGCATTTTTTTTTAACTGTCCACCAAACGGAAAATGCAGATGCAAGGGACCCAATTTTAGTCACAGCTTTATTCCATTTCCAAAGGGGCCTTTCTGAAATGCTTTCAACAATGACAGAACAGCTGGCAGAGGTGTGTGGAGTGCCAAGAAAAGTACTTTGTAGGGGATTAGGGTTTCAGACCACCATGTGAGTAATTGTATTTTTCCAGGCCAAAGGTCCGATGTATTTTGAACATACCTCATATACTGTATTTCTTCAATTCTAAGATTTAATTTCAGCACCAAAAGCACTACAAATTAAAAGCTGTGACTCAAAAGATGCATAATTACCACTCAACAACAACAAAAATATTAATATAAATTAATTTACTAAGGACAAATTATATATTTAGTGGCACTGCAACAACAAATGACAAGTAGAAAATGGAGATCAAAAGAATATAAGCTGAGGAAGGTACCATCCAATATAGCCAGATAGGTTCTCATTTGGAATCCTCAATACAATAACCATAAATTCTCAATTAGAGGATACCAGACCTTCCGTCTCGATAGAGAAGGTCACAAAGGAGGGATCCTGATACTGACCCGAAACTGCATACCGAGTAGCGCGGTATCTGTCAATCACACCGGACAAGCAGAAATTGTAGGAGTTGACATAATGGCTCCGCATTTTCAATCTGTACGGACCACCAAATAAAGACCTATTGCTCTCGAGTATGGAAGTCAAAGACTCCAACTGCATAGTAGTTGGAGACTTCAACAGCCACTCGGAGAGATGGGGATACTCGGACACAGACAGCAGAGGTGACGAAGTGGAAGATTGGGAGATAGACACAAATCTCTCCCTAATCAATAGGCCGGAGGAAATCCCTAGTTTATATTCTAGAACATGGCATACCACTTCGACTCCAGATTTGGCCTTCTCCACACAGGACATACACCATAAAATAGACCGCCAGGTGCTAAACCAATTGGCAGGTAGCGACCAAATGCCGATCAGGCTAGACATTGAAATGGAAGTAGGCCCACAGGAAACAAAACCACACCCACGTTGGAATTACAAATGAGCCGACTGGGACAGATTTGCAATCCTGACAGATGGGCTGTGTGAAACCATCAACACACGAAACAACAAAATGAAGCCCATGGTGGAGAGCCTAAGCAAGGCAATAATGCAAGCCGCCACTGAAACCTTCCCAAGAGGAGCTAGGAAAAACTATAAGCCCTATTGGAATGAAAGCTGGAAAAGGGGTATTGTTCCCCAGGCATGGAAAGACGCAGTACTTGTACCAGTACCAAAGAAAGGAAAAGACAAAACAGATCCAAATGGATACAGGCCTATCAGCCTACTGAGCTGTGTCGGCAAACTGATGGAACGTATGATAAACACCAGACAGATGTGGCATCTGGAAGAAAAAGGAATACTAATTCCACAGCAAGCAGGCTTTAGACAGCACAGATCCACTGCGGACCAGGTCATCCTCATAGCCCAGGAAATAGAAGATGCCTACCAGGCACAGAAACCCACAGTAGCGGTTTGGGTGGACCTGAAAAAGGCATTTGACAAAGTCTGGAAAGACGGACTTAGAGTCAAGCTAAGGAGAAGTGAAGTTTGTGGGAGAATGTACAAGTAGATCAACCACTACCTCATAAACAGAACGGCCAGAGTCCAAGTACAAGGGCAGATGAGCAAAAAGGTGACACTCGAGCAGGAAGTACCCCAAGGGGGAGTACTGTCACCCACACTCTTCCTGGTGTATTTAAACGACATTACAGAGAATATACCAAGAAGAGTCCATAGCTCAATGTTTGCAGACGATCTGGCTATGTGGACCTCTGAAAAGAATCTCACCATAGCAAGAAATCGGATGCAGCAGGCCCTAACATCGCTGGAAGAGTGGGCAAACTCATGGCTGGTCAAAATAAACGAGGAAAAAACCACATGTACAATATTCTCGCTTTCAATCAAACCCCAAAACACCAAATTAAGTCTAAATGGCAAATTCCTGCAGCCAAACGACAACCCAAACTATCTGGGAGTCACATTTGATCGACGCATGACATGGAAAAGTCAGATCGAGAGAAACCGAATGAGAGCCAGAGAAAGAATGGCAATCATGAGGAAACTTGCTGGCACAAGCTGGGGAGCAGACGAAAGTATACTAAATAAACTGTACACTGGAAGAGTGAGACCAGTTCTCGAGTATGGCATTGCGGCATGGACAACAGCAGCAAAGGCGAACTTAGATAAAGTTAGCAAACTTCAAAACCAAGCCATGAGAGTTATAACAGGAGGCATGAAGTCAACGCCAATTGTAGAACTTGAAAAGATTACAAAACTGCAATCCATGACCGATAGAAGAGACTGCAGAGCCCAGCTGCAGTCAGAGAAACTCCGAAGACTGACTGACCATCCAATGCACCAGAGACTAAACAATTTGGGAAATGGGAAACTAAAGCGGAGAAACTTTGCAGAAATAGCCAAAGCAAAGATGCACGAAGATCCCATAAACGCACTAACAACACCAAAGCCCATCACTACTGTACGAAAAGCTACCTGGAGGCAGGATATATTTCCAGAGGTGGTAGAAAATATACCAGGTATTGGAAACAAAAACTGCCAGACTGAAAAAGAAAGGAGAGATACTACCCTAAGCTTTATATCGAAAAACTACCCAAGCATGGACTGGACCCATGCATACACCGACGGTTCTGTAACACTACACTACACAGAACGGAGGGGCAGGAGCATTCCTGAACCTACCAAATGGCAGAAAAATAACACTGTCATTCGCTACTGGTTTGCTCTCAGAGGCACTGAGGGCGGCAGTGGAAGAAATGGTGACACATAAAGAAAATGAAAGCCATACAGTCCTGCTTACAGATGCTCTGGCCGTAGTCACAGTGCTAAAAAGCCAGAAAAACACTGAGCCTAATGACTTAAGAGCAGTACTCTGTCAACTATGCCAGCAGTCCGCACCAAAAAGGGTAGTGGTACAGTGGGTCCCATCACACTGCAACATCCAAGGCAACGAGGAGGCAGACAGACTGGCAAAAGAAGGTGCAAGACTACCACAAACAGATACTAATATGACGTACGAAGAGTCAAAATGGCTTATTAAAGCCAGATACATGACCAAACGGGAAACTGAACATACCGGCTACACCAAAAATGATGCCTATTACCAGTTGAACAGAAGAGAGCAGGTCGTGGTCTTCAGACTTCGCACTGGCCACAATAGACTGAGGTACCACCTATTCAACAAATTGAAGATAGGTGGTACCGACGAATGCCCGTGTGGTACCGGGAAAATGACCGCTGAGCATCTGCTGCAGAACTGCCCGACATACAAAGATCAGAGAGAGCAGATGTGGCCATCACCAGTGGAACCACAAGACAAGCTCTATGGCAGTGTCGACAGCCTAAGGATGACCGCCGCTTTTTTCGAAAAAATAATGGTTACTGTCTGACTGCGTACGATGAAAAAGAAGAAGGAATCCTCAATGGAAGAGAAAGAGAGATTGACCTAAAAATACATGGAGAAGAGAATGTGAGAGAGAACTATAATTAGTTACACCTGGAGAGAGGCAGAAAGAGCCGCCCAGGACCGTGCATGCTGACGATATATGGTCAATGGTATATGAATCAAGAGGAGTGATGGGGGTCTGATTGATTGAGTGATTGATGTTATTAACCGCATCAGTTGGTGCTGGTTATTTTTTCAATTGCTAAGAGCTCATGGGTTAATGCAGCCTGAAGAACTGGGTACCTGAGCAATTCTGGTAAGGAAAAGGCGGCCAGCATGATGCTGACCAAATCACTACCACAACCCTCTGTGTGTCAGTATATATTGGCCGAACACCATATTCCATAATACGCCAAATTGGCATGCAAACGAGATCCCTATCCATGTTTTATATATCCCATATCTCATCCTCTGAGCCATCGCGAGATTTGCACAAATATTTAACCTTACGCACTCCACATTATTTTTGAAAAAAATTTGACCGAATTAATTTTCTTAATTAGTCGCTGTGGTAGTCGTCTTTCAAAATTTGTAACTTTTATGTTTGTTTGTCAATAAATATAATTTTCTGGCGTGTAGATACACAATAGAATAACGAACATGTGGGTGTTATTGTTTTTGTTGTATGTTTGTTAGTTTTTGAGATTTAAAAAGATGAAGTTGAAAATTTATGAAAATCTCGGGAAAAATTTGGACTCGACCACTAGGCCTAGTCGCTTCGATAGAAAACCATGGAAACCACAACAACGTATCGATACTGTGTTTACAATATCGCCACAACTGTTAGTTTCAATTCAAACGTAGTTCTTTCATTTAAACAAACAAAATAAACAGATCTACGCGATAAAAATCTTTCTCAACAACCTACTTCCCCTTTCGCAAAAAGTCGGCTTGCTCCAAACGGCGTATACAAAATTAAAACTGTTCAAAAGCCATTTGTAATCGAACACACGATACTTTAACCGGCAAAATATCGTGTATATATGGAGGGCGTAGTCAGCAGTAAAAAATGGATGTCAGGAGTGACTCCGTTCAACAAAAAAGATTTTTTTTCCGGACACCGTTTTTGCAGGCCGAGCTGGTTCAAAGGGATCGGACAAGGGCGTGCTAAAGGTTAAAATCATTTCTCCAATGATAATGACATTTCCTTCGATAATGTCAAATTTTCTCCCTGCCGCCTCTATTTCAGAGTTATTCTGCATACACAATAACTTTCCGTTTAACCTTTAGCGTGCTACATTTTTTTGGCGAAAATTTGCGCAACTTTATATTTCACTATGGTGGTTGACTTTCAAAATTTGTAACTTTTCTGTTTGTTTGTCAATAAATATGATTTTCTGGTGTGTAGAGACACAATTGAATAGAGAACTTGTGGGTGTTATTGTTTTTGTTGTGTGTTTGTTAGTTTCTGAGATACAAAAAGAAAAAGGTGAGAATTTATGGAAAACCAACAACAAATTTGGACTCGACCGCTAGGCCTAATCGCTCAGATAGAAATCCATGGAAATAACAACAACATATTGATACTGTGTTTACAATATCGACACAACTGTTAGTTTCCAATTCAAACATAGTTATTACATCTAAACAAACAAAATAAACAGATCTACTCGATAGATCTTTCCCAACAACCTACTTCACCTTTCGCTAAAAGTCGGCTTGCTCCAATCGGCATAATAATAAGAAAAATTGTTCAAAATACATTTGTAACCTAACATACAATACTTTTACCGGCAAAAAAACATGTGTAGATGGACGTGATGTATTCAACATTTTTAAAATGGCTATGGTGCCAAAAAGAAATTTTTTTTCAATTTCTAATTTGTAGGTCGAATCTGTCTACTGTCAGTTCACAGTAGTATGCTAAAGATTAACACAACTTTGTAGTGTAATCTTTTTGATAACATTTCAAATAGCAATCTATCTATCTATCTTCAGTCCACTTATGTCGTTAGATGACATGCGGAGATGTGACTTCCTTTGTTTCATATTTTTTGGCAGGTGAAAATCCACTGGTGACTTGCCAGGTCAATCCCATCAGCTGTTAGAATCTGGAATATACCATCGCCTATTTTTAAGACTGGTGGAAGTGGAAGTGTAAATTAGAGCAAGGTAGACTTGCAGCCTGTCAGGCGCCATCTAAGCCGCTCCGCTAACCACATAACCAAGACCTGAAGTTATAGTCACACAGTCCCCCTTTTGCGACATATTCTCTATGGGGGTCAAATATCCCTAGAATAATTTGAGAAGATTTTTAACTTGAATTTTCCCCAAGCAGCAGCCACTAGGCCTACTCTTGTCGATTTCCAACTGCAAGGTATATTTAACGTTCACGCCACTGCACACGGGTGTCTGATCTCACTACTCAGAGATCAGGGGAAATATTTACCAGATGATACATGCGAAAAAATCCCGATCTCCACTGTGATTTGAACCTGCGACCTCCAGCACCCGAGGCGAACACCTTACCTCGAGACCACTGGCATTATGGGATCAAAATTGACAGAACTTAAATGAAGCAACAATATTATACCAAGATGAACATAGAATGTTCCACTACCAAAATCCCACACGTGTCAGCCAATGACAATGAAGTTCTGTCCCCACAAATCCTTTCTTTTGTGGATGACTGTAAAACCCATCCCGATTTTAGTGACATTTAAATGGGGAAAAATGTGTCTTACAATAATACGATAATTGGGGTAAGTTTTTCTAGAGCTGCTGTCAAACCGTGTTGGCAATTCGTGTTCAGTCTTTGATGTGTAATACCAAGTGTTGGAAAGTATGCAAGCCTAGATAGTGTTTAACCTTTAGTACGATATATATTTTTTAACGAAAAATTTGCATCTCGCTATGGTAGTCGACTTTAAAAATGTGTAACTTGACTGTTTGTTTGTCAATAAATATGATTTTCTTGTGTAGAGACACAATTGAATAAAGAACTTGTGGGTGTTATTGTTTTTGTTGTGTGTTTGTTAGTTTCTGAGATACAAAAAGATGAAGATGAAAATTGTTGAAAATCTAGGAAAAAATTTTGACTCGACCGCTAAGCCTAGTCGCTCCGATAGAAAACCACAACAATGTATCGATTCTGTGTTTACAATATCGACCCAACTGTTAGTTTCCAATTCAAATGTAGTTCTTTCATCTAAACAAACAAAATAAACAGATCTACTCTATAAAGATCTTTCCCAACAACCTACTTCACTTTTCGCAAAAAGTCGGCTTGCTCCAAACGGCGAATACAAAATTAAAATTGTTCAAAAGCCATTTGTAATAGAACATACGATACTTTAACCGGCAAAATATCATGTTTTTATGAGTAACATATTCAGCAGTAAAAAAAATGGCTGTCGGGAGTGTCTTCGTTCAACAACAAAAATGTTTGCCCGAACACCGTTTTTGAATGGAGCGTGAGTCTAGACATTCTTGACCAATGCGTGCTAAAGGTTAAAAAAGCTTGATAAAGAATACAACAAGCAAACACATTTTTAGTGACAACAATTTTGTTATATGTGCTCAGTGTAAAACTCAAGTATGCAAATTAGCAAAAATGAAAAGCTAGCAACCAAAGCCAGACATGAAATAGCCAAAACAAAATTGGTTAACTGAGTTCAGCTTCATAAATGAAACTTGTCACCTTAACATCGGTGCCATCTGTCGGCATGAAGTCCTCATAGAGGTAGGATCCTTTGTTTCGCACGCGACAGAACCGAGAGTAGACACTGCTGCGGTCTTTGACCTGTTCATTGAAAGACTGGAGTTGAGACCAAAAAAAAACAAAACCAATGGATGACTAGAGTGTTGTATTGACTAGAAAGATGAGAGAATGATGAAGATGCAAGAGGATAATAAAGAAACAAGAGAGAATAATGAAAAAGATGAAAGAGTAATGAATAAACAAGAGAAGATCATGAAAAAACAAGAGGATAATAAAATAACAAAGAGGTTCATGAAGAAACAACAGAGAATAATGAAGTAAAAAAATTTAAGAAGAGAAGAAAAATTTGGATAAAGTCAGAAGAAGAAAGGAGAAGCAATAGGATAATGAAGAAAGATTAAGAGAGATAATTATTGAAGAAGAAAGTATAGTAAGAAAGAAGAGAGGACAATGAAGGAAGAAAGGATAATAAAAAAGACAAGCACATAATGAAGTATGTAGAAGAGAGGATAAAGAAGGAATAAGAGAGGATAATAAAGGAATAAAAGAGAAGAGACGATAAGGAAGACAAGAAGATTGTAACGTAGGAAAAAGATGGATAAGAAAGATGAGAAGATGGTGACATAGGTAGAAGAGAAAATAATGGTGCAGTTAAAAGACAGAAAAAAAATGCAGAGGAACAGAAAGCTCGTAACAAATAAAGAATTGTATTTTTGTCAATTAATTACATTACATAAAAATATGATAAACTAATATAAAAACATGATAAACTAATATAAAAACATGATAAACTGTGTGGACACCAGGGTTCCCAAATTGAGGATAAAAGAATAGAACCACAGAAAACTACTACCTGGAGGTCTGCAGTTCGAATCCGGATTGCCTATTACTTCACTTCTTTTCTGTTGTCTGATGTGTACATGATTTCTGAGTGCACTTGATTTTGCAATTATTGTCACCCACTCTGCTTATATATGTCATAAAAATGTTACTAAAGAGTATTGTGCATGGGGATCGCAATGTCTTCGTATAAAGGATATTTTCTTAAACCAAAATAATTGTTTCCGGTCTTATTGTTCAATGAAGGTAAAATCATTATTCCTAGCTTTTACTTCCTCCTCCTTCTTCGACCCCCCCCCTCCCCCGCCCAGACTGCCTCTCTTTGGTCTGCATAAGTGAGGCAGTCCTGCAGGATATGTTCTGGTGTCATTTTGGGTGCCCCGCAACCGTATGTGGCGGTGTCTCTGAGGCCCATTCTGTGAAAGTAGACCGTCAGTCCGCAATGTCTCGTTCTGAGCCTGAAGATCTTTGTCTGCCCATCTCTGCCAAGTTTGTTTATGCTGTCATTTCCTGGCTTGTATTCTTTGTGCTGGTCTCTCCATTCCAACCTTATGAATCGTTTGATGAATGTCTTTGCTTCTTTAAAGCTCTGTGGATGGGGAGTCTGCGTGCAGCCACTTCCGGCTTTTAACTTAACGTTTTTATACTGGTTTAGAAGACTATGCAGAATCTGTAAACAACTAATATCATTTACATTTCCTTGCTCTAAAAGTTATGTACATCCAATCTATTCTTAAATGCATCAATTGTCCCTGCCTCCACTACTTCCTGTGGCAATGCATTCCAAGCATTCACCACTCTCTTTTTGTGAGATCTGTCTTTTCATTTCCAAGGACCCCTCAGTGGGCCAGAATCCACTGTTGGACTAGATCTTTTTTTTTTTTGTTTTGTTGTGACAGCAACCTGATGCTATATGTTATTTCTTCTTTGGGGCTTGAGATGATTTGTAGTACGCTCCTGGAGTCTGTTATAATGACCGTTTTTCTTGTAGTTCTGTTTTGGCTGATAAGAATCTGTTAACTGCATGTACAGCTGTTGCTTCAGCTCTGAAATTTGTACAAGTCTCTCCTGCTGGTAAAGAGTGTGGTTTTCTATGTCGCTTTTTCTATCAAGAGGGGTATCACCATCCTCTCCATTCTCTCTGCTAATCCTCAGATCAAGGTCTTGGTTTCTCTCTAAACAAATCTGCAGTTGTTTGTAAGGTTGTTTTATATCCGCACTGCTTTTGTCTGTCATCTGTCTTACAAGGCCAGTATTGTTCTGTCTCCCTGTGAGAGCATGCAGCTATGTATGATGTGCTCCCACATGGACACCTGTCATCTGTCCCAATCTTCATTTTGTTGAAAAGTTGACCGTTGAGTATATTATATCCAGTTCTCAGTTTAAAGATGACAACTTGCTCTTCTCTAGTTAAATCACAGACCTGAATATACCTTTAATTATATCATTTGTTTTGTTATACATTATGCTCAGATCCATTTTTGGGGAAGCTCCTACACACTTTGCTATTTTGCAAAAGAAGTATTTTTTTTTTTGTGTTCGCCGTAGTTCTCTATTCCCCAAGGCGGTGTGCGCTGCACTATTTTTTTATTTTGCGACTGTCGGCCCAGTGCATCTGACTTCGGCATGCATTTTATGTAAGGGCCTACTTCCTCCTGCATTTTCTAAGGGTTTGCTTCCCCGAGGTAACGGCCGGTGCTGTGACAGGTGAGCAAAACCAGCACCTTTGGGTTGTGAGCCGTGTCACTTAACATATCCACGCTGTTCCCCAAAAGGAGTAGGACAACATGCAGACAGATAGCCTTCTTCAAGGAGAAGCCTGTGTTAAAGCTTTCATATATTTAGTACTAGCGGCTTCTGTAGTACTTTGTTTTACACAATGAGATTTTCAGCTCTATACACAACCATCCTTAGTCACATTTCACAACATCCACAGTAGGGTGTAGTGGTCCTGTTTTTTCCTCTTCAACAAGGGGGCCCATTATCTACACATTAGAGATACATTTTTGGTTAGTAATTTATAACATTCTCTGTTCCTGCTGGCAGTGGATTGGATAATGAAAGAAACTATAGCCCCAATTGGAATCCAGTAGAACTTATTTAAACAGCTTAAGACTTGAACTTTGCAGACAACACCAAATGCAGAACAAGACACACTACACAGAATCTCCCAACAAGTAGGTCTAAAGATCCAAGCAAGAAAATGACAAAAATTGTAAAATTAAATGCGGCCAACAACAACAGCTCCTATCAAACTGAGAAGAACACCACTGATGAAACTTAACATACATAGGGGACCATCCTAAACAAGACAGATGGTGCAGACGAGGATGAAAAAAACGAGGATACAAAAGGCAAGAGTGGTCTTGGGCATGTTAAAAATTATATCAAATTCTAAAATGACCAAATTGCATACCAAACTCAGTTCAGTTCAAGTGTCATCTCCATATCGAAGGTCGGCTGCGATGGATCTCCAGTGTATTCTATCTCTTGCCATAATGGTGTAATCCAACAGTCCATCGCCTGATGCTATTCACCAACTTATAACATGGTCTGCCTTTTAGACGACTGCCTTCCACCCTACCCTCTAGTGTGGTTTTCAACAAGGATGTATGTCTTGTTATATGACTAAAATATCTTAACTGTCTAACCCTGATGTCAGTCATTAATTCTCTTTTCACCCACAACTTTTTCAATACCTCCACATTTGTTTTCTTCTCTTTCCAAAAAATGTGACCCATTCTTCTACATACGCACATTTCAAAGGCTTCAATACTCTTTTCTAGCTTGTTATTCAGTGTCCATGTTTCTGCACCATAATGTAGTGAAGAGTATATATGACACCTGACTATTTTTTTTAATTTTGGTTTTTCTGTTTGGATGCCAGTATGTGTTGCATGTTGCTGAATATAATTTTGGCCATACCTATTCTCTTTCCGATTTATTTTTCACAGCTGCTTTCTTCCGTTATTATATGACCTAGATAGGAGAAACTCTGTGTCTGTTCCAGTAGTTCATTTTCCATTTTTATGTCCATACATGGTACCCAAAAATTGGCATGCTGAAGTCGGATGTGTCGGACTAAATGGTGCAAATATCGCAATGAGCTGTAAACTACGACACATTTTGTCTCCACACTACCCCCTGCTACTTGTCAAGTCCTTTTCAGGTAGCGGGAGTTTGAGAACAAATGAAAAAGTAGACGAAAAAATACCAGTCAAGTCCTGTCCTGAATCATCAGTTCCAGCTCTGTATGTATCTTTCTTGTTTTCTTTATGTTTGTCTCGAGCTCTCTTACTCTATGTGTGTTTTGGTCTAAGTCTAATTCTTGGGGATTTCAGAACAGAGACTGCCTTGTGATAACTATCAGCTGGTTTCCCTAACGTGTGACCTATTCAATGCTTCCACTCATGTTCCACTGATATCTGTCTGGTTCTTTACAATAATTCTACATTAGTGATTATATCATACCATTTCAATCTCTCTGGTCTCTGCAGACACCTATTTATGAAAGTCTGCACCTTTTTCATTGTTGTTTTTATTGTTCTCCATGTTTCAGAGACATACCAGCAGGACAGACTTTACATTGAAGTTGAAGATGTTTATTTTTGTGTTGAACTTTAAACTTCCATAGATTCCCAAATGCAATGAAAGCTACTCTGGTCTTTTGTATTCTTATATCTTTGTCTATGCTTCCTACTATGTCTATATTGCTACCAAGATAGTGAATGATTCCACATCTTGTAGAAGTATGTCTCCTAGCACAATCTTATTGAAGTTAGTTGCATTTAATCTCATAATCTTTGTTTTTTTCTCTGTGTATTTTCAGTTAAATTTTTGTGACCTCTTCTCCAAGAATAATTATTTTATTTTGCATTTTATTGCAGCTATGGAGCATAAAATCCAAGTCATTTGGTTATGAGACTGAAAATCCAAGTCATCTGGTTATGGGACTGAAAATCCAAGTCATCTGGTTATGGGACTGAAAATCCAAGTCATCTGGTTATGGGACTGAAAAGCAAAATCATCTGGTTATGAGACAGAAAATTCAAGTCATCTGGTTATAAGATAGAAAATCCAAGTCATCTAGTGATGGGACTGAAAATCCAAGTCATCTGGTTATGGGACTGAAAATCCAAGTCATCTGGTTATGGAACAGAAAATCCAAGTCATCTGGTTATGTGCCAGAAAACACAAGTCATCTACAAAGTCCAGATCATCAATTTGTTTTGTCAAACTCCACTGAAGAGTAACATTCTTACATAAAACAAATGACTACAGAAACCTGCATGTGCACATAGCTGTCCTTTGATACAGACTTCCTGCAGGGTTATAATTCATACAGGACAAATCATCCTCATCATCATTGCGGCCTCAGTCTTTAGACCATGCGCATGGTGTCCTGTGAGTTTTCTCAAGCTCTGTCTCCTGTATTTCGACAGTCTGCTTTGACTCTAATGGCCAATCCACAAGTTACATATATAATTAATCATATGTCTCTAAGAAATAGGTCTAGATGATAAAGACATGAGACTGCACAGTAATGTGTACTGGGGAACAAACTGCTACAGTAAAATCAGAAAAGCTTTGGTCTCTCCAAGAATAGATGTAACAAGAGGAGTGAGAGAGGAATGTATATTATCCCCTTGTCTTTTTAATATCTACACAAAACAAATATTCAAACAGATAGAGGGGATGTGTCATTGGAGGGGTGGCAATGAACAATCTAAGATATGCGGATGATACAGTTTTGATGGCAAAGAATGAGCAAGAATTGCAGGAGCTTGTGACATCAATATTCAAAATAAATCAAGAGTTTAGATTAGACATAAACATAAGGAAAACAAAGACTATGACAATTGGGAAAAGTGAGAAGAAATCATGTATGCAGATAAAAATAAAAGATCAACTACTGGGACGGGTATAAAGTTTCTCCTATCTAGATCATATAATAACGGAAGAAGGCAGCTGTAAAAAAGAAATCAGAAAGAGAATAGGTATGGCCAAGATGGTATTCAGCAACATGCAACACATACTGACATCAAAACAGATTCATAATTTGAAAATGAGAATTGTCAGGTGTTATGTGTACTCGTCACTACTTTATGGCGCAGAAACATGGACAATGAATAACAAGTTGGAAAACAGTATTGAAGCCTTCGAAATGTGGGTATATCCAAGATTGGGTCGTATTTCTTGGAAAGAGAAGAAAATAAATTTGGAGGTATTGAAAAAGTTGTGGGTGAAAAGAAAATTAATGTGGCCGAAATCAGGGTTAGACAGTTACGTTATTTTGGTCACATAACAAGATATACCTTCTTGTTGAAGACCATACTGGAAGGTTGGGTGGAATGCAGTCGTACAAGAGGCAGACAACGTTTTAAGTGGATGGATAACATAGAAGATGGACTGGAAAAAGCCTCTCAGATTACACCATTACGGTAAGAGATAAGAGTACACTGGAGATCCATTGCAGCCGACCTTTGATGTGGAGATGGCACTTGAACTGAACTGAAGTCTTACTGATACCTAATAAACCTGGTGTTGCTGGTAATTTAGACCATCTGACAAAACGCGTACAGGAGTATGGTTAAAAAGTTCAGAGCTCCTGTACTAAAACTTTTTAAGACATATTAAACAACAATTCTGGATGGATCCGCTCAAATGACACACAATGTTCTTGTAACAACAACAATCTCTTTCCCCTTGAACCTGCCCGTCCCTTTCCTTCAACCTTTAGTTCCTAACTTGACCATATTAATACACACAATTTACTTGTAACTACCTTGCGAAAAAGTCTAGTGCTGCCACCTCCGGCCTGCACAGGGAAGTAAATATAGATGTTGTGATCCTCAGCGTCCAGTGGTTTCTCGACGAACGGCTTCATGAATAGATGACCATTCACTTCAATCGAGTCTTCTGTTTCAACTACTTGACCTGTAAAAATGTACGGTAACAGAGTACATGTATGTGGTAAGAAATGTCATTATTTATGTGTAAAGTATGTGGCCTCCAATAAGTACCGTATGTTACAAAATAATATGGGCCTAACACCATATTTCCTATATGGCGTGACGGGATCTTTATTTTTTTTTATGTGGCCTCACACGCTGAGTGACGTCCATACGACTTCTTGTGGTTATGAAAAAGGCACGACACACAACGTTAGATGTCATCTCCTCTTCGCTGTCTTCAGGGATGCATACGTGTTTATTGGAAAGGCTTCGGGAGTAAACCCTGAGGACAAATCTGCATCCTGTGCTATCTCCTGTTGTCTTGATAATTGGCCATTGACCAAGAGCAGCTCAGAGCCAGAGAGTGAGGTTGACATAAGGCGCAGTTCCTTCCTCAATTTAATTTAAATCACCACGCAAGTCACTCATTTCAGCAGACACAGCAAGAGAATAGACTGTCCACACAGCTGAACAAAGAGAGTGGTCTTCATCACTTGTGATGGACAAATGAACAATGTGGCCTATCCAGTCCCTTGTGAATTACATTGAGATGGTGGGACAGTTGAAGTGCTTAGATGATCCTGGGAGGTATATCGGTGGGAGTCTTGTGCTCCTGGAAGGTTCAACCAAGCCAAACAGGTCAGCTTAAAAGTGCGCAACCATTTCATAGGTGTCTGTCTGTCTCTTACATGTGCGCGTGGGGGGGGGGGGTGGGGGGGGGGTGTGTTGTTTGGGCAAGGGTTAACAAACCAAACCTAGGGAAATAAACTACTTTGTTACAGAAACCGTAATAGAAAATCAAAATACTTGGGCGGATTTTCAAGGATCCCGAACAAATGAGGCCTATAATACGACCTGATAAAAGCCAGCAAATGGATCCATAGATCACGGAGGAAGTTAGTTCCATCAAGGTCTCATGGCGGCACTCAAGCTGACGACACGCAATAGGAAAATATGGAGAACATTTGTTGCGACCATATGTTTCAAGGGTAACCAAACAAACAAAAAATGGTGCTGATGATGTAGTCTATCCATCTCATCTTTCATGGTGCATCCAATCTACTTTGAATGCATTAATGGACCCAGCCCCCACTATTTCCTGTGGCAATGCATTCCAAGCATTCACCACTCTCAGACTAAATAAATATGTCCTAATATCTAATTTGTACCTTTCCTTTTCTACCTTCCTGATATTAATCCCTCCCATCTTATTATTATGTTCCATATTGAATCTACTCATGTGGATGACTGTACATTTATCTACACTGCCAATTTTATTTTTGGTGTTTCAGTCTTTTTACTGAATTTGTGTAGGAGTTATCAGGTCCAGGTGAAATACACTGATAAGACCCCTCCTCATGTTTTCACTGGTCTTTCTGGAAACAGGCTGTGTCACAGCAGTCTGGCCAACGAATTGGGGATCAACACAGTGATCTCCATAGTAGTGAGCTTCCCTGAGGATCCTCTCGTCTATCTTCTCAAGTACTCCTCGGGAAGTGTGAAGAATCCCTTTAAGCCACTACCAGAAGTAATGTCGTTAACTCAGCTCTGCACGACTAGCTTTTAATAACAACAACAAGGCTTGAATAGGGTCACTACTTTTGTCTGGCTGCTGCACCTCTGCCTCCGCCACCCACTGTGTACTTGAAAATTGGCTGCCTCTTGGGTAAGTACACTGATGAGTAATCCTGAACAGGGTATTCTGCATGATATTCCTGTTAAAATGTGATGTGTATAGTTTTCTAGTAATACTGACGTCTAGACGAGCATAGTTGATGAGGCCGCACCAACCTACAGCAGACAATGATGTTGAAATCAGACCAACTTTACATTATTTTGTAACAATTCTAACTACTGTTTAAAGCAGATCCTGTGGAGCAGAGAAGATTGGAGACATTCTCAGAGAGCCAAAAATTGGCTGAGAAAGAATTTAGCAAGGTCAAGTCAATCTAAAGTCAACACAACGCCATTGTCAGGTCGGGGTTTGAATTATGCAGTTAGTGTTTACTATGAGTTGGGACTTGGTCTGAGTTGGGGATAGTGGCTTCAGATTGGGGATAGTAGCTTCAGACCTGCCCTATTCTTTATTTTGGACCAGTATCAGAGAGGTGATTATCAGTTGGGGAGTTAGCAACATGATAATTGACGTCGAAGTTGACACTAGCAGATTGACAGGTTGACAAATAGCAAGGGGCAGTCAGTAGGATTCCTAAGGGAAGTGGTCGAGTAAGACTGACGGCTGATCAGTCAGCAGGGATGGAACAGGGTACCTAGTGCCACCGACCTCTTTGTTTTAAAGGGTCTATAAATTAGAGACTTGGGGACAGAGAGGATATTCAAGAGCTTAACCGTTACCACCCTACATTTAAAAAATTTACGCAATTTCCCCTGCAGCTGCATTATTTTCTTGCACATCAATTTTAACTCTGGTTGTTGACTATGGGAGCCTGAAACATTTTTATTTGACGGTCTATTGAAATGATCTTCTTCTGCGTTCGTTCTCAATCTCCCACTACCAAGCCCTGAACATGGTTTCACAAGTAGCAGGATGTACTCTGGAGAATGGAATGTGTTACGTCGCTAGTTTACAGTTTAACTGCAATATTTCCACCTTTCGGTCCGACACATCCGTCTTCGACGAAATTGAAATGATCTATTTGTGAGTAGAGAAATAAATTAATAAAGAATTTGTTGGTCCTATTGTTTTTATTGTGCATGTTTAAGTTTCTGAGATAAAAGAAGATGAAGGTGATAGTGTTGAAAAACAGCATAACAAATTTAGACACAGCTTTTGGCTGCCATTGATTGGAGGAAAAAAATTTGCCGGCAACAGATTATCGACGTTTACCATATCAGCCCATATCTCTCACTTTTGACTATAAACATAATTATTGTATCTACATAAACAATCTAAACAGATCTACTTCAGTAAAAATCTGTTGCAAAAATTTTTTAAACATTTTTAACGATGAGTAAATCTTCAAATCCAAGCAAAAAACATAAGAAATCATTTCCAAACGTCTAAAACAAATTTTAAAAACGCCATTGTTTGTATCTAACCATACATTACGGGAGCCAGAACTCTCTACAATCAAATTATACAGACTATTTCTATGTAGCCATTCGTTTTTCATTTGATTAGTACGGCCGTCATTATGCAAGGAGTGACGTTCGATTGGTAAAGTAAGGGGGTGGTTATCTCACTATACATCAGGGGCAATTGCACGACTGCCCCATTTGTTGCACTCCCTGTAAGCAATACAAGAAGAAAATCTGTTCACTTGCAGAGGCAGTTGCACAGACATTAGTTTTTGATGTTCTGCTGAGGTCAAGAACAAACTGAGGTGGCAGTTTCACGGTTTTCAGTTCTTGATGTTCTGCTAAGGTTGAGAAGAAACTGATCGTTCGCACGATTTATGTCAGGCCATAGCCATGGCTAGTCTTCTTCTGATTTCTTTCGAGCAGTCGCCATTTTTGTGAATTCTGGAACCCAGATATTCAAAATGTGTGACCTGATCTATTTCCTCACCACCCACTGTAAATTTATGCTGACATTGTGTTTTGTCGGTATTCATTATCTTTGTTTTATTTATGTTTATAAACAGGTTTTCATCTTTACTTTGTCAATTTACGGCTGAAATTAACTGCTCTAGCCCTTCTGCACTTCTTGATAGTATCACTGTGTCATCTGCGTATCGTAACTCTGGAATCTCGTACCCACCAATCGTAAATAGATCGAAACTTTCAATGTTCTCGTCTTCACAAACATTTCTCATACATTTCGCATATATGTTGTATAGATAAGGTGAGAGGATACATCCTGTCTTACTTCCTTTTGTACTACAAACTAATCTGATGTTTGCCCAGATACTCGGAAAGCGGCTTGTTGTTGTTATTAAAATGTTTCAATAAGTTTAATAATATGCAAAGGAAACCCCATTTCCTTCATCATTCTCCACAGATTAATTAGTAGTTTAGTTTTATCCATGTTGTAAACCATAGATTCCCAGTCTAAATGAGCAATGATTGCAAGCAAAAGACAAAACAAGCAATGCAGAAAGTCCAAACTGTTTAACTTACATTCTGGGTCATTCTCTCTGTCCAATACAGCATATCTGGGATGTGGAATGTTATTTTCTTTCATCATGGCATATACTCTTGGCCTGTAGAAAAACATGTATACAAAATTAGTTAAAGGGAGGAAGACTTCCCAGCACTAACGAACAAATGATGCAAAGAACCAGGAATCTAGACTCCAAATTAACATATATTTAAATTATTTTACTAACTCAGCCAGTTCTTGTCTATCTTAGAGTGTAATAATAATAGTAACAATAGTTTTCCATCACAGATTTGAGCTGCGAGATGTGATCTCCTATGACTGTAGTCCTATCCTAGCACGAGAGGATCTGCTCTGTATGTGAAACACACATTACAGATACCCTGGAATGTTTGTCTGTGACATCCAGATAAAAATTGGCGCAGCAAAAGCTTACATCCGGGTGACCATAAACAGGTGGCATCAAATGTACACTAACACCTCAGACAGCAAGGGATCAAGAATCGGGGGGGGGAGTGTCATGCATAGCATAGGCAGAGAGAACAATTGAACGGGTGACCACAGTTGAGACAATAGTTATGGGAAAATAATGGGTAAACAATGGTGATAGACATATTACCACATAGTCATTATAACCCTAGGCAGGGAACGCAGATAGTGGTGCAACGGAAAAGCAGAGCTCAAGGTTAACCAACTGATAAACAATAACATTCAATATAGTTATGACATCATATGTACAGATGGATCGGTGCTATGCAATGAGATATCGTTGGGGCTTAATTTTCTTGAGTGGGAAAGCAGGTCATTGCTAAGCAGAGTGGGGCATAGAGAACAACCTCCAGTATAAGAATGAAGACGGAAGCAGATTCTGCAGCTCCGAGATGGCTATGTGATACATATTTAATTGGGGTAGTGATATGGTCATACTATCAATCCATACTTCGAAAGGTACAGAAAGACTGGCTAGTGCATGATGACAGCTGTAGAGGCATCAAAACTGCAGGGGCTGGTGTGGATCTACTGTCCTGGTCATGCTGGGCCTCATGTGCCAGGACTATCGAAAAGAAAAAGATGGCCATTTACGTTGGAAAGATGAAGCCATCAGCCTACTGAACCAACCCTTCCTGAATTTTTACATAAACAGAATAAACCTCCGAACAAGAGCTGCAGCTAGAAAATGACCACACTGAAGAATTTGAATTCGTCCTTTTGTCTGGACCAAGAAGTCAACAACACTCACACAACAAATTAAGAGGTTTCACAAAGGAGAGCAGCAACATGCCTCAGCTTCAAAGCTTCAATCACATTCTTCATTAGATAAAACATCAAAGAAAATGCTGGTCATTTAATTATTCATGTTATTCTAACAATGATATATACTGCTATCTGAAATGAGATATCTTACAAAGGTGGTCCTAGTGACAAAAAAAGACAAGATGCGCAATCAGACAGTTTGAAATGATCTTCACAGCCAGTTCAAGACTCTAGTGAAGCAATCTCTCAACTTTTGTGGTTTGGTCATGTCTGCAGAATGAGAGAAGATCAACTATCATAGTGGGATCAAGATGCTGAGTAGCGCATGAGCTATAGCGGTCAGCGACCAATAGCTGACTGCTAGCGACAGGGCCAGCGAATCACAGTTGCCAAGACCATTCTACACCTCCACGCGGTGATCCTGGATAACATGATGCAACAGAGCAGACTGGCTAAGGAGAAGGGATTGAAGAGGGAATGCTAACCCGGTACTCTTCTTCTTCTTCGTCGTACGCTGTCAGACGTCAACCTGTATTTGTTCGAAGAAAGTAGCGGTCATCCTGAGGCTGTCGACACTGCCATAGAGCTTGTCTAGTGTTGAGACTGGTGATGGCCACGTGTGCTTTCTCTGGTCCTCGTATATCGGGCAGTTTTGCAGCAGATGTTCAGCTGTCATTTTCTCTGTACCACAAGTGCATTCTTCAGTGCCACCTATCTTCAGTTTATTGAATAGGTGGTACCTCTGTTGTGGCCTGTGCGGAGTCTGAAGACCACGACCTGCTCTCTTCTGTTCAACTGGTAATAGGCATTATTTTTTGTGTAGCAGTATGTTCTGTTTCCTATTTGGCCCTAATGAGCCTTTTGGACTCTTCGTAGGTCACACTAGGATCTGGTTGTGGTAATCTTGCACCTTCTTTTGCCAGTCTGTCTGCATCCTCGTTGCCATGGATGTTACAGTGGGATGGAACCCACTGTACCACTACTCTTTTTGGTGCGGACTGCTGGCATAGTTGACAGAGTACTGTTCTTAAATCATTAAGTTCAGTATTTTTCTGGCTTTTTAGTGCTGTGACTACGGCCAGGGCATCTGTAAACAGGACTATCTGGCTTTCATTTCTTTCGCCTGTCAGCATTGCTTTTACTGCAGCCTTCAGTGCCTCTGCCTCCGCTCTGAAATTGCTTGAGGATTTTTCAGTTGCTACTGACAGTGTTATTTTTCTACCATTTGGTAGGCTCAGGAATACCCCTGCCCCTCCGTTCTGTCTTGTGTTTGTTATAGAACCGTCGGTGTATGCATGGGTCCAGTCCATGCTTGGGTAGTTTTCCGTTATGTACCTCAGGGTTATGTCTCTTCTTTCTTTTTCAGTTTGGCTGTTCTTGTTTCCAATACCTGGTATATTTTCTACCACCTCCGGAATGATATGCTGCTTCCAGGTGGGTTTGCGTAATGTAGGGATGGGTTTTGGTATTGTTACGGTGTTCATAGGGTCTTCGCTCAACTTTGCTTTGGCTATTTCTACAAAGTTTCTCCGCTTTAGCTTCCCATTTCCAAATCTATTTAGTCTCTGATGCATTGGATGGTCTGTCAGTCTTCTGAGTTTCTGCTTGTTGCTGGGCTCTGCAGTCTCTTCTGTCGGTCATGGATTGCAGATTTGTAATCATTTCAAGTTCTAAAATTGGCGTTGACTTCATGCCTCCTGTTATAACTCTCATGGCTTGGTTTTGAAGTTTGCTAATTTTATCAAAGTTCGCCTTTGCTGCTGTTGTCCATGCCACAATGCCATACTCGAGAACTGGTCTCACTCTTCCAGTGTACAGTTTCTTTAGTATTCTTTCGTCTGCTCCCCAGCTTGTGCTAGCAAGTTTCCTCATGATTGCCATTCTTTGTCTGATTACAACCAGAACATACTCCAGAGTGCCGACTGTGCACACAGCCTTATGAAACTGTTGAACATCATCTTTTTGAATGTCCGGAGCTTACCAGTGTTAGGAAAGATCTTCTTCCTCCGAGGCCAGACACTTTGTATGGAACTAAACATCGGCTTACAAACACTTGCAGATACCACTATATGACATTGTGCCAAAGTCCACAGGTCGCTGGATCAATAACCAACCAACCAAATAACTTTGAAGCTTCTCTGCATCTACTTTATGTACGCTGAATACCTCGTAACCATTTATCTTACTTAGTCACTCCTCTTGTACCCTGGAGTGTTGAGATTTGCTAGATAGAAACTAGAGCATTCTTTCTGATGTCTTCCTCTTGGCCTGGTTCCAGTGTAGTCATCAAACTTAATAGGCTGTCTTATATTGTCATTCAAGTGGACTTAAGGTCATCCTGGGAGTTTCGATGCTTGGTTCTGTGCTTCTAATGACTGCTGTGATAGTTGGCTTGGCTTGGCTTCATTCGTTCTCAATCTCCCGCTACCAAACCCTGACATGGGACTAAGTAGCAAAATGTAGTCCAGAGAACCGAATGTGTTGTCATAATTTACAGCTTGACCGTGATATTTGCACTTTTTGGTCCAACACATCTGACTTCAGCAAGCATTTTTTGAGTACCGGGTTACAAACTACTTGGGAGTCACATTTGATCGGCGCATGACATGGAAAAGTCAGATCAAGAGAAACCGAATGAGAGCCAGACAAAGAATGGCAATCATGAGGAAACTTGCTGGCACAAGCTGGGGAGCAGACGAAAGAATACTAAAGAAACAGGGCTTTGCAGGTAGCAGGAGGTAATCCGGAGAACGGAATGCGTTTATGTCGCTAGTTTACAGCTTGACTGCAATATTTGCACCTTTCAGTCTGACACATCCGTCTTCGGTGGCACAGATTATACTAAAACATGGATGACAGATGATACTGAAACATGGATTACAGATTATACTGAAACATGGATTACAGATTATTCCTGAAAAATGGATTACAGATGATACTGATGCCTGGTAATTCTTACCTGCTCTGTAAGGTATACTGCATTTCCAGATCATTGACAATAAAAGGGTTGCGTAAATTTTTGTAGGCTATAGCTTTCTCTAGTGGGAAGCCATGGGAGAAAAATGAAACGAACCCATTGACTTCTGGCCATTCCTCAACTGGTTTGTTCAAGATGGTGTCCTCGTCAAACACAAGAACCTGGGAAAAGAGACGCCGTCACAGAACGGCATGTCACATTTCACTTGGGAGGATACATTCTTTATGTTTTGGTTATGAAAAAAATAGGAGAGAAAAAAAGGCCCATCCTGATTTCTCACCAAGTAGCACAGATCCACTGGTACACTTCTTCAACTTAGGCGTTCTTCCTGAAAAAGGACGTATGTGACATTCTGTCATAGTTTATAGCGAGGCTGCAATATATGCGCCTTTCAACTCGACTCATTCGATTTCAGTCTGTTTCCATGACCGCTACCTGGAGATGGAATAGTGTCTTGGTCAATTATGGGTCACTGACCCTGATGCAAGGCAGCCAACTATGAGTTGCCTTGCTGCTGTCAGCTCATTCGCTGCTGCATAAAAGGCCTAACTGGTATATGAGGACTGACAAAAACGTATCCAACCTTCTTAGTCGACCTGTACTTCTACAGGGGCAGATGCCACTGTGCAGGTCCCAGCTCTGGTATAAGCTGGATGTAGCCGGGAGAAGGGTTTCCTGCGGGGGGGGGGCGGCGGGGGGGGGGGGGGGGTGTGGAGACGCGCGCTTAAGGCTCGAGCAGCTTATTACTCTGCTGCATTGGGACAAGTGCCTCGTAGTGTGGTTAACCGATGTACATCTCCAGCTTAATAGACTCAAACACTAGATCAAAGTAGGCCTGCAGCTTGTTAGGCACCATCTATGCTGCTCTAAACAAACCACCTAACCATGGCCGGTGTTATATCATGCCATACAGTTAGTCGCCTTTTACAAATGCTTTCTGTGGTGCTGTTGTTGTTGTTTGAGAATGCACACAATGAGTAGGTCTACTCTTTTGTGCGCCCTGAAAAAGGACGTTAAGTGGTGGGTTGCAGTAGCTTTCCTCACATTCCAAGCGTGTTGATGATGGTAGACTGGGGTCCCCAGGCGGTTGTGCTATGCTTGGCTTCATATGCATGTCGCTCACTACTACTGGGATCACGTCGATCCCTCAAATCATTATCCAGGCTGCCATGAAAACAGCCCGTTTCCAGGGACAGCTACGAGGAAGCCGAGTTGATAGTCTTGGCCAGTATATTTTGCCTGACCCTGACTAACATGTCTGATCAGTGTGTTGTGCCTGAAGGTGTTCACAATGGGTACCGATAGTTCAGTTTCTTGCTAACCACCATTTGAACTGTCCCTAGTGACACAGCAAATTCCTCTGCTAGCAAACGTAAGCTCCAGCGACGGTCCACCCAAATTGCTGCATCAATTTTGGCGATGGCATCTTCTGACACAACAATATGCGCTTGACCTGGTCTCAGAAGATCTTTTGTTAACTCATGTCCTTCTTTAAACATCGTTGTCTAGTTCTTCACTATTGTCTTTGACACACTTTTGTCACCATACACTGCACACATTCTGCGATGAATGTCAACTGGTCGACATCCTTCAGCTGTTAGAAACCGAATCACTGCTCGATGATTAACCCCTTGCACGTGGACCGTAGACCTGCATAAGCTGGTCATAATGCATTCTGATTAAATGGCCAACCAACTTGGTTTGTTGTGTGCCAATGTGGGCACTAATTTGGTTTGTCTCCACTATCTGCCCCAGCGTTTGTTCACTATCGAAGCTAAATTTAAGAGCTGCTCTGAAAGTAATGTTGCTCATTTTCTTTCTAATTCCAGAATTAAGGTAACATTACCAGGAAACCACTGTTCTGGAATCTTCAGGGCAAGAGAAGAAGGTGCAGACAGTAACACTCATGAGGAAGGGAAGTCGAGACAAACCACGTGAGTGGAGCTGGAAATGATGGCACATGATAGGAAGACTGCAATTATTTGTTGAGGATATATGCTCCACAGGTAGTTAAAAGGCTTTGGCAGACTGATTTGATGTCAAAATAAAATATAACATCGGGATGCTGTTCCAAGAAACATATCTAGTCCCACTGTAGGATCTTTGGAAACGAAAAGGCAGATGAGCTCGCAAAAGCCGGGAAGTGGTGGTACACAGACTCGCCATCCACAGAGCTATAATGAAGGAAAGACACACTTCAAATGATCCATGAAGACAGATTGGAGAGGCCAGCACAAAATATACAAGCCAGAAAATGACAGCATAGACAAACTTGGCAGAGATGGGCAGACAAAGATGTTCAGACTCAGAAAGGTGCATTGCAGACTCAAGGTCCACCTCCACAAAATGGGTCTAAGAGATACCATCACGTGCGATTGTGGAGCACCCAAGCAAACATCAGAACATATCCTGCAGGACTGTCCCACTTATACAGACCAAAGAGAGGCATTCTAGCCCGGGGGAGCGACCATGCTCAAAAAGCTGTGTGGGACCAGCGTGAACCTCACTGGGCTAGAAGCACAGCATCAGTTGATTGAAGTAAAAGAATATTGCAAGTGTTTGCATAATGGCTTTTTGCAGAGGGAACTATAGTGGTATTTTTTGTGTGTTCGCCTTATTTCTCTATTCCCGAAGGCGGTGTGCGTTGCACTATGTTTTATTTTGCATCCGTTGGCCCAGTGCATCCAACTTCAGCATGTGTTTTATTTAAGAGTCTGCTTCCTCCTGCGTTTTCTAAGGGTCTGTTTCTCTGGGGTAATGGCCGGTGCTGTGATTGGGGATCAAACCCATCACCTTTAAGTTGTGAACCATGTCACTTATCCACTAGCCCACCCCCAAAAAAAGGTGAAAAGAATTAATTAATCAATCAATCAACCAAGCCATGTTCATCTCCATATGGAGCACAGGTCTTTAACAAATACACACCATGTTAACAAATATTGACGGTGTATATCTGTGGCGGAACAGGCAGAAAACGATCACGAAGACTACCCATCACGCTTGCAACATGGAATGTCCGCACGCTACTGGATAACACCAAAGCAAACAGACCCGAACGACGGACAGCACTGATCGCCAGGGAACTGGCTAGATACAACATCTGCATAGCTGCCCTGAGCGAGACACGACTGGCAGAGAAAGGGCAGATCACAGAAGAAGGCGCTGGTTATACTTTCTTCTGGAGCGGCCGCAGCAAAGAAGAACGCCGTGAAGCTGGAGTTGGCTTTGCCATCAAGATCAACATGGTCGACAAGCTCACAAGCATGCCCAGAGGAATTAATGACCGCCTGATTGCACTGCGTCTCCCTCTAATAGGAGGGCGCCATGCAACACTCATCAGTGCATATGCACCCACAATGACAAATCCTCAGGAAACAAAAGATAAGTTTTATGAGGACCTTGAGGCGCTCATCGCTGCAGTCCCCAAATCTGACAAACTGGTCATCCTCAGTGATTTTAACGCTAGGGTTGGCACAGACCATACAGCCTGGGAGGGGGCCATTGGCAGACATGGTATCGGAAAATGTAATAGTAACGGACTGCTCCTTCTGAGGACATGTGCCGCAAATGAACTACTCATTACAAACACAGCTTTCCGACTACCTGTCCGAAATAGAACCACATGGATGCACCCAAGGTCCCGCCACTGGCACCTCATTGACTACATTATCATCAGACGTAGGGATCGAGCGGATGCTATGGTAACGAAGAGCATGTGTGGTGCAGAATGTTGGACCGACCATCGACTTGTCATTGCCAAGCTAAACTTCAAGATCCAGCCCAAAATGCGCCCCCAGGGAAAGAAACCACCTAGGAGGCTAAATGTCTCTCAGCTGAAATACGAACCCACGAGAGGAGGCTTCCAGGAAGAACTTGAGGGCAGACTATCTGAGCTTCGTTTTGAAAAGAATGACATCGAAGAGAACTGGGCATCACTGAGAAACACACTCTACGACACAGCTGTTAAACACATTGGCCCACTCACGCGCAAGCATAAGGACTGGTTTGATGAGAACGATCTGGAAATACAGGGCCTTCTCGATGCAAAACATGAAGCGCACAGGGAATACCAGAGGGACACACAATCTCCGGCAGCAAAAGTTGCCTTCAATACTGCTCGCAAAGCTGTCCAGACCAGGCTTAGAGAGATGCAAGACTCTTGGCTCAGCAAAAGAGCTGACGAAATTGAGATGTTCGCCGAGCGTCATGACACCAAACGGTTTTACGAGGCACTGAAAGCTCTCTACGGCCCGCAGCCCTCTAGTAATACTCCAGTTCGCAGTGCGGATGGGGTACTGCTAACAGATAAGGTTCAGATTCTAGACAGATGGGCAGACCACTTCTGCAAAATACTAAACTACCCATCGTCCATAAATGAAGAGGCCATCCGGCGAATGCCGCAGGTGGAACTGAACCTGGCGTTGGATGAAGTCATTACTGAGGAGGAAGTCGACAGGGCAATCAGTTCACTATCTATAGGAAAAGCTCCAGGAGCTGATGCAATACCAGCAGAGATATATAAAACAGCTGGCCCATCCCTCACCAGAAGGATCACTGAACTCTTCTGTCACATGTGGGCTGAAGGTAAAATTCCGCAGGAGCTAAAGGACGCCTCAATCGTTCACCTGTACAAAAGAAAAGGCAACCGTCAGGAATGTGACAATCATCGTGGAATATCTCTACTCTCCGTAGCAGGCAAGATCCTAGCGCGCTTACTGCTAAACAGGCTCAACAAACACCTTGAACAAAGCCACCACCTCCCAGAAAGCCAATGTGGATTCAGAGCCGGAAGAGGAACAATGGACATGATTTTTGCCGCTCACCAAGTACAAGAGAAATGTCGAGAACAAAATCAGGCCTTGTACACCACATTTATTGATTTGACAAAGGCATTTGATACAGTAAACAGAGGAGGGCTGTGGATGATAATGTCTAAGTTTGGCTGCCCCAACAAGTTCATAACAATGGTGAAACAGCTACACGAAGGCATGTGTGCTCGTGTACTGGACAGCGGTGCAATCTCTAAAACGTTTCTAGTATCAAACGGAGTAAAACAAGGATGTGTACTCGCCCCGACTTTGTTCAGCATGATGTTCGCGGCCACGATGACAGACGCCTTCAGATCATTGGAGCTTGGAATACCCATAAAGTACCGCACAGATGGCAAGTTACTCAATTCCAGAAGAATGAAGGCCAAAACCAAAGTGGCTGGCGATATAATCAGGGAACTTGTATTTGCTGACGACTGCGCTCTAATGAGCAACTCAGAACTGAACATGCAGGTTGGAATGGACCAGTTTCTCTGCCGCATGCAAAAATTTTGGCCTGACCATAAATGCCAAAAAAACAGAGGTCATGTACCAACCAGCACCAGGCATGCCGTACACAAAACCAGAGACTACAGTCAGCGGGCAGACGCTGAATGCCGTAGACAAATTCACATATCTGGGCAGCACTCTGTCGAGATCTGTCAGCCTAGACGATGAGGTGGCAAGCAGAATAGCAAAGGCCAGCACAGCCTTTGGTAGAATGCGCTCGATGGTCTGGGCACGTCGTGGCATCAGCGTCAAGACCAAACTCAAAGTCTACCGTGCAACCATCATTCCAACCCTACTATACGCTTGCGAAAGCTGGACTGTATACTCTGGACATGCAAGGAGGTTAAACCACTTCCACACAGGTTGCCTGAGGCGAATATTCCACATCCGATGGCAAGATCGTGTCACTGACATCGAGGTTCTCTCGAGGGCTAACATGCCCAGCATCCATGCACTGCTAGAAAAAGCACGACTAGGATGGGCCGGACACCTCGTCCGTATGTCAGACGAGCGGCTGCCAAAGAAGCTTCTCTACGGCGAGCTGAGAGAGGGATGGCGCGAGAGAGGGCGCCCAAAGAAACGTTTTAAAGACGGTCTGAAGGACTCACTAAAAAGTTGCCAGATAGACATCGACACCTGGGAATGTCTTGCGCAAAACAGATCTGACTGGAGAAGCGCAGTCAAATCGGGTGTAGCTGCCGGTGAAGATGACCGTGTTGTGAAAGCCCAGAACAGACGAGAGACGCGGAAATCCCGAGCAGCGGGAACACCATCCCCTTCTACAAACCTCGTGTGCCCGATATGTAGCAGATATTTTCGTGCTCGCATTGGCCTGTTCAGCCACATGCGCACCCACACCCAACAGGGAAATCTGTGACAAGGATGATGTCGGCGGTCCTCATCGACAACGATGGACAGCTATTATATCTGTGGCTTAAAGTCACTACAGGATGGAGTAGCCAGCCCCATGCCCAACTCTTCTTAGTCACCCCTTTTGATGTGCCTGACAAGTTACATTCTTTGCTCTCCTTTCAGACTTTGGTAACACTCGGAAAATGAATGAATGATCTAGGACAAATTAAACACATTTCTTTACCTGAAGTCTTTCAAAGTTGTCTACTAGCCTGCGAATGATTTCATTCATTGGTTTGGATTTTGACTTTTTAGCCATTGCACAGATGCCAAGCACAACTTTTCTGTTCTGTGAAGAAAAAAAAAAATGGTATGTCAATTTTATGAACTGTCATACAACTTTGTTGCCATTCCTGGGGTAGTCGAGGGGTTTTTAGACTGAGGACTACAGGCCACTTCATCACTGTCGTCAATACGTCATGTGCCGGCTATGTTTGTTTATTTCACCCCCAAAATGGAAAACAACATATGCCTTAGCTGGGATTCAATCAACTGACCTCCTTATTGGCAGACAGGAATCAAGGCCATTCAGGCACGAGCTTATGAGCAACGATAAAATACCATGAGCACATTTCTTCTTTTTCGACATTCATGCTGAAAAGGACATTTGTGTCATTTTTTTGCAACGAAACTGCGATATCTGCACCTTTTGGCCTGACACATTTGATTTCAGCTTGATTTTTTTAGGGCTGGGTTTGCCTTCCCTCTGCAATCCCTATCCCTTGTCCATGACTAATGCAGTCTGTTTCCAGATCCGCCATGTGATGACAGTATAGGGTCTTGTCTGCTATAATTTGCTGACCCTGATGCAAGCAACCAGCTATGAGTACATTTCACATCTTTTACCTGAGGTTTGCTCTCCTTATTCTTCTACATTCATTCTCAATCTCCCACTACCAAGCCCGAACAGGGCTTTGCAAGCAGCAGAATGTAGTCTGGAGAACGGAATGCGTTGTGTCACTAGTTTACAGCTTGAATGCACTGTGACATTTGCACTTTTCGTTCCCACACATCCGTCTTCGGCATAGAGTTTTGCTAATTTTCTTCACTCTTTGCACTTTGTCAATCCACCTTGACCACTTTGTTGAATAGACAGGCCATGGGAAACACCAGCGCGAGAGGTATACAGACATCTGCCAAGTCTAAACCATACAATACAATACAACATTCTCGACTCTAGTCCGACAGGTGTTCCATATGCGAGGTAGTCAACAGTGTCCTGTTTGCAGTTCGATCCTTCGCCGTGTCGTACCATTTCGGACCTAGGTCTTTCAACAGACCATCTCGCCATCGCATGGGCAGGTGACCATGTGGTTGTGTATAATTATATGGCCACCAAAAGGTACATCTGTTATCTGGCGTGCGCACCACGTGGCCAGCCCAGTGGTATTTGAGAGACAATGCAGTCTCCACGAGGTCTTGAAATATACTGCATTCTCTGATTTCAGCATTGTGGATTCAATCTCTAATCAAGATCCAGAGGATGCGTCTTTCCATCGATCACTGGATAATGCATGGTTTCTCTGCATCCGTGTTGTGTAGATTCCACACTTCACATCCGTAGATCATGTCTGGTATGACCGCAGAATTGAAAAGGTGTTCCCTTGCAATGGTGTCTTTCAGATGCAGGAGTATAGGCTTCATGGTATTGAAGCTAGACCAGGCTGCAGTTCTTAATCTGAAAATCTTCCGGTCTAGGGTGTGGGTAGCCTTTATTTAAAACCATAATGACAGCATAAATCAACTCACAAGGATGGATCAAAAGCATAATTCTCCATAAAATCTCAGTTTTCTAAAAATAGGCATTTGTGACCTATTTAGCTCTTTCAGGACAGATGACCGATATATCATACTCTGCTTTAAACCCCAGAGGACCATTAACCGATAAATCGGATTTTGTTTTGTAGAGTCATGATTCGGGTTTTGTGTTTACCAAACTACTTAAAAATTACAACAAGAACTAGAACAGCTTCCGTTCGTGACATTTGAGTCAAGCCACATGTGTTTTGGTACTGAATGAGTGATATATTTTCGTTTTGAAGTAGCTACTGTGTTGTTGATTCCTAAAAAATAATGGCAATGTCCACTGCTTCTACTAGACCATTTTTGGAGATAAATGCATTAAATAAACAGTGTTTTGAGGGACTTTGGATACTATTCTGCAAAATTACCAGACAAATTGAAATCAATAATTTAGTCAAAAAGGATGGTGAGTTACAATATTTTGACTTATTTACAATATTTTGACATAAATTATCTACCCTTAAAATGTTTTTTTGTGCAACATAATTATTTTTTCAAATAATGAAATATCAGCAATTTACAGATATTTTCATTTTCTATACCCATTTTTCTTTACAATGATATATAATGAGTACTATATTTGTCTATGCTATGGTGTGTAATAGTCAGTTGTAAAAGGGATGCACTGAAATTTTGCTACAGCTGAAAATTAATTTGGTCCAAACCTAAAAAGAATAAGTCCTGAAAGAGTTAATGACATCCTCTTATATACAAAAAGAAAGTCGGATGGGAGTCTTTCTGACAAACCTCCAGACCGCAAGGTAGAAGAGAGAGAATAAGAAAGAAGATGTGGTTCGCATCACTCCATAGGTAAAAAATTGTCACCGTACAAGATTGAATGATGTTCGTTTGAGTAAATCAGCCCAAGTGTGTATCCTGAGACTTCTTATTGGAGAGAAATGCAGCCTAATATGCATGTTGTGAAAGGCAACAAAGAAGGCTTTTGAATGTGCATGGGACTGGAAACGTGGAAATTAAAATATCACAGACACTACTCCTACAAGATCAGGGAGTCCAAAAGTAGCCATAATATTTTGTACTATGGCTCACCTGATTTCATTATTTGCAGCAGTGATTTATAGCAAGTGTTTACATGAGGCTGCCAGCCCCATTCACAGCCCTCTTTAGTCACCAGTTACGAGATGTAAGGAAGGAAATGGTTGTCCCAATCTGTCTGCCTCAGAAACCACTTGAGTGGGTGAAGATATTAAATATGGATAGAAACGGCTTATCAAAGCCAGATACATGACCAAATGGGAAACCGAACATACTGGTTACACCAAAAACGATGCCTATTACCAGTTGAACCGAAGAGAGCAAGTCGTTGTCTTCAGACTTCGCACTGGCCACAACAGACTGAGGTACCACCTATTCAACAAATTGAAGATAGGTGGTACCGACGAATGCCCGTGCGGTACCGGTAAAATGACCGCTGAACATCTGCTGCAGAACTGCCCGACATACGAGGATCAGAGAGAGCAGATGTGGCCATCACCAGTGGAACTGCAAGACAAGCTCTATGGCAGCGGCGACAGCCTCAGGATGACCGCCGCTTTTTTCGAAAAAATAATGGTTACTGTCTGACTGCGTACGAAGAAGAAATATGGATAGTTGAGGCATGTTGAAATTAGTCAATGGTCTGGACTGAACACGCAGTGAATAAGATGACAGCAGTTACTGATTCATAGGTTAATCAGGGTCAGCAAACCAGAACTGATAAAGACCCTATTCCACCTCCAATTGACAGTCCTAGAAGCAGACAAAAAATAGGAATGGAAGATAATGCAGGTAAAGTGAGCATATTGAGGTAGCAGCAACAAATTTGAATTTAACATCAAATACAGGTTGAGGATGGACGGCAGTCTGAAATGATTGAGAAGTGTACTCAACCAGCCAGCTATAGAAAGCCTCAAAATCCATATAATTCATCCTTTTCTGGAAGAGATTGAGAACATATGGGTCTGGTCAGAGTGCATCATTGTTCTTTCTGAATAATATTATGCAACATGATACTTAGGAGTCAAAAAATTAAAGCGCAAAACACAGTAGAAGTTTAAGTCCTGCAAGTGTTAAGCATCATCTGGTGTCTCAAGGGAGGTGAGATTTCTTATGTTTTTCACTTGAATTTGAAGATTCACCCATTATTGAGAATGAGGGAGTTGAGTTTCTGCAATTGATTTTTTGGAGGTAGATCTATTTAGTTTGTTCACGTAGATACAATAATTATAATTATAGTCGAAGTGACAGACATAGCCATTACGGTAAACATCGGTAGTAGGCCTAGTGCGGTTTTCTGCAAATTTTCATTTTTATCCTAACAAAGAGACGCCACTACCGGGTGGGTCTATTTGTTTGTGCTATTTTTCACCACCATCACCTTCATCTACTTGTATCTCCGAAACTACACACAATAACAACAACAAATTCTTCTCAGTATCCATACCATCAAATATTTTCTGAAAGGGACAGAGCACCATTATTGAGTCTGCTGGCCGGAGTGCATCGATGTGGTTTGTGAATAACATAACATAAGACTTACACTGTCTTCATCATCAAAGTTCATGGCCGCCAACAGCTTCTGCTGCAATTGGACACTCAAATGCTTTGGTGGAGCTTGGGTCCGTTTGTCAATAGGTGACACATGGAATCGTCCTCGATCCTGAAATGTTGTTTAAAAGTAAAATTAAAAGTTGAAAAACATGTCAACATTACCTTAATATTTGTTTGTTGACTGCCATACCTTCTTTGGCCGTGGAGACTGGCCTTATCTAATGAGATGACTGTACTTTTGTCTCAGGGTCATAACCATAGAGCGAGGACTTGTCACCGATTACGATTTCTTTCATGAAGCCTGGGTCAGCATTGGCGCATTCCAACATGATACGAACAACCTAGGTAGTTTTCCCTCTGTTCGTCAGTGAACATATACGCCGCATCCCAAGATCACCAGTCAAAATTGATTGCACTAAATAAAATACAACATTGGATTGCCGACTCAAAAAACAGATTTAGTTCTACAGTGAATTCTGGCCCCCTGCGGGATCCCTGGAAACGAGAAAGCAGATGAGCTCGCAAAAGCTGGAGTGGCAGCACACAGACTCCCCATCCACAGAGCTATAAAGAAGCAAAGGCACTCATCAAACGATCTATGAGAACAGAATGGAGAGACCAGCACAAAGAATACAAGTCAGAAAATGACAGCATAGACAAACTTGGCAGAGATGGGCAGATAAAGATCTTTAGACTCAGAACGGTGTCGGCTAGTGGTTAAGTGACACGGCTCACGAGCCGAAGGTGCTGGGTTCAATCCCTATCACAGCACCAGCCGTTACCCCGGGGAAGCAAACCCTTAGAAAATGCAGGAGGAAGCAGACCCTTACATAAAATGCATGCTAAAGTCGGATGCACTGGGCTGACAGGTGCAAAATAAAAACCACAGTGCAACGCACACCGCCTTGGGGAATAGAGAAATAAGGCAAAGGCAAAAAAAAAGACATTACAGACTCAAGGCATACCTCCACAGAATGGATCTCAGAGACACCGGCACGTGCGATTATAGAACACCCAAGCAAACATCAGAATATATTCTGCAGGTCTGCCTGACCTATGCAGGACAAAGACAGGCAGTCTGGCCTGGGGGAGCGACCATGCTTGAGAAGCTGTGGGGGACCGGTGAAGACCTGAAAGGCAGTCTTCTTTATAAACCTCCCCAGTTTAGAAGCATAGTATCAGTTGATAGATAAAGAAGATTGAACTGAACTGTACGAAATTGTCATTTCCCTCTCAAACTCTCTAATTGTTATTTGATGATCTTCCATCACTAACTGTCGCACTTCCTCTATTTCTCTGAATATAGGCTTGATAACAGCCTTTCTAATTATTCGTCGCTCCAAATTGACATGTGGCCATCTTTGAAACGACGATACCATTCATAATCTGCTTAGAACTCCTTATTTTGTTGATAAAAGTCATATCTATTTTCTCAATAGTCTCCAATTGCATGTCATCAAGTTTTTGACTAAATTTAATTATAATTCTGGGCTCAGCACGTTTGGTCATTTTGTCTCGAAATGCAAATATGGTGAGTATAGTGCACCTTTCACGACAGCCTGGCAGCAACTCGGGAAGGCGTTAACAGTCTGGATACAGACACATGTATGTTTAGAAGATACGAAGGTATACTGCCATGATCGCTCACCCCAGGACAGTTATGGTTTGCTAAAAAAAATATAAGGGCGTTATTTTTTTTATCAGACCACATTATGAACGATACTGAGCACCTATCGGTCTACTAAGAATGCAGGCCCATCAGCTATACCTAACATAAAACAAGCATACCTATCTAATCATAAACTGGACAGACATCAACAATATCTGGAAAATGAAAATGTCAGAAACCTGGAAACCACTACCACAAAAAAAACAACTCGTCAATAGCTAACTCAACATGAGCATCAACAAATATATATATATATATATATCCATCAAATACATATATCCGTCTCCTGTAGTCTATCCTATTTTTCATACATTGTAAATCAACAATGACTAAGTACTTCAAGTCTATAATTATAAAAGTTAGAGACTGAACATAAGCTACAATGGGCTAACTTAAGGATCACACTGGCTATTTAAGTGCACTTTGAAAAAACACAAATATTAAGTGGGGGTGTACTTTATATTGCAGAAGAAATGGGATGTGATTTGTTGATACTTAACGTCTTTATACTGGTTTAGAAGACTCGACATAATCTGTATACAGCCAGTTTCTTGGAGGGTGGTTTTTACTGATGTGCGAGTCCATCTTAATTGACTCAAAACACTAGAGCTAAGTAGACCTACAGCCAGTTAGGCGCTATCTATAGCTGATCTTAACAAACCACCCGGGGAAAGGCACAAATAACTTGGGTAGATTTTAAATTCAAATTTTGTCCGGGCAGCGGTCGTCAAGACTACTCTTTTTTGATTTGAAACAGCCAAGGAGTTTTTAACATACTCGACACTGAACGGGGAGTCCGATCTCACTACCTAGAGATCAGGGGGATTTTTACAAAAGATATACGTGAAAAAATCTCGGTGTCCGCTGTGATTTGAACACACGATCTCCAGCACCCGAGGTGGATACCTTACCCCGAGACCACTGAATTCCCCCCTTAGTGATTGATTTTCTATGTACTTAGTGATGTACTGGGGATAATTTGGAAAGTGATTAAGCTTACTTTGGGACATGATTAACACAGTAGCTACCATGAGACGCAGGGAAAAGGAGACTAAGGTTCAGTCTGGCAATACATACTGATCAGACAATATTAGGGTCAGGTGAAGATAAATCACTTCTATGCAGTTCTGCCTGGAAATAGGCTGTTTCATAGCAGTCTAACAAAATGGGGATTGATGTGATTCCCTAGTAATGAGCGACATGCAGATGAAGCCAAGCATAGCACAGTCGCCTGGAGGACCCCGGTACATCTTCATCAGCATGTTCGGAATGTGAGGAAAGCTACTGCAACCCGACACTAAACGCCATTTTCAGGACACACAAACGAGTAAATATGCTCATTGCGGGTAGACAAGCAACAAATAGTTGAAGCTTTCAAATTAAGAAAGGGGAGGCATAGCCTACTAGCTAGTGGCCCAACTCACAAACTAACACTTGCATGTGTTCGG
Organism: Ariolimax columbianus; assembly: GCA_036924085.1. Taxonomy (NCBI): domain Eukaryota; kingdom Metazoa; phylum Mollusca; class Gastropoda; order Stylommatophora; family Arionidae; genus Ariolimax; species Ariolimax columbianus. Next base: position 66,092,992 of record JAVGWX010000012.1, read on the forward strand.
ATTCCTGAGTCGACAAGGCCATATCTTTATGGAAAGTTTTTTAAATGCGTATTGAAGTCAGATTTACCAGGCCTTAAAGAAGAGGCAAACATCAACAGCAAACAAAACAACAAAAACTAAAAGTCAAGAATGAAAATTTTGTAGTAACTAGGTGCTAATGAATGGGAGACAGTGAAGTGACAAAAACATAACATTTGTATTATTATGTAATAATAATAATGTTCGCTTAGGCACCAAAGACCCGTTGCGACGATCGACCACTAACAAGTCCAACTACTGAGGATTGTTCATGCAGAGTGTGTCGACCAAAATCCGTAGACTCCCCAGGTGGAGTCCAGTACTCCACAGCCTCGAGATGAGGGCCATGAGGAGTGTCTGTTGAACCAATGTTTGTGTCAGCTTTCCTTGTATGTCCGTGTCTGACTCACTTCTTCGCGTTCTGCCCCAGTGGCCTCTGGATTGTGACCGCCTTCGGGTCAGCGTGACTTGCCGTGATTAGAATACGGGGTTGAGAGAGGTATGGTGTAACCTCCGGTGAGAGGGGAAAGGGGGAGGGGGGGGAGAAGGGATGAGGAAGTCAGCTTCAGTCCAACCAGGAAGGCCCTTGAGTAGTGAAAACCTGCGCTGAATTCTGTGGCGCAGTCAAGCAGACCGTTCAACGCCATCGTGGACTGTTTTCTTACGGTTTAAGCCAGGCACAGCCGCAGCAAGATGCATCAAAACAGGATAACCGAACGAAAGCACATGAATTCCACAGAATAAAAGTCCTTGATTTAACCTGGTGAAGAGTCCTGAATTATAATCCGAACAAGAACTAGCAAACAACAGAAAACAGACACAAACATCGGAGCGAGTCGAGAGCGCAGTTAGTTAGGCGCAGCCATCTTACTTTTTCATTATGTAATAGCAAAGGTAAAATTTGTACAAAAACAGACACTGCTATCAGGGGTCACTATACTAAGCCTCAGATCTGTATTGAGGTTCCCTGTTCTTACTAATTATCATTCCCTAACAGTAAGACATGTCCACATTCACAGCTAAGTCGAATGGGGTGTGTTCATAACAGCGATTGTAGTTGTGGAGACAGGCAAAAAGATTGAACCACTTTCACACAACCAGCCTGAGACGCATACTCTGCCTCCATTAGCAGAACCATGTCCCTGACACTGAAGTCCTAAAATGAGCAACATGCCAAGCATCCATGCATAACAGCAGGCAGCACAGCTGAGATGCGCTGGACACCTTGTGCGCATGCCGAACACAAGACTGCCGAAGAGACTTCTGTACAGTGAGTTTAGGAAAGGCTGGCGAAAAGGAGGTCGTCCAAAAAAGTGATTTAAGTACAGCCTGAAGGAAACACTAAGATGCTGTCACATAGATGAAGATAACTGGGAGAGCATTGCGGGAAAACAGATCGGTCTGCAGAAATGCAGCAATGTGGACACTGCTGAAGGAGAAAGTCACTGTTTGAAGACAGCGTGAACCAAACGCCAAATCCGGAAGGAAAGAACAACTAAGCCACCCTCACTGGCAGCAGAAGACATAGTGTGTAAACCAAGTAATATAAAATTTTGTGTTCACATTGAACTGATAAGCCACATGAGGTCCAGCAAACACTTCACCAAAACAGAACACATACAACAAAGATGATGATGGTGGTCATCATCGACAATGATGGACAGATATCATCAGTTGTTGTGGAAGTCACTTTTACTGAGTTAATTCTTCTTCTTCTTCTTCTTCGTACGCAGTCAGACAGTAACCATTATTTTTTCGAAAAAAGCGGCGGTCATCCTGAGGCTGTCGACACTGCCATAGAGCTTGTCTTGTGGTTCCACTGGTGATGGCCACATCTGCTCTCTCTGATCCTCGTATGTCGGGCAGTTCTGCAACAGATGATCAGCGGTCATTTTCCCGGTACCACACGGGCATTCGTCGGTACCACCTATCTTCAATTTGTTGAATAGGTGGTACCTCAGTCTATTGTGGCCAGTGCGAAGTCTGAAGACAACGACCTGCTCTCTTCTGTTCAACTGGTAATAGGCATCGTTTTTGATGTAGCCGGTATGTTCAGTTTCCCATTTGGTCAGTACTGAGTTAATTCAACTCTTGATGTTCCTTTAGTGGCTCTTCTTACATACCGAGGCGTACTCGAGAAGGTGAACCGAGGTCCACCTGGCCATAGTGCAATGTGAGGTTCCTCAGTAAGCTCACCACTATGGGGATTACAGTGTTGATCCCCACTTTGTTGGCCAGACTACAATAACACAGAGAGAGCATTTGTTGACGTGATGTGGGGCCTTGATCAGTATGCTTCACATTACCCTGATGTAACACTTGGCTTCCCCTGATAACAGAGCTTAAATGGAGTAGCGTAGCTGTGAAAAGCGAGTGCCCTAACATTCTTGAATGCAGATTCTCAACAAGTATGTTAAAGTGCCCTAAGCAATTTATTTTTAAAAAGCTGTAAGTGAAGGTAGTTTGTTGCTGGCCTTAAAGGCACCATCAGACATGACGGTCACTCATTGCTTTGTTTTGCTGTTCATTGACGACCAAGAAATCTAAGAAAAAGATCAATTTCTTACCTGCAGTTTCGGCAGAAATCCAGGAAAAGAAAACCAAGGTTTCCTTTCTGTGTTATCCTTTGGTGTCCTAAATGAGAAAACTGGGGCACCATTCTTCTTCTTTGATTTCTTGTCCACTGCACCTTCTTTTGGAGGCTGTGAGTGATCTTTGCCCTTACTTGCCATTGTGTGTATTAAATGTTTGACGATGACAGCATATCAATACGCCACATTAGCCATTAAGTCAATGCATTGAAAAATGCCTGGAACTCATATATCTATGTGCTTAGCTGATAAAAAGTTTGATAATGATCACATTCAGAGCTCACAAATTTATATCTATAGTTTTTGTTTAATAATAAGCTTTCTTGTCCTCTAGTTCAACAACAAATCTAAGAAAAACAATTGCAAGTGTTACATTCTTTTTATTTTTATTTCCTCCTTTCCTATAGGAAGCATAGGTCAACCACTCCAAAAAAAAGCATGCATGCATTCTTCTAGTGGTGATTTACATAGCTACTCATTTCTTCTTCTTCTTCTTCGTACGCTGTCAGACGTCAACCTGTATTTGTTCGAAGAAAGCAGCTGTCATCCTGAGGCTGTCGACACTGCCATAGAGCTTGTCTAGTGTTGCCACTGGTGATGGCCATATGTGCTTTCTCTGGTCCTCGTATGTCGGGCAGTTTTGCAGCAGATGTTCAGCGGTCATTTTCCCTGTACCACAAGTGCATTCGTCAGTGCCACCTATCTTCAGTTTATTGAATAGGTGGTACCTCAGTCTGTTGTGGTCTGTGCGGAGTCTGAAGACCACGACCTGCTCTCTTCTGTTCAACTGGTAATAGGCATCGTTTTTTGTGTAGCCAGTATGTTCTGTTTCCCATTTGGCCATGTATCTGGCCCTAATAAGCCTTTTGTTATTTTTCTACCATTTGGTAGGCTCAGGAATACCCCTGCCCCTCCATTCTGTGTTGTGTTTGTTACAGAACCGTCGGTGTATGCATGGGTCCAGTCCATGCTTGGGTAGTTTTCCGTTATGTACCTCAGGGTTATGTCTCTTCTTTCTTTTTCAGACTGGCTGTTCTTGTTTCCAATACCTGGTATATTTTCTACCACCTCCGGAATGATATGCTGTTTCCATGTGGGTTTGCGTACAGTAGGGATGGGCTTTGGTGTTGTTACGGTGTTCATAGGGTCTTCGCTCATCTTTGCTTTGGCTATTTCTGCAAAGTTTCTCCGCTTTAGTTTCCCATTTCTAAATCTATTTAGTCTCTGATGCATTGGATGGTCTGTCAGTCTTCTGAGTTTCTCTGCTTGCTGTTGGGCTCTGCAGTCTCTTCTGTGTGGGTGACAGTAACCCCCCTCCCCCTCGGGTACTCCTTGCTCCAGTGTCACCTTTTTGCTCATCTGCCCTTGTACTTGAACTCTGGCTGTTCTGTTTTCGAGGTAGTGGCTGATCCATCTGTACATTTTTCCAGATACTTCACTTCTTCGTAGCTTGACTTTAAGTCCCTCTTTCCACACATTGTCAAATGCCTTCTCTAGATCCACCCAAACCGCTACTGTATGCTTTTTCTCTTGGTAAGTATCTTCTATTTCCTGTGCTATGAGAGTGATCTGGTCCTCAGTGCATCTGTGTTGTCTAAATCCTGCTTGCTTTGGAATTAATATGTGTTTTTCTTCCAAGTGCCACATCAGTCTGGTGTTTATCATATGCTCCATCAGTTTTCCTACACAGCTCATTAGACTGATGGGCCTGTATCCATTTGGATCTGTTCTATCTTTTTCTTTCTTTGGTACTGGTATAAGTACAGCATCTTTCCATGCCTGCGGTACAATTCCCCTTTTCCTGCTTTGTTTCAGGACTGATAGTAACTTCGCCTTTGCTGTTTGGCCCAACCCCATCAGCATTTCGTTTGTTACCCCATCTTTTCCGGGCGATTTCTTTTTCTCTAATGTTCTCATGGCCTCATCCATTTCATTCATTGTTAGTTTTGCCATCATGTGCTCCTCTGGTGCCATCTTGATGTTGCCGTGGCTCTTTTGTTCTTCACTCATGTCTGTATGCCTGTCTGTAGGGACATCAATGTGGTTTGCTCTGGCATGATGTTCTATAAAGGTGTTTGCTGCTTTTTTTTCCGTTAAGCATGTTGTCACCCTGCTTGATGGTAATTTGTTTATTTGATGGTGTTTCGTCATTCATGGCTCGGACTAAATTCCATAGTTTGTTCCCTTCTTTATCTTCTTTCTTCGTTCGTTCTCAATCTCCCACTACCAAACCCTGGAAGGGTAAGTAGCAGAATGTAGTCCAGAGAACAGAATGCGTTGTGTTGTAGTTTACAGCTTGGCTGCGATACTTGCACCTTTCGGTCCAACACACCCGACTTCAGCAAGCATTTTTTGAGTACCAAGTTAGCATTCCCTCTCCGGTCCCTTCTCCTTAGCCAGTCTGCCCTGCTGCAGCCTGTTATACAGGATCACCGCGTGGAGGTGTAGAAGGGTCTTGGCAGCTATGGTTCGCTGGCCCTGACGCTAGCAGTCAGCTATGGGTAGCTGACCACTGCAGCTCATGCGCTGCTCAGCATCTTGATCCCCCTTCTTTATCTAAATTGAGGCTTTCTGTTTTGTTTTTCCAGCTGTCTCTTGTTATTTGGTTCAGTGTTCTTTTGTATTTCGCAGTGATGGCCTTGAGGGCGATATTGGCAGCCCTAGATTGCTCTCTCTCTGCCATGTTCCTAGCATTTGAGACTTCATCCTCCGCTTTCTGCAGTTCATCATTCCAATATGGCTTGTAGTTTTTCCTTGCCCCTCTTGGGATGGTTTCGGTGGCTGCTTGCAGTATTGCTTTGCTTATGCTTTCCACCATCGGTTTCATATTGTTATTTCGTATGTTGATAGGTGTGTTGATAGTTTCACACTGTCCATCTGTCAGCATTGCAAATCTGTCCCAGTCAGCTCGTCTATAGTTCCAACGTGGCAGCGGTTTTTATTTCCTGTGGGCCTACTTCCATTTCAATTTCTAGCCTAATTGGCCTGTGATCGCTACCTGCCAGTTGGTCGAGCACCTGACGATCTATTTTGTGGTTAATATCACCCGTGGAGAAGGCCAAGCCTGGAGTGGAAGTGGTATGCCATGTTCTAGAATAGAAGCTAGGGCTGTCGTCAGGCCTATTGATAAGATAGAGATTTGTGTCTATCTCCCAGTCTTCCACTTCATCCCCTCTGCTGTCTGTATCTGAATATCCCCATCTCTCCGAGTGACTGTTGAAGTCTCCAACCACTAGGCAGCTGGAGTCCTTGATTTCCATATTCGAGAGCGACAGGTCTTTGTTGGGTGGGCCATACACGTTGAATATTCGGATTTTCGTTTTTTGTGTCATTATGTCGACTCCTACAATTTCTGCTTGTCCGGTGTGTTTTACAGATACTGCGCTACTTGGTATGCAGTTACATGTCAGTATCAGAACCCCTCCTTTGTGACCTTCTCTATCAAGTCGGAAGGTCTGGTATCCTCTGATTGAGAATCTGTGGTTGCTGTTGAGGTGCGTTTCTTAGCTATTCATTTAACATGGTGAGGTTACTAGCCACATGTACAACACTCTTTAGTCTTGTTTTATGACATGCTTGGAAAGTTACAGCTGGGTTACTCTTACCTTCTACGGCCCTAGTCGGGCTAAGCGTTGCTTAAATGTATTTAATTATTTTGTGTTGATTTAAAATTGCTTAATACTATAACTATGGCCACTCCCCTTAAGGAGAAACTATATGACAGTATTGAGACCCTGACTTTATTGAATAATCCGAAGTCCCAGTCCAAAATGAGCAATGATCGCAGAAGAAGAAGAAAGACATTATTTATGATTGCTGTTATTTGCAGCAAGTCATATAAATTACATGGACGGCGTGGGCTAGTGGTTAAGTGACACAGCTTACAAACCGAAGGTGCTGGGTTCGATCCCCATCACAGCACTGGCCATTACCCCTGGGAAGCAGACCCTTAAAAAACTGCAGGAGGAAGCAGACCCTTATATAAAATGCATGCCAAAGTCGGATGCACTAGGCCAACAGGTGCAAAATTTTAAAAACCGCAGTGCAATACACCCTGCCTTGGAGAATAGAGAAATAAGGCGAACGTAATCACCAAAAAAAATATACATTACAAGTAACAGAATATTAAGGAAGAAACTAAACTTAGAATACATAATTGGTTCTAGAATGTTCTCATTTCCACATGATACATTAGAGTTAGTAATTCAATAAGAAAAATGCAAAAAGCATGCCCTTTACAGAACGTCGCTTCTTACAACCACCATCTATTTGGCTGTTACAAGTTTCTTGGCAAATGTGCAGTAAGGTAGTTTGCCATTATTTTCTGTACGTGGAGGAGTGAAAAAAAACCATGTCTGCCAAACTAAACACGAGCGTGATTCGAACCGAGTGCATTGGGATTGTGAAACGAACGTTTCACCCCTAGGCCACGCAGCCTCCTTAATACAACTGCCACCTATTTGGCTGTTATGAGTTTCTTGACAAGTGTGCAGTACGGTAGATTGTCATTACTTTCCATACGTGGAGGAGCAATCGCTCAAGAAAAACCCAGTGCCTGCCAAACTGGACACGACGGGAATCGAACCTAGTGCGTTGAAATTGTGAAAACCGAGCGACTTTCACCCCTAAGCCACGCAGCCTCCACAATAATTCAATACTATTTTATATATAAAATAGAAGTTTTAATAATATACTTAGGGTCTAGATGATTTTCTTTATTTTAGGTAGACAACAAAGATGAAAGATGTTGAGGCTCCTCTTATGTCTCGAATAAGTGGTACACGCTTCTGAGCCATGATACAGTAAGGTACTAAGCATGCAGGCCCGATATATCCTAGTCTTCACTTGCATAGTTAATTGTTTATTTCCCCACTCGTTTGGATAATCTGCCAAATGCTGGAACTGCCTTTCCTATACTTGTATTGATGTCTTTGCCAAGTGAGTGAGTGACTGGGGACATTTTACCAAAAATAGCACAATTGTTGTGTTTGAGCAGCTAGGTTGTCGTTTAAAGTGATCCTTGTTGAGGTGTCAGTTTCTTGACTAAGAACAGTCTTAGTAACACTTATAATTGGAGAGAACGGAACTAAAGACGTGGCCAGATTGTTAATTAAATTAGGAACTGCTGGGTAGACTCTAGTGTGTCACAAGGGCAGCGTCATTGGCGAAATAGAAGATTTTTAAGATATATCAACTATGACTCTATGAGAAGAAGTTAGACTACTAGTAATAACTAATTATATAATAAGTGAAATAAGTAGATCTAGATATTTTATTAATATTATTATTAGTTTTTAGACAATCACAAGTGACAAACTAAACTCAGTAAACTGACAAACTCACAAAGTAATCAATAATCATTCACGTGCTAGAATAAGAAATGTCCCGTTATTATCTTTAGAAAATCGTTATCAATTGGGAACAATTCAATACTTTTGATTTAATAGTTCTCTGGTCGCTCTCTATGTGTTTCAATTTTCATTATTATTTCCTTGTAATCTACTGATTTTCAGTGACTGCGGACCATAATGTCCATAATAATCACTAAATCAGATCGTATCATCGTAACAAAAATAATAATTAACTACTATACTTTTACTTGTTCTGTCCCCACAAATAACGCTAATCGAAATTGGTAACTAGATCAAATCAATTATTAAGCTTCAAAGCTTATACACATTTTAAAGGAACAAATACACACAGAAATCCCAGCGAATAACTGAATTATAGTTTAGTTCTGTTAGCCTCCAACAAGGTTACATGCAAGCCACCATTTTATTTTGTTTATGACCGGTCTTCAGTTGTCAGATTTTTCCAGATTTGAAATGTAAAATTTATCTGGTTTTATTTTCTTTATTAATTGAAATGTATATTATTTTTTTTTATTATTTGGGGGCAGCGGATCGAATCCCTAGTAAGGTTTATGTTGTTTTTCTGATGGGAGTGAAATAAAGAAATTTAGCGACATAGCCAGCACACGGCGTGGCGACAGCAGGGGCGAGGTGGCCTATAATCCTCTGCCTAAAAACCCATCGACTAACATAGTAATAATTATAATTGGAATAGTCGTACGAAATTTGTTTAACAGTTTCCCATTACAAGCGATGATGACGACATCATCAGATGGTTTTTGTCTTGATGATGTAACGCGCTGTAGTTGGATTATAGTGTGGAAGTACTGCGCTGGTCATCAGCCTCACTCTCTCGTCCAGAGCTACCTTGATCCAGTGGCAAGACGAACAGTCGAGACAACTGGAGGTCACGCAGGATGTAGACACTGTGATCTTACGTCACTTGAGATCAAGGACGCTTGAAACTTGCAGGATTCGATGGCCCGCCGTTTCTGTTCATCGCTTTGAGAGGCGAGTGTCTTTCCTCTCGACGATAGTGATTTAAGAATTTCCTTGTTAGAAAAACCTCACGCACAACACTACGCTGTACTTTGATTGCACATTATGTCAACAAGGATACCAGTGTGTATATCAGCTGCGGACATGCCTGCGACAACTGGCGTCTTCTACCTACAGTAATCACATAGTTGGATGTTGCTGCCATCAAATGACACCTTCAGAAACTATCAAGTACATTTTTCAGCTATCCCATATCAATGTCTGACCTACATACTGACTTAACCTCGTACTTACTTTCCGTGTCGCCACGTCAGACATCCTGTTTACAAAGTTCAGTCTCGTGAAATAAAGTATTCTATTGTTATATGAACACGGTCGTTCAATAATAGTGGGAGGATATTAATTACGGGTAAATCCTAAGAGAGTCAGGTATCAAATAGGTTATTTGTACATTGAAGATCTTTAGGACCAATATCAAACAAGTGCAGGGGACGGCGTGGGCTAGTGGTTAAGTGACATGACTCACAACTCAAAGGTGCTGGATTCGATCCCCATCACACCACCGACTGTTACCCCGGGGAAGCAACCCCTTAGAAAATTCAGGAGGAAGCAGACCCTTACATAAAATGCATAACTTAACTTAACGTCTTTATACTGGTTTAGAAGACTCTGCTGAGTCTGTATACAACCAGTTCCAATTACATCATCTTGCTCTAGAAGCTGTACACATCCAATCTATGCTGAAGTCGGATGCACTGGGCCTACAGGCGCAAAATAAAAATCACAGTGCAACGCACACCGCCTTGGGGAATAGAGAAATAAGGCAAACGAAAAAAAAGTGCAGGAGTTCAAGTACTTGGGCAGTGTTTTCACACAGGATGGAGGTTTAGATAGAGAGATTTAGAGCAGGTGTAAAAAAGCAAATGCGATTGCATACCAACTGTCACCATTATTGAAACACCCTAACATAAACATGTCCACAAAAATAATGCTAATCAACATTATATTCATGCCAACTCTCTGTTACCAGCGCCAAACATGGACATTAACAAAAACTCTAGAGAGAAAGATCACGACATGTGAGGTGAGATGCCTCCAGCAAACAATCAACGTAACTAGGAGAGACAGAAGGCGCAATGAAGATGTGAGAAGAATAGTTGAAGCAAGACCTTGACCTGAATATATTCATGAAGTGAGAATTCACTGGTTCGGCCACCTAATGAGAATGCGCCCTGAATAACGGTCTCCATAAAAACGAGTTGTATTCATGGCAGCCTAGCTAACGAGGTGGGGGGTCCAGGTGATCCCCGTGGAAGTAAGCGACACGCAGATGACGCCAAGCACAGCACAACTGCATGGAGGACCCCGGTCCACCTTCATCAACATACTAGGGATGTAAGGAAAGCTACTGCAATCCATCACTTAATAGATCGCTCAAAAGAGTAATCTTACTCATTTTGGGCATTCAACAAAAACAGCGTCTGCTCCATAGACTGCAACAAGGTTTTTTTAACGAATGTTCTCGAAAAGGCTATTCGAGATTCTCAAATTGATGCGCCAATCCTCCGTCTAATGCTAAACTTAATACACAAATCAAATGGCCATCACATCACTTAGAGAAGGAACCATAGACCAAGTGCCAGGAAAGGCGTGAGACAGGGATATTCACTTTCACCTGGACTGTTCAATGTATGCTCGGAAGTGATGATGGCCCAGACTATGAAAAAATGCAGTCTGGGGTTAAAGATAATAGACGATCAACTGGGGGCAATAAAGTTTGCTGATGACCAAGCCATTACAGCATAGACAGATGAGGATCTATAAACACTGCTCAACAGTTAGTTTAGTTTAGTTTAGTCGAAGAATCAACGTCATTGCACATGATTTAATCCATAAAAGCTCTGTTCTTCTCCATATTTGTTAGAGAATCTTAACACAATGCACGAACTCTGTAGCACCGACGAGGATCCCTTAATTGATTGGGTAGATTTTTATAACATCATTTTGAATTTTGCCCAGGCACCGGCCGTTAAGCCTACTCTTTTTTATTTCAAACTGCGGAGGGATTGTTAAAATGCGATACACTACGCCCGGGCGTCCGATTTCTACTACTCAGAGATTCTTGGAAATACCAGAAAGTTCACGTGAAAATAATCTCTGTCTCCACCTGATTTGAACCCGTAACAACTTCCAACAAACGAGACCGACGTCTTACCTCGAGACCCCTCAATAAAATCTGCGAAACGGCAAAAGCCTTCAACATGAAAATAAATATAGAAAAGATCAAAACAATGGTCATAGTCAAAGAACCAATGAAAGTAAAGGTAACCATTGAAGTGAAAACAAGTTGATCAAATATACCAAATCCAATACCTGGGTCAAATCAAGAACCAACTTTGCGTTGGCAAATGGCATTTAGAGAGAAACAGTGAGTCCTGATTAAAGACAGCATTAATATGACGATACGGAAAAGAATCATATCCACATTTGTCTGTTCTGTGGCCTTGTACGGTGCTGAAACGTGGACAATAAATAAAAGAGAGGAGAAATACCTGGAGACTTTTGAGCTGACCGCTAGCGTCAGGGCCAGCAACTAGAGCGGCACAAATCCTTCTACACCTCCACGTAGTGATCCTGGATAACCGGCTGCAACAGGGTAGACTGGCTAAGGAGAAGGGATCGAAGAGAGGAGGCTGACCCGGTACTAAAAAATGCCTTGTTGAAGTCGGATGTGTCGGATCAAAAGATGCAAATATCGCAGTCAAGCAGTAAACTACAGCACAGCGCATTCCATTGTCCGGACAATATCCTGCTACTTGCTAAGTGGGAAATAACAATCAAATTTACTTGGCCGAACCACTGACTGCTATTGATAAGTAGGCCATGACCGAACATTGGAAACATGTCTAGCCTGGTAACAAGTACAGGGGAAGTAACTATGTCATCATCATCATGAAGCATGTCCTTTGTAGAACGTCGTTCTCATTACAGGAAATCGATATGAATTTCGGTCTGCAGTCAATCTTCATATTTAGAGTATCCTTGATATCTTGTATTCACCTTAGTCTTGGTCTACCCCTGCGTCGTCTTCCATATACCATGCCCTCTATGACCGTTCTTTCCAATCCGTAACGACGTTTGACATCGTCGAAAAATTATATTTCCGAAACATAACATTATTTATGAGCCAGTTTTCTTCAACATGCAGGTATTCTAGAATTACTTTCTTTGTCACTTTATTTATCCAAGGAATTTGTAGGATTTTCTGTAACATTTGGTTTCTAACGCTCCAATTTTCTTCCTTGCTGCTTGTGTCATAGTCCCTGTCTCGCACCCGTACATTGACACAGGGAATATGCATGTTCTCAGGATTGTCAATTTCAGTTGCTTGTTAGTATTCTGCCATAAATTATTCATGCTGTTTAGCTTCTGCATCGCATGGCCAAAAGTCTTCTAATTTCTTTTAAGCAGTTTCCGTCGTTGGATAACGTAAAGCCAAGGTATTAAAAAAGTATGATATTTTCGATTTCTTCATTATTAACAGCAAGCCGAGATTGCAGTCATGTTGTGTCAGTGGACAAACGTTCTGAGCTTCACTGTGCGTCCAAACGGACATGAGCAGTCCTTCTACACCCTTGGCGCTGTTTGACAGCATGACTGTGTCATCTGCATATCTTAGCTCTGAAATCTCCTTCCCTCCTATTGTGAATGGATCAAAATCCCCGTAGCTGCCATCTGTTTTTATCTTTCGCATGACGTTTTCTGCGTAGATAAGGTGAAAGTAGTATGCGGCCTTGTCTGACTCCCTTGTGAATCTCAAACTAATATGCTGTACCTTCATTGGCTCTAACGGCATTTTGTTGTCCAATACAGAGTGTTTCTATTAGATGTATCAGGTGTGTTGTCCAATACAGAGTGTTTCAATTAGATGTATCAGGTGTGTTGTCCAATACAGAGTGTTTCTATTAGATGTATCAGGTGTGTTGTCCAATACAGAGTGTTTCAATTAGATGTATCAGGTGTGTTGTCCTTCTTCTTCTTCTTCTGCGTACGCAGTCAGACAGTAACCATTATTTTTTCGAAAAAAGCGGCGGTCATCCTGAGGCTCTCGCCACTGCCATAGAGCTTGTCTTGCAGTTCCACTGGTAATGGCCACATCTGCTCTCTCTCTGATCCTCGTATGTCGGGCAGTTCTGCAGCAGATGTTCAGCGGTCATTTTACCAGTACCGCACGGGCATTCGTCGGTACACCCTATCTTCAACTTGTTGAATAGGTGGTACCTCAGTCTGTTGTGGCCAGTGCGAAGTCTGAAGACAGCGACCTGCTCTCTTCGGTTCAACTGGTAATAGGCATCGTTTTTGGTGTAACCAGTATGTTCGGTTTCCCATTTGGTCATGTATCTGGCTTTGATAAGCCGTTTTGACTCTTCGTACGTCATACTGGTATCTCTTTGTGGTAGTCGTGCACCTTCTTTTGCCATTCTGTCTGCCTCCTCGTTGCCTTGGATGTTGCAGTGTGACGGAACCCACTGTACCACTACCCTTTTTGGTGCGGACTGCTGGCACAGTTGGCAGAGTGCTGCTCTTAAGTCATTAAGCTCAGTGTTTTTCTGGCTTTTTAGCGCTGTGACTACGGCGAGAGCATCTGTCAGCAGGACTATATGGCTCTCATTTTCACTGTGTGTCACCATTTCTTCCACTGCCGCCCTCAGTGCCTCTGCCTCCGCTCTGAAATTGCTTGTGTACTTACCAGTAGCGAATGACAGTGTTATTTTTCTGCCATTTGGTAGATTCAGGAATGCTCCTGCCCCCCCCCCCCCCCCCCCGTTCTGTGTAGTGTTTGTTACAGAACCGTCGGTGTATGCATGGGTCCAGTCCATGCTTGGGTAGCTTTTCGTTATGAAGCTTAGGGTAGTATCTCTCCTTTCTTTTTCAGTCTGGCAGTTTTTGTTTGCAATACCTGGTATATTTTCTACCACCTCTGGAAATATATTCTGCCTCCAGATAGGTTTTCGTACAGTAGTGATGGGTTTTTGTGTTGTTAGTGCGTTTATGGGATCTTCGTGCATCTTTGCTTTGGCTATTTCTGCAAAGTTTCTCCGCTTTAGTTTCCCATTTCCCAAATTGTTTAGTCTCTGGTGCATTGGATGGTCCGTCAGTCTTCGGAGTTTCTCTGACTGCAGCTGGGCTCTGCAGTCTCATCTATCGGTCATGGATTGCAGTTTTGTAATCTTTTCAAGTTCTACAATTGGCGTTGACTTCATGCCACCTGTTATAATTCTCATGGCTTGGTTTTGAAGTTTGTTAACTTTATCGAAGTTCGCCTTCGCTGCTGTTGTCCATGCCGCAATGCCATACTCGAGAACTGGTCTCACTCTTCCAGTATACAGTTTCTTTAGTATGCCTTCGTCTGCTCCCCAGCTTGTGCCAGCAAGTTTCCTCATGATTGCCATTCTTTCTCTGGCTTTCATTCGGTTTCTCTCAATCTGACTTTTCCATGTCATGCGCCGATCAAATGTGACTCCCAGATAGGTTGGGTTGTCGTTTGGCTGCAGGATTTTGCCATTTAGACTTAATTTGGTACTTTGGGGTTTTAATGAAAGCGAGAATATTGTGCATGTGGTTTTCTCCTCGTTTATTTTGACCAGCCATGAGTTCGCCCGCTCTTCCAGCGATGTTAGGGCCGTCTGCATCCGATTTCTTGCTTTGGTGAGATTCTTTTCAGAGGTCCACATAGCCAGATCGTCTGCAAACATTGAGCTATGGACTCTTCTTGGTATATTCTCTGTAATATCGTTTATATATACCAGGAAGAGTGTGGGTGACAATACTCCCCCTTGGGGTACTCCCTGCTCGAGTGTCACCTTTTTGCTCATCTGCCCTTGTACTTGGACTCTGGCCGTTCTTTGTTTGAGGTAGTGGTTGATCCACTTGTACATTTTCCCACAGACATCACTTCTTCTTAGCTTGACTCTAAGTCCATCTTTCCAGACTTTGTCAAATGCCTTTTCCAGATCCACCCAAACAGCTACTGTGTGTTTCTGTGCCTGGTAGGCATCTTCTATCTCCTGGGCTATGAGGATGACCTGGTCCTCAGTGGATCTGTGCTGTCTAAAGCCGGCTTGCTGTGGAATTAGTATTCGTTTTTCTTCCAGATGCCATATCAGTCTGGTGTTTATCATCCGTTCCATCAGCTTGCCGACACAGCTCAGTAGACTTATGGGCCTGTATCCATTTGGATCTGTTTTGTCCTTTCCTGTTTTTGGTACTGGTACCAGTATTGCATCTTTCCATGCCTGTGGTACAATTCCCCTTTTCCAGCTTTGGTTCAGAACCGATAGCAGTTTCTTCTTCGCTGTTTGGCCCAGCCCCATCAGCATTTCGTTTGTTATCCCGTCTTTTCCGGGAGATTTCCTTTGCTTTAGTGTTCTCATAGCCTCTTCCATTTCGCGCATTGTTAGTTTGGCCATCATGTGCTCTTCAGGAGCCGTATTCATGTTTTCGTGTCCCTTTAGCTCTTCGCTAATGTCTGTATTCTTATCTGCAGGGACCTCGATGTGGTTTGCTCTGGCATAGTGATCGACAAAGGCGTTTGCGGCTTTCTTACCTGTGATCAAGTTCTCGCCCTGCTTGATAGTAATTTGTTTATTTGACGGGGTTTCGTCGTTCATGGCTCTGACTAGCTTCCATAGCTTGTTCCCGTCTTTGTCCAGGTTTAGACTTTCCGTTTTATTTTTCCAGCTTTCTCTTGCTGTTTGCTTGAGAGTGTGTTTGTACTTCGCCGCGGCGGCTTTGAGGGCGATGTTTGCCTCCATGGATTTTTCTCGCTCTGCCATGTTCCTAGCATTTGTTACTGCATCTTCCACTTTCTGCAACTCATCATTCCAGTAGGGCTTATAGTTTTTCCTAGCTCCTCTTGGGATGGTTTCAGTGGCGGCTTGCATTATTGCCTTGCTTAGGCTCTCTACAATGGGCTTCATTTTGGTGTTTCGTGTGTTGATGGTTTCACACAGCCCATCTGTCAGGATTGCAAATCTGTCCCAGTCGGCTCGTTTGTAATTCCAACGTGGGAGCGGTTTTGTTTCCTGTGGGCCTACTTCCATGTCAATGGTTAGCCTGATCGGCCTGTGGTCGCTACCTGCCAGTTGGTTTAGCACCTGGCGGTCTATTTTATGGTGTATGTCCTGTGTGGAGAAGGCCAAATCTGGAGTCGAGGTGGTATGCCATGTTCTTGAATAGAAGCTAGGGCTATCCTCCGGCCTATTGATTAGGGAGAGATTTGCATCTATCTCCCAATCTTCCACTTCGTCACCTCTGCTGTCTGTGTCAGAGTATCCCCATCTCTCCGAGTGGCTGTTGAAATCTCCAACTACTATGCAGTTGGAGTCTCTGACCTCCATACTCGAGAGCGATAGGTCTCTATTTGGTGGTCCGTACAGATTGAAAATGCGGAGCTTCGTCTCTTGAGCCATTATGTCAACTCCTACAATTTCTGCTTGTCCGGTGTGATTGACAGATATCGCGCTACTCGGTATGCAGTTTCTGGTCAGTATCAGGACCCCTCCTTTGTGGCCTTCTCTATCTAGACGGAAGGTCTGGTATCCTCTGATTGAGAATTTATGGTTATTGTTGAGGTGCGTTTCCTGGATACATGCCACGTCAATCTTACCTTCATGCAGGTGGTGTGTTAGGGAAGGTGTGTTGTCCAATACAGAGTGTTTCTATTAGATGTATCAGGTGTGTTGTCCAATACAGAGTGTTTCTATTAGATGTATCAGGTGTGTTGTCCAATACAGAGTGTTTCTATTAGATGTATCAGGTGTGTTGTCCAATACAGAGTGTTTCTATTAGATGTATCATGTGTGTTGTCCAATACAGAGTGTTTCTATTAAATGTATCAGGTGTGTTGTCCAATTCAGAGTGTTTCTATTAGATGTATCAGGTGTGTTGCAAAACCCAGGTCCTTGATTATTTGCCCGAGTTGCACACAATCACAATCCTTGGTGTAGTCTACAAAGCACGTATAGAGGTTTACATTGTACTCTCTACACTTGTCGAAGATGTGTCTCATATTGAAGATGTGATCTCGTGTAGCTCTGCCTTGTCTGAATCCCGCCTGTCTTTCGTGTATTTCCTACGCTAACTTTTTTTCCAAGTCTCTTCTTGATTATACGTAATAAGATCTTGCTGGCATGGCTTATCATGGCAATTGTGCGGTAGTTGGTGCATAATCTTAGATTTCCCTTCTTTGGTATGGGAATATATACTAATCTTCGCCATGATGTGAGCCATTCTGAACTGCACTCGATCTTCACACATAATGTGTGGTACATGCAGATGCATACATTTCCTCCTGCCCGTATTAGTTCAGTTAGTATATCGTCACATCCTGGTGACATCCTTTTTTTCAGTGCCTTTACTGCTGCACGAACCTCGTCCAATATGGGTTCTGGCTCTCTCCCTTCATCACTTGTACTCAAGTAACTAAGTAACATTAAGAAAACAAAAAAACTATGATTCTTGGCAGAAAAAATTTAGAAAATCATAAATGAAGAAAGAAAAAAAGTGATCTTCTACTAGAACAGGTACATAGTTGATCCTATCTGGGGCATATCTTCTTCTTCTTCTTCTTCGTATAGTATCAGATGATCTGGGACATATTTTCTTCTTTGTACACTGTTAGATGATCTGGAACATATCTTCTTCTTTGTACACTGTTAGATGATCTGGGACATATCTTCTTCTTTGTACACTGTTAGATGATCTGGGACATATCTTCTTCTTTGTACACTGTTAGATGATCTGGGACATATCTTCTTCTTTGTACACTGTTAGATGATCTGGGACATATCTTCTTCTTTGTACACTGTTAGATGATCTGGGACATATCTTCTTCTTTGTACACTGTTAGATGATCTGGGACATGTCTTCTTCTTTGTACACTGTTAGATGATCTGGGACATATCTTCTTCTTTGTACACTGTTAGATGATCTGGGACATGTCTTCTTCTTTGTACACTGTTAGATGATCTGGGGTATATCTTCTTCTTTGTACACTGTCAGATGAACTGGGACATGTCTTTTTCTTCTTCTTACACTGTTAGATGATCTGGGGTATATCTTCTTCTTTGTACACTGTCAGATGAACTGGGACATGTCTTTTTCTTCTTCTTACACTGTTAGATGATCTGGGGTATATCTTCTTCTTTGTACACTGTCAGATGAACTGGGACATGTCTTTTTCTTCTTCTTACACTGTTAGATGATCTGGGGTATATCTTCTTCTTTGTACACTGTCAGATGAACTGGGACATGTCTTTTTCTTCTTCTTACACTGTTAGATGATCTGGGGTATATCTTCTTCTTTGTACACTGTCAGATGAACTGGGACATGTCTTTTTCTTCTCCCTACACTGTCAGACGATGTGGGACATATAATAACGGAAGAGGGCAGCTGCGAAACAGAAATACGAAAGACGATGGGTTTGGTCAAGAACAACATTCAACAACAACACATATTGACTTCAAGGCAGGGGAACTGAGACGCTGGTCCGGCCAGGCACAACATATTGACCAGGACGTCGCATTAGGTCAGACACAATATGCTGACCAGAACCACTATCTCTTCAATGTAGCGTTCCCTGGAAACAGGCTATTCTCAAGGCAGTCTGGCTGATCGACGTGATTCACGTATAAGTGAGCGCCATGCAGATGAAGCCAAGCATAGCAATCAGCACGCTCAGGATGAGAGGAAAGCTACTACAACCCGCCACTTAACGTGCTTTCCAGGGTGCCCAAATGTGTTAACTTACTCTTTGTGGGCATTAAACAACAACAACATCTACCTATCTATCTTCAGTCCACTTATGTCGTTGGACGTCGTGGGGGGGGGGGGGGGGGGGAGGCAGGGGTGCGACCTCCTTTGTTTCATATTTTTTGGCAGGTGAAAATCTACTGGTCTGTCAAGCGCCATCTAAGCCGCTCCGCTAACCACATAACCAAGACCTGTTGTTAAAGCCACACAGTCCCCTTTTTTTTTGAAACATATTCTCTGTTGGGCGAGAATCCCTAGAATAATTTGTGTAGATTTTTAACTTGAATTTTGTCCAAGCAGCATTACGCCTACTCTTTTCAATTTCCAACTGCTAAGATATTTTTAACGGGTGCGCCACTGCACACAGGTGCCTGATCGCACTGCTCAGAGATCAGGGGAAATATTTACTGGATGATATACGTGAAAAAAAATCTGGTGTCTTCACCCGAGGCGAACACCTTACCGCGAGACCACTGGGT
Source organism: Ariolimax columbianus (assembly GCA_036924085.1). Taxonomy (NCBI): domain Eukaryota; kingdom Metazoa; phylum Mollusca; class Gastropoda; order Stylommatophora; family Arionidae; genus Ariolimax; species Ariolimax columbianus. The sequence goes on from JAVGWX010000012.1 coordinate 66,112,244, forward strand.
CTCCCTCCTCCCCTCCCCCCAACAACATCATGGCAGATTAATCAGAATTTGAAAATGAGTAAATGTATACTTGTCACTACTCTATGGCGTGGAGATATGGCAATTATATAAACAGGTGGGATCAAGATTCTGAGCAGTGCATGAGCTGCAGCGGTCAGCGTTTGGGCCAGCGAACCAGAGCTACCAAGACCCTTCTACACCTCCACGTGGTGATCCTGGATAACAGGCTGCAACAGAGCAGACTAGCTAAGGAAAAGGGATCGATGAGGGAATGCTAACGCGGGTACTCAAAAAATGCTTGCTGAAGTTGGATGTGTTGGGCCGAAAGGTGCAAATATCGCAGTCATGCTGTAAACTACGACACAACGCATTCTGTTCTCTGGACTACATTCTGCTACTTAGGTCCGTGTCAAGGGTTGGTAGCGGGAGATTGAGAACAAACAAAGCCAAGCCATATAAACAGGTGGAAAACAGAATTGAGGCATTCGAGAAGTGGGTTTATAGAAGATTGGGCTCGTGACCTCCAGCACCCGAGGTGAACTCCCTATCTCTCAACCACAGCCACCCCTGGATCTACAGATCTACAGCGTCATTGAAGAAGGTTGTGCACCTGATTTCGGTGTTGTGAACATAATGTATTTTACAATAAATTTATGCATACAAAATTTTGTATTAGTCGTTCGAGGTGGAGGACAGTAAATCGATCAGTATTCGAGTAGCACAGATGTATGGGGAATATAATAGCTCTACAGGAACAATTAGAGACAGAACACAAACTAAATTGAAAGTGAACACAATTCACTTGCAACATATTCTCATAACAATGACACAAGAAATACTCAAAACAATTGTATTTGATTAAATTAAACATATTTTATTGGTATTGTTCATTTCTGTTTTCAATTCATGCCATCAGTTGTAATTATTTGACTTGATGAGAGCAAAGTAAGTTGACTTTTTTTAAGTACTTATTTCTAAGTCATTGTTTTAGGTTTTTTTTTTCCATTAAAAAAATATAAATTTTCAACTGATTTGGTTACTATTGTACGGAACCCTCTTGCTTGGCCTTCCTTTTGCTCCCCACAAAGCATGGGCTGGCTGTTCCCTTACAGGAAGCCTGTACCAAAATATTTATATGCGCTCTTGCAGGTGTTTCTTTAGCAATTTCTGACGACAGCACAGTAAGAGCCTTGCTCAAATGTTGAGTTTTGTTCTAGGGCCCTGCCACAAACAGAAAATTGTCAAAAAACAGAACAGCCAGAATGCATATAGAAGGTATAACAGCAAGCTTACACTTTCCAGAGTAGATACCAAGGCCCTTTACTGGGAAGTATAATACTACAGCAAATGTTTCGCATTGAAACAGAAGTGAAACCAGGCTGCATTATGTCCCCTTTGTTATTTGGCATAGATACAGATTGGGTTTTGACAAACTATGACCCTGACCCTAATTAGGTATAAATTGGACAGATGATGAAACTCTAGAATATCTTGATTTTGTAGATGACTTGGTTTTACTGAGTCCAGCTTTTGAGGAGGTGCAGTAAAAAATAGATTTATTATAACACCCATTAGAACAAACAGATCTCCAAGTAAACACCTTGTAATTCATGAGTTTTACAACAAAGCTGCTGGTATCAAGCCGAACAGAGAACTATTACAGAAGGTTGACAGTTCTATCTATTTGGGAAGTATAATGACACAAGATGGAGATACAAATCGGCCTACAGTGTCTAGAAAAGAGAACAGTTTGGGGACACTTAATATGGGTTTATAAGATAATCAACAGAAAGGATAAGACAACAATGCCTACAACTAACTCTCCAGGTGAGACCAGGTGATCATTCTCCGCCACGCACAGGACACAACAGATTGAGATGTCAGCTGTACAACAAGTTCAAGATTGGCACTATGGACCTTTATGCCTGTGGCACAGCCCCAATGACGGCTGAACATATTTTGCAGTCCTGCCCACTTTATACCGACAAAAGAAGTAGAATTTGGAAACAGCCAGTGTCCTTTTACGAGAAGCTGTACGGAAGTGTACAGAGCCGCAAGTCGACTGCTGCCTTCGTTAGAGTCATTGAAGTTGAGGTCTGGAAATAAACAAGAAGAGACTATAACCAAGTTTCTCAAAACAGAAGCACCTACAAGAACAAGAGGGCACAGCTAGAAATTAATTAAACAAAGGTCCGCATTAGATATTAGGAAATTTTGTTTTAGTCAGAGAGTGAGGAATGCTTGGAATGCATTGCAACAGGAAAAAAATACATTGGATGCGCAGTTTTTAGAGCAAGGAAATGTAAAAGAAACTGGACTCTACAGAGTCTTCCAAACCAGTATAAAGGCGTTAAGTTAAGTCACAACAAAAGAAATGTCCACTCGTATTGCTTTTGCCTCATGAGCCTTCAACCAGCAGACAAACATTTGGAAATTGAAAGCATTGAGCAAGCACATGAAGCTCTCAGGCTGTTTAACTCTAACGTTATATCAGTGCTAGCAACCTTCATACTTCCCTGACCTTGCTCAGTATGACTTCTACTTGTTCCTACAACTTACGAAAAGAATGATAAGTCACTGATCCAATGACCTTGAAGAGATTCAGGCTAATGCAACAAAACAAATGAGGGCCGTTACAAAAAGTGCCTAACAAAGGTGCTTTCATCATTGGTTGGAACACTGGAATAAGTGCATACAATTACAAGGGCATTACTTTGAAGAAGATAAAACCAACTAGCCGGTAAGTCTACTCATTCACTCAAATACGGAATTCAGTTTTGGAACTTAGTGAACAGCTCTCATATTGACATTTTGTATTTTTCTAAGTTGTTTTTTTTAAGGATCATGTACACTTGACTTCATGTAAGTTGATTAAGATGTGACTCTACTGTATACATAAAAAGCAGCCATATTCTCAAACCAAGACTGTGTTTTCAGATCACTTTCGGTTTTTTATCTTTAAAGTCTGCCCTTGTCCTGAAAAAGCCTCGAAATGTTTTTCATCTTCTTCCTCTGTGTTGCCATTAGTGAGAGGACGGACGTTACGTATGAATGTGACAGTTCCACGCTTGAAATTATAATTTGGAATGCCCCTGGTTGAATAAAGAAAGATGTGTTAAATTAAAAGTCATCATGAGGAATATATAATGGCATAGAGATGCACATATGTGCGAGGGACAGTCATTAATTAAGTAAGAGCAATTTTATTGTAAAGTCAATTGAAGAGTTTGTGCAATAGAAAATATTATTTCGGGATACAAACTGGCTCTTTAGTAATACTTCATGAAGGGGTCATGATGATCGAGCCCTTTGTGCATGCACAATATGGTATATTTACATGGCCACCTCACTGTCGACTTGCACTGTGGTAGAACAACGAGGTGTTATTTGTTTTTTGTGGTCAGAGGGTGTGAAATCTTTTGAAATCTACAGAAAAATGAAGGTTTGGTATGGAGACAGTTTTACAGCCATAGGAGAGCACATATCACAGCACAAGTTCGTTGTTATCTTCGCTTGCGATAGGCAACTATTACAATATTAAACAGCCATCCTATTTAAATTATTAATTGCCAAGCTAATAAATATAAAAAGTCATCTTGTTGTGTCCTAATGGCGATACTGCCTGGTCCTTTATAATTAACTAGAATCTTGGTGTCAAGCTTTACCCGAGAAATATCATTTTTTTAATACATACAATTTGGTAATGACTTCAAGTTACAAAATGTTTACTTAACACAGAAAACAGAGTAGCCTGAGCAACACTGCACCCAAGTACCTTGAGTGGCCACACTGAAAAAAAAAGATTGATTGCGTTCATGTTGTCCATGGTCAGAGGACTAATTTCCCTTTACAATGATCATAGACTTGTCCTGGTTAACTCCCCCTATACTGATCATTTCCTGGGGCATGAGTGGCAACTTATACTTATACAAATAGCACTGTATGGTATACCAAAAATGTTTTAAAGCAAACATTTAGTTAGTATTAATTAACTCGAGAATGGAACGATGCAGTGAGCTGAAAGGAAATTCCAGACAGTATCAGATGTACAAATTCCACAGCGCTAGAGTTCATTGTTCAAGAGTTTTTACAAGTTGGACAAACAGACATTTGTATTTTCTTGTTTTATATTATATATTGCACTTCTCAGCATCATACATGCTCCAAACCTTCTCATAGGCTCCATATGCGCTAATGAACTTTGTGCAATTTCTGTTCCCCTCTTCTTGCCATCCAGCCTGTTTCCTTGTCCTGCAAATGGCTGATGTGGAAAATATATATTTATTACCAGGATAGTGGGAGAAAAGCAAAGTTAATAACATTGAAAATCTGTGATATAGATGCATTGCAAAGGCATATTAAGTTTGTATTTGTAACAGAAAAATTACATATTACCTTTATTGCTGTAACAGAAAATGACATGTTAAGTTCATTTTTGTAACAGCAAATGGCGTATTATATTAATTTTTGAAACTGAAAATAAGATATTAATTTTATTTTTAAACAGACAATGGAATATTATTACAATTTTTTTAAACAGACAATGTCATATTACATTTATTTTTGTAACAGAAAATTAGAGATTAAATTAATTTTTGTAGCAGACAATGACATATGACAAGGCGTGTTCAAATGAAACCAGACCCAGTGGCTTTACTACAAACACATGAAAGTTACATCATCTAGTGTGACAGAATTAAATATAGCAATTGTTATGAAGCAAATATGCCAAAGGGTTAGTTAGAAAAAGTTACCATAGGCATTCATACACACATCCTACTGCTTGGGTAGACGGCGGATGCCGTCAAAAAAAAAATTAAAAAAATTATTGCTCTTTGAACCACTTGATCACCGAGACCATGACATCTGCATCAGAGTCAAATCTTTTGTCCCTTCAGAAATTTGTTGTAAGGGTTCGAACAAATGGAAATCACAAGAGGACATATCAGGACTATAGGATGGGTGAGGCAGTACTTCCAACCTTTTCTGTGCTACCTATTTCTGAACAATGTCCGTGACATGTGGACGCGCATTGTCGTGCAACAGAATCACACCATGTGAAAGCATGCTGGGTCATTTATTCTTGATTGCTGTATGCAGCTTGTCAAGTGTGTCATTGTAGTAGATGGCATTGATGTTCATGCCAGGCTCTTTAAAGTCTACCAACAAAAGTCCTTCATTGTCAAACAACGATGTCAGCATAACCGTACCAGCGGAAATGTGTGACTTGAATTTTTTTGGTTTCGGTGATCAGGGATGCCTCCATTGCACGCTAGCAGTTTTGCTGATCGGCTCAAAGTGGTGGTACCACGATTCATCATCTGCCACTATGTACAAAAGAAACGAATCACCCTCCTCTTTGTATGGCAGCAAGCGGCTCAAACTCCATCTCCTGCGTTATTCCTTATGGTGGTTGGTCAGCAACCGAGGTACCCCCTGTGAAAAAAAACCTTCCGATACTTCAGTTTCTTAATAACCACCATTTGAACTGTCCCTAGCGACACAGTGAATTCCTCTGCTAGTAAATGTAAGCTCCGGCGACGGTCCACCCGAATTGCTGCATCAATGTTGGTAATGGCATCTTCTGCCGCAACAATATGTGCCTGACCAGGTCAATGAGAAACCGAATCACCGTTCGCTGATTAACTCTGGATGGATTCCGTATCACACCCACCATGTTTTTAACGGCCTGCTGAGGAAACTATGAGTTGGAGGATAATTAAATTTTGCAAACTTGACGGTTGGTATGTGCTGTATACACCAGAAATGACATCCTGCGCATCGTATGTATGTTCACTTGTTGAAATTCGGTCGAGTTTCATTTGAACATGCCTCATACATTAAATTTTTGTAATATTTCGTTTATTTTTGTAACTGAAAATTGCATGTAAAATTTGTTTTTGTAACAGAAAATGATATTAAGTTTACTCCCCCTTGTCAATTGTCAGATGTGCTGAATTCTTCTCTCTTTGGTGATGTTTCTTGGTAGCGGGTTACAGTGGCTGTTACTATATCCCAAGGAATGGCTAAAGATGCAGAAGTGAATAAGCTGACAGCAGCCAATGATTTATAGCTGGCTGCTTGCCTCAGGGGCAGGAAATGCTGGTAAAGTCCTTATTCCACCTACAAATGGCAGCCATGGAACAGGCTGAACTCGTATAGTCTGGCTAATAGAACAGGGATCAATGACGGAAGGAAAACCAGGTCTGTCCCAAAAATGTTGTTCTGAGTTAAGTCGAAAGGCACAGATACCGCAAGCCTCGCAAACTACCATACATCGTGTCTTTTTCAGGACAAATGCAGCAGAAGAAAAATATTCCAAGGCATACTAAAAGTGGTCCGCCAAGGTCTTCGTGTATGATAGGCACTTATAATTCCAGCGTTCCATATGATTTTCTTATGCTGCCAGAAGTCAACTTGAAGTTGTTCAAAGAAGACAGTGATCATCCTTAGGCTGCCGACACTGCCATAGAGCTTCTAGTGTTGGCCACATATGCTTTCTCTGGTTCTCGGAAATTATGGTTTTCCAGGTTATGGAAAAAGATTATGGTTATTAAATTATGGTTTTCAACAAACGTCACTCTTGCCTTGCCTCTTGTATCCTGGCTTTTACATCCCCATCTGCACCACTAGTCTTGCCCATGATGTTCCCTGGGTATTTGAAGCTTTCCACTTCATCCAATGGTATTTTTCTAAGTCTGACAGGAGCTGTATTGCAGGCTGCATTTAATTTGATCATTTTGGTCTTTTCTGTATGTTTACATGTGACAAAAAATAATATAAAATGGAGGAATAACTGTACCCTGAAAGACTGCCATTCATCTTGATTATCTGTTTCATCCTCCTAAAGCGGCAAGAAGATTGAAGCAGAATATTGTCATTAGTTTTGTTTTAGTTTTTTTTACAATATACGTTTTCTGAATATCTATCTGCCTCAACAAACAGTAAACATATCTACAAGATAACTTAAACCAATAGATACAAGTAGTCCCATTAAGGTATATTATAATTCTCATTGTTTGTCCGTCAATGTCATTCGTCAGTCAATGTGCCAAAACAGAAACCAAACCCCGGTCTTAGTACAAAATGTTATTTAGGAAGTTTGGCAGTGAAAGAAATGAAACGTTGATCTAAGTAACAAAACAGAAACCAAATATGTTCATCTGTCAATGTGCCAAAACAGAAACCAAATGTAGGTATTTGTACCAAAGAGAAAAACCAAATATGTTATATGCTGACAACAATGTCACATTGGCATACAAAACATCATTTAGTATCAAATAAAGTGAGACTTAAATTGACTCAAAAATAAATATATAAAGTTTTCCATGGGATGACCATTTCTCCACCAAGAAATCAAGCATTCCTTCCCAATAACCATCAGAGATATCACATGACACCATAGTTTCTTGAACCAAAATCCACACACTTTCACAATACACCCTAAACATATATATCACAGTAAATGAAGAAATATTTCAATGACTCACAATAGCTTAGTTGGTAGTGGAAAAGCTCCTGAAGCTGACACATTTGTATAAATTGTTCTAACACCTCTACATATTGTTCTAACACCTCTACAAATTGTTCTAACACCTCTACATATTGTTCTAACACCTCTACAAATTGTTCTAACACCTCTACAAATTGTTCTAACACCTCTACATATTGTTCTAACACCTCTACATATTGTTCTAACACCTCTACAAATTGTTCTAACACCTCTACATATTGTTCACTTATCTCACCAATATAAAGACTACTTTTACTTCTGTAAGTTTCTCTATCAGATTCTAAATCAGACTTGTAATGTTCACTTATCTCATCAATATGACTACTTTCAACTTGTATTGTTCACTTATCTCATCAATACAATGACTACTTTTACTTCTGTAAGTTTCTCTACCAGATTCTAAATCAGACTTGTATTAAACATTTCTGGTTAATGGCTGCCACCATAAGCAATATTCCATCCATTGTCAAGTTTGTTCTCATTGCTTTTTTTTATTCGTTATATGTTATTGTTTGGTCTTTGTCCTCGATGAAGACATGCATTAACTATTTATGTTTTTATTGACTATTGAATAACAACAACTGTTTCAACCATATTATCATTATCCCGAACAAATCTCTCAGCTCTCTTTAAAAAACAGTCACAGAGATTCTTTGTTCTTAACTTAATTTAAGTTAAGAACAAAGGATCTAGCCGACTGTTTTTTTACAATATACATAGAAGGAAGCTGTAGGCCTATACTTTACTCCTCAATACATGGGGAAGAAGATCTGGGCTTATATCTCACAATGAGGGAAGGTTTAAAACAAATAAGTGCATTATAAAGGCAAGTCAGCTAATAGGCCACAAATAGCTATAATAAAAAAAAATAATTAATGAGATACGAACTTGAAAACCATTTACTGTTGTACTTACATTGATCCTTATTTCTCAACATAATTGTCACCAACTTTCATCTTTGTCAAACTCATAAAGTTTTCCTGCTCTGTTTACTGAGGCAAAGTACCAGTTGAAATGCTCAGCTTTTTTCTGGTCTTCAGTTATTTTTCTTCTACTGTCTATCCCTGACTTAGCATTTGTTCCTCTTGTTTCCAGAAAAATTGTCAATCAATGCCCAAGCTCTCTTCCCATTGTGCTTTAGGTCAAGTTTTGCACATGTTCATGACCATTTTGCATTCTTAACTATGAGTTGCACATAATTTGTTTTAGAGGATCTTTGCTTCTTGTGATGGTGCTCTCTCTCTGGCTGTTCTTGTTTCATTTCTCTCAGATATAGCAGCTTATATTTATTTGGACATCCCTATGAAACTATTGAACATCATCTTTTTGAATGTTCTGCGCTTGTCGGTGTTAGGAAAGAGCTTCTTCCTCCAAGGCCAGACAAATGGAACACTTTGTACTGAACTAAACAACACTAAATGGCATTAGGCCAAAGGAGCCCATAGGCTGCTGGATCAATAACCAACCAACTTTGATACACTTATCCCATCACTTCATCAATGCAAGGACAGGTCCATTGGATTCATGTTGTGTTCATAAATCAGCTGTCTGGGTACCCACCATGAGCACACTTTCTGGAAATTCAATCAACCATGCATTATGCTGTAGGCTAAACCATGCAAACACCGCATTACAGTTGCCACATTGTCTAACGTTGACCAGCATGTCTTCTCGAATCATCTACCTCATCCACAAAAGCACACTGTTCTTTGATTGTACACTCTGTGAGCATGGACGCCATTTTGTATCTAAAGCAGCGAGCCTGCATACATCACCTAACATCTACTACCTACGATAACCACAAAGCTGTATGTTGCTGCCACTTAATTACACATTTAGAAACTACCAACTACATTTTTCAGCTATGTTTGTGACCTACTTACTGACTTAAACTTGTACAGACAAAGAGAGGGACCTCTACATCCCAAAATCTATAATAGTGTTTTCTACCAGTTTTATCCATCAGTTATGGAGTACACATCAGTTGTGGTGTACACAACGAAACAACCTTTCAGATCCCATACATCCATCTGTCAAGCAAATACATCGCAAAACAAACCAATAAAAAGATCAGGTCTCAGTTTGGGAACTTACTGCACTATCCATCTGTTCCACCGGTTTTATTTTTCTTTCTGGTTCCTTATAACCAACAGGGGGCGCAAAATCAACCTGAAAGATATAAATATGAAAAGAATTTTTCTTCTTCTTCGGCATTCGGACGTTGTTTCATAGTTTACAGCAAGGCTGCAGTATCTGTACCTTTTGAACCGACACATTTTGTTTTATCTGACGCAGTTATCCTGGATCAAACTGCACCTGGACATTCACTTGTTTTACATAACATGAAAGTCACTAAAAGAGATTGGGATACGAGGGTGATGAGACATGCGACTGTGGAGCAATACAAGACCCAGATCATCTGCACACACCTTTTCGAAACATGATGCAATATGGATGACATGTTGAGGGGAAATGACAAAACAATGCACGTGGCTGAACATTGGAAACATAATGTCTTATGTGGTGTCTAGGACAGGGAATGTAAGTAAGTAAGCTGACTTTTTTGAGGTAAACGGGTTTGCCTTCCCACTGCAAACACTATTCTCTTAGCCAGACTTCACTAGTGAATCTTGTTTCCTGAGTAGTCACTTGGAGACGAAATAGGGTATTGGTCAGCTCTGATTCCATTCTGACATCATTTTGCTACTCGATGCAATTTTTAATTCATATTTAAAATTACATTCATAAATAATGAATGCCCATGTGGAATAGTGGGGCCTGAATCCTGAACACATTCTACAGGAACGCCTATCTATAGTAGTGAAATTAGATGCCAGAGGGTGCGGAGCTGAGAAAAAAACTATGGGGCAGCCGCTCTGAACTGGTGAAAACTACACATTTCATCATGGCGACTGGCCTGCAGATATAGCATGAACAACAATCATGAATGCAAAGAAGAAGACTTCTTCTTTTTTCTTCATCTGTGCCCAACATTTTGTTACATTATGTCATAGTTAATAACGAGGCTGTGATATCTGTGCCTTTTGGCTCAACACGTGCGGTTTCAATATGCCATTTTTGGAACAGTTTTTGTCTTCTCATTCTGATCCCTACATGGGATCAAGATGCTGAGCAGCCCATGAGCTGCAGTGGTTTGCGACCCATAGCTGATTGCTAGCGTCAGGGCCAGCGAACCAGAGCTGCCAAGACCCTTCTACACCTCCACGCGGTGATCCTGGATAACAGGCTGCAGCAGGGCAGACTGGCTAAGGAGAAAGAATCGAAGAGGGAATGCTAACCTGGTACTAAAAAAATGCTTGCTGAAGTCGGATGTGTTGGACCGAAAGGTGCAAATATCACAGTCAAGCTGTAAACTACGACACAACGCATTCTGCTACTCAAGCCCTTTCAGGGTTTGGTAGCAGGAGATTGAGAATTGGCTCTCATTGGAAACCAAACTGCACCTTTACAAATCATGCGCCATTCCATTGCGTCTGTACGGCTCAGAAACTTGGATGGTCTTGCAAAGAGATTAGAAGAGGCTTGAAGCCTTCCAGACGTGCATCCTTGGAATCCTCTGCTATGACCTGGTTACCAACACTGAGGTCATCAGACAAACACATCTTGAGAGAATTCTTTCTATGATAGACCGTCCCGCCTATCTTCGGTTGTTAAGTGGCCTTAAGGTGCTTGGTTCGGTCCCCACCACAGCACCGGCCGTGATCTCGGGGAAGCAAACCCTTAAAAAATGCAGGAGGAAGCAGACCCTTACATAAAATGCATGCTGAAGTCGGATGCACTGGGTCGACAGGTGCAAAATAAAAACCACAGTGCAACGCACAGTGCCTTGGGGATTAGAGAAATAAGGCAAACGCCAAAAAAAAAAAAAATCAACTTACCCTCATGTCACATTCAATGATGGAGACTGCTTTCCCTGGCTTGCTTTCCAGCACACACAGTTCATATTCCTGAAAATCATGACAAACACAGTGGTATCAGTGTTTACTAATGACTTCTTCAAAAGTCATATAACATACAATAAACTCTTGATTATCCAGTGCATTGGAAAGCAACTCCCTTCATCCCTTACTATATCACTTGGCAGTGGGGGACGGCGTGGCCTAGTGGTTAAGTGACACGGCTCACAACCGGAAGGTGCTGGGTTCGATCCCCATCACGGCACCTCCCGTTACCCCGAGGAAGCAAACCCTTAGAAAATACAGGAGAAAGCAGACCCTTACATAAAATGCATGTTGAAGTTGGATGCACTGGGCCGACAGGTGCAAAATAAAAACCACAGTGCAACGCACACCGCCTTGGGGATTAGAGTAATAAGGCGAACGCCAAAAAAAAACAATATTACACACAATAAACTCTTGATCATCCAGTGCATTGGAAGGCAACTCCCTTCATCCCTTACTATATCACTTCCTTCATTACTTTATTAACATCCTCCCTTACTTTATTATTTTACTCACTTCCTCTATCACTTCATCCCTCTACTCACTTCGTCCCTTATTTCATCACTTTACTCACTTCCTGCCTTATTTCATTACTTTACTCACTTCCTTCCTTATTTCATCACTTTACTAAATTCCTCCATTATTTCATCACTTCTTCCCTTATTTCATCACTTTACTCACTTCCTCCCTTATTTCATCACTTTACTCACTTCCTTCCTTTTTAAACCACTTTACTCACTTCCTCCCTTATGTCATCACTTTACTCACTTCCTCCCTTATTCCATCACTTTACTCACTTCTTTTCTTATTAAACCACTTTACTCACTTCCTCCCTAGACTGTAACCATGCAGCCTAGCTAATAAATTAAGGATCAAAGAGAAAATGCAAGCCGGCCTCAAAAATGCTGTGCTGAAATCGAATGTACCTGGCCAAGAGATGCAGATATTATCCTCGTTAACTACCACATGCCACAGTTTTTTTTGGACCACGCCCTTGGCTTGGGAAAATCTTTGCCTGCCAGTCATAAAAACACACCTGACAGAAAAGGCAGACACCAAGGAGACTATACGTAATATCCTGAAGACATGTGCCTTGGAGATAGTCTCTTGCTACCCAAAATGAACAGTCCTGGTCTATATGGATGCATCAGTATTCAAATCTACCTCTTTTGCAGGGACTGGTATCTATATGAAATACCTGGATGGGACCATATACAAGTTTTGTGACTCATGCGACAAAAACCGGTCAAATAATGAAGAACAGGCCGAGGCTATAAAAACAGCAGTTGAGATTTTGCACCAGCAGTTGGGCGAATTGTTGCCGATGGATTTTGTGATTTTTAGTGACACTAAGTCGATTCTGGAGGCACTGAAGAACACCCCAAACAAAGAAAAGGAGATATTGTTGGTGGGGAGGGCGATCAACAACATTATCACTGCCCACGGGATAAATGTCCCATTGCAATGAATACCTGGACATAGTGGGCTACTAGGGAACGAGATGGCCGATAGATTGGCAAAAACAGGATCCTCAAAACAACAAGACTGCAGTAACTACACAGTAGAACGAATTATTAAGAATAATATTCAGGAAATCTGGACGAACAGGTGAGCGACGGGAACAGGTCACGAGCAACGGGAATAACAGGTCGCAGTGTATTTAGCGTAGCGAAATGTCACAGCCAAAAAGTACAGATGACATAAATAAACTACATAGAAGCGATTAAAGTCTCATCTTTCAGTTCTGAACAGGACACACCAGAGTCAATAGCCACTTAAACCGCATCAATCCTCAGCACTTGCTCTTGTGCAGGCATTGCTCTCATTCTGATGAAACAGTTCAATACCTACTCATTGAGTGCAAGGCGCTTGTGGATATGAGGAAAAGATTCTTTCAAGCACTGTCGACAATTGCCAATACACTGTTCGGAGCAGTGAAACAACTGAAGAAGACTTGTATTTATATAAGAATGGCATTGGGCTGCCAAGCGCAGGCTTGCTTAGCAGCTATGGGATAACAACAACAACGTCACAAACTTCATTTTCAGAATGAACACCAAAGAAGAAGATACTTACTTCATCATTGACTTACTTTATCATTGTACTTGATTGCTATAACATCACCTTGTGTCAGGCAGGCAAAGTTTCTCAAGGCATTCTCTAGGCTGTTCGTGAAAGTGAAGGGCAAATAAATTCTATTCTGACTCTACTACTTACACGCTTAACCAGGTGGTTGAAAACATGTCACAGTAGTCATTTACAAATTTAGAGCTCCAATAGTGACATGCACCAAAGATGATTCTCTGTTGTTTGGAGCAGCGAAAGGGTGAAACGTATCTTCTTCTTCTGAGTTTGTTCTCAGTCTCCTGTTACCAAGCCATGAAAAGGGCTTTGCAAGTAGCAGGATGTAGTCCGAAGAATAGAATGCACTGTGCACCTAGATTACAGCCTGACTGATATAGTTGAACCTTTCGGTTAGACACATCCGTCTTCGGCAGCAGACATTGTTTTAGTACCAGTTTAGCAGTCCCTCTTCGACCTCTTCTCCATAGCCAGTCTGCCCTGTTGCAGCCTGTTATCCAGGATCACCGTGTGAGCGGTGTAGAAGGGTCTTGGCAGCTCTTGTTTGGTGGCCCTGATGCTAGCAGTCAGCTTGGGTTGCTGACTGCTGCAGCTCATGCGCTGCTCAGCATCTAGATCCCGAAACGTATCTAAATTCTTATTTGAATGAGGGTTATATCTTCTTCGTACGCTGTCAAACGTCAACCTGTATTTTTACGAAAAAAGCAGCGGCCATCCTGATGCTGTCGACACTGCCCTAGAGCTTGTCTAGTGTTGCCACTGGTGATGGCCACATGTGCTTTCTCTGGTCCTCGTATGTCGGGCAGTTTTGCAGCAGATGTTCAGCGGTCATTTTCCCGGTACCACAAGTGCATTTGTCAGTGCCACCTATCTTCAGTTTATTGAATAAGTGGTACCTCAGTCTGTTGTGGCCTGTGCGGAGTCTGAAGACCACGACCTGCTCTCTTCTGTTCAATTGGTAATAGGCATCATTATTTGTGTAGCCAGTATGTTCTGTTTCCCATTTGGCCATGTATCTGGCTCTAATAAGCCTGTTAGACTCTTCGTAGGTCACACTAGAATCTGGTTGTGGTAGTCTTGCACCTTCTTTTGCCAGTCTGTCTGCCTCCTCGTTGCCTTGGATGTTACAGTGGGATGGAACCAACTGTACCACTACTCTTTTTGGTGCGGACTGCTGGCATAGTTGACAGAGTACTGCTCTTAAATCATTAAGCGGGTTATATGAATGAGGGCTCTGTGTGGCGATGCAAGACTGTCACTTCAGTAAGTGTAAGAGTGGAGTAGGAAGTTTCAAAAGGCATGAGATCCTTTTCCGTTCCTACAGCGTGAGATTACGATGACTTGGCTACGCTCCACTGATGTTGCACACCGCCAGCTATAGGGTAATTGCTTTACTGTATATAATCTACCGGGTTAATATCATAGAAACGGCTGATCATACTGCTCTTTTAATTATAGAGAGGTCCAACTTCCACTGTGTAGAGTTAGACGAAAACAATGGCGATTTTTAAATTTGTTTTAGGCTTTGGAAAGGATTTCTTCTGTTTTTCGCTTGGATATGAAAATTCACCCATTGTTGAGAATGGGGTTAAGTTTCTGTAACAGATTTTTCTGAGGTAGATCTATTTAGTTTGTTTATTTAGATACAATAATTACATTTATAGTCGAAGTGACAGACATAGCCATTACGGTAAAGATCGTTAGCAGTATTAGTCTGTTTTTTAGAAAATGAACAATTTTTTTTACTGTCAGAGGTTCTCAAAATCAGCAACCATGTCAGGGCATGACGTACTGAAAATTTAAGCAGATACAGGGAATAGACATAATTTTTTTATCTAGAAAGCAAAAGGTTAACAAATTTGATTGGGACAGGCACACCAGATTCAATTTAATCCTGTCTCTCTTCTATGGACAATGACAAAATCAATCAGGTGCCAATGTTTTGAGTGGGGATGCATCCGTGTTGTTCTATTAACGTTTCGACAGACAAAAAAAGGTGTTGGTAATCATTAGGTCATTGATGGCACATGTGCTCAATAGGAGGTGACCTTTTTATTGTTGCAATTACATATTCCATAATTTCCTATGATTCCTTCCCACGAGGAATGGTCTGTACCAACACTTGCATTGAAACCGTCAAGGATAATAAGCTTGTTGGACTTTGATCCCTCCCCTTACTTTCGGCTTTTTGCCTCGAGTTCTCCATAAAATTTGTCATTGGTATCATCAGAGTTGGTCATGGTAGGCAAATAGAAACTGACAATTGTTGTCAATTTCTTACCATATAGTGAGAGATGTAGTGTCATTATCCTGTCATTTATTCCCTTTGGTGAGCTGCTTACTTCTTCCAAAGTTTTGACTTTATAGCAATATGGCATCTTGTCTTTGCAATCATTGATTGCCACTGATAAATGTCCCAACAATTTCTAAAATCCTCAAATTAAAAACTAAAGTTAAATGAAGGATACACAGCTTTGGGGTTGGTAATGTCAAGAAAGTCAGAAGACTGAGGCTGGAATTTGGCATATGTAGCCACAGCTAGAGAAACGTTGTCAATCTGGATGAAGTCCCCCTCGTCCACACACAGGTTCCTCATCATCTGTTGGAAGAAGTAATCAAATAATGCATTGGGGGACGACGTGGGCTAGTGGTTAAGTGACATGGTTCACAAGCCAAAGGTGCTGGGTTCGATCCCTATCACAGCACCGGCTGTTACCCCTGAGAAGCAAACCCTTAGAAAATGCAGGAGGAAGCAGACCCTTACATAAAATGCATGCTGAAGTCGGATGCACTGGGCTGACAGGAGCAAAATAAAAACCACAATACAGCTCACACCGCCTTGGGGAGTTGATAAATAAGGCGAACGCGAAAAACAAAAAAAATTATAATACATTGTATGCTAGAAACAGAAATAAAATTGTTTGGTGTAATACCAGGGGCAAAAGATGCGAAACACAGCTGACCAAGACCATATTTCGCCTCAAGTGGCGGCCCTGGGAACAGGCTGCATTGGTGTAGTCTGTCTCTACAATTCTAGGCATAGAACAGTATAAAAGTGAAAACCCACAAGAGAAAATGGATGTAAAGTGGGAATACTTAAAGAACAGCATTAGAAAAGCTAACTGTATCCTACCAAATAAGAAAGAACATGTCAAACAAATCTGGATCACTGAAGACATTCTAAAACTTATGGAATATCGTAAACAAGCAAAAAACTCAAATAATTTATAACATGTTTGATAAAGAAATAAGATCAATGTGCAGACAGACTAAAGAGAAATGGTTAGAAGACTTATATAAAAGTATAGAAGATATGAACGCAAAACAAAAACAAGAAAAATTCATCAGGAAATAAAAAATTTGACAGGATGAAAAAAAGCCCACAAAGGTGAGGGTAGTATTATGGACAAAGAAGGAAATATGTTGTTTGAGACAACAGAAATAACAAAAAGATAGACAGAATGTTGATGCTCTCTTTCATGGTGAAAGATACACTAAACCTGAAGTAAAAGATACAACAGGACCAACAATTCTTAAATCAAAGGCTGAAAGAGCTATAAGAATAATGACGAAAAGCTAAGTGGCTGGACCAGATAACATTACTGTGAAAATTTGGTGTTGATCGAGTCAGATCTATGCAGCTACATATATGCAGTAGGACCCATATCACGGGAACTAACAATTTCTGAGTTCATAATGGTGCCTAAGAAGACCAAAGGAGTACAAAATTTGAGGAGTCATGCCACCAAAATACTACTTAAAATAATTCAAGAAAGTATCAAAAGGAAGATTGAAGTGAGTGCGGAGTAGTTTGGTTTGACGCAGAACAGCTGTACAAGAGAAGGGATTTTCTGTATGAGATGATTGTGGAAAAATACATGGAGATGCAAAAGTATTTGATAACACGAAGCATGAACAGCTAATAAAATGTTTAGAGGATATAAATCTGGATGGCACGGATATCAAACTTATCACAAACTTGTTTTATGATCAATCGGTATGTTTGAGAACTAGAGATGAGGTGTCACCAAGTATAATTATAAAAAAATGGGTTTTTTAATGTATGCACAGAAAAGCATTTTTTTTTAAAAATTCAATGAAATAGAGGTAATGCCTACATTGAATATCGAAGGACGAAGTTTCAATAATATTTCATATGTTGATGATACAGTGTTATTGGCAGAGGATTCAGTACATCTGCAGAGCTTAATGGATAAGATAAACAGTAAGAGCCAGCAATGCTGGCTGGAAAACAACATCAAAAAGACTAAAATTATGGTGTTCACCAACAGAAAAGAAAGTCCACAAGCTGATATCCACATAATGGAGACATTATGGAACAAGTGTCAAGCTATTTCTACCTTGGACATCCAATAACGGTGGATGGCAAATGCGAAATGGAGATCATTAAGAGAATTGCAATGGCAAAGAATACAATTAACAGCATAAGAGATACACTTCTCTCCAGGCAGATATCGCAGAACTTGAAAATTAGAATTATTAAATGCTATGTGCATTCAGTTTTGTTGTGTGGAGTAGAAACCTGGACCCTGACCAAGAAAATGGAGACGAGCATTGACACCTTTGAAATGTGGGTAATCAGAAAACTTTCACGAGTTTCTTGGAAAGATAGTGAGGTTCTGGAACAAGTCAAAGTGGAAAAGATACTTCTGAAGGAAATAAAAAGCAGAAAAATAAAATATTTTGGTCATGTCAAGCAGAAAGTTATATTGGAGGGAAGAGTGGAGAGGGTGGCAGAGGTACAGATAGACAGACAACATCAAGATGTGGTTGGGACACAGTTTGACCAAGTGTAATAACCTGGCACGGGACAGAGACAGTTGGAGATTCATTACAGCCAACCTCCGATGCAAAGATGGCACTTGATGATGGCTAAGAGAATAGGGATCGTAGTGGGAAGGCAAACCTGGTACTCAAAAAAGTCTACTGAAATCTGATGTTGACCTGAAAGGTGCAGATATCGCCACATTGCTATAAAATAGGACATAATGCCCTTTCCAGGATGACCATCGTCTCCTTGCAGTTGTTTGGCAGCTGGAGTACCCTGACAACATCCAGAGCTATCTATGCCAGTAGGAGTTTCACACCTAGCAGGTTGTACCAAGCTGAATCATAGGGATCTGGCAAAAGATGACACTCCGTTCCCAGATTCTGGGAATTTGAGACTGTAAAAGATTAATTACCTTGTTGAGGAACAGGGGACTTATGATACTTACTTAGAATCTTGTATTCAAACAGGCAAGTCTTAGTCTGCTTTCAGATAGCAGAAGATTACCCAAAGCGGATTCTAATTTCAATTTACTTAGCCTTAGGGAAGGTAGGTGACATTTTGGGTAAGGATAACATTATTTTTTCAAATGGTTTTGTCCGGATAGTGGCTAACAACATGCTCTTTTTTATTTTCAACTGCCAAGGATTCTTTTACATGCAGATCATGTACACAGGGTATGAGAGTTTATCGTCCATCTTCAATAGGATTAAGTGCTCGATCTCACCCCAGTGATACCAGGGGATGCTTAAAACACGCAGGATTTGAACACTCCACCTTTTCGTGCATTTATTACTTGAGAGAATAAAGCAACGCCTATATATTTAAAACTTGTGACATACCCAGTATGGAATGAAGATTCTGCCCTCGTCTGCAACAAACTCAAGGACACCACTGTGTGTCTCTCTGTTGGCTTTCTTATTTGTCAGTTTGAACAGCATTGGGTACTGAATGTTGAGGCGAGCTGAAGGATATATGCATATTAAAAATAACTACTCGGATCAAGCTGAAAGAGTCACGCACATTCATTGTAAGTATGCATCTTCACAATCTATTGTCCAAAATCTATACCTGAACATAAGTCAAATCATAATAATGGGCACAGACAAGGCAAAAAAACCAGTCCTACAGTTATTCTAGACCAGCAGAGAATTGAAAGTAGACTACTGTGTATGACAAAGACAAGAATAGCACCACTGTCCCACAGAGAACATGCTGTAAGAGGCGACTAACTGTATGACATGGCATAACATCGGGCCACGGTTAGGAGGTTTGTTAAGAGCAGTATAGATGGCGCCTAACAGGCCGCAGGTCTACTTTGCTCTAGTGTTTGAGTCTATTAAGATGGATTCATACATCGGTTAATCACCTTCCAAGAAACTGGTTGTATTAAGACTCTGTAGTCTTCTAAAGCAGTATAAAGATGTTAAGTCAGGTGAAGAATGGCTATGCCAATGCAGAAGTTAATAAGAATGAGACAGACATGTATGACAGAACACTAATAAAATTACAAAAATAAAAAATCCTGCGAACTTGTATCTTCCCAGTGGCAACATACGGATGTGAAACATGGACACCACACAAACACATAGGAAAAGGTTTGAATCTTCTGAATGATAGAAATATGTTAACGAAGAACTGTATGGTGCGGAGTGCTGGAGAGTAACAGAAAAAGACAAAAAATGCCAGAATTGTCATCTTTCCACACAACAGTTTAAGCAAGATTCATATAATTTTCTGGCTGAACAACATAACCAACCGTTTGCCCAAAGCAATCAAGAAGACATGCAGACTATCATAACCGGTTAATGTTGGAATTGGATCGGCCATGTCCTAAGATGAGAACCTGACACCGTAACCGCCATGGCATGACCCCAGAGAGAAGATGAAAAAGAGACTGGATTAAGACAATTAGGTGAAGGAACTGTAGAAGCCATAATGGAAATCATGAATCAAAGGTGGAGCACTGTACAAACGATGGCTGCAGACCAGGTTAAGTGGAGGAAGTTTGTCGCTGCCCCTTCTGATACGACACTTCTTCGTGTCAAAGGTGGTGCTACGCTGATAATAGGGAATATTATTTCAGTATGAGTAGGTTTTAGGCACGCTGTTACTACCCAGCCAGTCTCGTTTATTGCTGTGTCAATAAGTTCGATACGTGCAGAGTTTTGCAAAACTTACACGGCGTACTCAGCTACAGAGAAACATAAGGCGAGATGTGTGTAGGACATATGGCTGTGCTGCCCATGTTAACTTAACGTCTTTAAACTGGTTTAGAAGATTGCAGAATCTGTACACAACCAGTTTCTATTACATTCATTTGATCTAAAAATACTCATGCACATCCAATTTATTCTTTAATGCATTAATTGACCCTGCCTCCACTACCTCCTGTGGCAATGCTTTCCAAGCATTCACCACTCTATGATTAAAAAAATATTTCCTGATATCTAATCTAGACTTCTCTTTAGTTAATTTGTAGCTATGCCTTCTTGTTCTTGTGGGTGGTTGTATTTTGAAAAACTTAGTAGTCTAATTTATCCGTTGCTCTGATCATCTTATAAACCTGTATTAAGTCACCTCGAATTCTTCTTTTCTAGACACTGTAGGCTGGTTTTTCTGAGTCTTTAACTGTAATTCTGGAATCCCACTATCAACTTTGTCTCTCCTTTTTGTATTCTTTCCAGCATGTCTATATCCCCTCTATGATAAGGACTACAGACCTGTACACAGTACTCCAATCTAGGTCTAACTAATGCTTTATACAGTTTGACTATCACCAATCTACAGCCACATGATGATGTAAAACAATATTACATGATTTTCATTCTTAAAATTTGTTCTCCATTCTTTTTCTTCTTCTTCGTACGCTGTCAGACATCAACCTTAATTTTTTCGAAAAAAGCAGCGGTCATCCTGAGGCTGTCGACACTGCCATAGAGCTTGTCTAGTGTTGCCAATAGTAATGGCCACATTTGCTCTCTCTGGTCCTCGTATGTCGGGCAGTTTTGCAGCAAATGCTCAACGGTCATTTGACCGGTACCACACAGGCATTCGTCAGTGCCACCTATCTTCAATTTGTTGAATAGGTGGTACCTCAGTCTATTGTGGCCAGTGCGAAGTCTAAAGACCACGACCTGCTCTCTTCTGTTCAACTGGTAATAGGCATCGTTTTTTGTGTAGCCAGTATGTTCGGTTTCCCATTTGGTCATGTATCTAGCTCTAATAAGCCGTTTTGACTCTTCGTACGGTTCTCCATTCAATTTTTGTTGAAAAGTACAAAATATTATGAATGAATGATAAATAGTTGTGAAGTTATGACACTTTTAGTACACCATAGAAAGACATGGTATCCAGAGATGTACAGGGGTTGTCGAGCATGGTAGTCAGTGGATTAAGCAGCCAGTTAGGCACTATACCAGGGAAACCAACTTAAGTAAAATAGAGGTTTTAAATGCATTCTTAAAAACCAACACTTTCTTTTTAACGCCTTATATCAGAAGTAGGGACTGGGTTCGAGACCTGGTCATGGCACGCTCTAGTTCACACATCTATAGAAATGAGCACATTATATTTTTGTCAGTTAAAAAAGGCAACGTATGGCAAGGAGGAAAGAAATTCTCAACTCATAAAGTTGAAGATGCAGCATAATAATGTTGCTAGCACTGTATCCCCTATGAAAACCTCTGCTACAGGATTACATTTACCTTTGACTGGGTATATAACCTAGCCTAATTTGGTTTCAATCTACCCAGCTTTAAATTGAAAATTGCTTCTTATAATCTTTCTCTTCTCCTTCTCCGTGTTTTTTAAAATTATGTCTACATGCGAAGACCAGTTCTTTGAATAATGATTGCTGTGGTGGAGAGTTCTTCAGGTGCTTTTTACAATGAATATAACACTTCATCCTGTCCTCAGTATTCATATTGTACTAACATTACATTTTTTCACTGCCACTAAAGCTATAGGTTTGATAATTCTCTGTATACTCACTCAGCTGATCCAAGGCAGATGGAGGCATTATAACTGTGGAAAACGACAATAGAAGAACAAAAAGTTAACAAGAGGTCAAGTCAGTAAATAGGTCACAAATGGCTATTTTTAAAAACTAAATGATATACAAACTTGAAAACCATTTATTATTGCACTTGCACTGTCGCTTATTTCCACCAACATTGATACACTTGTCCCACCACTTTATCGGTGTACAAAAACCTGCAGTATAGATGTCTTTGGTCTGCTGTCTCGGCCACATTTGTACTTCACGTTCAACTTATTTGTCGTTCGCAAAACATTTCCCCGTTGAGATGGGGGTCATGCATTACGCTGTAGATTAAACCACGCAAACACCTATTGTAGTTGATACACTGCCTATCGTTACTCGTCTGTCAACTCAAATCATCCCTACGCAGATGCTTCTATTGCAAATAGAGAGGACCCTTGAGAAAATGTATCTATGCATCGCTTTATGTGACAAACACTTCTCACCATAAACAGGAAGCATTTCCTTAAGAATATCCTATGAAAAGAGTCCTTTTTTCCCCATTAAAAAAAGCACAACAGCACGCTGTTCTTTGATTGTACACTCTGTGAGCACAGAAGCCATTTTGTATCTGAGCCGTGCATATATATTTGACACCTAACGACTGCTACCTACAGCAATTGCAGCTGGATGCTGCTGCCCCCTAATGCTACCTTCACAAACTACCAACTACATTTTCCAGCTATCCAATGCTGTAATGGAAGGATAATATCAAATGATGGACAGGGAAAAGTCTGTTGAATTGTACCATCAAGGCAAGAGAAAGAGGACATTGGAGATCCATTGTAGCTGACCTTCAATGTGGAGATGGTACCTGAACTGAATTTGATCTTCAAGATTGATAATTGTTTAATTTAGCTCATTGTTTTTAAGTTAGCCAGTCCTTGACAAAGACAAGTTCAGGCTCAAACATGGGCACATGTCTGTTACTATCCACTCCTTGATAAAGACAAGTTCAGGCTCAAATATGGGCACATGCCTGTTACTGTCCAGTCCTTGACAACAGCAAGATCAGACTCAAACATGGGTAGAAAATCAAGATCCTGAGCTCTAGTGGCCAGTGACCCATAGCTGACTGCTAGCACCACGGCCAGCAAACTAGAGCTGCCAGGACCCTTCTAAACCTCCAGGCTTGCTAAGGAAGAGCGTTTGAAGAGGGAATGCTAACCCGGTACTCAAAAATGCCTGCTGAAATCGGATGTGTCGGACCAAAAGGTGCAAATATCAGTCAAGCTGTGAACTATGACACAGGACATTCTGTTCTCTGAACTACATTCTGTAACATGGGCACACATCTGTTACTGTCCAGTCCTTGACAAAGACAAGTTCAGACTCAAACATGGGCCCATGTCTGTTACTCTCCAGTTCTTGACAAAGACAAGTTCAGCCTCAAACATGGGCCCATGTCTGTTACTGTCCAGTCCTTGACAAAGACAAGTTCAGACTCAAACATGGGCCCATGTCTGTTACTCTCCAGTTCTTGACAAAGACAAGTTCAGCCTCAAACATGGGCCCATGTCTGTTACTCTCCAGTTCTTGACAAAGACAAGTTCAGCCTCAAACATGGGCCCATGTCTGTTACTGTCCAGTTCTTGACAAAGACAAGTTCAGCCTCAAACATGGGCCCATGTCTGTTACTCTCCAGTTCTTGACAAAGACAAGTTCAGCCTCAAACATGGGCCCATGTCTGTTACTCTCCAGTTCTTGACAAAGACAAGTTCAGCCTCAAACATGGGCCCATGTCTGTTACTGTCCAGTCCTTGACAAAGACAAGTTCAGACTCAAACATGGGCCCATGTCTGTTACTCTCCAGTTCTTGACAAAGACAAGTTCAGCCTCAAACACCTAGGGTGTCTAGCTGAACCAATCCTCGTCATCTTCTGTGTTTATTCTCAATCTCTCGCTACCAAGCCCTGAACAGATCTTTGCAAGTAGCAGGATGCAGTCAGGAGAACGAAATGTGTTGTGTCACTCGTTTACAGCTTGACTGTGATATTTGCACCTTTCAATCTGAAACATCTGTCTTTGGCAGAACCCAATCCTCTAACTCGAGTCTTTCTTGCAGCAAGATATATTCTTCACCTGAAGGTTCTGAATTTTATTCCAGATTGCATATTATCTTCTTCGGCGTTCGTTCTCAATCTCACGCTACCAAGCCCTGAATAAAGCTTTGCAAGTAGGAGGATGTAGTCTGGAGAATGGAATGCATTGTGTCGCTAGTTTACACCTGGAGCCGAACATCCGCCTTTGGCAGATGGAGCACATATTACTTCAGTTTCTTTCTTTGCTGTTACATGTTTAAGTTTTCTTAGTGATTACAAGATGCTTATGACTCTTATGTTTATGAATACAATGAAACAGGTAGGAGGTAATAAAATTGAACAAATGTTTGTAAGGAAGAGCTCACTTTTTCCACCTCTCTCCACATCCTCCCTGTCTCCAAGCATTGTGACACTGAAGCATTTATATGTTGCTTGAAATGTCCGTCCGGCTGTAAAGTCTGGGAAAGCATTGCCAAAGCTAAACTGAAAATGTTAAAACAAAAACTAAAATGAAAATAAAGCAAACTTTTAGGAAACAAATCATTCTATATCCTTCCCTTACGGAGAGAAACAAAAGGTTCATGTCTAACCTGACCTGGAAGGAGTAACAGTAGTAAGTATCTATTGCATTAAGTTTTTATATGTATGTTAGGGAACATATCATATTTAACAAATCTATTGCATTAAGTTTTTATATGTATGTTAGGGAACATATCCTATTTAACAAATCTATTGCATTGAGTTTTTATATGTATGTTAGGGAACATATCCTATTTAACAAATCTATTGCATTGAGTTTTTATATGTATGTTAGGGGAACATATCCTATTTAACAAATCTATTGCATTGAGTTTTTATATGTATGTTAGGGGAACATATCATATTTAACAAATCTATTGCATTGAGTTTTTATATGTATGTTAGGGAACATATCCTATTTAACAAATCTATTGCTTCAGCAAAACAAATAAGTCTGAGGCCAGACGTATGATTTCATTCTTGATGTTACATGGACAAATACCTACAGAAACATACAGGTAGATTTAACCAGTTTCATGATTCCTATTCTTTGTACGAGTCAGTAAAACACATTTTAAAACACAACATAGACAGTTTAAGTATGGCTGGCTGCACAGTTGCTGCTGATCTGCCAAGATCTGGAAGATATGTCTCACAGTGCAATGATGGAAATGCAGCAAAATTGAAGAAAATGATTGATCAGCAGTGAAAAATGACAATTGCAGAGATAATCAGTGCAGTAAAACTTAGTAAAACATCAGTTAGTCTGAGTTTTGTACATGTAACTAACACGAGAAAAGTGCTGAAGTTGTCCACCAATTTCATGATGATGACGGCATGGTGACTCGAGAACTGCATGAAGGAGAATTGTTTGTGGTCTTCGCAGTCACTAACAGGGATGCGTGCTAGAAGTAACACTTTTTCATTGCAGCAATTCTCTCTGAAGCTGTTCATGGCGCTCCTATTGGCCTGCAGATCAGGTAAAATGCGCATGAAGTCTTACATCAAGATGAGTGAAACCGTGGTGGCTCTCAAAAAAGTGATGGCCAGTGTTTTTTGGAAAAACTTGGCATAATTCATGTTGATTTTCTATCCTGTGGTGCCACTATCAACAGTGAACAGTACAAATGCATTTTGAGTGATGTGTATAACCGCCTGGTTTGATTACAAAGGACGTCCTGATCCTACAAGATAATATTCAACTTTATTTGGCACTATGTGCCATCTGCAGCAACTCTGCTGGGAGGTATTGCCACATCCACCGTACAGCCCAGATCTCGCTCCAGGCGATTTCCACCTGTTTAGACCCCTAAATAAATTTCTGCATTTCAGCACTGATGACGAAGTGAAACAGGCTGTCCTGGATTGGTTCAGAAATACTGACAAATCTTTCTGCGCTGAAGCTTTTCAAGCATTACTTATACACTAGGATAAGTGCATAAACGTTGCAGGAGATTATATCAAAAAATAGATGACATATTGATTACTTTAAAAATATGTTTTTCCTTACAAAAACAAGTACGGGTTTGACTTAAACGCCAGTTGTATATCAATTAGGGTATATTAAAATATAAAGTTGGTATTAAGGGGATATAAAAATGCTGGAAATTATACAAAGAAGAACGACAAAACTGGTAGTGAGATTCCAGAATTATAGTTATGAGAAAAGACTAAAAAAAAACCTAGTCTAGGAAAGAGAAGAATTTGAGGTAATGTAATACAAAATTTAAAAATTATCAACGGAACAGATAAATTAGACTTCAACAAATTTTTCTAAATACAGCCATCTACAAGAATAAGAGGGCATGGCCACACATTAGTTAAAGAAAGGTCCAGATTAGATACCAAGAAATATTTTTTTAGTCAGAGAGTGGTGAATACTTGGAATACATTCCCACATGAAATAGTGGAGGCAGGGCCAATTAATCATTATGCAATCAAGAATAGATTCATTAGATTTTATGCACATTGTTATTTTTAGATCAACGTGAATGTAAAAGAAACCGGTTGGCCAGATTATATATATAATTTATTATTATTAATACAGACTGCAGTCTTCTCAACCAGCGTATAACATTAGTACTAGTAGTAACTAACACTAGTAACACTACAGTCACTGAGCTATAGTAGTATAAGTATAAATTATATAAGAACTATAATATAGTAATATACTAGTAATTACTACAGTATAACAAAGACGTTAACTGAGTTTCAGTTGAGTTATAAATAAGTTTCAATTTAACTTCCAAATATACTAAAGTAATATACAATCAATAATAATTTGTCTCAAATTTGTAAACCGTAATACAAAAACTAATTAATCAAATTTCCCAAAATATGATACTGTCAAAAGTACGTTATTTAACTTAACTATCTAAACTGGTGACAGTGACAGGCAATATGAATAGAAAATATTTCAAAATTCTATAATTATAATAATAATACTATTAATACTAATAGTAATATAGTTAATAACTTAATTAATAGGGTCTAAATAAATAATATATAAAAAACAATGATTCTCTGGTTGGAATGTTTCTCAGTCTTTATATTTTGAAATTGTCTAAAACGTACTTAATATCCATCATCATCATGTAGCATGTCCTTTGTAGAACGTCGCTCCCATCACAGTCTATCTGAAAGAAACTCGTTCTCTTGCCAAAACTCCAGCCTCCGTCACAGTCATACTCACTACTCAGCCATTCCTGGATATCTTGGTGCCAAGCAGCCATCGTCTTCTTGGTCTACCACTTCCTCTTTTGCCTGGTCCCATTCATTCCTTCCATCACCGTTCTCTCAAGACCGTTGTGTCTCTTGATGTGACCAAAGTATTTGCATTTTCTAGCCAAAATGGAATTGATAAACCAGTTCTCCTCTATGCTATGCTCAACTCTTGCCGAATGTCTACATATTTGACATTTGTTTTTTTCTCTGTCCAGAGTATTTTGAGGATCTTTCTGTAACATTTTGACTCGAAGGATTCTTCTTCTTCTTCTTCTTCTGCGTACACAGTCAGACAGTAACCATTATTTTCTCGAAAAAAGCGGCGGTCATCCTGAGACTCTCGCCACTACCATAGAGCTTGTCTTGCAGTTCCACTGGCAATGGCCACATCTGCTCTCTCTGATCCTCGTATGTCGGGCAGTTCTGCAGCAGATGTTCAGTGGTCATTTTACCAGTACCGCACGGGCATTCGTCGGTACACCCTATCTTCAATTTGTTGAATAGGTGGTACCTCAGTCTGTTGTGGCCAGTGCGAAGTCTGAAGACAACGACCTGCTCTCTTCGGTTCAACTGGTAATAGGCATCGTTTTTGGTGTAACCAGTATGTTCGGTTTCCCATTTGGTCATGTATCTGGCTTTGATAAGCCGTTTTGACTCTTCGTACGTCATACTGGTATCTGTTTGTGGTAGCCTTGCACCTTCTTTTGCCAGTCTGTCTGCCTCCTCGTTGCCTTGGATGTTGCAGTGTGACGGTACCCACTGTACCACTACCCTTTTTGGTGCGGACTGCTGGCACAGTTTGCAGAGTGCTGCTCTTAAGTCATTAGGCTCAGTGTTTTTCTGGCTTTTTAGCGCTGTGACTACTTCGAGAGCATCTGTCAGCAGGACTATATGGCTCTCATTTTCACTGTGTGTTACCATTTCTTCCACTGCCGCCCTCAGTGCCTCTGCTCTGAAATTGCTTGTGTACTTACCAGTAGCGAATGACAGTGTTATTTTTCTGCCATTTGGTAGGTTCAGGAATGCTCCTGCCCCTCCGTTCTGTGTAGTGTTTGTTACAGAACCGTCGGTGTATGCATGGGTCCAGTCCATGCTTGGGTAGCTTTTCGTTATGAAGCTTAGGGTAGTGTCTCTCCTTTCTTTTTCACTCTGGCAGTTTTTGTTTGCAATACCTGGTATATTTTCTACCACCTCTGGAAATATATCCTGCCTCCAAGTAGGTTTTCGTACAGTAGTGATGGGTTTTGGTGTTGTTAGTGCGTTTATGGGATCTTCGTGCATCTTTGCTTTGGCTATTTCTGCAAAGTTTCTCCGCTTTAGTTTCCCATTTCCCAAATTGTTTAGTCTCTGGTACATTGGATGGTCCGTCAGTCTTCGGAGTTTCTCTGACTGCAGCTGGGCTCTGCAGTCTCTTCTATCGGTCATGGATTGCAATTTTGTAATCTTTTCGAGTTCTACAATTGGCGTTGACTTCATACCACCTGTTATAATTCTCATGGCTTGGTTTTGAAGTTTGTTAACTTTATCGAAGTTCGCCTTCGCTGCTGTTGTCCATGCCGCAATGCCATACTCGAGAACTGGTCTCACTCTTCCAGTGTACAGTTTCTTTAGTATGCCTTCGTCTGCTCCCCAGCTTGTGCCAGCAAGTTTCCTCATGATCGCCATTCTTTCTCTGGCTTTCATTCGGTTTCTCTCAATCTGACTTTTCCATGTCATGCGCCGATCAAATGTGACTCCCAGATAGGTTGGGTTGTCGTTTGGCTGCAGGATTTTGCCATTTCATTTAGGCTTAATTTGGTACTTTGGGGTTTTAATGAGAGCGAGAATATTGTGCATGTGGTTTTCTCCTCGTTTATTTTGACCAGCCATGAGTTCGCCCACTCTTCCAGCGATGTTAGGGCCGTCTGCATCCGATTTCTTGCTATGGTGAGATTCTTTTCAGAGGTCCACATAGCCAGATCGTCTGCAAACATTGAGCTATGGACTCTTCTTGGTATATTCTCTGTAATACTCCAAGGATTCGATTCAATTTAATATCCAAATATTTATTATTTAAAACAAAAGTTATAAAAAATTACAAATATCGTCATCACCATTATAAAATCTTGTTAGTAGCGTGAATCCCTTTTTCGAATGGACGAACAGATCAAACAAAACGTAATAATGATAAAGCAACCATAGCGAGATCCGGAAGTTGCCATTAACTATATTTCACAGTGTTCTCCCTTGTTCAACAACAACTACATAAACATCAACATGATGATCCATGCCGACTAGAAAAGTTGAATACAGAACTGCATCACTGGTGTCATGACCCGAGTAACAGGTTCACACTGTTATGCATGCATTTTACTTTAATGACAAGAAATTTAAGTTCAATAAAAAACGAATGAGGAAACTAGCCGCGTTTTTTAAACACATGATATTTGTGATTTTTTTAGAGAAAAAAATAAGATGATCGGAGAAGAAAAGGGGAGTTCAAAAGATAATCATGTAAAGGAGCTGTCGGTGGCAGAAGTGGATAAGTTTTGTGACCATTTATGATTTATAAATTCTACATCGCCTGTCACAGACAAGCTAACATTTTATATTTGTTCACTGATTGCCCGTAATTTACTACTATATGACAGAATGTACTTTATATACCACTCAAGAACTACTTCCATATATATCTATCGACCTATAAATACGGCGTTGTTACTGAGGTCTACCGAAAGGATTTATAGAGCTGAGGAATATAGGGCG
This sequence comes from Ariolimax columbianus, assembly GCA_036924085.1. Taxonomy (NCBI): domain Eukaryota; kingdom Metazoa; phylum Mollusca; class Gastropoda; order Stylommatophora; family Arionidae; genus Ariolimax; species Ariolimax columbianus. The sequence goes on from JAVGWX010000012.1 coordinate 66,142,662, forward strand.
CTTAACCATGCAGTCACCACACATCGTACAGACTAGGTTTTTGTTTGATAGTAGTAACCCCTTTTCAGTCGTTTGTGACTATAGGTTTATACGACCTCGGAATAGCAACTCTCTACTTAGTTTTTTGTTTTCCTTTTCCTTTCCGCGTTGTCTCTTCTCTTTCCTGTGACCATGTTCCAGATGGCTTGAAGTTCTGTTGGGGAGGTGGCGATCTGTTTTAGCCAGGTGTTGTGAGGGCGGCCCTGAGGATGTCTCCAGGCTGAGCACGGTGTCTTCCCAAAACTTGCCCCCTGGGACTTCTCGGGAAAGGCAAACAAAGTGACCGTAGAGAGATTGCCGACGGCAATCAATCGTTGAGACAATGCTTGCAAATTAAGTACGTCGAACTACTTTGCTGTTGGAAATCATGTCATGCTAGACGAACCCGGGGCGGGCCTCTGGTTCCGCAGAGTGAAGGCCTCAAGATGCTGCCGGTCTTGCAGTAGTAATGTCTAGGACTTGGAGCCATTCAGGAGAATGGGGACAATGCAGGAGGAGTAAATACAAATGGGGAGCCTTCGCTGGGACCAGACTCTGCAAAGCGAGTGCATGGATGAAGCCGCTAAGCCCATCCTACGAGTGATGTCGCGACTGCTGCATGCGTCAGAGGACTGACTGCTGTCGAAGTCCTCTGTGGCTACATCGAGGTTGTCGTTCACTGTGATGCTCTACGCAGAGGGGCCCCTGCTGAGGTTTTGGATTTCCGGTGACCGTCAAGGCTGCATTCTCGCCATTCTACTTTTCTGCTGCGCCATGGACTGGATCCTCACACAGTCTTCTGCACGCAACCGACGGGTCCTTGTCAGCGACTCTCTGGTAACTGATCTCATCTACGCTGATGCCTTCGTCATACCGGGCTACAATTCTCAGGCCCTGGTAGGCCCCCTTGAGGCACTGGATCGATCGGCTACCCACCTAGGCTTGCACATTTCCTGGACCAAGACGAAAATCCAACAAAAGAACATACCGTGTGAATTGAAATCTTTGAGAAAAGCGGCCAAGGCCGGTAGAAAACACAACAGAATGAGAAACAATGAAATGCTACAGAAAGTATGAGACAAGTCGAGTAATCTGCCTAGGCAACAAGGGCCCGTTAGTCGACCAAAGATCACCACGGTTGACAGCAGAGTCACACACTGCATACAGGACAGAGGATGTGGAGTGGATGTGTCTCAGTCCGGTGTAGCGCTAGCGGCCCTGAGGACGACTCCATGAGGGGTGCGGTCTTTTCTCACCACTGATTTCTATGGACAGATGTAGAAACTCGTGTCTTGGGAAAGTGTGAACAACGCTATATATTATATATAATCAATGACAGACATATAGAATTTGGAAATGTGATAAGAAAACATGCAGATACAAGCATAACAAAGCTTCGAATAGCATGAGGAAGACCAGATAAAAGATAGATTGACAGTGTTGTTGTTCGAAGTTACTCGTGTTAAGTAGTTGAAAAAGTAGTTGCTAAAGTGTCCATTGATCTTCGCCATGGCCGGTCCTAAGCTCGGATAAGAAAGGAGGAAGGTTGAGCGTGGGGTCAGCTATCCAACTTCGTTAAAAAAAAAATCATTGCAGAATGGCAAAAAAAAACGACAATCATAACTAACCAAAAGCGATCCTTGGAGGGAAAGGTCCCCTCAGCAGGGCTTATGACGAAGCTCAGTCGAAGGAAGGTGGACTGCCGACTACCTTTCTTTCGACAAGGAAGCCTTTCAGACTCGGCACTTGGAATGTTAGAACCGTGTGGGAGGAGGATAAGACAACGCAGATTGCAAAAGAGAGGCAGGGATATGGCATTAGTATCTTTGGGCTGAGTGACACTAGATGGACTCAGGAAAGGTACGATTGGCAACAGGAGAGACTGTGATATACTCAGGACACGAGAAAGAGATAAGCGCACCACACACAGAGGGAGTGGCCTTTAGGTCTCAGAGGAGGCTCATAGAGTGGACAGCAGCAGGATCACGACTACGGTACTGCGTACAAAACATAAAAGAAGATAATAAGAAAAACGAGTTTCGTATAACACTCAAGAACTGGAGCAGCTAGATGAAGGGACTAGCATTGAGGATAAATGGGAACAAGTACAAAGTACATGGAAAACTGCATGCGAGGAAGTGTTAGGAATGAAGAAACGGCAGCATACAGAATGGATAACAGCATAAATAATCACTAAGATCAAGAAGAGGCGATATAAGAAAATGAGCTTACTAAATAGTCAAACGAGAGCCGCAAAAAAGCACAGCGCAGAAAGAGTATGTAGAGAGCAACAAGAAGGTTAAAAAGAGCATTCGGATGGACAAAAGACGTTACATTGATTGTCTGGCTGAGGAAGCGGAAGAGGTTGCAGGAAAGGGAAATATGAAAGGTCTATATGAAACTACGAAGAAACTATCGGGAAAGTATCAACAACAAGGCAGACCAATCAAAAATAAACTTGGAGAAAAGATAACTAACCTTGAAGAACAAAAGAAAAGATAGGTAGAATACTTTGAAGAGTTTTTGAACAGACTCGCACCAGACATCCCACCAGCAAAGGAGGACTTGTCGATTAGTTGTAATAATCCATGTAAAGAAGAAATTAGACGGGCAATAGAGATGCTAAGGGGTGGAAAAGCAGCAGGACCTGATGAGATACCACCGGAAGCCATAAAAGCAGATGTTGAAACATCTACTAACATATTTCACAACTTTTTAGACGCCTTCTGGGAGCACGAAAGCTTACCAAAAGACTGGAGGGATGGCTACCTGGTGGAATTGCCTAAGAAGGGAGATTTACAGGAATGTAAAAACTAAAGAGGAATAATGTTATTATCAGTGTTGGGAAAGGTGTTTAATAGGGTAAAACTAGAAAGGTTTAAAAAGGCAGTAGATAATAAGATACGGGATGAGCAGGCAGGCTTCATGGATCTTGGATTGACCAGATAGCCACATTGCGGATAATAGTTGAGCAATCATTGGTATGGAATTCGAGTTTATAAATCAATTTTGTTGATTATGAAAAGACTTTTGACAGTTTGGACAGAGATATACTCTGGAAATTACTGAGGCACTATGGAATTCTTCAAAAGATCACAAACATAATTAAACAGACGTATAAAACTATGATGGAGGGCAGAGCTAATCGTGTCGATGGCGTGTTTCAACAGCTCCAGTGGGATGTGATCGGAGCCTGCCGATCGCCCATCTCTGAGTTTCCGGATAGCAGCAAGGACTTTGGCTATAGTAGGGGGGTCGATATTGCTTTCCGTATCTGGGTCCGGAGATTCAACAGACAGATCGGGACATGTCGTTGCTGGTGGGTGGTTAAGATCATACGTGTAGTGCTCCTTCCACATGTTCGCTACCTCCTTGTATGACGAGCACATGGAGCCGTCGGATTTATTGATGAACTATGCTTTTTTTCTCGTTCTACAGGGTAGAAGAGCCTGATAGCCTGAAAAGAGGGTCTGAGGCCATGAGATCTGAGACCAACTTCGACTCCGTCAGTAATTTCGTTGAGAAACCGTTCCTTGTCTGCCCTGACCGCCGCGCGGAATTGGCCTTTCAGCCGTCGGCGTTCGGCGAGGTCATTCTGAAGCCTGGCTGAGTTCTTCTGGAGAATGATGTCATACGAGGTATCAGAGAGTCATTACTGCCGCTTTAGGGTCCTTGAGCCGGTGATTAGCTCGACAGTCTCACGTGTGGCGTTCTTTATGACGGCTTATGCTGCCTCCTGGTCATCTGGAAGGGGGCTCGATGCAGCGAGATTTCCCCCTGACATCATTTGCGTATTTCTCAGCGACACCTGGGTTAGCCTTAAGAAGCTGGATATTGTACCTAGGGGTCGACACAGGTTTTTGAGGGGCATATGGGCTGATGGAGTACCTGCTCATAAGCAAGTAATGGTCAGTGTTGGCAGGGGCCTCAGACACGACAGGAAGTCACCTGATCGAAACTTCTCATGAGGATGTGGTCGAGTTTCTTCCTAGTCCTTCGGTCGTTAGAGATCCATGTGTGGCAGTGGATGTCTAGGCGGCGGTACGATGAGCCGGTAATCTTCAGACTGAAGGACGCGCAAAATGACAGAAACATGTTTGAGTTATCGTCAGCATTTGTACTGCCGAACGAGCCCAGGACCGATTCATAACGACTACGCTGAGACCAAGAACCTGCGTTGAAATCACACAGCAGGATGAGTTCATCATGTGGAGAAACTGTGGTTGAGGCATTGGCCAGATCCTGGTAGAAGTCGTCCTTTGCCTGGCGTTGAGCCTCGTCTGTAGGGGCGTAGACGACTATTATTGTGAGATGACCATGTTTACGTTTCAGTCGTGCCACGAGAGGCCTGTTCGAGATAACGTGCCAGGATACTATACTGTCTCTGACAGGGGGTCCTATAAATAAGCCCACACAATTTCTGTCTTGAGGGCCACTAGAGTGCAGTAGACATGCGTCTTCGACATCTTGTTGGTCTTGGCCCTTTAGTCTTATACATAGCCAGTACCGTTTAGTGTCAGAACATTTTATGGTACGACCCTCATTGGGCCCCTTAAATCCGGTGGCAGCGCTGCAGCTGGCGAGGGTGCTGGTGACACGTTTCGATAGAGATTCGCAACCCCGGTAAGGAGGGCTTATCGTGTTCTGTATGAGCAGCTGATGTGGCGATCGTGATCCCGGAAGTCTCCTGGGAAGAGCCGGATACTCCGCTGCCTTGGGACGGGGGCCGCGAGGAGGGAGTTTGTAAGGAGTACTCCTTCTTCTGTGTGTCAGTCCGGTGTCCATGTCTGTCTTCTGACGTTTACGTCCCCCTCCCTCAATCCCAGGCCTCCACCATGACCTACATTTTACTACCAGAGGCCATGCCTCCACCAAATCTCAGAAACACTTGACCGACGCCGAGTGTCTTTGTTCGGTCATGTTGAACGGCTGGACCAGCAAACCCCGGCCCACAAGATACTACAGTATACAGTTTGACAATCACTTCCTTATTCCTATGTTTAATATTTCTTTTTATCATACCTAACATTGCATTTACCTTATTCACTGCTACCTGGTCTTGCTCATTCATTTTTCATGTAGGCCTATGCTCTATTATAACCCCTAGGTCCCTTTCCTTATCTATCTTTCTAATATTGTTCTCTCCCATTCTGTAATTATGTTCTATATTGGATCTACCCATGTGGATGACTGTACATTTATCTACATTAAACTCCATTTGCCAGCTTACAGACCCTTCTCGAATTTTATCTAAATCCGACTTCACTATATCCACCTCTGCTATAGATGAGACACTCCTAGAAAGTTTGTTTCATCAATTTTTCTATCATGGAAATGTGAATATCCACAACGATTTTTATATTTATCAAGAACAACATCGGTCCAAATCTGCAAGCACAGGATAATCTGGGGACACATTATTGCCTATGCACGTGGACATAACACGATTAACAAGAAGAATATGTAGAGGAAATTAATCATGATTTTGTATAATGTTGTTGCTAGTGCCCACAATGAGTAAATTTACATGTTAGAGCGCCTGAAAAAGACATCAAGGACACAAATGCATATTCAAATTTGATTCGAAAACTTCTACAAAATGCTAGTTTTACACAAACAGATATAAGGGAGGCCATTACTATCACTTACAATTTTCCATTGTTTGCGTAAGTTGAACATGAAAGAGAAAATAAAACCCGTTAGATACAGTTTCAGAATGGTTATGTATGGTTTCTTATATAACATTGAACCGTTTTTCTGTTAATTGTTGGTTATTATCTCTGGTATATATGTGTGACAAACGCGCAATTGCCAGAAATTTCTGTTAATTTAAATTAACATCAGCTTTGACTACTTTGAGTGAGACCTGGTATTCATTTGTGATTTTGGATTTTGTCTTTATAGTCTAATCACAATCTTACACGATTGTTCTCAGCTCATGTAGTTTGTGATATAATATTGACGAATTTCATAAAGCAGTTAACACTATTTAGGCAGAAATTGTGTGAGCTAAACTACTACTACAAGTTCAACTAGTACAAGTACTAGTAAGTTAGTAACTACATAACTATTATTATTATTAGTATTATTAACTATAAAAACTAAAATAATAAATACTATTCCATGATACTCCAATACTATATAACTATACTTCTATACTCTAACATTTTCGTTTTTTACGGTACAATTTTTTGTTTTAGGTTTATAACCAGATGAACGAAACTGAAAGTTTAACGTAACGTGATTTTTGCTGATATCAATTTGTGGAAAATAATTAATTTTATCATTTCAACATTTAATGTAAGTCTGATCATTATTAATATTTATATTATTGTTGGAAAATCATGTAGAATTACAAGCATGTTTTAATTTTGCAATCAAACTGGCATGTTTGTCAGTTTTTTTTTTTTGCAGCAAAAAACCAAAAAAACCATAGTGGTATTTATGAAGATCTTTTTTTGTTTCATGTAATAAAATAAAAAAAAGTATTAGTCAGCTTAAACTCACTGACTCGATAAAAGTGTAAAGTGAAAAGTCATTTGATTTTTAAGAATAGAACATTTTCATCATAATTTAAGGTCAGAATTGAACATGTGAGTGTTCAGTTGTTTCAGTTGTGTTAATGTTCAGTATTAGCTGTCATACTCAAAGACGGGATCAAGATGCTGAGCAGTGCATGAGTTGCAATGGTCAGCGACCCATAGCTGACTGCTAACGTCAGGGTCACCTAACCAGAGCTGCCAAGACCCTTCTACACTTCCATGCGGTGATCCTGGGTAACAGGCTGCAGCAGGGCAGACTGGCTAAGGAGAAGGGATTGAAGAGGGAATGCTAACCCGGTACTCAAAAAATGCTTGCTGAAGTCGGATGTGTTGGACCAAAAGGTGCAAATATCGCAGTCAAGCTGTAAACTACGACACAACGCATTCAGTTCTCTGGACTACATTCTGCTACTTAAGCCCTTTCAGGATTTGGTAGAGGGAGATTGAGAACAAACGAAGCCAAGCCATCAGAATTTGAAAAGGAAATAAATAATGTGGAAGAAATTTGCTTCTTTTGTTTATACTTCTTCTGCATTCGTTCTCAATGTCTCGCTACCAAGCCATGAACAGGGTTTTGCAAGTAGCAGGATGTAGTCTATAGAACTGAATGCATTGTGTCACTAGTTTACAGCTTGACTGTGATATTTGCACTTTTCGGTCCGACACATCCATCTTCGGCAGCAGGCATTTTTGGAGTACCAGATTAGCCTTCCCTCTTCAATCCCTTTTCCTTAGCCAGCCTGCTCTGTTGCAGCCTGTTATCCAAGATCACGGGGAGGTGTAGAAGAGTCTTGGCAGCTTAAGTTCTTTGGCCCTGTTGCTAGCAGTCAGCTTTGGGTCGCTGACCGCTGCAGCTCATGCGCTGCTCAGCATCTTGATCCTGAGGTTTGTACTGTAAGATGAGTTCCAGTCCTAACTGTTGTCCTGAGTTCCTCTTCAGCTCCATACAGATAAGTTGAGTCTTAAAAACGTGATCTAAAAACGTGATCAGCAGTTTGTTTAGCCCACCTGAATACAGTGGTGAAGTAGAAAACAGACATTCTCATCAGCCAAAACACAACTATAAGAAAAATGGTCATTCTAAGAGACTCCAGGAGCATACTCCAAGCCATCTCAAACCTTAAACAAGACAGACGAAATAAAATATAACATCAGGTTGCTATCACAAAAAAACATATTTAATATACAGTGGATTCCAGACCACTGTAGGATCCTTGGAAATGAGAAGGCAGATGAGCTTGCAAAAGTTGGAAGTGGTGGCATGCAGACATGCCATCTACAGTGCTATAAAGAGGCAGACACCCATCAAATGATTCTTGAGAGCAGAATGGAGAGACCAGCACAAAGAATACAAGCCAGAAAATTACCATCTATTCAATAAACGGAAGATAGATGGCACTGACGAATGCACCTGTGGTACAGGGAAAATGACCGCCGAACATCTGCTGCAAAATTGCCTGACATACGAGGACCAGAGAAAGCACATGTGGCCATCACCAGTGCCAAAACTAGACAAGCTCTATGGCAGTGTTGACAGCCTCAGGATGACAGCTGCTTTCTTCTAACAAATTCAAGTTAACGTCTGACAGCGTACGAAGAAGAAGAAGAAGACCGCATAAACAAACGTGGCATTTAAGGGAAAGATCTTCAGACTCAGAATGGGACATTGCAGACTCAAGGCCCACCTTTAAAGAATGGGTCTTGGAGACACTCCCACATGCAATTGCAGAGCCCCCAAGCAAACACCAGAACGTATCCTGCAGGACCGTCCCACTTATGCAGACCACAGAGAGGCAGTCTGGCTTGGTGGAGTAACCATGCTTGAAAAGCTGTGGAGGACCGGCCAAGATACGAAACGCAGTTTCGTTTGTAAACCTCACGTTGATTGAAGACAAAGAAGGTGAAGCAGTCATTCAGAGCTTCTACGTGTGTGTTCATTAAAGAAATTTTAAAAGTATTTTTTTATTAAGACAGTAGTCTGAAGATTGCATTAGTAAACTAGTATTCTTCTTCTTTGTTCGTTCTCAATCACCCGCTACCAAGCCCTGAAAAAAAGCTTTGCAAGTAGCGGAAAGTAGTCTAGAGAACGGAATGCATTGTGTCGTGGTTTACAGCTTGACTGTGATATTTGCACCTCTCGGACCAACACATCCGACTTCAGCAAACATTTTTGAGTACTGGGTTGCCCTCCCTCTTCGATCCCTTTTACTTAGCCAGTCTGCTCTGTTGCAGCTTGTTATCCAGGATCACTGCGTGGAGGTGTAGAAGGGTCTTGGCAGCTCTGGTTCGCTGACCCTGATGCTAGTAGTCAGCTATGGGTAGCTGACCGCTGCAGTTTATGCGCTGCTCAGCGTCTTGATTCCAGCCAGTATTCAGTCTTCATGTTCAATTTTTGAAAAATGGAATGAACTGAAGCAGGTCCCCTGGATCAATCTGCAGGAAAAAACTTGCACCTGGACAGCACTCGCCTTATGCAACATGGAGGTCACTAAATAAACTCCGAACTGGTGTATCATGATACATGGAGAACTAAAAAAGATGGGGATACAGGAATGACGAGACATGCAACTGTGGAGCAATACAAGATCTAAACCACATGCTGATCTGCCCAAACCTTCTGGAACATGCAATATGGTTGACATGTTCAGTGAGAACAACAAGGCAATCCACGTGGTCAAACATTGGAAACATGTCTTCTTCTTCTTTTTCGCTCGTCCTGGTAGTGACATTGTGACAAGTTGTAGTTTACAGTAAGACTGTGATATCTGCACCTTGCGATCTTACACATCCGGCTCCAGCAGACATGTTTTGGCTGCCGGGTTAGCCTTTCCATTGTGATCCCTATTCTTTAAGTCAGACTACACTAATGCACGTTGTTTCCAGGCCAGCCGCTTGGAGGTAGAATAGGGCCTTGATCAGCTCTGGTTATATTTTTTTTTGCTTCGTTATTTTTTTTTTTTTGTGGGTATTATTTCTCTAATCCACAAGGCGGTGTGCGTTGTACTGTGGTTTTTATTTTGCGCCTGTCGGCCCAGTGCATCCGACTTCAGCATGCATTTTATGTAAGGGTCTGCTTCTTCCTGCATTTTCTAAGGGTTTGCTACCCCGGGGTAACGGCCGGTGCTGTGATGGGGATTGAACCCAGCACCTTCTGGTTGTGAGCCGTGTCACTTAACCACTAATCCACGCCTTCCCCACTGGCCTTGGTCAGCTCTGGTTAGATGACCCTGATATAAGCAGCCAGCTATGATTCTCTGGCTGCTGTTAGCTCATTTACTGTGCTACATCTTCAACCCGGAAACATGATGTCTAACATGGAAAGTAAATGTTAGACACTTCTCCGGATGGGCTTAATGTAGGCATCCTGCACTAAAGTATTTGATATATTTGTACAGTGGTGGTATCTGCAGCGATTTCTTTGACATGATGTTGCTAGTTTTCAGTTGCATTGTACTTACATGATTGGTAGTATGTCTTGTCCTAGTAATTTCAGCAGTGTTGGGGATGTCACTCTTTGGTCCAATTACTTTCCATCTCCTTGGGCACCACATTAGACATCATGCTCAGCCGAAGACGGATGTGTTGGCCTGAAAGGTGCAAATATCGCAGTCAAGCTGTAAACTAGCGACACAACGCATTCCGTTCTCCGGACTACATCCTGCTACTTGCAAAGCCCTATTCAGGGCTTGGTAGCGGGAGATTGAGAACGAACACAGATTATGACGATGATGAGACATCATGTTTCCAATGTTTGGTCACATTGATTGCCTTGTCATTCTCCCTCAATATATCATCCATATTGCATGTTACAGATGGCTTGGACAGATCATCTTGGTCTTGGGTTGAAAGTTCTTTGATATTGATTGAAATAAACAGGAGAACTGTTTTATGATTTATGATGCTTTTGATAGTGAAAGGACTGAAATGTAGTTTTCAGGGGGCGTCCGATTGCTGCTTTAATTACATTCTACTTGGAGGCTCCTTTGGCTATATTTCTGTTTCTAATCAACATCACTGCACTCCGGGCATACCCATAGGTGCTCATTCTCTCTCAGAAAATGATGAAGGGCCTTGGATGCTGATGGTCCCTATAGCTTGCTGATTGTACACTCTCCTGCTCCGTCCTCTCATGTGCCCCATTCTGCTCAAATCTTGTTTAATGTTGACGGTTTACAGTAAGTGGATTGCTGATTCATCTATTACGGTGTCCTCACCCAACAGACGGTCATTGATTGATTTCAAAATGTAATTCCTATCCATCACTAATATGCCCATGATGGGAGCTTGTGAAGCCAAGATGTCAGCTCTTTCGTTGCTCTGAATCCCTTGCATGACTAGGACAGTAGATCCATGTCAACCCCCTGAGGTGTGATGTCTCAACATCTGCTTCGGCTATGACTTCTTCACAACCACAGAGCATGCATATTGTGCTGGTACAACAGGTCTACTATAGAAGTTTGCTGATCTAGATTGCTTTTTTCAGTCTGGGGATTCACATTCACAGAAAATAAAAGCACCTTAAGGAGAATGTGGCTATTCACCGCATACAACATGAGAGGTTATCTAAGGTAATACTCAGGAGGATTGGGGACGGTGTGGCCTAGTGGTTAAGTGACACGGCTCATAATCCGAAGGTGCATGGTTCAATCCCCATCACAGCACCGGCCATTACCCAAGGGAAGCAAACCCTTAGAAAATGCATGCTGAAGTCGGATGCACTATGCTGACAGGCGTAAAATAAAAACAACGCACACCGTCTTAGGGATTAGAGAAATAAGGCGAACGCAAAAACAAAAAAAATTCATAACAATTTCATAAACACTTGCAGCAAACTCCAACAACATTGGAAAGAAAGAGAAATTCTCAGAGAAATCATAAAACTGATGAGAGAAATCCAACCATCACTACAGGCAATCAATGACAAAAATAGTGTTGTGATGACTGAGAACAAAGATATTCTAGAAAGATGGAAGGAAAACTGTTGCGAGATGTACAACGACACCACAAAAAAATGAAGACTTGATAACCAATGATGGAGAGAGAGAGCCAGAACCCACACTGGACAAGGTACGTGCAGCAATTAAAGCGCTGAATAAAGGAAAGACTCGAGGATGCGACGACATAGCAGCAGAATTAATACAGACTGGAGGAGACGCATGCATACACATATACCACGCATTGTGAAAAAAGATTTGATACAGCTCAGAATGACCAGCTGAATGGAAAAGATCAGTTTATATTCCCATACCAAGAAAGGGAACCTAAAATTATGCACTAACTGCCGTATTATTGCCCTGATAAACCATACTAGATCTTTGGATGCAACGGAGATGTGGTTTTGCAGAAGGTTGCTGCATATTTCATGGACTGCAAGGAAGACTAATGATACAGTACGCGAAGAGGCACAAACACAACTCATTGCAACGATCAGAACAAGGCAGTCGTTCTTTTTCAGGCATGTTATAAGAAGAGGCGGTTTGGAGCACGTTGTGACAACGGGAAAGAAAGCAGGAAAGAGAGACAGAGGAAGGCAGAGAGAGAAGATTTGGAAAGCCTAAGAGAATAGCATGGGTGACAATAAACAACAAAGTTGGTAAATGGCACACGTGTTAGAAGCGGAGGTCCATAATGATGTGGGATTCTTAATATTCTTCTACTGTAGAAGAAATAGGCGCTGCTCTGAGTGGCACTGTCTAGAGGTTCAGTTCAGTTCAGTTGATTCCGTAAACCATCAGGTCATTGGGGCACATTTGAAGACACTCCCACAATCCCACGCCATCTCTCTCTGTCCGCTGGCGCCAGTTGTGCCTCACCGGGACGAAGGTTTGACCACTCAGTGATGTTGTCTGCCCATCTCTACCTTGGTTGTCCCGCCCTCTCTTTCCTGTTACAGAACCATGCAGTATCAAATTTGTAATTCCATAGCAAGCCATATTTTGCCTTTTGATAGCCGTGAAAAGATCATCAAAAGATCCAATTGCGTTTTCCACGCTTCGTCATATTTCTACGTTCTTGACACAATCCTTATATGTAACAATTAAGAGTCTTCTAAAGTGCCTCATTTCCATTGCATGTATTCTGCACTGGATATCTGCAGTAATGGTCCAATGAGGTAATGTCTAGAGGGGCTGTTCTTTAATTAACCCCTAGGATCTGCATACAACTGACAATATCGTTTACTCTGTTATTTTAATCCCAGTATCCGTTTTACTGCATGCTATTACCTATAACGAGCATTATGTAGTGAGAGAGATTGTTGTCTTATCTGTTAACACAGGAATGAAGCAAATCATAAAAAGTTACTGCTGGAGATTGCATTGTAATCATTTGATGGCATGGTAATGGCAGACTACAGCGAATTTAACAATAACAACTATTTGCCTGGTGTTTACAATGGTAAGTTTGAAATAACACTTTTCTTAGAAAATTAGAATATAAACCTGTTTGGCTTGGCTTGGCTTCGTTCGTTCTCAATTTCCCGCTACCAAACCCTGGAAGGGCTTAAGTAGCAGAATGTAGTCCAGAGAACGGAATGCGTTGTGTTGTAGTTTACAGCTTGACTGCGATATTTGCACCTTTTGGTCCAACACATCTGACTTCAGCAAGCATTTTTTTAGTACCAGGTTAGCATTCCCTCTTCGATCCCTTCTCCTTAGCCAGTCTGCCCTGCTGCAGCCTGTTATCCAGGATCACCGCGTGGAGGTGTAGAAGGGTCTTGGCAGCTGTGGTTCGCTGGCCCTGACGCTAGCAGTCAGCTATGGATCGCTGACCGCTGCAGCTCATGCGCTGCTCCGCATCTTGATCCCATAAACCTGTTTAAGACAGACAATGCAGTACTTCCAAAGAGTTGAAGAATCTAATCCATAAGAACAATCTTGTCCATGCAACAATCCTGACAGATTTTAATTGTTGGAAGAAAATGCACTAGTATTATAGTAGACCCTTTAAGTCATGACTGACTATAGTAGACCCTTTAAGTCATGACTGTCTATAGTAGCCCCTTTGGTTCTTGTACATTAATTCACCCATTCTGAAATTTTATACCATTCAATGACCACACCGGTTTTCGTACAAAAATAATTATAAGTGTCTACAGGAGACCAAAATTCTGGGATGTCCTGCAGAATATTGTCGAACGGGTCTAACTGACGGACTTTATTCCGATGTCGCCACAGAAACTCACACATGTAGGAATCTATCAGGTGTCTGTGTGTTCCGTTTTGGTTAGGGTTAGGGTTAGGTGCCCTATAACCATGTGCCAGAACGAACAGGAATGTCCTGCTGACATGTACGACATCTCTAACGATCTTGGCGAACTGTGAGAGACAAAGTCATAACATGATTTTTAGCACACAGTCGGACGGTGTGTATAATTTGTCTTTCCTGCAAAAACTGCACACAATTTATTTTCTTGCGTGTCAAGTGTGACAACTGCAAGAAATCCATCTTCCACGTACGGTGTTAGATCTGAGAATGACATGGACATAGGATTAAAGACGCGCGAATTGAAAAGTATGGTGCTTCGTGTGGCTACATTCTACTAAATTTGACCTATTATAATCCGTGGGTGAATTAACGCACAAGTACCGCCCTTTCGTTCATGACTCACTATAGTAGCCCCTTTCAGTCATAACTGACTACAGTAACCTCTTCAGTCATGACTGGGATCAAGATGCTGACTGTTAGCGTCAGGGCCAGCCAACTAGAGCTGCCAAGACCCTTCTACACCTCCATGTGGTGATCCTGGATAACAGGCTGCAGCAGGGCAGGCTGGCTAAGGAGAAAATATCGAAGAGGGAATGCTAACCCGGTACTCAAAAAATGCTTGCTGAAGTCGGATGTGTTGGACCGAAAGGTGCAAATATCACAGTCAAGCTGTAAACTATGCCACAACGCATTCCGTTCTCTGGACTACATTCTGCTACTTAAGCCCTTTCATGGTATGGTAGAGGGAGATTGAGAACGAACGAAGCCAAGCCAGTCATGACTGACCAAAGGGTGATATGACCTTGAAGTGGTAGCTATTTAGTCTTTTTCTTTTCTTTCTCCTTGTGGCATTGTCGTTTCACTTCTCAGCTATGGATCGCTGACCACTGCAGCTCATGCTCTGCTCAGCATCACAGCAAAATGAAATTGGTGACCTTGTCGCACCATTTCAAACCATGTATTCGTGGAGGCAGAGGCACTGAAGGCTGCAGTAAAAACAATGCTGACGGGCGAAAGCAATGAAAGCCAGATAGTCCTGTTTACAGATGCCTTGGCCGTGGTTACAGCACTAAAAATCCAGAAAAATACTGAACTTAATGATTTAAGAGCAGTACTCTGTCAACTATGCCAGCAGTCCGCACCAAGAAAGTAGTAGTACTGTGGGTTCCATCCCACTGTAACATCCAAGGCAACGAGGATGCAGACAGACTGGCAAAAGAAGGTGCAAGACTACCACAACCAGATTCTAGTGTGACCTACGAAGAGTCCAAAAGGTTTATTAGGGCCAGATACATGGCCAAATTGGAAACAGAACATACTGGCTACACAAAAAATAATGCCTACTACCAGTTGAACAGAAGAGAGCAGGTCGTGGTCTTCAGACTCCGCACAGGCCACAACAGACTGAGGTACCATCTATTCAATAAACTGAAGATAGGTGGCACTGACGAATGCACCTGTGGTACAGGGAAGATGACCGCTGAACATCTGCTGCAAAATTGCCCGACGTACGAGGACCAGAGAAAGCACATGTGGCCATCACCAGTGGCAACATTAGACAAGCTCTATGGCAGTGTTGGCAGCCTCAGGATGACAGCTGCTTTCTTCGAACAAATTCAAGTTGACGTCTGACAGCGTACGAAGAAGAAGAAACCATGTATTCTGTCCAGGCATCTGTTAATGAGTATCTCTACCTGCTTTGTTAAAGTCTTTCTTGTCCTTCAAGCTTCAGAGCTATATAGCATTTGAGTTGAAAATTGTAATCTTCATGTCAGATTTGATTGTTTTGGAGTTTCAAAATTTTTCTAGTGTGATAAAAGCCTTCTCCCTATCTGTATCCATAACCGGATATCCTTTACTTTACACCCCATCTTGTTTACGTTGCTGCCTAAGTAGATAAATGAGTCCACCTTTTGGAGTGGGGTTTCTCCCAGCATGACATGAGTCTTTTCATCTTATTAGCTTGTGAATGTCAGTGTTTTTTAAATCAAAGTTTCTTTTCATTGTCAGACATGGATGCAGCTTTAAATTACCACTCGGCTATGGCGCACACTCGTGGCCCTGGAGTTGTTCAGAATGGCTTCACCTTCACAACTCCTACTCAGTGCAGCACTCTTGCTACATATAGACCATGTATACAGGTATGGCACGTTCCACATCAATTTGTATTTTTCCTTTTGAAACATTGTCAACACATCCAATTATATTCTTCTTGATCTTTTCCGTCCTTCTCGCTGCGTGTGAAATATTACACCACCAGCACGGCTGGGTCTCTTACAAGAAGCATGTGTCAAAACACTGCAGCGGCAATTTCAATAGCAATGATTTGACATGATGTGGTTGCTATCCCATCTTGTTCTAATTAGTCAGCTTCTCTGGGAGTTAGTTCTTGGGAATTCTACGAGGAGGCTTCTATCTCCATCTTCTTATTAGTCAACTTCCCTGGGAGTTAGTTCTTGGGAATTCTACGAAGAGGCTTCTAATGAAAACTTTAAATACGTGATAGAAATGAGAAAAACCATGCCTGCGTATTGTAACTTGCTAATATGGTTGCTAAGGATGTCAAGAGTGTCCTGTGCCTGCCATCACAGTGCAGACGAACAACATGGCATCATAATTGTAGTTAAAAGATGGCCGCCCCACTATTGACATACACCAAAGAAGAGCAGTGTCTGTTATCCATTTTTTGAGCAGTGAAGGGGTAAAACCTATAGAAATTCATCGGCGAATAAAGGTCCATTGCGGTGATGCATGCCTTTCATTCCAGCAAGTGTTATTCACAGTCAAGCACGATTTTCCTTTACAAGGCAGTCAATGGCTGCAATCGACTCTGGGGTCACTACTCGGTGTGTCTTTTCCAGTCGTGAACAGTCTGTCACAGAACTCATGCCATTTTGGAACTTCCTACTCCACTCATATACTTGCTTGGATGAAAGGCATGCATCACTGTACCCGACCCTCATTCGCCAATGAATTTCTATAGTTTTCATCAATTCGCTACTAAAAAAAAGCAGATAACGGAACGCTGCTCCTCTTTCGTGCATGTCAATAGTGCCATCTTTTAACTGTAGTTCTGACGTCATGTTGTTTGTCTGCACTGTGACGGCATATGCAGGACACTCTTGACATACTTAGCAGCCATATTAACAAGTTAGAATACAAAGGCATGGTTTTTCTAATTTCTATTCCAATGTTAAGGTCTTCATTTTAAACCCCCTCATAGTTAATAGTGCAATGGGTACTGTGGCTTTCCTTTCCATCTCGGTTAGAAACAAGAAATGTATTTGACGCCTTCCTGATCACAGTGGAAAGCGTGATGCATTCAACGATTGCAGTGTTGAGTGCCGAGCTAAAGCAATTCTGAGGAGCCGCGCTGGCGGACTCATCGCCACCAACGTACATGGCTTTGAGAGGAGTTCCACATCCGTCAGTTCCTCCATGTTTCAATTTTGCAATCGAGCAAGGGACAAGTTCCTCGCAGTACAATGCTGAGTTGGGCACCCTCAACATAGTGCAATATCAAGTTAGTATAGAATCCATTTCCTAGTGGTCTACCATTTCCGCCAGCCCACGAGGCTTCGAGAGAGTTCAGTGTCCATCAGTTCCACCATAATTTAGTTTTGCAAAAGGGCCTGGGATGCGCGTCTTGAAGTACAATGTCTCGTTGCACGCACTCAGCTCTGTGCAATGCTGAGTTTCGCAGCACCATGCAATGTTGAGGTAAATACACTCAGTGCAGTGCAATCCCGAGTTGGTATCGAATCCCTAAATCCATTGCAGTCTATCATCTCTTCCAGCTCATGAGGCCCTGAGTTCCACATTCATAAGCTCTACAATGTTTAAGTTTTGTAATGGACCCCATGGTCTACCTTCTTTAGTCATTTTTGTATGGCATGATTGGAAGGTTACAGTTGTCCTATTCTTTCCACTCAGGGCACCATCTGTGTGATCAGCTATGCTACTTACATAATTTATTGGGGTCAATATTCTAGGTTTGTCTCACCTGTCTTACCAGAGCCCAAAATTGGAGTAAAGAAAAGTTGCACTTTAGCCTGCCATGCATATTTTAAAGGTTACTAAGGAGGGTTGAGCATGGCATTGACTACTCCATCCTGTAGAACTATAAGTGACATGAACAAGAAAACCTCTCCACCCCATTGTAGAAGAGAAGTGGCTACATAAGTAAGTTTATCATGCCAGGTACTTTACATTAATCCTCATCCATTCTCCTGTTAGTAAGATTATTGATTCATCTACTGCAGTCTGAACCAGGAGTCTCAAATTTAAATAATATTGCCCCATCTTTTCTTAGTTCCTTGATCAGTGACCCACAAAGTGGTCACTCTGATGGTGTCTTTATGGGCAGCAACAAACTACTTCTACTTCACTTGGTCTGCCGGTCATCTTTCATACAGTGCCCTAATTCTGATCCATAATTCTCATCTCAGCCTCTATGGTTCTTTGTCAGGTTGTCTTAGGTCAGCCACTCTTTCGGCTTCCTCTAGGCTCCACACCATGGCAGTTCTGGTGATGGTGCCTGGTTCTTCTCAGACATCAAGAATCAAGAGAGTAGCAACATGGACAGAGAATAATTGGACAAGTGACCTCATTTGAGACGGTAGTCAAGGGAGAAAAATGGCTTCACACTGACGATAAAGTGACAGATTATCACAGTCATCATAATTCTAGACAGGGAATGTAGACTGGTGCAACTGCCGAGCAGAGCTCGAGGTTAACAGGCTGATAAATGATAACATGCAGTATAGTGATACGTACTGATGGTTCGGTGCCACAAAGTGGGATATCTAGTTGGGGTTTCTTAGCTAGAAGGAGAGGGCTGATTGTCACTGAGCAGCAATCTCCAATGGACCAATGATACGAAATGGAAAGCAGGAAGATAATAGAGATGGCCAAATCTGTTTTCCAGACATTGACCCAAAAGTAAGATGGCTGCGCACTTGACTCGCTCCGGTGTTTGTGCCGTTTTCTGATGTTTGCTAGTTCCTGTTTGAATTATAATTCACAACTCCTTCATCAGGTGGTATCAAGGACTTTATTCTGTGGAATTCATGTGCTTTCATTAGATAATCCTGTTATGCTGCAACTTGCTGCGGCTGTGCCGGGCTTAAACCGAGAGAAAACAGTCCAAGATGGCATTGAACGTTCTGCTTGACTGCACCACAGAATTCAGTCCAGGTTATAACTACTCAAGGGCCTTACTGCTTGGACTGAAGCCACCTACCTTCTACCCCCTTCTACTGGAGGCTACACCATACCTCTCCCAACCTTGTATTCTCAGCACAGCAAGTGGCATGCTGGCCCGAAGGTAGACACAATCCAGAGGCCACTGGGGTGAAACGGGGAAATATAGGGAGTCAGACATGGACAGAAAAGGAAAGCCGACACAAACATTGGTTGAACACACACTCCTTGCTGTCCTCATCCTGAGGCTGCAGATTACTGAGATCATTGGAGATCTATTGCAGCCAACCTTCAATGTCAGACGCATCATCACCAGGATCAAACACTAAGTCATCTCTCTGCTCTTCGAGCAAATATTCCATCACTTGTAAAGCCATGGCTTAAAAATGTCACCACTAAATTTTGTTGCTTTATTGTAACAAGGAAAAGGGGTGTGGATCAACTAGTAT
This sequence comes from Ariolimax columbianus, assembly GCA_036924085.1. Taxonomy (NCBI): domain Eukaryota; kingdom Metazoa; phylum Mollusca; class Gastropoda; order Stylommatophora; family Arionidae; genus Ariolimax; species Ariolimax columbianus. Next base: position 66,162,079 of record JAVGWX010000012.1, read on the forward strand.
GTATGTATGTTGGCATAGGCAACCAGGCCCACAGTGTTGAGCGACTACCGCCGTATTCAAGTTGGACTTTCGCTTTGAGTTCGTCAAATGAAGTCCCAACCATCTGCTAACTGGAGACCGGATACTCTGTGACCCGAGCCAGGACTGCAGAGGGTGGTTAAATGATGTGTGAGTCCATCGTTGGCATGTGTGAATATTTCATAGCCACATCAAATTTGACACTATTAACAGATAAGGGTAAGCATTATATTCTCAGCAAGTTTAGCTGTATGCACTGGACGGTGGAGATATGACATGAAGTAACCTAAATAACTGATGGCTTTGCCAGGATAATCAGAGAGAAAAACACCACAAATCGAACAAAATATTTTATTATATTATATTTTATTACTATATTATTATGATTTAATCTGAAAGTATTGTTACTGGAGTAAGTGATAAGCAGGCAATTTTACCTGTAAATAGTCTAATAGTTGTCTATTTTGCTAAAAACACATTTTTCGTTAAATGTTTTTCACAGACCACAAGTCCAATCAGTAGCATAAGTGCTCCAGGCATTGGGACGTCGTGGCAACACTCTATTCCTGTTACCATGCCTTGGGTTGATCTAAATTCATCTGTATCTCATCCAGGCGTTGGAACAACAACTGTTTTCACAGGCACTCCATCATCATCCCAGTAAGTGTAATTGAAGGCATATTTCTTAACTTAAACTTAACTTCTTTATACTGGTTTAGAAGACTACATAGTTTGTATATAACCAGTTTCTTTTACATTCACTTGATCTAAAAATAACTATGCACATCCAATTTATTCTTGAATGCATTAATTGATCCTGCCTCGACTATTTCCTCTGCCAATGCATTCCAAGCATTCACCACTCTCTGGCTATAAAAATATTTCCTGGTATCTAATCTGGACCTTTCTTTAATTAATTTGTGGCTGTATCCTCTTGTCCTTGTAGGCAGCTGTATTTTGAAAAAAACTTGTTATATTCTATTCGATCATTTCCTTTATCTTATGAACCTGTAATAAATCACTTATAATTCGTCTCTTATCTAGACACTATAGGCCGGTTTTTTGGAGTCTTTCCTCATAACTGTAATTCTGGAATCTCACTTTCAGTTTTGTTGCTCTTTTTTGTATCCTTTCCAGCATGTTTTTATCAAACTCCATTTGCCAGCTCTCAGACCATTCTCATTCCAAAAATTGTATCTGGCTTGGCTTGGCTTCGTTAATTCTCAATCTCCTGCTACCAAGCCCTGAAAGGGCTTAAGTAGCAGAATGTAGTCCAGAGAACGGAATGCGTTGTCGTAGTTTACAGCTTGACTGCGATATTTGCACCTTTCGATCCAACACATCTGACTTCAGCAAGCATTTTTTGAGTACCGGGTTAGCATTCCCTCTTCGATCCCTTCTCCTTAGTCAGTCTGCTCTGTTGCAGCTGCAGCCAGTTATCCAGAATCACCACGTGGAGGTATTGAAGGGTCTTGGCAGCTTTGGTTCGCTGGCACTGACGCTATCAGTCAGCTATGGGTCGCTGACCACTGTAGCTCATGCGCTGCTGTATCTAAATCTGACCAGTATAGCTAATTCTGCTTTAGATGAGACACTCCTGCATAGTTTTGCGTCATCAGCGAATTTTACAATCATGGATCTGATATCATTGTCCAAATCGTCCAGTATATCAAGAACAAAATTGGTCCCAAAATGAACCCTGTGGCACTCCACTTTTGACCTCAAACTAATCAGAGTACTCCTTATTTATGCCCACTCACTGCCTTCTTCCCATTAACCAATTTTCAACCCATTTGACAACTTCCCCACCTCTTCCATGTGATTGTAACTTCCTAAATAATATTTAATGAGGAACTCTATCAAAGACCTTTGCAAAATCGAGATAAATAACATCCACTGGTTCCCATCCATCTATCATTTGGTAACCTCCTCCATGAATTCTAATAGATTTATTTAGCACAATCTCCCTCTAGTAAACCCATGCTATTTCTGATTATATTGCATTACAATGTTTTCTTTTTTTATTGACTAACATTTTAGAGACTATGCTCTATACTCACCGGTCTAAATTTTGTTGGATCAGACTTTTTGCCCTTTTTTTTAACAAGTGGGATCACTTCTGCATTAGTACAATCCCCTTCGAAAATGATTGAGAACATAATAGAGACAATGGTTAGGCTAAAATGTCTCTATTTTCAAACAGTGATTTTGGATGAATACCTTCTTGGCCCGGACATTTATCCGCTTTCAACCCCTCCATTTTTTAAAAGAATAATTAGCTAACTTTTTGTTATCATATTCTTCTTATCATGTGATAACATACTAGTGAGTGACTGGCTGGCTGAGTGTTTTGTGTGTCTGTCTTCTGACCGCGAGGATGTGCATTTTTATTCGCTAGTGTCAGGGCCAGCAAACCAGAGCTGCCAAACCCTTCTATGCCTTCAAGCGGTGATCCTGAATAACAGGCTGCAACAGAGCAGGCTGGCTAAGGAGAAGGGGTCGAAGAGGGAAGGCTAACCTGGTACTAAAAAATGCCTGCTGAAGTCGGATATGTCCGATTGAAAGGTGGAAATATCGCATTCAAGATGTAAACTACAACACAATGCATTCCATTCTCTGGACAACATCCTGCTACTTGCAAAGCCCTTTTCAGGGCTTGTTAGCATGAGATTGAGAATGAACGAAGAAGAAAAAGTAGGACCACTGCACCATACTTAATTCTTTTTTGTCCCTTTTTCACTCAAGCTGGAGTATAGAGCTACCATTACAGTTAACCTCATTTTGTAAACTTGTGCCAAAGCACTCTTTAGTAATTGTGGTTTATGTAGCAATTTGTTTGGTAAGGAAGACTAACATCTGGTCAGGCAAAACATATTGATCAGACATGTTAGTCAGGGTCAGGAAAACATACTGATCAGTCATGTTAGTCAGGGTCAGGCAAAACATACTGATCAGACATGTTAGTCAGGGTCAGGCAAAACATACTGATCAGACATGTTAGTCAGGGTCAGGCAAAACATACTGATCAGACATGTTAGTCAGGGTCAGGCAAAACATACTGATCAGACATGTTAGTTAGGGTCAGGCAAAATATACTGATCAGACATGTTAGTCAGGGTCAGGCAAAACATACTTATCAGACATGTTAGTCAGGGTCAGGCAAAACATACTTATCAGACATGTTAGTCAGGGTCAGGCAAAATATACTTATCAGACATGTTAGTCAGGGTCAAGCAAAACATACTGATCAGATATGTTAGTCAGGGTCAGGCAAAATATACTGATCAGATATGTTAGTCAGGGTCAGGCAAAATATACTGGCCAAGACCTTCACCTCGGCTTCCCTGTAGCACTTCCTGGAAATGGGCTGTTTTCATGGCAGCCAGGCTAATGAGGTGAGGGATTGATGTGATCCCAGTAGTAGTGAGCGACACACAGATGAAGCCAAGCATAGCCCAACCACCTCGAAGACCCAGGTCCACCTTCATCAGAACGCTCGGGATGTCAGAAAAGCTACAACAAACTGCCACTAAACGCCTTTTTCAGGGCACACAAAAGGGAAATCTACCCATTGTGGGCATTCCTTCAATAGTAATTTGTTTTACACAATGAGGCTGCTAGTCACATGCACATCTCTCTATAGTCAGTTTTTAACAATATGTATATAGGTGCAGTGGTTTATTCTTTCCTTCCCAGTAAGGTGACGGGGATTAACTCTGAGGCACCTCTACATTTATACATCTTAAATGGTGGAAAAGGAGGGTTGTGAATGGATTAATTTTTCGCAATGATCTTGTCTTCTTCTTCAGCATTCGTCCTTAAAAGGGACGTAATTATGTTGTGTTGTAATATACAGCAAGGTTGCAATATCTGAGCCTTTCAGTCCAACACATCCGATTTCAGCGAACTTTTTTGGGGTACCTGGTTTGCCTTCACACTGTGTACCCTATTCTCTTAGCCAGACTACACTAGTGCATTCTGGTTCTAGGCCCGCTGCTTGGAAGTAGTATAGGGTCTTGGTCAGCTCTAGTTCACTGACTCTGATGCAAGCAGCCAGTTATGAGTCGCTGGCTGCTGTCAGCTCATTTTTCTTCTTCTTCGTTCGTTCTCAATCTCCCGCTACTAAGTCCTCAAAATGGCTTTGTTGCAAGTAACAGAATGTAGTTTGAAGAACGAAATGCGTTGTGTCATAGTTTACAGCTTGACTGATATTTTCACTTTTCGATCCGGTACATTTGGCTTCAGCGTGAATTTTTGAGTACCGGGTTGCTTTCCGTCTTCGATCCCTTCTACTTAGCCAGTCTGCTCTGTCACAGCCTGTTATCAATGATTACCGGCTGGAGGTGTAGAAGGGTCTTGGCAGCTCTGGTTCGCTGGCCCTGATGCTAGCAGTCAGCTATGGGTCGCTGACCAATGCAGCTCATGCGCTGCTCAGCATCTTGATCCAATCAGCTCATTCGATCTGTTGCGTCTTCGACCACACGATCTTGTCTCAGGGAAAAAACACCAAAAGTGTCTTGTCAATTTATAATTATTAATGAAAATTTCAAACCGATGATAGTACTTTTTTTGTCATAAAAATTGGTCGCTGACCGCTGCAGCTTATGCGATGTTCAGCGTCTTAATCCCCAGGGGTCCTACTCTTACCTCCCCAATAAGGAGCCCAGTTTTAGACTGTGAAAAAAATTGTTTCGATAGTCGTTCTTAATTTGTTTCATCATCAGTTTAGAAGGACATCTGTCATGCATTGCACCTCTTAGACGTCCGAAGCGGAAAGCTCTGGACTTACCAGAAGAGTAAGTAAAACATTGTTTCTCATGTTTTTTTATGTTCACTGTGAATTTAGAAATTGTGTGGAACTTTGTGGTACACTCTTACAAATAGCCACCATTAGATTTGTATTTTGTGTTGTCTATGTTAATTGTTGGGATTAATCAGGTGTTCTCATTTGTGTTGTTTTTTGCCCCCGATGAAGAGCTTTTGGTCACAATTTAGGTTTCATTGTCTGTCTGTTTCAGTGCTGTAACTGAGACATATTTATTTGTGTTATTAGCAACTTTACGGGTGAAGAGTAGAATCTGGGTCACGTGAAATGTGCTGGATGAGCCTATACCTCATGTCGTCGTTCGTGCTCGTGGAAACGTGCTGTCACACCAGTCTGACCAGCAAGGTGGGAGTGAAAAGTAACACCTTCTTCTTCTTCGATGAACTGATGCTATGCTTCTAGCTCGGTGAAGTTCACGAATGAAACTGCGTTTCAGGTCTTTGCCGTTCCCCCCAGCTTTTCGAGGATGGTCGCTCCCCCTAGGCCAGTCTGCCTCTCTGTTGTCTGTATAAGTAGGGTAGTCCTAAGACCCATTCCTTGGGGGTGGACCTTGAGTCTGTAATGCCCCGTTCTGAGTCTGAAGATCTTTGTCTGCCCATCTCTGCCAACTTTGTCTATGGTTTAATTTTCTGGCTTGTATTCTTTGTGCTGGTCTCTCCATTCTGTCCTCATGGATTGTTTGATGAGTATCTTTGCTTCTTTATAGCTCTTCTAGATGGCGAGTCTGCATGTCGCCACTTCTGACTTTTGCAAGCTCATCTGCCTTCTCATTTTCCAAGGATCCCACAGTGGTCCAAAATCCACCATAGAACTAGATCTGTTTTTTTGGGGACAGCAATCCGCTGTTGTTTTTTATTTTGTGTTTTGGCTGATAAGAATCCACGTTGCTGCATAAACACCTGTTGCTTCTTCAGCTCTGAAATTGGTACAAGTCTCTCCTGCTGGTGTGGATGGATTTTCTATGTCACCATTGGGTCACCAGGTAGCACCAGGGCCAGGGGAAGCATACTGATCAAGCCTACACTTGTCGTCCTTGTTCATGCTGTAGGAGACAGCTTGTATCACAGTAGTATGGCCAACAAGGTAGGGATTGACACATGTATCCCTATAGGGGTGAGCTTGTAGAGAAGCCTCTGATTGCACTACAGCCTGCTTTCTCAAGTACACCTCAGGATGTAAGAAGAGTCACTGTAACCTGCTACTAAAGAAATTTCAAGAGTTAATTCGGCACAAGTATCTTCAAACACCATCATTATCAAATACTTCACCAGTATCAATTTGAGGTATATAGACCATCAGCCAAACAGTCTTGTTCTTTTTAATTTTCTCGTTTTACCAGCATTTCCCCATTTGGTTTCCTTTCTGACGAGGCCCAACAATCCTTGAATGACCTAAATGAGATCAGCAGAGCTGCTGGTCTTAAGATTAATAAAAAAAATAAAATACAATGCCTGAAAAATCCCTACTGCCTACAACAGGAATTCACGGTGGGGGTGACATCATCCAGGATATCAGCTGCTACGTCTTCCGGGTCCAAAAATAAATTTTATCTATTTTCGGCCCCTTGTATCGTTAGACGTCATGATGAGGTGCGACCTCCTTTGTTTCTTCTTTTTTGGCAGGCGAAAATCCATTGGTGACTTACCAGGTCAATCCCAGTATCTGTTACCAACTGTTAGGTTGGTAGCCCCTGGAATACTCAATCGCATATTTTTGGCACTGGTCATGGTAGAAGCATACATTAGAGCAAGGTAGACCCCCAGCCTGTCAGGCGTCATCTATGCCGCTCCGCTAACCACATAACCGAGACCTGATGTTATGGCCACACAGTCCCCTTTTTGCGACATATTCTCTGTGGGGTAAGAATCCCTAGAATAATTTGAGTCGATTTTTAACTTGAAATTTGCCCGAGCAGCTGCCATTAGGCCAAATCTTTTCGATTTCCAACTGCCAAGGAATTTTTAACGTGCGCGACACTGGACACAGGTGTCTGATCTAACTACTCAGAGATCAGGGGAAATTGTTACGGGATAATCCAGCACCAGACGCAAACACATTACCTCGAGACCACTGGGTCCCCCCAAGAAATAAATGCCATCCACAATATTAATTGTGAAATATCTAGACACAGAACAGCGGCTTGGTATAGCTTCAATTCCATGAATCTCATACTCCAACAGATGAGAGACACCACAGCAAGAGCACACACCTTAAATTCTGTGATCACTCCAGCCATGATTTATGACTGAAGAGTGTGGCAATTGCACAAATCAGATGCTTGAAAGCTCAAAGAACTATGCAGCTACTAAATCTATCGATAAGGCATCAGATCTAGAATGAGGAAATTCTACATTCTGTTACAAAATATGCATGTTTGTTAGTTTCCACTACAAACGTATTTATTACATCAACATAAACTAAGAATAATGATCTACTAAGAATAATCCGTTGCAACAACTTCATCACTCTCAATAATGGGATAATCTTCAAATCTAAGTGAAAAAAATAACAGATTCAAAATCCACTTTAAAATTCAACAAGCCATCTTCCCAGTTGAAATTGGAGCGGAAGGAAGTGACGTCCATTTTAAATTCAAATGCCTATAAGTTCAGCCATTTCTATAGCATTAGCCCGGATGTTTATAGACGATAAACCCTGGTGTCTATGCGGCCATCACGTTGAAGCGACTTTGGTCATAAAACTTAAACTTTTGTCAGTCGCTTATCGACGACAGCTGCGGGGAAGGGTAAGATACCAATGAGCTTTAAGTATGGTTGTGATCAAATATCCACTGAAAACTTACTGTTGTTGTTGTGATACTTGTACTTCTGTTTGGTGCTCAACGCACGACGACTTCACAGCTGACTCCTCACAAGTGTTCCAAGTATGGCAAGGCCTGCCATGCCAGGATTGGTGTTTACAGTCATACGAGAACACATCTTGCAGCACAAATCTGATGCTGTTGCCATCTTCACTTGCAATGGGCAACTATTATTATATATAGGTACTCTTGTCAACTTTCTTTGGTGAAGGGCTACAATGGCTCTTCTCACACCCTGAGGCATACTTGTGAAGGTGGACCAGGGTCCTCCTGACTATAGTGCAATTTGAGGCTGTTCAGTAATCTCACTACAATGAGGGATCACATTGCCAATCCCCACTTCATTAGTCTTAGTCGACCTGTACTTCTACGGGAGCATAAGCCCCAGTACAGGTCCCATCTCTGATGTGAGCTGGATGTAGCCAGGAGGAAGATTTCCTGCTTAGTGGGCTAGGCTCGAGCAGCTTACTACTCCACTATGGAGGGTGGTTAACTGATGTGCGAATCCATCTTAATAGACTCAAACACTAGAGCAAAGTAGATCTGCAACCTGTTATACGCCATCTATGCTGCTCTTAACAAACCACCTAACCATGGCCGGTTTTATGCCACTTCATTAGACCACCATGAAACAATCTGTTTCCAGGGAGAATTGCTTGGAAGTGAGTTAGGGGTCTTGATCAGTAGGTTTCATCTGAGTCTCACTAACATAGTCTGATCAGTGTTTTGCCTGACTGGAAGTTAGTTTCCTCTCCTTGAGCATCTACCATTAAAGTTCCTAGCATATGTGGAACAGAGAAAGCTCATAAGCCCTTTATCAGTACAATTTCATGGATAAGCTCTGTGGAGTTGCCAATAGATTCTAGTTGACCACTGCTTTTAAAAAAAAATATATATGAAAGTTACCATCTGAAAGTGTATTTTAATTACTGCTTCCAGAGTTCCTACATCAAAGGTTTATCTTTGCGCGGATCAGTTTGCCAACCTGAAAATCAGTCCTTGCGAGAAGCAGAACTATGGGCTTCCTGCAGACGATGGCGGAAATACAGGCGTTCAGTTCTACACAGGGTCAAACACTGCCAAATCTAAAACAGATATTGAGGGCTGGCAGAGATTTAGGGATGTTGAAAACAGGTATTTACCTATTCTTTGTTTGTTCTCAATCTCCCACTAAAGTCAAATATCCCATAGCATTACTGCTGTAGTGGTGTGAGGTGTTAGCGATCTCACATTTCAAAGGCTCGGCTATATGAGGGCGGTAGCCATCTCCTCTCCCTTGCTGCTTTTACTTCCCAGACTGAACCGGTACCCATTTAAGACTGGGTTGACCCGGAAGCCATTGCGGTCTGAAAAAAACATTACCGCCTCAACTGGGGAATGAACCCAGGACCACTCAGATGCGAAGCCAGCGCGCTAACCACTGAACTACGTGGCTCCTAAGTCTCCCACAACCAAACCCCAAAAAGAGCTTTGCAAGTAGCAGGATGCTGTACGGAGAACGGAATGCGCTGTGTTATAGTTTACAGCTTGGCTGTGATATTTGCATCTTTTGGTCCGACACATCCGACTTTAGCAGGCATTATTTTAGTTCTAGGTTAGCCTTCCCTCTTCGATCCCTTCACTTTAGCCAGTCTGCTCTTTTGCAGCCTGCTACCTAGGATCACCTCGTGGAGGTGGAGAAGGGTCTTGGTAGCTCTGGTTCGCTGGCTATGACGCTAGCAGTCATCTTTGGGTCGCTGACCGCTGCAGCTCATGCGCTGCTCAGCATCTTGATCCCAGGTAATTACTGACTCAAGACTAACAGATAATTTTGTAAATTCAGTAGGACATTTATTTATTATTGTTGTGTAATACATTACCAAGTCAAGTCAGGAGCAGAAACTTGGAGAACAACAAAGGAGGCTACTGTCACTCATCAATAAATGTTTACGAAGAATAATGGTAATAGGCTAGCAAGACATAGTGAGGAACGAAGACCTGTTGAAAAGGAGCCAACAACAACCAGTGGAGCAACAGATCAAATTTAGGAAATGGGGTTGGATAGAATACACGCTATGGAAATCAGTAACAACTATGGCCAGACAGTCCCTGACATGGAATTCACAAGGGAGGAGGAAGAGAGGTAGACTAAGAAACACCTGGAGAAGGGACTGTTAAAATGAACTTTGGTCCCTGGACCTCAACTTGAGAGAGGCATGAAAGGGCATCTCAAGACCGAATTTGCTGAAGTAGGGTTGTCAGTTCTTTTTCTTCCTCAAATAATCGCATCTATCTCTCTCATAAACCTGGCGGTCCTTCTCATGCTTCTCTCAACGCCATACAGTTTATCTCGCAATTGGATTGGGGAGGACCACGTAGTCACTCTGCTCTTCTTGTGGAGCCGGCAGAACATATTTGTGTGTCCAATTTTTTATTTATTGAACAGATGATTTTTCAGTCTGTAGTGACCTGTTCGCAGTCTGAATATCGTCACTTGATCTCTTCTTGGCAAAGAGTAATATGCTTCCACTGTATCAGATCCCGGGTATTCTCTGTGCCATTTGTCTTTGCAGTTACATTCTATCATCGTTTTCATATGTAGCTCTGTCGTCAGTTTAGGGTTTGCCGCCTCCCTCTTTTGGGAGTATCTGCCTCCTCATTTTTGTGTATCTTACAGTGTGCAGGGATCCACTGAATTGTCACTCTGTAGGCTGTCCAATTCATTGTTTTTCTGACGGCCATTACGACTGACAGGGAATCTTTAAGGAAGACTATCATGTCTCTGACATGGTTCTTGTTTTCTGCGATGGCTATTGCAGCTATTTTTAGTGCCCCAGCCTCAGCTCTCGAGACGTTTGAGAATTTTCCAGTGGCCTCTGAGGTATGGATTTCCTGTCCAATAAATAGTTTTGTGTAAAAGCTTCTTCCTCCATTTTTTATATAGATCTCATTGCTGATCCAGGGTTGTCAGTGTCCTATGTACCGAAATAGCTGATGTGCATTGATGATATTAAATACATTAGCTTTCTGAATGAATTTAAAAATATGTGGTGGTGTAGTTAATTTTTGTTTGGTTTTCTCACATTGAAGTAAGCACAAATGAAACAGCAGTTTTTCTTCTGTGTTCATCCCGAAAAAGGACGTTGTGTAGTAGATTACAGTGAGATTGCGATATCTGCACCTTTCTGCGCGACACATCTGGTTTCAGCACTGAATTTTGGCGTGCCAGGTTTGCCTTCCCTCTGAGATCCCAATTCTCTTACCAAAACTGCACTATTGCAGCCTTTTTTATTTCCAATGCTAAGTTTCATTAGCATCCTAATTCTTCTGCGTTAGTTCTCAATCTCCCGCTACTAAGCCCTGAACAGGACTTTGCAAGTAGCAGGATGTAGTCCGAAGAACGGAATGCGTTGTGTCGCTTTTTGCACCTTTTGGTCTGACACATCCGTCTTCGACAGATTAGTGTAGCATACCCCACTGTTCGCCCTGGCCGTTATTCTAACTTAGAACATTATCACACTCATCCACATCATTCATGACAATACTCAGTAAATGACATATCACACAGCAGGTGGCATATTTATTATATAATACTCATACCAGAAAAATGAGTAGTGAAATTGCAAACACAATAATTCTTCTTCTTCGTACTCTGTCAGACGTCAACCTGTATTTTTTTGAAAAAAGCAGCGGTCATCCTGAGGCTGTCGACACTGCCGTAGAGCTTGTCTAGTGTTGCCACTGGTGAAATCCATATGTGCTTTCTCTGGTCCTCGTATGTCGGGCAGTTTTGCAGCAAATGTTCAGCAGTCATTTTCCCGGTACCACACGTGCATTCATCAGTGCCACCTATCTTCAGTTTATTGAATAGGTGATACCTCAGTCTATTGTGGTCTGTGCGGAGTCTGAAGACCACGACCTACTTTCTTCTGTTCAACTGGTAATAGGCATAGTTTTTTGTGTAGCAAGTATATTCGGTTTCCCATTTGGTCATGTATCTAGCTCTAATAAGCCTTTTGGACTCCTCATAGGTCACACTAGGATCTGGTTGTGGTAGTCTTGCACCTTCTTTTGCCAGTCTGTCTGCCTCCTTGTTGCCTTGGATGTTACAGTGGGATGGAACCCACTTTATCACTACTCTTTTTGATGCGGACTGCTGGCATAGTTGACAGAGTACTGATCTTAAATCATTAAGTTCAGTATTTTTCTGGCTTTTTAGTGCTGTAATCACGGACAGTGCATCTGTAAACAGGACTATCTGGCTTTCATTGCTTTCGCCTATCAGCATTGCTTTTACTGCAGCCTTCAGTACCTCTGCCTCCGCTCTGAAATTGCTTGAGTATTTTCCAGTTGCCACTGACAGTGTTATTTTTCTACCATTTGGTAGGCTCAGGAATACCCCTGCCCCTCCGTTCTGTGTTGTGTTTGTTACAGAACCGTCGGTGTATGCATGGGTCCAGTCCATGCTTGGGTAGTTTTTCATTATGTACCTCAGGGTTATGTCTCTTCTTTCTTTTTCTGTCTGGCTGTTCTTGTTTCCAATACCTGGTATATTTTCTACCACCTCTGGAAATATATGCTGCCTCCAGGTAGGTTTGCGTACAGTAGGGATGGGCTTTGTTGTTGTTAATGCGTTCATAGGGTCTTCGCTCATCTTTGCTTTGGCTATTTCTGCAAAGTTTCTCCGCTTTAGTTTCCCATTTCCAAATCTATTTAGTCTCTGATGCATTGGATGGTCTGTCAGTCTTCTGAGTTTCTCTGCTTGCTGCTGGGCGCTGCAGTCTCTTCTGTCGGTCATGGATTGCAGATTTGTAATCTTTTCAAGTTCTACAATTGGCGTTGACTTCATGCCTCCTGTTATAACTCTCATGGCTTGGTTTTGAAGTTTGCTAATTTTATCAAAGTTCTTTTTTGCTGCTGTTGTCCAAGCCAGCAATGCCATACTTGAGAACTGGTCTCACTTTTCCAGTGTACAGTTTCTTTAGTATACTTTCGTCTGCTCCCCAGCTTGTGCCACCAAGTTTCCTCATGATTGCCATTCTTTCTCTGGCTCTCATTCGGTTTCTCTCGATCTGACTTTTCCATGTCATGCGCCGATCAAATGTGACTCCTAGGTAGTTTGGGTTGTCCTTTGGCCGCAGATATTTGCCGTTAAGACTTATTTTGGTGTTTTGGGGTTTGTTTGAAAGCGAGAATATCATACATGTTGTTTTTTCCTCATTTATTCTGACCAGCCATGAGTTTGCCCACTCCTCCAACGATGTTAGGGCCTGCTGCATTCGATTACTTGCTATGGTGAGATTTTTTTCAGAGGTCCACATAGCCAGATTGTCTGCAAATATGGAGCTGTGGACTCTTCTTGGTATATTCTCTGTGATGTTATTTATATATACCAGGAAGAGTGTGGGTTACAGTACTCCCCCTTGGGGTACTCCCTGCTCAAGTGTCACCTTTTTGCTCATCTGCTCTTGTACTTGAACTCTGGCTGTTCTGTTTTTGAGGTAGTGGCTGATCCATCTGTACATTTTCCTACAAACTTCACTTCTTCGTAGCTTGACTTTACGTGCCTCTTTCCAGACCTTGTCAAATGCCTTTTCTAAATCCACCCAAACCGCTACTGTGTGTTTTTTCTCCTGGTAAGCATCCTCTATTTCCTATGAGAGTGATCTGATCCTCAGTGGATCTGTGCTGTCTAAAGCCTGCTTGCTGTGGAATTAGTATGTGTTTTTCTTCCAGATGCCACATCAGTCTGGTGTTTATCATACGCTCCATCAGTTTTCCTACACAGCTCAGTAGACTGATAGGCCTGTATCCATTTGGATCTGTTCTATCTTTTTCTTTCTTTGGTACTGGTATAAGTACAGCGTCTTTCCATGCCTGCGGTACAATTCCCCTTTTCCAGCTTTGGTTCAGGACTGATAGTAACTTTCTCTTTGCTGTTTGGCCCAACCCCATCAGCATTTTGTTTGTTACGCCATCTTTTCCGGGCGATTTCTTTTTCTTTAAAGTTCTCATGGCCTCATCCATTTCATTCATTGTTAGTTTTGCCATCATGTGCTCCTCTGGTGCCATATTGATGTTGTTGTGTCTCTTTTGTTCTTCATTAATGTCTGTATGCCTATTTGTAGGGACATCAATGTGATTTGCTCTGGCGTTTGCTGCTTTTTTTCCAGTGAGCATGTTGTCGCCCTGCTTGATGGTAATTTGTTTGTTTGATTTAGTTTCGTCATTCATGGCTCTGACTAACTTCCATAGTTTGTTCCCTTCTTTATCTAAATTGAGGCTCTCTGTTTTGTTTTTCCAACTTTCTCTTGTTATTTGGTTTAGAGTGTATTTGTATTTCGCCGTGATGGCTTTGAGGGCGATATTTGCCTCCATAGATTGTTCTCTCTCTGCCATGTTTCTAGCCAAACACAATACAATACATATCATCTTAACTAAGTATTCTATTATTATATGTATGTTAATATACATAGTAACTAAAGTGGAAATTTTAAGTATTAGCTATTGATGGAATTCCCAACTATCTAAAACCCAGTTCTATTGCCTTACTCCCCTCACACGCACATCTCTTTAACTGCATCCTCAACACACCTTATCAAAAACTTCCTCACTCAAATCCCCTCAGGCGGGCGATCTGGACATACCTCGTTCACAATGTCCCCTGCTTACAACACACGTTCAGATTATCTATTAATACAAAACTCACACACCTACTTGAGCGATCCTGTTCTATCACTAACATTCGTGCAACAGTTTATCAATCACTCCTCTATCTAAGTCGGTGAGCTAAACCAGACTTTTTATCTACATTCACTCTCTCGCTCTCCTCTGCTCTCCATCCAGCTTCCTGAGCTAAACTTTGTCTCGAGTTATATACACTCAAGCAAAGTCAGAGCTTGACCAATGGATCTCAGAGGATGGCTCTATTCAGTCTTATTGGAACAAAATACTTTGCACACCTGTCACTCATCTATCGCAATAAGCTCCGTTGCCAATCCGTCTCAATCATTCTCCCTCTACCCAAATCAGATGGCCAGTGGTCAGCTCCTACCTGTCCACATTCTTTGCCCCAACTCTCTTCTCCTTTGTTGAGACGGTGGGTGACCTTGACACGCATTCAGGTACCTTTTAAGCTTTAACATGTTCAGGTACCTTTGTTATCAGCAACCACATCACCCCTGTCCTAAACTCTCTGCTCCGGCGGGAACTGTTACATTAGCATACTAGATTTAGGTTTTCTTTGTGATTTTCATGTCCTTGTGCAACTTGTTGAAATTAAATGATGTCGTGGCCCTCTTCTCGGTTAATCCATCCAAGCTCAGTAGGATATGCATGGATAAATGACTTAGTGGAAGTGGTCTCAAGGTAAGGTGTCCACCTCGGGTGCCTGAGGTCATGGGTTCGAATCACGGTGGAGACAGGTTTTTTTTTTCCATATGGATCTTCTGGTAAAAATTCTCTTGATCTCTGGGTAGTGAGATCGGACATCCGTGTTCAGTGTTGAGCACGTTAAAAATCTCTTGGCAGTTGGAAATCAGAAAAGAATAGGCATAAAGGCCGCTGTCCTGGCAAAATTCAAGTTAAAAATCTATCAAAGTTATTTGTATCTTTTCATAGGTGGTTTGTTAAGAGCAGCTATAGATGGCGAGTAACTGACTGCGGGTCTACTTAGCTCTAGTGTTTGAGTCTATTAATATGGACATCAATTAAACCACCCTCCAAAAAACTGGTTGTATACAGACTCTGTAGAGTCTTATAAACTAGTATAAAGACATTAAGTTAAGTTAATCTGAATTTGGGTTCTCTCAAAGAATCATTACCCATTGCACACAGCTGCCTCCCAGCTATCTCCCATAGTCACACGACCACCACTGGACCCACCTTCCTTCATGCACCCAGTCAGAAAAATGCCCAGGTTAAGCGGAATGCATGCTCTTCCCCAGACTTCTACTTCTTCTTCGATCAACTGAAGTCTGTACATGCCCGAGATGTAAAGGCGACCCTTGGTCACCCCTTCTTCCTCTTTTGCCCTGGATGGAT
This sequence comes from Ariolimax columbianus, assembly GCA_036924085.1. Lineage (NCBI taxonomy): Eukaryota > Metazoa > Mollusca > Gastropoda > Stylommatophora > Arionidae > Ariolimax > Ariolimax columbianus. The sequence goes on from JAVGWX010000012.1 coordinate 66,177,765, forward strand.
CTTGCCCTATAGAATCTTCTGTAGAAGACTATCTTGTTGCAGATTGTATCTCAGCTAACTCAATCTTCATTTTTGTATCATCTTCAGTATTTGTCTTTTAGCGCCTACCACAGTGAGGACATTGTCATTGGATCTTCTCTCTGTCCAACTCATTCATTGCATTAGGGATCAAGATGCTGAGCGGCGCATGAGCTGCGGTGGTCAGCGACTCATAGCTGACTGCTAGCGTCAGGGCCAGCGAACCAAAGCTGCCAAGACCCTTCTACACCTCCACGCGATAATCCTGGATAACAGGCTGCATCAGGGCAGGACTGGCTAAGGAAAAGGGATCGAAGAGGGAATGCTAACCCGGTACTAAAAAAATGCTTGCTGAAGTCGGATGTCTTGGACAGAAAGGTGCAAATATCACAGTCAAGCTGTAAACAACGACACAACGCATTCCGTTCTCTGGACTACATTCTGCTACTTAAGCCCTTTCAGTGTTTGGTAGTGGGAGATTGAGAACGAACGAAGCCAGGCCATACATTGCATTATATGGTAGCACCACATTAACAACGTTTTTTCATTCTTTGCTAGGGTCCATGTTTCATCCCAATGCAGTGCAATTGACCATACATGAATAGTGATTATTTTTTTCCTCAGTTCTTTCAAGATATTCTTTGAGTATAGCGATTTCAGTTTTTCTTTGAAGTTCTTTCTTTGCCAATGTGCTATAGAGATCTAAAGAATCTCAGACTGACCACTACTGTTTTAAAACATGACCATCACCAGTACCATTCCTGGAAAAGCCCTATAGAGATGTCAATGATCTAAGGCTGACCACTGCTTTCATTAGACATATGGCCATCACCAGTACCACTCTGACAATGAACTCAGACTGACCACTACTTTCTTTAGACATATGGCCATCACCAGTACCACTCTGACAACGAACTCAGACTGACCACTACTTTCTTTAGACATATGGCCATCACCAGTACCACTCTGACAATGAACTCAGACTGACCACTACTTTCTTTAGACATATGGCCATCACCAGTACCACTCTGACAATGAACTCAGACTGTCCACTACTTTCTTTAGACATATGGCCATCACCAGTACCACTCTGACAATGAACTCAGACTGACCACTACTTTCTTTAGACATATGGCCATCACCAGTACCATTCCTGGACATCCTCTATAAAGATGACAATGAACTCAGACTGACCACTACTTTCATTAGACATATGGCCATCACCAGTACCACTCTGACAATGAACTCAGACTGACCACTGCTTTCCTTAGATATATGACCAATACCATTCCTCAACAAGGCCTATAGAGATGCCAATGAGCTTAGACTGACCACTGCTTTCCTTAGATATATGACCAATACCATTCCTCAACAAGGCCTATAGAGATGCCAATGAGCTTAGACTGACCACTGCTTTCCTTAGATATATGACCAATACCATTCCTCAGCAAGCCCTATAGAGATGTCAATTATCTCAGGCTGACCACTGCCTTCTTTAGACATATCCAAGTTGATTTCTGAAGCCTACATAGAATAAGTTGAGCTGTTTGTGAAATTTGTGTGTGTGTTTCAGGCTGGGTGTAGAAATAGATGACGATGACTTGAGCATGGGCAGCGCAGCAAACTTCAAAGAGGGACCTTGTTTGAAAGTAGCTGAAGGTGTTCTTGATCCAGCTGTAACTAGTTCTCCATTATTACCCCGTAGAGTGATGGAAGATATGTAAGTATTTAGATGTTGCTTCTCTTTTGTTGTTGTTGTTTGCCTTGTTTCAGCAGTCAGTGACCCATAGCTGACTGCTAGCGTCAGGGCCAGCAAACCAGAGCTGCCAAGACCCTTCTACACCTCCACTCGGTGATCCTAGATAACAAGCTGCAACAAAGCAGACTGGCTAAGGAGAAAGGATCGAAAAGGGAATGCTAACCAAGTACTCAAAAAATGTTTGCTGAAGTCGGATGTGTTGGACCTAAAGGTGCAAATATCGCAGTCAAATTGTACTACAACACAACACATTCCGTTCTCTGGACTACATTCTGATACTTAAGCCGTTTTCAGGGTTTGGTAGCAGGAGATTGAGAATGAATAAAGCCAAGCCAAGAAGAAATTATACAAAGCACTGAACAGTTGTCTCATTGATGTTGCATCCTGGGAGAAGCTTGCTCCGAACCTCTCAGCCTGGCACACTGTTATCATACATAGTGCTCACATCATCGAGCACAGTCGTATCTTTGGCGCCCAAAAAAATGAACTACTCCAAAGAACAGAATGCAAGACAGTGCAATTACCTAAACCATGTGCCCCACGTGCAATAAAATTTGTCATGGTAAAATCTGACTACGGTAATATGCGGTCACATTTGGCTACACGTCTGATGCTGTTGCCATCTCCACTTGCGATGGGCAACTGTTGTTATTCTCTATCGAGGGATTTTCTTCTTCGTTCTCAATCTCCCGCTATCAAGCCTTTAAAGGCCTGAAAATGGCTTTGCCACTAACAGGATGTTGTCCAGAGAACAGAATGCGTTGTGTCGTAGTTTACAGCTTGACTGTGATATTTGCACCTTTCGATTCGTCTTCAGCATGCATTTCTTGAGTACCAGGTTAGCCTTCCCTCTTCGATCCATTCTTCTTAGCCAGTCTGTCTGTTGCAGCCTGTTATCCTGGGTCACCGCGTGGAGGTTTAGAAGGGTCTTGGCAGCTCTGGTTTGCACGTATAAGCTAGATTTTCATTATTAAATCTATGTTCTTTCAGCTCATTGTTCTCCGGGTCAATTGGTCTGATGGAACATGTTGTAGTTCCTGTATCCTGTTGAGACCCATCACTGTGACCTCTATAGTGATTGTCCTACGTTGTGTCTATCGTGGCCTGCCCATCTCTCTAGTGCCATTTGTTTTCTGTAATCGCTGGAAGTCTGTTGCTGTTCATTCTAAGGACATGTGTCTGACTCCCAATCTTTTCTTTGAAAGGCGCAGAAGGGCTGGCTGACTCTCAATCCTTCCTTTGGGATGGGCAGAAGGGCTGGCTGACTCTCAATCCTTGCTTTGGAAGGTGCAGAAGGGCTGGCTGACTCTCAATCCTTCCTTTGGGAGGGGCAGAAGAGCTGGCTGACTCTCAATCCTGGCTTCAGAAGATGCAGAAGGGCTGGCTGGCTCAATCCTTGCTACAGAAGATACAGAAGGTCTGGCTGTGACGTGAATGAATAACGGAAATAGACACCTTGAACCTCCGGAAACCTGTGTGGTTCTACAGCTATTGTCCTGGCAATGCTGGGATTTGATATAACAATCAAAGAGCTCTCATCATGACCTCAGGGGCACTCGCAGTGGAGACGTTGGCAATGGATAGAGGTGACATTTTAAAGCTGCCAACAAAAGTCCTTCATGGTAAAAGAAAAATGTGGCCAGCATAACCTTACCTGTGGAAACCAGTGAATGGCTCTTATGCTATTATTTAATGGTTACCATGCCACACGCAAAAATTACGTTTGATTTCCGGTAGCCAATTTATTTTTCAGCACATAACGTCACACCGTGGTTATTGACTTTGATTTCCGGTAGCCAATTTATTTTTCAGCACATCACGTCACACCGTGGTTATTGACTTTGAGAACCTCTAACATGTTTTGTTGTTTTTGTGTGTAGATACATGTATTAATAAAGAACTTGCTGGTATTATTGTGTGTGTGTGTGTTAGTTACTGAGATACAAGAAGATGAAGGTGATAGTGTTGAAAAACAGGACAACATATAGACTCACCGGCTTTTGCCGTTCCTTCTTTGAGAAAAAAAAATTAACAAAACGGCTTATCGATGTTTACTATAATGACGATATCTGTCACTTTAGACTATAAACGTAATTATTGTATCTACATAAAGAAACTAAATAGATCTTCCTCAGAAAAATACGTTGCAGAAACTGAACTCCCCCATTCTCAATAATGGGTGAATCTTTAAGTCCAAGCGAAAAACAAGAAACCCTTTCCAAAAATCTAAAACAAGTTTAAAAATCACCATTGTTTGTATCTAACCGTACAGGACGAAAGTCGGAACTCTCTACAAATCAAAAGAGCAGTATATTCAGCAGTTTCTATGGCATTAACCTGGAAGTTTATATACAAAAAACCGAGGACCTTTGAGCTGACGCCGTAGCACGTCATTGGATATGGGCGCAAATCTGTTCCGTCGCTTGTGCGCTGTAAAGTTTAAGGGTACCTTGCATTTTACTAGAGTGTGGGCATGTGGAATTTTTTTCATATGTCTTTATCGTGTTGGGATGTAAATGGTTAAAAAGTTGAAATTGTATCTGTCTGCCTCGGCTGAGAAACCCATTTGTTGTTTTTGCTATCTTCTCTGCAGCACCAAGCCCTGCATGCAGATCGTTTTGTGGAAGTCACCAGGAGAAATCATCAGAGATATTGCTCAAGATGAATATAAAACCTCATCTTCAGTCAGTACCACAGGCACCACAATTGTAACTACCAGCCGAACCAAAATGGATACATCCGAGCGATTTCCCCTAGTGTCCAGGGATAATATTATGGACACAAGTTTGGACCCACAAATACTAGACTCAGTCTCAAAGTCACATTTTCAGCCAGTTGGTCCTGGCAGTATCTCCACAACAGACTTTTTAACATCACCGTCGTCGCTGTCTAACTTGGGACAACTCCCTTCTAGCACTCTCGACAACATTGTTGCAGCAACATCCATCAGTAGTAACAACTCACTAGCAGATCTAGACATGTTTGACTGCCTTGATGATGACATGCAGTTATGACAGTGTTCCGAGGACCCATTTGTTGAATGTTGAGTTTTTCATTACCAGAATATTAAACTCATTTCTCTCCATTGTATGATTTACATTGAACTCATCTGTATACTATGACATACCAACACAGTAACAGCGTACAAAATGCTAACAGCGTACAAAATGCTTTTGTATAGTCTTTTTGTATGAGGTCAGCACCAGTGATGGTCCTGTACTCGTAACGAACAATAAAATGAATAAGGAGATGCTATGGTGCTTACGAGGGGTGTTCAGATCGAACCGAGACTTTTTGTTCTAGTTCTACCTGAATGGGTTATAGTGTGTTGGAACTACTATCATGAGTTAGGGGCACTTGTGTTCTATTACCGCTAGGTGGCCCACTTGCCATGGGCCAATCACATGACAGATAAATAAAAATGACGAACAACGCTGTTAGAACAGCGTGTTATGAAAGAAGGCGTGAAACCTGAGGAAATTTACAGAAGATGATGATACACTCAGTCATAGTAAGACATTTGAATGGTATAAAAATTTTAGAGAAGGCCGTACATCCATGAGTGATGATCTCGGCCGTGGATGTTCTCAACCCACCACAGTCGTTCCTGTGAATATCCAGATTGTGGAAAATTGACGCATAACCTGTCGCGAAATTGCACAAGAGACAAGTCTTTTTCTGGGTACAGTGAGCACTATTATTCATGGACATTTGCATGTTCAACAGATTAGTGCACAGGGTTTGATCACACAGGGCACCCTGTTCCTGCAAGAGAACACGATCTCATATAGCTCACCGCACTATGTACCATCTGTAGCAACTGCAACACCTTTTGGTCAGACACATCCGACTTCAGCAAGCATGAGTACCGGGTTAGCCTTCCCTCTTTGATTCCTTCTCCTTAGTCAGTCTTCTCTTTTGCGGTCTGTTATCCAGGATCACCGCGTGGAGGTGTAGAAGGGTCTTGGCAACTCTGGTTGTCTGGCCGCAGCAGCTCATGCACTACTCAGCATCTTGATAAAGATAACATCCGGCCTTCACTATAGAGTTGTTCAAGGAACACACCACATCAGGCAGGTTTTGTTAGGATTGATCTGGGAGCCGGAATCAGCACATAACTGTTAGATTGTCTGCAAGATCTTTTGAATGTCTTTAACCATCTCAAGTCAGATCACCAGACAATCTCTGTCATGCAGCCCCCAGACAAAAACAGACATAGGAAGACCAACGTAGAGAAGAGATTTAATACAAGAAAAACAGGGAAAAACTGGAAAGAATCACATTATCCTAGGTGTCCATCCTACAAGTATACGAGGAAGCCAACAATATTCTGTATGCATCCTGACTTTTTTGCAGTGCTGTACCAGTGCGACCTAGGTCTTTGGTCAGTCTATCCCACCACCACATAGGTGGGCGGCACTGTGGACATGTACAAGCAAATGGCCACCAAAATGTTGTTTACTGTCCTTCTGTTGTCAGGCATGCGTACCACATGTCCAGTCCAGCGATGTTTGCTTGATATCGCTGCTTTCATGACATCCTGAAACAAAGTTTGATGTTGAATTTCTTAATTTCGGATCTGATCCCTTATTGAAACTTTAGTATGCGTCATTCCGTTGCTCTCTGAGTCACTCGGAGCTTCTCTGCATCTGTTATGCACAAGTTCCACACTTAGCATCTGTAAATCATTGTTGGAATGACCATGGCATTAAACGTGTGTGCTCCTGCCATGGTGTTGGAGTATTGACTTAATGGAGTTGAAGAAATACCAAGCTGATTTTTGCCGTCTAGAGATTTTGTGGGAGGCATTTATCTCTTAGTCTAGGCAGATATAGGAGTTGATATCCTGTATGGTTTCCTTTGCCAACTTGATGTCCTGCTTTGGGCAGTAGTGGTTTCTGGAAAGCAACTGGAGAAAATATCACAGGACAGGTTTGCTTAAAGAAGGCTGTTTGATGATTCATTTACTTAAGTAAATATGGATGATGCAGAAGTGGATCCTAGGACCTGTTATTGAAGAGGAGAACATAAGCCCACAGACTTTACTTTGCATGTCATAAAAGGTAATTGCAGAGAGTTGTGCATGGACCTGGTGAACTTATCATATAAAACAGAAATCAGAAGTGTAAAAGCAAATACATTCTTTGGTACAGGCTTCCTTCAACAACTGCACCTTTCCAGGCTGAGCTATTTTGAGTCAAGTTTTCCCAGATAGTAATGTCTATTTCTTATTATGTGTTTCTCCTGAAAAGGACGTTTGTGGCATTGTGTCGTAGTTTATACTGAGACTGCGACATCTGCGTCTTTCGGTCCAACTCATTCGATTTCAGCACGACATTTGTAGGACTGGGTTTGCCTTCCCTTATCGGTCCCTAATCTCTTAGCAAGGCTGCATGGTTGCAGTCTGTTTCCAGGGCCACACTTGAAGGTATAATATGGTCTTGGTCAGTTACGGGACACTGACCCTGATGCATGCAGTCACTGACTGCTCAAACCTCAATCTTCGACCCCGTAATGTCTATTTGACAGCACTTAAGAGACTCATTTGGACTGTCCTCCAATTAGACCAAAGAGGTAGCAAATGACAGTATGTATGTGAAGTTAGGACAATCAATAAACCAAAATAAACATGAATTACTGCTGCAGAAATGTAACTCCTCATGACAATGATGCGTAGTTGAATCCGGTTGGGGATCAAGATGCTGAGCAGCACATGAGCTGCAGTGGTCAGCGACCCATAACTGACTGCTAGAGCCAGGGCCAGCGAACCATAGCTGCCAAGACCCTTCTACACCTCCATGCGGTGATCCTGGATAACAGGCTGCATCAGGGCAGGACTGGCTAAGGAGAAGGGATCGAAGAGGGAATGCTAACCTGGTACTAAAAATGCTTGCTTGAAATGTGTTGGACCGAAAGGTGCAAATATCGCAGCCAAGCTGTAAACTACCACACAACGCATTCCGTTCTCTGGACTACATTCTGCTACGTAAGCCCTTTCAGGGTTTGGTAGCGGGAGATTGAGAATGAATGAAGAAGAAGAAGAATCCGGTTGATTTGGTTTCTGAGATTAACATTTTGATCAGTGAACATTCCACGAAGGATGATGTCTTTATTAGAACAGATGGATCGGTCGGTTAAGAGACTCAGAGGCATGGGGGAATGATCAAGGAGAAGTGCGGGGCTTGTGCAGTGACCATGGAGATCATGGCTGTTATGAAGGCAATGGTTTAGATGAAATCAATGAGTGCCAAACATGTGTGAATCCTCAGTGATTCAATGAGGATGCTCAGGAAGGTGAAATCAGGTTGCGCCAGTGGTTGTAGTTGGTAGGGTGTTCACGTTTACAGAGTCGCCTTCATACTTGGGAACATGCAGGTGTCGAAGGTAATGTGAGAGCTGATAGGTTGGCGAGCACACCTATAGTGGCGGACAGGAGATCATTGGACCGAGCCAATATCCTAAATGCCGTTACTGAAATCGGCTGGAGGGAAGATTCGGGAGTTGATCTAGACTCTACGTCCTTGGCTTAACTGGTTGAATTGAATGTGAAACGAGGGGCAGTGAGGAAGGAACACTACTCAGGGATACAAAGACATCTGGTTAACCAGAACAGGACTGGAACGGTCATTCATCACGTACTGACAGAGATACTGAGGATGAGATCTGAGCGCGTATGGACTTGTCCCGAGTGCGATGAAGATTATCCGACGACTAACAAACTAATGTTGTGTAAACTGAAAATAGCATTGGATTCAGTAAAGCATTTCATGTGACAAAGATGAACTAGCCATGCGCCCAAAGACTTACTATTAACAATATTATAACCACCAAGTCCCTCCTCCACCTGAGTGTTGCCTGCACCCGAAAGGGGAGCAAAGAAAAATAACGCTGTAAACCTACCAAGCATGTCGTGAGAGGCGGCTAAGGAGAGTTGGACATGTAGTGGACCTTCTGTAGAAATTTTAAGTCGGAAATACTTCAATAAATGTGGACAAGTTAACTAACAGGATGATTTGGTGTATATTTGTTGAAGAACTGTGCTCTACAGGGAGCTGAAATATTGACCGATGATTGAAGTTCCTCCTCAGTCTAATAAGCTTATTTATCACTTTGAATTTTTATCTTATATTTTTGCGATGGTCTGACCCTTGCTGTATCTGAAAGTTTTGTTCTGTTCCTAAGAATCGACGTCACTGCATTCCAGGCAGATCCATAAGTGACAAAGGGTGGGGATACTGATGGTTTCTGCAGCTCGTTGGTTGTACACACTTCTGCTCTGTCCTCCTTTGCACCCCAGTCCGCTCAAACATTGTTCGATATCAAAGACCTGCAGTCTTTGAATTTTTTATTCATCTATTGCACTGTCATCATCTTACAGGTTATGGCTTGGCTTGGCTTCGTTTGTTCTCAATCTCCCGCTACCAAACCCTGAAAGGGTTTAAGTAGCAGTATGTAGTTCAGAGAATGGAATGCGTTGTCATAGTTTACAGCTTGGCTGCGATATTTGCACCTTTCGGTCCAATACATCGGACTTCAGCAAGCATTTTTTGAGTACCGGGTTAGCATTCCCTCTTCGATCCTTTCTCCTTAGCCAGTCTGCCCTGCTGCAGCCTGTTATCCAGGATCACCGCGTGGAGGTGTAGAAGGATCTTGGCAGCTCTGGTTAGCTGACCCTGACGCTAGCAGTCAGCTATGGGTTGCTGACCACTGCAGCTCAATCGCTGCTCAGCATCTTGATCCCTAACTGGTTGTCATGTATAGACCTCCATATGTGGCTCTTATCCATATAGTGAGTCTGTAATTGGTGCTTGTGAAGTCAGGAATTCAGCTCTTTCATTGCCCTGAACACTAGAATGACCAGGGCAGTAGATCAACACCAACCCCTGGAGGTTTGATACTACATAAGATTGCTGTCTAAAAAAAACAGATTTAGTCCTATAGTGGATTCTGGCCCACTGTGGGAAACCTAGCAAAGAAAACGCAGATGAGCTCGCAAAAGCCGGAAGTGAAGGCATGCAGATTCCCCATCCACAGAGCTATAAAGAAGCAACGGCACTCATCAAATGATCCATGAGGACAGAATGGAGAGACCAGAACAAAGAATACAAGCCAGAAAATGACAACAAAAAAAAACTTGGCAGAGATGGACAGACAAAGATCTTCAGACTCAGAACAGGATATTGTAGACTTAAGGCCCACCTCCACAGAATGGGTCTCAGAGACACCGCCACGTGTGATTGTGGAACACTCATGCAAACACCAGAACATATTCTGCAGGACTGCCCACCTATGCAGACTAAAGAGAGACAGTTTGGTCTGGGGAAACGACCATGCTTGAAAAGTTGTGAGGGACCGGCGAAGACCTGAAACGCAGTCTCCTTCATGAACCTCACCCGACTAGAAGCATAGCAACAGTTGATCGATGAAAAAGATACCTCTACAGCTGACATTCACTCATGCCTTAGTCAATTCTTCTGTACCTTCCAAAGTTAGGAGTCTGACGCGAGTATTACCACTGTTAAAGAGGTCTCAGAGCTGCAGTCACTGCTCCCATCTCTATTCTCATTCAGTATGTCCTGTTCTGCTCAGTGATGACCTGCACTCTCTTGAAACTGCAATATGGTCATCTCATGTTTGTCACACAAAAGACCTTATACAAGGTGTGTTCAAAAAGTATCCGAACTTTGGGCCGGAAAAATACAATTACTAACCTGGTGGTTTGAAACCCTAATTAGGGGACGGCGTGGCCTAGTGGTTAAGTGGCACGGCTCACAACTCAAAGGTGCTGGGTTCGATCCCCATCTCAGCACCGGCCGTTACCCCGGGGAAGCAAACCCTTAGAAAATGCAGGAGGAAGCAGATCCTTACATAAAATGCATGCTGAAGTCGGATGCACTGGGCCGACAGGGTCAAAAATAAAAACCACAGTGCAGCGCACACCGCCTTGGGGATTAGAGAAATAAGGCAAACGCAAACAAATAACAAACAAACAAACCCTAATTCCCTTCAAAGTACTCTACTTGGGACTTGGCTTCGTTCGTTCTCAATCTCCCGCTACCAAACCCTGAAAGGGATTAAGTAGCAGAATGTAGTCCTGAGAACGGAATGTGTGGTGTCGTATTTTACAGCTTGACTGTAATATTTGTGCATATCGGCCCAACACATCCGACTTCAGCAAGCATTTTTTTAGTACCGGGTTAGCATTCTCTCTTCGATCCCTTCTCCTTAGCCAGTCTGCCTGCTGCAGCCTGTTATCCAGGATCACTGCTTGGAGGTGTAGAAGGGTCTTGGCAGCTCTGGTCGCTGACCACTGCAGCTCATACGCTGCTCAGCATCTTGATTCCCTACTTGGGGCTTCAAACACTTCCCCAGTGGTTCAGCCATTATTGAAAGCATTTCAGGAATATCTCTTTGGGAATGGAGCACAGCTGAATTGTTGCATTCTGCATAATGTCTTCCCTTGACTCATATCAGGTACCTTTCAGCTGAATTTTCAGCTTGGTGAACAGCCAAAAATAGCAAGGATCCATGTCGGGAGAATAGGGAGCCTGGCGAACCAGAGGAATGTTGTGTTTGGCCAAGAAAATCTGGATCAGAGAATGATCTGAAAGAATGGGCGGGTGCGTTGTCATGATGGAGCTGCCAAGTTCCCGTTGTTCACAGGTCCTGTCGTTTGCGTCGAACAGCATCATAAAGGTGACAGATGACCTCCAGGTAGTACTCTTAGGTAATGTTTTGACCTAGTAGTCCGTTGTTGTGACAGACAACCCCACGGAAGTCAAAGAAAATGGTTAACATGGCTTTGACATTGCTGCACACTGCCTCCATTTTTTTCTGCTTCTTTTTTGAAGCAATTGTACCAGTCCCTAATTTGTGTGATGCTCATGGCATCATCACCGAAAGCCTGTTGAATCTCCTGAATGGGTTCCACTTGGGGATCGTCTAGCTTTTGGAAAAAACTTGATTGAACACAACTGCTCAATTCTTTCCCTCATTTCGTGTCTAATGAAAACCCAACGGCTGCTCACTACACTGATTGCCAGGGACTGACACAATCTGTGGGCTACAAAAGATTCATGCATGTTCATGATGGTCCTCTACACCTCCCTGCTGAAGGACAACACCCAAACTTCATTTTTTTCTGCTGAAAAAAAATTATGTTATATACTTTTTGAACACATCTCATATATTACTTACATACTTAGTCGCTCCTATTCTACCCTTGAGTGTAGAGGTGGCCTTATATATTACAGATTAAAAAACACCACAGCCAAGCAAAGATCTTCTGAGACCAGATCAGGTCCATATTGTTGCGTTAACTCATGTCCTTCTTTAAACATCGTTGTTCAGTTCTTCACTGTTGTCTTTGACACACTTTTGTCACCATACACTGCCTGCATTCTCTGCGATGAATGTCAACTGGTCGACATCCTTCAGCTGTTAGAAACCAAATCACCACTCGTTGATCAACTCTGGACGGATTCTGTATCACACATCATATTTTCAACGGTCTGCTGAGGAAACCATGAGTCGGAGGATAATGAAATTTTGCAAACTTGACAGTTGGTATGTGCTGTTTACACCAGAAGTGATGTCATCGTGAGCATCCTATGTATGTTCCCTTGTTGCAGTTTGATTCGGTTTAATTTGAACAGGCCTCATAATTAAAAAGTTGTTGAACTAAGGTTGGTGACATTTATGCGCTCTTCTTGTCAGCGCCAATTTTCCTTACCACCAGCATGAACGCCAAATAATAAGATGAATATTTAATTGTGAAACACAAGTTACTAAATATTCTCTTTGCACTAAAGAGCAAGGGTCTAGAAGGATTAGAATACCTGGTAAGAGGGAAAATATATGAAGAACATATTTTTGGGGTTAGCATTAACATTAACTCTTTCAGGACGAAGCAAAATTTCCATGTTTTGTGAAGTGCATTTTCCATCCCTCTAAAATCTTCATAAAGTGTTACAATTAAAGTGTCATTGTGTTTTATATTATCATATGTAGTCGTGTCATATATGGAATGAAAGGGGATTACATGAGCAATAAGGAATTATAAATTATATAAATATATCTATCGAGTCAATGCCATCTGGAAAATCACCAGAAGATGATATCACTGCGGATGGCATCCCTGCGGAGGTCATCTGGGCTTGCAGTCTACACTTTTACCAAGCCATAGCCCAATGTTTTACATATTCCTATCTTCATTCAGGAGGAACACCTGCCAGGGGATTACATGAGCAATAAGGAATTATAAATTATATAAATATATCTATCGAGTCAATGCCATCTGGAAAATCACCAGAAGATGATATCACTGCGGATGGCATCCCTGCGGAGGTCATCTGGGCTTGCAGTCTACACTTTTACCAAGCCATAGCCCAATGTTTTACATATTCCTATCTTCATTCAGGAGGAACACCTGCCGCCTCACACAGCTCGAGGACAACACTCTTGTACAAGAAGGGAGACAAAGAATCTCTGAAACTATTGCCCAAATACTCTTCCCCCCGGTCACTTACAAGCTGTTTACAAAATGCATCCTTGCCAGAGTCCGCACACTTTCGCAACCACTCAAACAGGCAGGCTTTCGGCGTTCGTACAGCACAATGAACCATGTTTCAACCTTCTGCCGCCATATTGAGGCAGCCTGATAGTGAGTTTCAGACGCCCTTGATATTCACCTTCATCGACTATAAAAAGACTTTTGATTCGGTAGAACCACAATTTGTCTGGCGTTCACGATTAGAACAAGGTGTCAATCCTGGTTACATCAGAATTCTTGCCAACAGTTATACAAACTGCACTACCACATTTCGTCCCTTCCAACATCCAATTGTGGTACAAATTCAAAAAGGGTTCGCCAGAGCGATCCGATCTCACTGAACCTCTTCTCCGCATGTTTGGAATCAGTCATTAGTCGATGCAACTGGGACACCTTTGGCATCCTTATTGATGGTAGATGCCTCAATCATCTTCAATTTGCAGATGACATAGTGCTCATCACAGAGTTACCAGCAGAAGCCAACCAAATGATGCAGCTACTCGGTGGAGAGGGCAAGAAAGCGAAGATGAATGTCTCGAAAACCAAAGTGTTGCGCATTCACTTTGTCACTTGTGATCCAGTCTTCCATGGCGATGTACGATTAGAGTATGTCAATGCGTACATCTATCTTGGGAGCCTTTTCAATATGGAGAATAATCTGGAACCTGAACTGACGAGATGTCGCCGTGGGTTTGGCAGCCGTCTCGTCTATTAATACGGTCCTGGACGGTTGCCATGACCAGTACCTACGAGCCTCCCTTTTCAATTCCACTGTACTCCCCTGCGGTATGCTACGGTGCCAAGACGTGGACACTAACAAAATCACTAGAGGACAAATTGAGAGAATCAGGCCTCCCTTGAGAGACACTTGGTCGGAATCACTCTCCGGAACCAACGTATGCAAAGTCTCCACAATTCTAACATAAAACGATTGTCCCTGGTGAAGGATCCAGTAATCCATGCGGACAAGGCAAAACATAGATGGGCAGGTCACATGTTAAGACGAAACAATGGTCGATCAAGCACAACACCAGCAGTCTGGTACCCCGAGGCAAGAAGAGAACGCGGGGAAGACCTCCAATGTGTTGGTCGGACTCTCTTACTGTACGCTGCAACATTCAATATGCCTCTAGAGGAGCACTTACAACGCACTGGTCTTCAGTGGCTCAAGACAGGGTCTGCTGGAGACGAACTTGGGACCCGCAACTACACTGAGAACGAGTCATCAAGATCAAGGTATTATATAAATATATCTACATTTGTAAAATAGTACAGAAGTAAGAAACACTCAACAACAACAATAAACGACTGAAATAAACAATTAACATGTCAGATTTACCCAATGCAGAGTGTTAACCTGTTACAGTTCAACATAATTTACAAGATGTTAGTCTTAATGTGCAAGATAAGCACAGTAATTTTATGTGTTTCATGATGTTATGTTCTCAATCACTTGCACAAGGGATTGTTCCACGGGATTGGAAAGATGCAGGAGTGGTTCCCTTATTCAAAAAGGGCAAAAAATCAGATCCAGCGAATTATAGACCGGTGAGTTTAACGAGCTTAGTCTGTAAATTAATAGAGTCAATAATCAAAGAAAACATTGTAATGCATTTAGACAAATTTAATCTAATTAGAAATAGTCAGCATGGGTTTACTAGAGGGAGATCATGCTTAACAAATCTATTAGAATTCATGGAGGAGGTTACCAAAATGATAGATAAAGGGAGCCAGTGGACGTTATTTATCTAGATTTTGCAAAGGCCTTTGATAGAGTACCTCATCAAAGATTATTTCGAAAGTTAAAATCACATGGAATAGGTGGGGAAGTTGCCAAATGGATTGAAAATTGGTTAACGGGAAGAAGGCAGAGGGTGGGCATAAATAAGGAGTACTCCGAGTGGTGTGAAGTGAAAAGTGGAGTGCCACAGGGCTCGGTTTTGGGACCAATTTTGTTCTTGATATATATAAATGATTTGGACATTGATATTGGATCCATGATTGCAAAATTTGCTGATGACACAAACTATGCAGTAGTGTCTCATCTAAAGCAGAAGTGGATATATTCAGATCGGATTTAGATAAAATTTGAGAATGGTCTGTAAGCTGGCAAATGGAGTTTAATGTAAATAAATGTACAGTCATCCACATGGGTATATCCAATATGGAACAGAATGGGCGAGAACAATATTAGAAAGATAGATAAGGAAAGGGACCTAGGGGTTATAATAGATCATACAAGTAAAGTGAGGGAGCAAGTTCAGGTAGCAGTGAAAAAGGCAAATGCAATGTTAGGTATGATAAAAAGAAATATTAAACATACGAGCAAGGAAGTAATAGTCAAACTGTATAAAGCATTAGTTAGACCTAGATTGGAGTATTGTGTACAGGTGTGGAGTCCTTATAGAGGGGATATAAACATACTGGAAAGAATACAAAAAAGAGCGACAAAGCTGATAGTGGGATTCCAGAATTAAAGTTATGAGGAAAGACTCAGAAAAACCGGCCTACAGTGTCTAGAAGAGAGAAGAATTCATGGTGACTTAATACAGGTTTATAAGATGATCAGAGGAATGGATAAATTAGACTATAACAAGTTTTTTTAAATACAGCCATCCACAATAACAAGAGGGCATAGCTGCTACAAGTTGACTAAAGAGAGGTCCAGATTAGATATTAGGAAATATTTTTTTAGTCAGAGAGTGGTGAATGCTTGTAATAAATACATTGCCACAGGAGGTAGTGGAGGCAGGGACAGTTAATGCATTTAAGAATAAATTGTATGCGCATAGCTTTTAGAGCAAGGTGATGTAAATGAAACTGGTTGTATACAGAATTTGCAGAGTCTTCTAAACTAGTATAAAGACATTAAGTTAAGAAATACTGTCCTTGCCTATCCAAATTGGTACTCCCTGTTCAATGAAATGATATTCAAATTATTATCACAGTATTTTAAATGATAATAAACGTAGAAAAAAAACAAGTCTAAAGAGTGGTGATAAAATGCTTCACAGGCAATATTTTATTATACATATTTTGGGTGAATAATGTGGGCAGCATGAAATTATGTGGTGGGACTGTACATGTACCAAATCTGTTTCTCCATGATAGAAGCAGAGTGACAATTTCCAATTCAACTGAAAAATAAACTGTATGACGACGTGAGATGTCCGAGACAGACTGCCAAATTTGGGAAGGGAATAGATGTGGTTTGAAAGTGAATGTCGATGAAGGCGTTTCAGCTGAAGTTGACATGTAATCAGTAATCTGAGTATTCATTCGGGGATAACAAGTGTCTGATGTCAGGTAGCCAAATTTTACTCATTTCAGTCCTTGTGTCTTGAAGAATCATATTGGACAATTGGCTTTCCTCGGACCATCTCTCTATCTCATTGGATGTTTAGAATTGTATGGACACCATATGTTGTCAGGCATGTGGCGCAAATGTCTGGCCCATTTATATTTTCATAACAACATAGTATCAATGAGGTCATTGAAGGAGGTTTGGCGTCTGTTGTTAATTTGGTCTCTTAGAGGAGACCGTCAATGTTCTTTGCTCCGTTGCCCTTTGAGCAACTCAAAGTTTCTCTACATTTGCTTTTTGTATGTTCCATACTTCACAGCCATTCATCTAATTTGCTGCAGGTGTGAGCTGTTGTGGGTGTGAGCTGTTACAGGTGTGAGCTGTTGTGGGTGTGAGCTGTTACAGGTGTGAGCTGTTGTGGGTGTGAGCTGTTACAGGTGTGAGCTGTTGTAGGTGTGAGTTGTTGCAGGTATGAGCTGTTATAGGTGTGAGCTGTTGTGGGTGTGAGCTGTTACAGGTGTGAGCTGTTGTAGGTGTGAGTTGTTGCAGGTGTGTGTGAGCTGTTGCAGGTGTGAGCTGTTGTGGGTGTGAGCTGTTACAGGTGTGAGCTGTTGTAGGTGTGAGTTGTTGCAGGTGTGAGCTGTTATAGGTGTGAGTTGTTGTGGGTGTGAGCTGTTATAGGTGTGAGCTGTTGTGGGTGTGAGCTGTTACAGGTGTGAGCTGTTGTAGGTGTGAGCTGTTGCAGGTGTGTGTGAGCTGTTGCAGGTGTGTGTGAGCTCTTGTCCTGTCATTTCTTAGCTGCTGAAGTATTTTTTTGTTTGTTTTGCGTTCGCCTTATTTATCTATTTTCCAAGGCGTGTGTGCGTTACACTGTGGTTTTTATTTTGCGCCTGTCGGCCCAGTGCATCCGACTTCAGCATGCATTTTATGTAAGGGTCTGCTTCCTCCTGCATTTTCTAAGGGTTTGATTCCCCGGGGTAACGGCCGGTGCTGTGATGGGGATCGAACCCAGCACCTTCTGGCTATGAGCCGTGCCACTTAACCACTAGGCCACGCCGTCCCCTGCTGCTGAAGTATAACTTGATACAGTCGAAGCCTAGCCATCCTGCTGCTATCCTTCATGAAATCTCATGACTTAATTTGTGGGAGTTCGTAATTTCTTAGGCCAGTTATATGTACAAATTCATATATTCAACTGTCCTGAGTGATCCGCCAGGGTATTTGTGAATGACAAGGACAAGAATAGCACCACTGCCCCACTGAAAGCATGTCGTAAGAGGCGACTTAACTGTGTCACATGGCATACCAGCAGCCATGGTTATGTGGTTTGTTTAGAGCAGCAAAGATGGCGCCTAGCAGGCTGCGGGTCTACTTTACTCTAGTGTTTGAGTCTGTTAAGATAGATTCCCTCCTCGGTATACCACCATCCGCAGCACTTGTCCCAGCGCAACGGAGTAATAAGTTGCTTGAGCCTAGCCCGCTAAGCAGGAAATCCTCCTCCCGGCTGCATCCAGATCATACCAGAGCTGGGACCTGCACATGGGCATTCACCCCTGTAGAAGAACAGGTCAACTAAGAACTGTATTATTTTCTAGCTAAAGTTTTCTTTGTGGGCAAAAAGTACTCAGTATGTACTGTGTTTTCTTTATATTAAGTTAAGGACTACTGTCTTGCTTGCTTCACTGAGCTCATTTACGCACTGCTCACCCCCTCTGATACTGTGAATGAAGATGACTATGTCATCAGCAAACCTTAGAAAGGTGAGCAATTCTCTGCCTATATTGATGCCTGGGGAACTGAGATGCTAGTCCAGTCAGGCACAACATACTGACCAGGACGTCGTGTCAGGGTCAATACACTGACCAAGACCACAATCTCTCTTCCCATGTAGCATTCCCTGGAAACAGGCTGTTTTCAAGGCAGCCTGACTGACGAGATGTGGATCGATGTGATCCCCACGCAGATAAAGCCAAGCATAACACAACCGCCTGGAGAACTACGGTCCACCGCCATCAGCATGCTCGGGATGTAAGGAAAGCTACTACAATCTGCCACTTAACGTCCTTTTCAGGACGCACAAAAGAGTAAAATTACTCATCGTGGGCATAAAACAACAACAAAAACATGTTTATGCCTTTACCTTCCCAATTTGTTTTTCCGAATGCTCACAATGAGTAGGTCTACTCTTTCGTGCATCCTGAAAAGGACGTTAAGTGACGGGTTGCAATAGCTTTCTTCACATTACGAGCGTGTTGAAGGTGGATCGGGGTTCTGTTTATGCTTGGCTTCATCTGCATGTCGCTCACTACTACGGGGATCATGTCGATCCCTCACCTTGTTAGTCAGGCTGCCATGAAAATAGCCAGTTTCCAGGGATGGCTACGAGGAAGCCAAGGTGAGGGTCTTGGCCAGTATATTTTGCCTGACCAGATGTTAGTCTTCCTCCCCACCTTCCCAATTTAGTTTTCTAAAGACTTCTCTCAGTGCTGCTGAGAAATTATTTAGGGAGATTGTATCACCATGTCGGGATCAAGACGCTGAGCAGCACATGAGCTGCAGTGGTCAGCGACCCATAGCTGATTGCTAGCGTCAGGGCCAGCAAACCAGAGCTGCCAAGACCTTTCTACACCTCCACGTGGTGATCCTGGATAACAGGCTGCAGCAGAGCAGACTGGCTAAGGAGAATAGATCAAAGAGGGAATGCTAACCCGGTACTAAAAAAATGTTAGCTGAAGTCGGATGTGTTGGACCAAAAAGTGCAAATATCGCAGTCAAGCTGTAAACTACGACACAACACATTACGTTCTCTGGACTACATTCTGCTACTTAAGCCCTTTCAGGGTTTGGTAGCGGGAGATTGAGAACGAATGAAGAAGAAGAAGAAGTATCACCATGTCGAATGTCATGCTGTATCCGTTTGTTGATTGGCTGGTAAAATACGACAATGTTGGTTAAGCAGCCCTCATTTATCTCTTCTGTCAGCTGAACATAAGTTTCTTCAAGTCAGAAAAGCATTACTGACAAACCTTCAAGCAGGTGAATCTGTCCGAAGCAGAAGAACAAAGAACTCCCACACTACCATCACGCATAAAATGCATAATTCAGCAGCTCCTTCTGAGACTCTGTGATGTCCGGGTGCCAGAGGTCAAGTATCAATGTCGCCCGTATGTCACTTCCCTCCCTTCCTTTGTGGTGAACTGAGTGAGGAAAGGCATCATTGAAACAGATGACCTTCCCTTCCTGCCAGCAACATGTTTTGTCTCCAACCTGAAGTATGCATTCATCTTCTGGGACGTTCAGACCTATGGAATATATGCACAGTTTGGTTACTTAACTCGAAAACACGTTCTGATACATTGATGATTATTAAAGTACCTATAAGGATCAGGGACAAAGCATCACAGAGGACGTCCACAAGAGATGGATATTAAAACAAGGATTACATGGACAAAAACGGTCTTCAGAGAAAAACAGAAATTGCTAACCTCAAAGAATTGTAAGTCTTTCTCATATTTCCTCATTTGTAACTTGGTCTTTGTATGTGACCTAGAGTAGTCTTCGGAAACATCTCATCTCCAAGGCCTGTATCCTCCACTGGTCAGCTGTAATTGTCCATATCTCACAAGCAAAGAGGAATATTGACAAGACCAATGTACGCATTAATCCGATCTTCGCACATATGGCTAAACTTATGTGTCTTGCCAGATTTTGTTAAGCCGTGCAAGCGCCCCTATTGTCTGTGCTGTTCTGACCACCACCTCACATTTTGATCTTTCATCATTGACAATCGAACCGAGATATTTAAACGGTCGACCACTTTGAGTTCCTGACCATAAGCTTTCACCTCGCTGTTGAAGCCCTCAGCGATGTTGGTCACTAATTTTGTCTTTCCAGCTTTAATCTCCATACCATATTCAAGAGCTGTTTCATAGAGTCTTCTGACTCATTCCCGGATTTCTGCCTCTGTTCCCGCCATCCCGTTGATGTCATCTGCAAAATGAAGGTTGGTAATCGTTCAGACCCCCCCCCCCCCAAATCTTGATAGTACCAAGTCACAAAAATAATAAGAGTTAATATAACATCAGACAGAATATAATTTTTAAAAAACACAAAATAACAACAAAAAACAAAAACTACCTTACCAAGATCTCATCTGCAGGTTATGGTGTTCATATATGTTTTTGTGATTTATGCAGCAAAAACTGTTCAAATGATGAAGTGGAGGCTGAGGCAATAAAAACAGCACACCCCATACAACAAAAAAGAGATATTCTTGGTGGGGAAGGTGATCAACAACACTATCACTGCCCATGGGACTAATGTCAGATTGCCTTGGATACTTGGACAGAGCAGGCTACCAGTAAATGAGATGGCTGACAGATTGGCAAAAACAGGAGCCTCCAAACAAACAATTTGATAGACCCTACTGTATCCATATAGTAAAACGAATTATTAAGAATAATACCTGAGAAATCTGGACAAACATGTAGGCGATGAGAACAATGGGTTACAGAGCATTTAGCGAAATGTCACAGCCAAAAAGTAATGACATAAATAAACTACACAGAAGAGATGAAAATCTCATCTTTCAGTTTCGAGCAGGACACACCAGAGTCAATAGCCACTTGAACCGCATCAATCCAAAGCACCTGCTCTTGTGCAGACATTGCTCTTACCCTGATGAAATAGTTCGACACCTACTCATTGAGTGCAAGGCGCTTGTGAACATGAGGAAAAGATTCTTACAAGTACTGCCGACAATTACCAACACACTGTACGGAACAATGAAACAACTGAAGAAGACCTGTATCTATATAAGAATGGCATTGGTCTGCCAAGAACAGGCTTGCTGAGCAGGTATGGGATAACAACAACAACAAACTTACCAAGATGACATCGAATCCTACAATTTGTAGTACCACAGTGTGTTGCTATGTGAGTGTCTGAGTGAACCACTGAAAACGAAGCATCCCCAAAAACACTACCATTAATGAAGTACGGTATCTTCTTTAAGACTTCCATAGTCAGTGGACAAAGTTCTGCAGCTTTTGTCCTTCTACCTTGGTCAATCAGCTGCACAATTTCCCATTTCCCAGATTCAGTTGAGTTAGTTTTCCACAGACATGTTGTTTCAGGGAGCGGACTTTTATACAAATGTACAAACTCCAGCTGAATCTGCTGGAAATGTATCTCCAATAATTGCAAGGCAGGAAATTCACTTATGGACCATAATTCCTCCTCTCTCAGACCAGACATTTTAAAAACAACAGGACTCGAGGTTATGATTTTATATAAACCCAGCTGATTGCCAGGTGTTTTGGACGGATGTTTAAGGCGATCAATAGATTTTCTGATGTCTGCTGAAATGTTCTGAATATCTACACTGGCAACATGACTACTGTGTGCATAATAGCTTAATTTTGTGAGAGCATTTTGCAGTGTTCCAAGATTATCTGTGCAACGATAACAGTCTGAAGAACGGCAAACAGTCAGTGAACTATTGTTGGGTATCGATTTGTCAGGTGATGCGGGTGGAACTCCAGTAGACTCATAATGTCCTTTCTGTAAAATCTTTGATCTGTACAGTACGAAAGCTGCCAAAACTACAATGAGTGACAGGACTACCAATAAAAGGCTTCCCAAATCCATTCTACCTGAAAGACAAACAAAAAAATCTCATTATATTATGTCATTAGGTCATAAATGAAATCATGAATCCGGGATCAAGATGCTGAGCAGCGCATGAGCTGCAGTGGTCAGCGACCCATAGCTGACTGCTAGATAGCGTCAGGGCCAGCGAACCAGAGCTGCCAAGACCCTTCTACACCTCCATGCAGTGATCCTGGATAACAGGCTGCAACAGAGCAGACTGGCTAAGGAGAAGGGATCGAAGAGCGAATGCTAACTTGGTACTCAAAAAATACTTGCTGAATCCGGATGTGTTGGACCGAAAGGTGCAAATATCGCAGTCAAGCTGTAAACTACGACACAACACATTCTGTTCTCTGGACTACGTTCTGCTACTTAGGCCCGTATCAGGGTTTGGTAGCGGGAGATTGAGAACGAATGAAGCCAAGCTAAGTCAAATCGTGAATCCTTTAATGTCAGATCATCCCTTTTATTTGTCTTCTTCTTCTATACTTTTTTTATTACGTCTACACATGAGAGCTTCAACAGTAGGATAAAAACTTATGGACAGGAACTCGAAGTGGTTGACTATTTTAAATATCTAGGTTCGATTGTCACTAATGAAGGATCAAAATGTGAGGTGTTGGTCAGAAAAATCTGGTAAGACGAACAGTTACCCATATGCACGAAGATCAGATTAATGCATACACTGGTCCTGTCAATATTCCTCTATGCTTGTGAGACATGGACAAGTACAGCTGACCTGCAGCGGAATATACAGGCCTTGTAGATTAGATGTTTCCGAAGACTCTAAACGTCACATACAAAGACAGAGTTACAAATGAGGAAATATGAGAATAAATTAAAACAGCAATAGAGCGTTTTGAAGACCTCTTGGCAACAGTCAATAGATGGAAACTCGCTTGGTACGGCCACATATCGGGATCAAGCGGTCTTGAAAATACGATCTCACACATTAAGGAAGCCTGTAGTACAAAACAGTATCCGTTATGGAATACACAAGGCTGAAGAAATAGGGGCATTTCAAGGCACACTTGAAAGAAAAGAGGTCGAGGCCAGAGCTGGAGCGGTTGGCACAAGATAAATGTGGTGAATATTTGCTGAAGACCTATGCTCAGGAGGGAGCAAAGACATTTTGATTGATGGATGATATTTATTTTTTAGATCACACAATCCTTTAGAAACTATAAACGACCAGAAAAAGAAGACCTCTACATTTCCTGGGAGATGAAGATTGACTAAGTCAAATAGTAAAGTACAGTGAAACCACCCCATCCCACAGCTTCTCTACTCATTGAACTCTGCATTCGTATATATGACTGGAATTCAGACCATTTGGGAGTGGTTGATGAGAACATGAAGGAGTTAGTGGAAGAATCTGCTGACCACCGAAGGTCTCCAAGAACTATACAGAGAGCAGCAAAAAGAATTCACTAAGGAATGTTCTTCTTCACAGGAAGAAATGAGCAAGATGAGCATTTCCATTACAGAAACTAAGGAACTACATTGGGAGACAACATAGAGACTGGTAGAAAAATAGCATCCTAGGATTGTCATAATCAACAGGAACATTAATCTGTTGACTTGGCTTCGTTCGTTCTCAATCTCCCGCTACCAAACCCTGAAAGGGCATAAGTAGCGGAATGTAGTCCAGAGAACGGAATGCGCTGTGTTGTAGTTTATAGCTTGACTGTGATATTTGCACCTTTTGGTCCAACACATCCGACTTCAGCAAGCATTTTATTAGCACCGGGTTAGCATTCCCTCTTCGATCCCTTCTCCTTAGCCAGTCTGCACTGTTGCAGCCTGTTAAACAGGATCACCGCGTGGAGGTGTAGAAGGGTCTTGGCAGTTCTGGTTCGCTGGCCCTAACGCTAGCAATCAGCTATGGGTCACTGACCACTGCAGCTCATACGCTGCTCCGCATCTTGATCCCTAATCTGTAAAATGATAAGGTTGTTGACCATTTTAGAAAATTTTGAAAACTCAATTAAAAAACAGGCAACCTTGGGTTGGTTTTTAAATGAAGAATAAATCAATTTTGATTTATTTCATGTACACTAGTTGGTTTTTATAGTTTTGATTTTATGCATTTAGTATGATTAAATAAACGATTGTGGGTCTGGAAAGAATTGATCCAACTTACATTATTTCTTTTCCGGAAAAATTAATTTGACTTTTGTACAAATCGTATTTTGAACTGCCTCTTGGAATTAATTGTGAAGGTGTTCAAGATGCTGAGCAGTGTATGAGCTATAGTGGTCAGCGCCCCAAACTGTAGTGGTCAGCGCCCCAAAGCTGACTACTAGCATCAGGGAAGCGACCCAGAGCTGCAAAAACATTTCTACACCTCCACGTGCCGCTCTTTATTCTAGTCTGTCGGCCACATCACTGCCCCGCAGGGTGTATATGTTCCAGAAAATGTAGATAAGAGTCTTCATTTTCTCATACATTTGTTTGCAGTTAACCTGTTTTATCTGACTTGCGCTAGAATAGATTTCAGTGGGAAAGATTTGTGTTGAGTCAGCCTCACTGTCTCGTCCCTCGCTACCCTAACCAATGGGTAAGACATAATTAAGACAATGGGAGGCGGATAGGTTCTTGAAGGTCCACTGACCCTGATGCAAGTAGCCAGCCACGAGTCGCCGGTAACTGTCAGCTCATTCACTGTACTGTAACTTCGGCCCCAATTGTTAATATTAAGAAAGAAAGAAATAGAAGCTGCATCAATAGTCATTACCAATATACTATATACGTTTTTATCGACTTCTCAATGACAATATTAATAAAATGAGAATTTATATGCATAATTCCACATTTATAGAATCACTATTTGTCACATAAAAGTAAATATTTAACTAAATTATGTTTACAGCATTTCCAGGACACAATATGACATAATGAGTATGATTACACTTCTGAAAAGGGCATTAGGTGGCAGGTTGCAGTATTTTTTTTTCGCATCACAATCATGCCGATGAAGGTGGACCAGTGTCCTCCAGGAGGTTGTCAGGTGCTATTATTGATTTCATCTCGACATCTGCATGTCGCTCACTACTTAATAGTGAC
Source organism: Ariolimax columbianus (assembly GCA_036924085.1). Classification (NCBI taxonomy): domain Eukaryota; kingdom Metazoa; phylum Mollusca; class Gastropoda; order Stylommatophora; family Arionidae; genus Ariolimax; species Ariolimax columbianus. The sequence continues at coordinate 66,203,115 of JAVGWX010000012.1, forward strand.
TACGTCCATCTCCCAACTCACTAGTCAGACTGCAATGAAAAATTATGTTTCCAGGGAGAACTACAAGTAAGTGAGTTGGGGGGTCTTGGTCATTATATTTCACCTGCTCCTGACTAACTTTGTCCCATCAGTATGTTTTGTCTAAAGTCAAACAGTCAGGTACGTTTTATGACGAGTTCAGTTGTTTAATAAGACCTGTGGATTTTATTTTAAAAAAAAGGCACTCGTCTCTCAGAGCGAAGAACGGAATCGGTGGGCGGTCGAATCTCGTAAGTTTCAAGCGACCCTGGTCTCAAGGAAGGTGGGACCAAAGTGTATCAGACACTCACACTGGTCTGAATCCTGAGTTTCCTCCAGTCGTCTTGGCTTATCTCCAAGGTAGCTCGGGACCAGAGAGTGAGGTTGATGATCAGCGCAGTTTTTTCCTCACTATAATCCAAATACAGCGCAAGTTACATCAAGTAAGACAACACGATAACACAAATATCACACCGACATATATGAAAAGGAGTACTCATCAAATTCTCCCTCCTCGCGAGGCAGCGGAGTACAGGGTTCCCTCTCTAGATCCCTCATGGACCTTGGTCAACACACCCTCCGTCCAGTCAACACAGTTGCGCACAAAGTTTGAGACTAAAGATAGGCCTACAATAGGGTGCTATAGAGGATGTAGTCAAAGGGGAGAGTTTGGACCAGAGAAGTTGGAATTAAGTAGTGGAAAAGCAAACATTAAAATGATGCAGCAAAAGCAAAAAGTGGAAAAACAATAAATTGCAAACTAAAATGTTTTTATGCAAATGTGAAAAGCATAGTAAATAGAAGAGAAGAATTGTGCATAGTCTGTAAATTGTTTGTCAATAATAAAAAACAACATTGTAATGCATTTAGACAAATTTAATCTAATTAGAAATAGTCAGCATGGGTTTACCAGAGGGAGATCATGCTTAACAAATCTATTAGAATTCATGGAGGAGGTTACTAAAATGATAGATAAAGGGGAGCCAGTGGACATTATTTATCTAGATTTTGCAAAGGCCTTTGCTAGAGTACCTCATCAAAGATTATTTTGAAAGTTAAAATCACATGGAATAGGTGGGGAAGTTGCCAAATGGATTGAAAATTGGTTAACGGGAAGAAGGCAAAGGGTGGGTATAAATAAGGAGTACTCTGAGTGGTATGAAGTGAAAAGTCGAGTGCCACAGGGCTCGGTTTTGGGACCAATTTTATTCTTGATATATATAAATGATTTGGACATTGATATGGGATCCATTATTGCAAAATTTGCTGATGATACAAAACTATGCAGTAGTGTCACATCTAAAGCAGAAGTGGATATATTGAGGTCGGTTTTAGATAAAATTCGAGAATGGTCTGTAAGTTGGCAAATGGAGTTTAATGTAGAGAAATGTACAGTCATGCACATGGGTAGATCCAATTTGGAACATAATTACAGAATGGGAGAGAACAATATTAGAAAGATAGATAAAGAAAGGGACCTAGGGGTTATAATAAATCATACATGTAAGGTGAGGGAGCAAGTTCAGGTAGCAGTAAAAAAGGCAAATGCAATGTTAGGGATGATAAAAAGAAATTTTAAACATAGGAGCAAGGAAGTGATAGTAAAACTGTATAAAGCATTAGTTAGACCTGGATTGGAGTACTGTGAACAGTAGTGGAGTCCTTATCAGAGAGGGGATATAAATATGCTGGAAAGAATACAAAAAAAGAGCGACAAAGCTGATAGTAGGATTCCAGAATTACAGTTATGAGGAAAAATTTTTAAAAACCGGCTTACACTAGTTACAGTGTGAGTGTCTAGAAGAGAGAAGAATTCGTGGTGACTTAATACAGGTGTATTATAAGTTATAACTATAAGATGATCAGAGGAATGGATAAATTAGACTATAACATGTTTGTTAAAATACAACCACCAACAAGAACAAGAGGGCACAGCTACAAGTTGACTAAAGAGAGGTCCAGATTAGATATTAGGAAATATTTTTTTAGCCAGAGTTGTGAATGATTGGAATGCATTGCCGATTGCGGCTTGCCAAGGCAGGGAGGTGGTGGAGACTGGGACTGTTAATTTAATGCATTTATTATTTAAGAATACATTGTTGGATGCGTACATCTTTTAGAGCAAGGTGGTGTAAATGGAACTGGTTGTATACATGCTCTGCAGTCTTCTAAACCAGTATAAAGACGTTAAGTTAAGTACTAACACTACTAACAGCAACACCGTGACCGTCTGATGATGTCAATGTCGGATGGATTGTCGCGATTTATTGGAATCATCGCTTGCGACGGGCAACTAACTTACATAGTAACTAACTATAAGAAAAAAAACTCACTGTGAGTAGATGTGCTTTGCACTAACAAAACGAAAGTCTAAGTACAAATGCCATAGTCCCGTGTTTATACGCTCCACAATATAAGTGTGTTGTTCTTGGGCTAACGGTAAATCTAAGACTAAGACTAGTAACTAAGTAAGAGCAGATTTGCAGAAGGCAACTTCCGCCATTGTGGAAGGTAGACTACTCTTATTATTCAATAAGCCAGGTAACGTCTGTTTTTTAACCAATATCGACAAATTGCCAAAGCCATTAATGAACATAAATGATCTGGGACAGATTGACAAAGCAGCTATAACGCCCGTTAAAAAAATAACTAGAGTTGGTTGTTTAGAACAACCGACATTGCTGCACTCCGGATAGACCCGAGGCTGTTACTACTGTTAGGTAACAGGGCTGTCTTTAACTTATTAAACTTGTTTCTACCACATTACCGAAACCAAAAATAAGTAAGCATCTTTAATTAGATTAAGGTCAAAAGTTCATAATTTACCCAATCCTCGAACAGGGAGTCAATCTTGCGCGGGTCCCAACACCGTCTCCAGAAGATTTGTCACAAAGTGACCAGGGGACGAGTTGATGGCCCGTACCCACTGGAGTCGCACCAGCTCGATCTTTCAGAATTGTAGTCCCTGTACGAAGCAATCCTTTGAAGCTCCTACCCGACCAATCAAATTAAAAATAAACATATACAAGTTGGTGACAAATTCTGCAGAGTCTGTAGACAATCAGTATCTCATCCCAGTCGTGTAATTTCGTAATGAAGTGACAAGCGGATTATTGGAATGTTCATGCTCCCCGAAGTCTCCCAATGGTAGTCATGTTGGCGCTGGAGGGGGTTGAGCTGATGGATCTGGGGTTGTCATAGGCCATCTCTTTCCTTATCAGAAGACAAATACTGGTCAGGGTCGCTGGTTTCACTACTTCTGATAATAGCATGTAATAAGCTAGAATGTATCAGAGGGCAAGTACTGGTCAGGGTCGCTGGTTTCACTACTTCTGATAATAGCATGTAATCAGCTAGAATATATCAGAGAGCAAGTACTGGTAAGGTCGTTGGTTTCACTACTTCTGATAATAGCATGTAATAAGCTAGAATGTATCAGAGGGCAAGTACTGGTCAGGGTCGCTGGTTTCACTACTTCTGATAATCACATGTAATAAGCTAGAATGCAATAATCACCTGACTATACTTAAACACAAAATTAAAATTCTCAAGCAATTTCAAAGCGGAGGCAGAGGCACTGAAGGCTGCGGTAGAAGCAATGCTGACAGGCGAAAGCAATGAAAGCCAGAAAGTCCTGTTTACAGATGCCCTGGCCGTAGTCACGGCAATAAAAAGCCAGAAAAATACTGAACTTAATGATTTAAGAGCAATACTCTATCAACTATGCCAGCAGTCCGCACCAAAAAGAGTAGTGGTACAGTGGGTTCCATCCCACTGTAACATCCAAGGCAACGAGAAGGCAGACAGACTCGCAAAAGAAGGTGCAAGACTACCACAACCAGATTCTAGTATGACCTATGAAGAGTCCAAAAGGCTTATTAGGGCCAGATACATGGCCAAATGGGGAAACAGAACATACTGGCTACACAAAAAACGATGCCTATTACCAGCTGAACAGAAGACAGCAGGTCGTGGTCTTCAGACTCCGCACAGGCCACAACAGACTGAGGTACCATCTATTCAATAAACTGAAGATAGGTGGCACTGACGAATGCACTTCTGGTACCGGGAAAATGACCGCTGAACATCTGCTGCAAAACTGCCCGACATATGAGGACCAGAGAAAGCACATGTGGCCATCACCAGTAGCAACACTAGACAAGCTCTATGGCAGTGTCGACAGCCTCAGGATAACCGCTGCTTTTTTTCGAAAAAATACAGGTTGACGTTTGACAGCGTACGAAGAAGAAGAAGAAGAAGAAGAAGAAGAAGAAGAAGAGGAAGAAGAAGAAGAAGAAGAAGAAGAAGAAGAAGAAGAAACACAGAATTTAGCCAATCGCCATGATGAAGTCTGTAGTCTTCACAGGTCGGAGCGGCTGCCCCACAGCTTTTGTCTCAGCTCTGCACCCTCTGACCAGGTCTGGCATCTCATTCCCATATAGATTGGGCATTCTTGTGGAATATGCTCAGGGTTGTGGCATCCTGTTCCACATGGACACTCATCGGCGTGTGAGATCTTCAGTCGGTAAATATGTTCTAGTAGTCTGCAGTGACTAGTTCTCAGGCGAAATAAGGTAGTTTGTTGATTTCTTTTGAGTTTGTGTATTGGGTCTGGCGTACTGCTTATGTTTCTGTCTTCTCTCCATTGGTGTATATACTGATTTCTGGTGATGTTCTTGATTTCTCTGTATGGTACTCGATGATTAAATTGAGCCTTTTTGCAGCCATCTTTTGCCAGAGCATCAGCTCTCTCGTTTCCCGTGATTCTGCAATGAGAGGGTAGCTGGGGATATAGCATGACCAGCAGATCATGAACGCAAAGAAGAAGAAAGAAGCTCTACATAACAAATCATGTATATACAGATAATTCAGTTTAAGTAGCAGAAACACACGGGTACTAAATAATATCATCGTATTCTAAATTTTTAGTCTAGAAAAAAAAAAAATCTAAATTTTAAAGACACAGATGAGGGCCAAACTGCGTTTTTCGATTGGGGAGAAATGATATGGTCCCGCATAGTGTTCTGATAGAAAAATACCCAAAAGAAGTTATATACTGACATAATTAGATCAGTATTTGAAAATGGCATCTCAGTCCTGTCAACAGCAGCAAAATTCAACTTTGACAAAATAGGGCGCACCTAAACCCAGGCAGACCCCCATTATATCAGGAGTTTTAAAGTCCGCACAGAAAGACAAGCTGGAAATCATTTCATGGCTACAGTCAATGGAAGATAGACGAAACAGCAAAATCCTACAGCAAGTAGAAAACAAAATAATCATGGTCCAACGTATGCACAATGACTAAATGGAGAGAGAGGGGGGGGGGGGGGAGGAGGTGAAGCAGGTTAAGACGACGCAACTTTGCAGTCCAAATAAAAAAGAAAAAAAAAAAATATTGCTACGCTTGTAAACATGACCATAAAACCAATAACAACATGCTCAATCCGCTCTCTTGGAAAAGAATACTCTGCCCAAAGCTTATATGTAACTTTCTCAAAATCGAAGACAAAAAAAGATGTACAGGAGAACACAGAAAACACATAACCACAAAATACTTCAGCTAGAAATGTCCGCTAGAACATCATGCTTGTACGTTTAGCTTAACATAAGATGTCATATGTCAAGTGGGACTTAGTGGTCTCGAGGTAAGGTGCCGGAGTTCACAGGTTCGAATCACGGTGGAGACTGGAGTCTTTTTTTTCCACGGGTGATCTTCTGGTAAAAATCCCCCTGATCTCTGTGTAATTGGTTCGGACTCCCGTGTTCAGTGTCGAGCACGTTAAAAATCCATTGGTAGTTAGAAATAGAAAAGAGTGGACTTAACAGCCACTGTCATGACAAAGATAAAAACATTCTAGCTAAAAATCTTCCCAAACGTTATTGGTACCTTCCCCTAGATGGCGCCTAACTGGCTGTGGGTCTTCTTAGCTCTAGTACTTTAGTCTTAAGATGGACTCGCTCATCGGTTAAACCACCCAAAAAGAAACTGGCTGTATACATACTCTGCAGAGTTAAGTTAAGTTAAGTTTTTTAAAAATGGGGGAGGAAACATTGTGACAAACTGAAGCCTCCACAACAACATTTACCACAGGGAGATATTGTAAAGTAAAGTAAAGTATCCCATAGCATTACTGCCGTAGGAGTGTGAGGTGTTAGCGATCTCACATTTCAAAGGCTCGGCTATATGAGGGCGGTAGCCATCTCCTCTCCCTCGCCGCTTTTACTTCCCGGACTGAACCGGTACCCATTTAAGGCTGGGTCGACCTGGGAGCCATTGCGGTCTGAAAAAAACATTACCGCCTCAACTAAAGATATTGAAGATATGGAGATATCGAAACAACTTTAATACTGAAACTACAGCCATGATACAGACAGCTGAAATCCCCATAAACTGTAAGGAGATATCAGAAAATAACTTGAAATTTACTTGTGCATTTACGGTGATAACAGCCTTCATAAACATACACAAAAATGAACGGCGCACTAGCAGACTCACTCGAGGTCTTGGTCCAATACTACGAATGAAGAGCAATCCAGTGAATACCAGCACATTGCAGCATCACAGGCAGCGAAGAAGCAGGTAGAGTAGACAAAGATGGAGGGATACCGCAACAAAGTGACACAGCGACAACATACGATGAGACGAAAGCAATTAGCAAGGCCACGTTTAGATAACAACGAAAAAGGGACCCTCTTGCCATTTGGGAATTGACGCGTTAGACCAACTCTGCAGACGAGATCAGGCGATCGTCTTCCAGATACGAGTAGGGCATAATATGGAAAGTGAAACAGGAGAAGAGATGGATGACTAGTTCAAAAACCATGGTGGTCTCAAGATAAAAGAATGGGCTTAGATTATCCTGGGAGAACAGCTCATTGAACATGACAAACAATTCAAATATCTTGGAGCTGTAATATACAAGAAGGTGTGTATTCAAGAAGAGTTAGATACTGAAGAGCAAACAAGATATATTAGACTATAAGAAGTTTTTTTTCAAAATACAACCACATACATAAACAAGAGGGGATAGCTACAAATTAACTAAAGAAAGGTCCAGATTAGATATTGGGAAAGTCAAGCTACAAAGAAGTGAAGTATATGGAAACATGTACAGATGGATCAGCCACTACCTCGAAAACAGAACAGCCAGAGTTCAAGTACAAGGGCAGATGAGCGAAAAGGGGACACTGGATCAAGGAGTACCCCAAGGGGGAGTACTGTCACTCACACTTTTTCTGGTGTATATAAACAACATCATAGAGAATATACCAAGAAGAGTCCACAGCTCCATGTTTGCAGACGATCTGGCTAGGTGGACCTCTGAAAAAAATCTCATCGTAGCAAACAATCGGATGCAGCAGGCCCTAACATCGCTGGAGGAGTGGGCGAACCCATGGCTGGTCAAAATAAATGAAGAAAAAACAACATGTACGATACTCTCGCTTTCAAATAAACCACAGAACACCAAAATAAGTCTTAATGACAAATATCTGCGGCTAAACGACAACCCAAACTACTTTGACCGACGCATGACATGGAACAGTCAGATCGAGAGAAACCGAATGAGAGCCAGATAAAGAATGGCAATCATGAGGAAACTTGCTGGCACAAGCTGGGGAGCAGACGAAAGAATACTAAAGAAACTGTACACTGGAAGAGTGAGACCAGTTCTCGAGTATGGCATTGCGGCATGGGCAACAGCAGCAAAGGCGAACTTTGATAAAATTAGCAAACTTCAAAACCAAGCCATGAGAGTTATAACAGGAGGCATGAGGTCAACGCCAATTGTAGAACTTGAAAAGATTACAAATCTGCAATCCATGACCGACAGAAGAGACTGCAGAGCCCAGCAGCAAGCAGAGAAACTCAGAAGACTGACAGAGCATCCAATGCATCAGAGACTAAATGATTTTGGAAATGGAAAACTAAAGCGGAGAAACTTTGCAGAAATAGCCAAAGCAAAGATGAGCGAAGACCCTTTGAACAACATAACAACGCTAAAGCCCATCCCTACTGTAAGCAAACCCACATGGAAGCAGCATATCACTCCGGAGGTGGTAGAAAATACCAGGTATTGGAAACAAGAACAGCCAGACTGAAAAAGAAAGAAGAGACATAACCCTGAGGTACATAGCGGAAAACTACCCAAGCACTTGACTGGACCCATGCATACACCGAAGGTTCTGTAACAAACACAACACAGAATGGAGGGAGAGGGGTATTCCTGAGCCTACCAAATTGTAGAAAAATAACACTGTCAGTGGCAACTGGAAAATTCTCAAGCAATTTCAGAGCGGAGGCAGAGGCACTGAAGGCTGCAGTAAAAGCAATGCTGATAGGCGAAAGCAATGAAAGCCAGATAGTCCTGTTTACAGATGCACTGTCCGTGGTTACAGCACTAAAAAGCCAGAAAAATACTGAACTTAATGATTTAAGAGCAGTACTCTATCAACTATGCCAGCAGTCCGCAAAAACAGAGTAGTGGTACATTAGGTTCCATCCCACTGTAACATCCAAGGCAACGGAGAGGCAGACAGACTGGCAAAAGAAGGTGCAAGACTACCATAACCAGATTCTAGTGTGACCTACGAAGAGTTCAAAAGGTTTATTAGGGCCAGACACATGGCCAAATGGGATACAGAACATACTGGCTACACAAAAAATGATGCCTGCTACCAGCTGAACAGAAGAGAGCAGGTCGTGGTCTTCAGACTCCGCACATGACACAACAGACTGAGGTACCATCTATTCAATAAACTGAAGATAGGTGGCACTGACGAATGCACCTGTGGTACAGGGAAGATGACCGCTGAACATCTGCTGCAAAATTGCCCGACATACGAGGACCAGAGAAAGCACATGTGGCCATCACCAGTGGCGACACTAGACAAGCTCTATGGCAGTGTTGACAGCCTCAGGATGACAGCTGCTTTCTTCGAACAAATTCAAGTTGACGTCTGACAGCGTACGAAGAAGAAGAAGACGATATTGGGACATTTTTTTTTTTTAGTCTGAGAGTGGGGCGTTAGAGTCTTTGAAATTGAAGAAATATGAAGTCGAACGAAGAAGAAAAAGCAGTAGAAGAATAAGAATCAGAATAAGAAGAATCAGAAGATGAAGAAGAAGAATCAGATGAAGAAGAAGTAGAAGAAGAAGAAGAAGAAAAAGCACAAGAAGAATAAGAAGGAGAATCAGAAGACAGAGAAGAAGAATCCGATTAAGAATAAGTAGTAGAAGAAGAAGAAGAAGAAGAAAAAGAAAAAAACAGTAGAAGAATCAGAATCAGAAAAGCAGAAGAATCACATTAAGAAGAAGAAGAAGAAGAAGAAGAAGAAGAAGCAGTAGAATAAGCAGAATGAGAAGAAGAAGTAGAAGAAGAATTGATAGATTTGTATGTGTGACATGGCATAACATAGGTCAGGGTTAGGTGGTTTGTTAAGAGCAGCATAGATGGTGCCTAACAGGCCGGGAGTCTGCTTTGCTCAAGTGTTTGAGTCTATTAAAATGAACTCGCACTTCAGTTAACCACCTTCCGCGGCACTTGTTCAAACGCAGCAGAGTAATAAGCTGCTCAAGCCTAGCCCGCTAAGCAGGAAATCCCCCCTCCTGGTTACATCCAGCTCACGCCAGAGCTGAGACCTTCACATGGGCATCTGTCTCTGTAGAAGTACAGGTCGACTAAGAACTCAGACTTCTATGTAAATGAGAGTTACCATGTGATGTGTCATTTTGTTGTCCCCTTTCAACTTAAACACCCTTCCTCCCCCACCTCCTCCCACCCAATGTCCACAACTGTTCACTTTACACACACCTCTCCCTCCCCTGTAGCATGTGGATAACAATTATAGCTAGCCTCTATTTAATACTTGCTAGTGGTTCATATTCACGCAGATTTAGTTCGTTCTTAGTTGCAGACTACACTAGCAGTCGGCAAACTATGGTCCGCGTTTCAAATACGGCCCCCGCCTTGTTTTATACGGCCTACCAGCTAAGAATGAGTTTTACACGTTCAAATTCTATAAAATTTAAAAATACGCCCTGTTGCAGAACGGCCGACTGCCGAAGTGTAGTGAGAGTCAAGCTGTAGGTGGCGCTCCTATTGTTTTGAATTTTCCCCGTGGTAGTTTGAGGAGGAAAGAGGGAGAGGGCAGGGGAGGGGGGGGGGGGGGGGGGTTGATTTCTTTTTTAAAAGAATATTTATAAGGAAATGCTTCATGTTTGCGGTGAGATGTGTTTGTTGCATAAAGCGATGCCTAAAAAGTCGATAAATGTTTTCGACGTTCAAAAATTGTCGATGAAACCTGTTCTGGTCGTTATGTTCATATTGCAAACGAAGAATTTGTGTGACCTGTGGGGGGGGGGGGGGGGGGGGGAGGGAATGATTTGATCTTACAGGCGAGTAACGATGTACAGTGTAGTAACTGCAGTAGGGTGTTCACGTGGTTTTGCCTACAGCATAACGCATGATCGAATGAATGTCCGACGCGGTGATCCTGGATAACAGGCTGCAGCAGGGCAGACTGGCTAAGGAGAAGGGATCGAAGAGAGAATGCTAACCCGGTACTCAAAATATGCTTGCTGAAGTCGGATGTGTTGGACTGAAAGGTGCAAATATCGCAGCCAAGCTGTAAACTACGACACAACGCATTCCGTTCTATGGACTACATTCTGCTACTTAAGCCCTTTCAGGGTTTGGTAGTGGGAGATTGAGAACGAACGAAGAAGAAGAAGAAGAAGAAGAAGAAGAAGAAGAAGAAGAAGAAGAAGAAGAAGAAGAAGAATGAATGTCCAGAAAGTGTGCCACGGTCGATACCCAGAAAACTGACTGACAAATACAAAATTTACCGAATGGGACAGTCCTTCTGGTAGCATCTCTGTCGGTGTGCAGATGAAGGGGAAGACATGACTAACAGGATTGCTACTGGGGACAACAGCTGTTCACGCGGCAGCTCAGACATATTAGCCAAAATATAACTACGAGGAAAGCGGTCATTGTAACAGACTCCATGAGCGTACTGCAAGTTATCTCAAGACTCAGACAAGATAGACGCTCACACGAAATAAAATACATCGGATTGCTGCTCTCCCCCCCCCCCCCCCCCCCCCAGATCTAATCCTACAGTGGATTCCAGCTCACTGTGGGATTCTTGGAAACGAGATTGCAGATGAACTCGCAAAAGCCGGAAGTAGCCGGAAGAAGCCGGAACTAAGACTCGCCATCCAGTTAGTTATAAAAAAAGCAAAGACACTCATCAAATGATCCACGACTACGGAATGGAGAGACCAGCCCAAAGAATACAAGCCAGAAAATGACAGCATAGACAAACTTGACAGAGATGGACAGAAAAAAGATCTTCAGACTCAGAACGGGACACTGTAGACTCAATGCCCACTTCCACAGAATGGATTTAAGAGACACCACAAACATGCGATTGTGGAGCACCGAAGCAAACATGAGAACATATCCTGCAGAACTGCCCCACTTACACAGACCAAAGAGAGGCAGTTTGGCCCGGGGAAGCGACCATACTCGATAACCTGTGGGGGACCGGCGAAGACATGAAACGAGCAATCTCCTTCGAGAATCTCACCGAACTATAAGCATAGCGTCAGTTGCTCAAAGAGGAATTAGAAAACGTTACTGGGGACGAATCATGGGCGCATCACATCCAACCCCAATCGGAACTCGCTTCAGTGCAATGGAAACATCTTTCTTCGCCATCTATCAAGAAAAACAAGGCTACGCCATCAGCATGGAATGTTAGGCTCTTGGTGTTTTGGTATTATCACAGCTAACCAGTTTACAGAAGAATGGGCATGCTGTTTCGATGTTTTGGGATTATCACACCTAACCAGTTTACAGAAGAAAATTCACGCTGTTTTGATGTTTTGGGATTATCACAGCTAACTAGTCTACAGAAGATAGTAATCTATTTGTAATCTATCTACTGACCTGCTCACGTTTATATGTGGCTTTGAAGGGAACAGTTTAGTGTCCAGTTAGACTGGTATTTTTCTTCGTATGTCTACTTCTCATAGAAATGATTGGCAAAACTACTGTTGTGCAAAAAATGCAAATTGTGGAACACATTTACAGACAGATACATACGAATTCATACACTAGTCAATACATCCTGATATCGCCCAAATGACTACGGTCTGGTGTGGAAAGGGGCGTGCCTTCACCAGTAGAAACAAGAAAGACAAACCTCTGTTGTTGTTTGTTGTTTAATGCCGACAATGAGTTGGATTACTCTTTTGTGCGTCCTGAAAAGGACGTTTAGTGGAGGGTTGTCGTAGCTTTCCTCACATCCCGAGCATGCTGATGAGGGTGAGGCGGGGTACTACAGGCGGTTGTGCCATGCTTGGCTTCATCTGCGCGTCTCTTACTACTACGGGGATCAGACAAACCTTTAATCAACAAAAAAAAGATGGCTTATATTTGTTATCTCATGCGTTGAACATGTTGCAATTTAATTCAGTTATTTCCCTTGGACTACATATTGCAATAATGGGCAAAAGTTAAAGCACAGCTTTTCTCAAACCTAGGGTTCCGCTAACGTCGCTTGGGGTTCAGAGAGAAATAGTTATGAATAGACTAATCATATGTACATGTATTTTTCAGGCATTTTTGTGTTAAATTTCACCTTCGAAATGGTACTATATACACGTGTGACATATTCTTGGAAAATCCTTGGTTAATATAATACAATCTTCAACTTGTTATATGATTTAGAAGTATAATCAATATATCTATCTATCTTCAGTCCACTTATGTTGTTAAACATCGTGGGGAGATGTGAACTCCTTTGTTTCATATTTTTTTGGCAGGTGAAAATCCACTGTTGACTTGCCAGGTCAATCCCAGCATCTGTTAGCCTCTGGAATATACGATTGCCTATTTTTTGAGACTGCTGGAGGTGGAAGCAGGAATTAAGCAAGGTAGACCCGCAGCCTGTCAGACGTCATCTAAGCCGCTCCGCTAACTACATAACCATGACCTGTTGCTATGGCCACACAGTTCCTTTTTTTTGGTGACATATTCTCTATGTGGCGAGAATGCCTAGAATAATTTGAGTAAATTTTTAACTAGAATTTTGCCTTGTATTTTTAACGTGCGCGCCACTGCACACGCGTGTCTCATCTTACTACTCAGAGATCAGGGGAAATATTTACTGGATGATCCACGTGAACAAATCCCGGTGTGTCTCCACCAGGATTTGAACCCGTGACCTCCAGCACTCGAGACCACTGGGTCCGCCAGAAGTATAATCGACCCCGAATCAAGTATTTGTATACCGAAAGACAAGCGCAGGTTTCACGTTAGAAAAGCAAATTCTATTATCTAAGTTGGAGTAGAAAATAAAGTTTTCTTTACACATATTTGTTAATATAAGAGTTGAGCTTGATTTATCTTTTCAAAATGGTCAATAAACGATTCAGTTATTATAGCAGCTATCTGCTTATATGTGTTTTATACAATATTGGTTATTTATGTTATTTTGTGTGCGTTTATATGCATGGGATTAATTCTAGGTCTCTTGAAAGGACAGTTGAATATATTTTTCATTTTTTCTGTTTTGTCAATAAACGTAAGTAAAACGTCAAGTATTTTTTGCTTAAACCAGCTTTCGTGAAACAATTAATGATGTTTTCCTTATGAACGAGGTTTATAAAACACAAAGGAAGATAATAATGATATATAGTAATGTTTATGTAGGGGTTACCCATTGTCATCTATAGTTGAGACTATAGATGGCCATGGGTTACCAGAGACATGAATATTATTTCAAGGGTTCCTCAGGAGTAAAAGGTTTGAGAAACACTGATCTAGCAATACTTAACGTCCTTGAAGACATGACCTTGAGTAGAATTACTATGACTTATCTCTTCTTGACAGTTTCCGCAGAGATAAACAGCACGCGTTCTACAAATATGGATCATTTCGTAATGTTGTTTATTTAGGGACATTTTTTAAGTCCTTCGGTCAGCGACCCAAAACTGACTGCTTGTGTCAGGGCCAGTGACCCGGTACTGCCAAGACCCTTCTACACGAGGTGATCCTGGATACGAGGTTGCAACATGGCAGACTGGCTAAGGAGGAAAGATCGAAGAGGGAAGGCTGACCCGGTCCCAAAGAATGACATGCTGAAGTCGGATATGTCGGGCCGAAAGTGGCGAATTAAGCAGTCAAGCTGTAAACTATGACGCGAGACATTCCGTTCTCTGGACTACATCCTGCTACTTGCAAAGCTCTTTCAAAAGGCTTGGTAGTTTGAGAACGAACGAACGAAGAAGAAGAAAAAGAAGAAGAAGAAGAAAAATAAGAAAAATAAGCAGAAGAAGAAGATGAAGAAGAAGAAGACGAAGAAGAAGAAGAAGAAAAAAGAAGAAGAAGAAGACGAAGAACAAGAAGAAGAAGAAAAAAAGAAGAAGAAGAAGAAGAGCGATATGTGTTTTAGCATCAAGGTATCGAGAGATGGCACGAATTGATGCATACCCCAGTGATGGAATTTCGGGAGGAACCTGTCCCCGGACATCATCTACCATACACAATATGCAAGTCACTAAGCAGACTCCGAACTGGTGTATCCCGGTGCAAGAGGAATATAAAGAGATGGGGATACACAGATGAAACTTATGACTGTGGCGTAATACAGGACCCAGGCCACATGATGACCTGCCCCAACCGCCATGAAACATGTAATAGATGCGACATGCTGGAGGCAAATGACAAGGCAATCCATGTCGCTGAATACTGAATGTATGCTGTATGACGTGATGCTTGGACATGGAAAGTCAGTCAGTAACATCAAGGACACAATGTGTAGGACAGTGCTTCTGATCTTCGCTTTGAATTTATTTCTGCCAGAAAGCAGATTCCACACACCATTATCAACAAACAAATCATCATAATCTTCATCATTTAACGCTTCAATATGATGTTACCAACTGCAGCAGGAATCCTTCGGTTGTCTATCGTCTGCAAGTTGAAAATCAATAAACGTATGCTATTAACCGCTGTCTGGGAAAAATTTGAAAAAAGTAACAAAACTCCTACCACATATACAATCTGCCTTCTCCAATGCTAATAAGCCGTAGGAAGTAATCATTGCAACAATAAAGGACGTACAACGGTTAGACTTCAACTTTATGGAAGCAGGCATATGCCCTCTCTTTCTATTGTCTTTTAGCTCCAAAGACGGCGCATAAGGCAGATCTCAAAATTCTCCAGTTCGATCTGCCTGCCGCCACTCTCTGTGGTTCTTGTAAGTCCCCTAGCCGCCATGATTGCATCAGTCCTTGTGATAGTTTTGCATAGAGCCTATCTGAGTCTACGTCGCTTCATTTTCCCGCAAAATTTTCACATAATCGCATGTAACGGGAGCTTGTTTTTGTTTATCCGGACTGCGTGGCCGGTGTTCGCCAAAAGTTAGTTTCTTTCTGATAAGATTAGAAATATAATATTGGTCGGACTGTAATCGTACTTGCTCATTAGACATGAATTCTTTCCAGGAAATGCCCAATAGACGTCTAAGGTATTTATTTTCAAATGCATTCAATGCCTTTTGAAGCGTCTTTGATAGAGTAACAGAGAGTCATCATAACCTTAGGCAAGGAACAGAGCAACGGGAGAATAGAGTACGAGGTGAATCAGTTGATAATTGAGAACACTCAGTCGTTCGCAGTTGGATATCAGGCTGGGGTTTCTCGGCTAGAGTGAGAGAAGAGGTCGTTGCTGAGCGCAGTAGGGCATACATGTCAACAAACTCCAGTATGAGAATGGAGACGGAAGCAGTGACCTCAGCACTGAAATGGATATCTGAGACTTCTATAACAGGGGCAGTCATCGTGACAGACGCGCAAGCCGTACTTCAGAAAGTACAGAATGGATGGCTTAGTTACGAGTGGATAGCAGCTGGATAGGTCTCAAACCTCGAGGCGTTGACCTGGATCTACTGTCCTGCTCATGCCGGGGTTCAGGGCAATGACAGAGCTGACATCATGGCTTCACAAGCTACCATCATGGGCACATTAGTGATGGATAGAAGTGTCATTTTTAAATCAATCAATGACCGCCTGCTGGATGAGGAAGCAGCAAACCACAGACTGCAAAGTTTCGACATTAAACAAGGTTCGAGCGGAGTGGGGCGCATGAGAGGACGGCGCAGGAGAGTGTACAACCAGCGAGCTACAGTGACCATTAGCATCCATACCTTAGGCCATTTAATGAGAGAGACTGAGCACCTATGGGTAGAAACAGAAACAGAAGCGTCTTTGTCGTTTGACAGCGTCCACAACCGTATGAGCACCGAGATGACATGAGAGTTAAGTACCCTGAGCTTGACATGTTTTCTCGATGACGTAGACCTCCAAATATTCGTTAATTGGTTGAAAGCATTTGATGCCATGATATTCGAGTGAGAATTTCCTGTCCAAGTCATAGTCAGATAGTATAAAGCATTAGTTAGATTGAGTATAGTGTTCAGATGTGGAATCTTTATCGTAGAGGGGATATACATAAGTTGGAAAGGATAAAAAGAAGAGCGACAAAATTGATAGCGGGATTTCGAAATTATAGTTATGAGGAACGACTCAGAAAAATCGGCCCTACAGTGTCTAGAAAAGAAAAGTATTCTAGGTGATTTAATACAGGTATTTAAGATAAACAAAAAGATACATTAGATTATAACTAGTTTTTAATAGTACATCGGCTACAAGAACAAGAAGTCATAACTACAAATTAAGGAAAGGTCCAAATCCGAGAGTGGTGAATTCTTGAAATGCATAGGCACAGGAAATAGTGGCGACAGGGTCAATTAATGCATTCAAGAATAAATTGGATGCGCAGTTATTTTTAGATCAAGTGAAGTAAAAGACATTGTTTGTATAATTGTACCAACTGCGTCTTCTAAACTAGTATAAAGACGTTAAGTTAATTTAACACTGTGATCCCCGTAGTCACGAGCTTACTGAGGAGCATCGCATTGCACTACAGCTAAAAAGACCACTGTCCACCTTCTCAAGTGGGACAATGAGACTAACGTCTGGTCATGCAAAACGTACAGATCAGACAATGTTAGCCAGGGTCAGGAGAAATATACTGGCCAAGACCATCACCTGACGGGACGATGAGACTAACGTCTGGTCAGGCAAAACGTACAGATCAGACAATGTTAGCCAGGGTCAGGAGAAATATACTGGCCAAGACACTCACCTGACCTCCTCGTTGGTCGTCCTGGAAATGAACTGTTGTCGAGGACAACAATCTGGGTAACAAGGTGAGGTTCGACGTGATCCCCGTAGTAGTGAGCGACACACAGATAAAGCCAAGCATAGCACAACCGCTTGGAGGATCCCGGTCTACATTCATAAGCACTCTCGGGATGTGAGGAAAGCTACGACAACCCGCCACTTAAAATCCTTTTTAAGCAGCTTAAAAGAGTAAAGCTACTCATTGTGGACATTCAACAACAAAAACAACAACCTTGTCAAGTACGCCTCGGGTTGTACGAAGAGCCACTGTAACCTGCTACCAAGAAACATCGTGAGAAGCTTCGAACAACAAATTTGTCCACCTATAGGAAGTACCAAACTACATTTTCTGCTTTTGCAAAGGAGGTTTATGTTTTTACAAAGTAATGTTGCCAGCCCCATGCACAACGCTTTTGTTGTTGTTGAGTGCTCACCATGAGTAGCTTTGCTCTTTTCTGAGCCCTGAAAAAGGCGTCTGGTGGCAGGTTGCAGTAGCTTCCGTCCCCCACCCAGAGCGTGCTAATGAAGGTGACATGGGTCCTCCATGCAGTTGTGCTAAGATTGGCTTCATCTGCGTATCGCCAAATACTATGGGGATGACGTCAATCCCTGACCTCATTTGCCGTGAAGCATCAGTTTCCATGGAGAACTGCGTGAAATTGAGGTGAGGGGTCTTGGTCAGAACATTTCGTCTGACCCTGACTAACTTTGTCCGATCAGTATGTATTGCCTGACCCTGGCTAACTTTGTCCGATCAGTATGTATTGCCTGACCCTGGCTAACTTTGTCCGATCAGTATGTATTGCCTGACCCTGACTAACTTTGTCCGATCAGTATGTATTGCCTGACCCTGACTAACTTTGTCCGATCAGTATGTATTGCCTGACCCTGACTAACTTTGTCCGATCAGTATGTATTGCCTGACCCTGACTAACTTTGTCCGATCAGTATGTATTGCCTGACCCTGACTAACTTTGTCCGATCAGTATGTATTGCCTGACCTTGACTAACTTTGTCCGATCAGTATATATTGCCTGACCCTGACTAACTTTGTCCGATCAGTATGTATTGCCTGACCCTGGCTAACTTTGTCCGATCAGTATGTATTGCCTGACCCTGGCTAACTTTGTCCGATCAGTATGTATTGCCTGACCCTGACTAACTTTGTCCGATCAGTATGTATTGCCTGACCCTGGCTAACTTTGTCCGATCAGTATGTATTGCCTGACCAGACATGTCTCCTTTCCGGGTGAATAACACCTCTCTATTGTGAATTTTGCGTCATCGATAGAGGTGCAGTGATCGAGCAAAGGGTCATTGAACCCACTCGGGTAACCATGCACCAACTGAGTTATCATTAACCGGTTTAAAACACATTTCGAGCAATGTCATCAGGATTTAGAGGACGCTCTATATAAGACTGGTTTAGAAAATTATAACATTTCATAAAAGAACGGAAGCAGCAACAATTGGCAAGTGGCCTCGTCTTCGGAAAAGTTCGCTACTTATTTTTTTGGGAAAGTATAATTTAAACTCCATGCCTTTTCAATGAAGCAACATTATACAACCATCAGCTGGTAAATAACGTTTGAAAGAAAACTTTATTAGCAAGAAGACTGGTCATTGTAGAATCGTTTTTATTATTAAATATCATTTGAAATGGTTTCTAAAAAATGAAAAAAAACCAACCAAATTACTAATACCGACTTGGACAACATTGTTTAGTATTGACCAACTGTAGGAGTACTGTAGTATTTCAGTGTATGAATGATGAGCTGGCATAGAAAATGAATTGCAATAGGGCTCAAGATGTATGGAGCATCATGTCTATCGAAAAAAAACAATGGACAGTTTTCCTGAGCAGTGGATGAGTTGGAGTGGTCATCGACCCATAGCTGACTGCTAGCGTCAGGGACAGCGAACCAGAGCTGCCAAGACCCTTCTACACATCTACGCGGCGATCCTGGATAACAGGCTGCAGCAGGGCAGACGAAGGAGAAGAATCGAAGAGGGAAGGCTAACCCGGTACTCAAAAATGTCTGCTGAAGTCGGATGTGTCGGACCGAAAGGTGCAAATATCGCAGTCAAACTGTAAACTAAGACACAACGAATTTCCGTTCTTCGGACAACATCTTACTTCTTGCAAAGCCCTTTTCAGGGCTCGGTAGCCTGAGATTGAGAACAAACGAAGAAGAAAAAGAAGATTTACATTCTAGGGTACTTACGTTTTAATTAACCCAAAACAGAGTTCCCTAAGTTTTATATTGTAAATCACTCGACATTCCATTTCGGTTTGTGGAGAGGACTGGTCGATATAATTTTAAAAAAATATTAATAAGTACAGAGTTATATGGCTTGGCTTCGTTCGTTTTCGATCTCCCGCTACCAAACCATGAAAGGGCTTAAGTAGCAGAATGTAGTCCATGGAACAGAATGCGTTGTGTCGTAGTTTACAGCTTGACTGCGATATTTGCACCTTTAGGTCCAACACATCCGACTTCAGCGAGCATTTTTTGAGTACCGGGTTAACATTCCATCTTCAATCCCTTCTCCTTAGCCAGTCTGCTCCGTTGCAGCCTGTAATCCAGGATCACCGCGTGGGGGTGTAGAAGGGTCTTGGCAGCTATGGTTCTCTGGCCCTGACGCTAGCAGTCAGCTATGGGTCATTGAACGATGCAGCTCATGCGCTGCTCAGCATCTTGATCCCAGGTAGAGTTTTATAAAGATAGAAGTGTAGAAACGATTGCTGATTTCAGTTTTACGAAGGGTTAGGTTTATGGTTAGGTTTATGGTTAGGTTTATGGTTAGGTTTATGGTTAGGTTTATGGTTAGGTTTATGGTTAGGTTTATGGTTAGGTTTATGGTTAGGTTTATAGTTAGGTTTATGGTAATGGTTAGGTTTATGGTTAGGTTTATGGTGATAGTTAGGTTTATAGTTAGGTTCAGGGTAATGGTTAGGTTTATGGTTAGGTTTATGGTGATAGTTAGGTTTATAGTTAGGTTCAGGGTAATGGTTAGGTTTATGGTAATGGTTAGGTCTATAGTTAGGTTCAGTGTAATGGTTAGGTTTATGGTTAGGTTCAGGGTAATGGTTAGGTTTATGGTTAGGTTTAGGGTAATGGTTAGGTACATAGTTAGGTTTAGGATAATGGTTAAGTTTATAGTTAGGCTCAGGGTAATGGTCAGGTTTAAGGTTGTTAGTACAACGTCTGACAGCATGGACAATGCTATGCTGTTGTAGAAACTGGATGCTTCTCTCCTTATCATAGACCAACGTTGACAGACTACACCCTGCTACTTGCAAAGCCCGGTTCATGGTTTGGTAGCGCGAGATTGAGAACAAACGCAGCAGCAGAAGAAGAAGAAGATGTAATCATTGCTAAGACATCACGAATAAACAGCAGAAGAAGATGAAATCATTGCTAAGACATCACGAATAAACAGCAGAAGAATAAATTATTGTTTATTCTCGCAGAATGTTTGACACTTCTATAAGTTTTAAAAAAAAAATTACTATTCTGTGACGTCACTACCTCAAATTCGGTGATAAAAATAGGTATTTTGTTTGTTTGGTGTGAACAAAAAATGGAAGTACCCATACTACTGTCTTGTGTACTGGGGCTCTTTCAGCCAATTCAAGCAGAGATTATCGTTCCTATATGCGCATAGGCCACTGACCACATTCGCCAGTATACATAGCTCTGGAGTACTCTTTCTGCATCTCTCGATGTGTAATCATTTAATCTTAGTTCCCTCTTACATTCTTTTCTTCGTGTATTTTAGGTCTCTCTCTGTCTCTATGTCTCTCTCTCTCTCTCTCTCTCTCTCTGTATATATATATATATATATATGGCTTGGCTTCGTTCGTTCTCAATCTCCCGCTACCAAACCCTGACACGTCCTAAGTAGCAGAATGTAGTACAGAGAACGGAATGCATTGTGTCGTAGTTTACAGCTTTGCTGCGATATTTGCATCTTTCAGTCCAACACATCCGACTTCAGCAAGCATTTTTTGAGTACCGAGTTAGCATTCTCTCCTCGATCCCTTCTCCTTAGCCAGTCTGCCCTGCTGCAGCCTGTTATCCAGGATCTCCGCGTGGAGGTGTAGAAGGGTCTTGGCAGCTCCGGTTCGCTGGCCCTGGGGCTACCAGTCAGCTATGGGTCGCTGACCACTGCAGCTTATGCGCTGCTCAGCATCTTGATCCCGTGTCTAGTTTGTCTGAGGATGTCAGGTATGACTATCAGTATGCCCGCTTCTCCACTTAACTTAACTTAACGTCTTTATACTGGTTTAGAAGATTCTGCAGAGTCTGTATACAACCAGTTCCAACTACATCATCTTGCTCTAGAAGCTGTACGCATCCAATCTATTCTTAAATGCATTGACCGTCCCAGCCTCCACCGCCTCACTTGGCAATGCATTCCAAGCATTCACAACTCTCTGGCTAAAGAAATACTTCCTAATATCTAATCTGGACCTCTCCTTAGTCAACTTGTAGCTGTGCCCTCTTGTCCTTGTTGGTGGTTGTACTTTAAAAAACTTGTTATAGTCTACCTGGCACAGAAAGGATTGACAAACCTACCGCAAAGCTGTTTTATGGGAACACACACAAACAGATTCATACACTCATCCATACGCTGTCCAAAACGTCTTGACATAACCTAACAAACTAAATTCTGAGGTTAATAAAGACGTGTATTTACCAGTAAAATTCAGAAAGGCAAACCTTTTAATAAACCCCAAAAAAAGTCACACATAATTTCCTTGCTGATCTGACGTCAACATGCCGCGACCTTGTAAAAAATATTGTTAGTATAATCATCCCCTGGAAAGTGGGACAGCGTGGCCTAGTGGTTAAGTGACACAGCTTTCAATCCTATGGCGTTGTGTTCGCTCCCATCACAGCCCAGGCCGTTACCCCGGGGATGCAAATCCTTAAAAAACGCAGGAGGAAGCAGACCCTTACATAAAATGTATGCCGAAGTAGGATAGACTGGGCCGACAGGCGCAAAAAAATCACAGTGCAACGCACACCGCCTTGGGAAATAGAGAAATAAGGCGAACGCAACACCCCCCCCCCCCCCCCCCCCACCCACACACACACTGGAAAAGCTAAGGTACAGGTTCCCCGTAAGGGACATAAGCTTCACAATCCAGAGCTAAGGTGGATAATTGCAAACATACTTAATTTAATCCGGGCCATCATAAATGATCGTCTATGCGTCACGTCGTAGCAAAAACGTGAATGCATGAATAAAGTAGCATTAAACAGTTTTTTTCTCTCAGTTATTTGCCCAATTTATGAAAACAATGTAACACAATTAAACGTCATACAGCTTTGTGGATTTCTTTATAATTATAGGAATTGTGTATAGTCGTTTTGAATACAACCTTTTATACCAAACATGGGCGACTCTTCCCCTTCTCTCCCCTCTCACCTCACTCTGTTTCATTTGACTCTGTCCCACAGTCACACCCTTGCACAACTTTCACACGCGCCCTCGTGGTAAAGTCCTTCCATTGCACTTTGGTTGGGCTAGCTTCTGAGGGCGCACAAACCTAGCATAGGTACATACAGATGCACACATGCATCCAAGCACTGGTTTATGCGTCCTGATATCGCCCAATTGACTACGGTCTGGGGTGGAAAATGGCGCGCCTCCGCCAGTAGGAACTAGTGAGGCAAACATCTAAGCAACAAAAAATTATGCCAAACATTTGTGCACTCGTATTCGTGTTCAACCAACTATCTAATGGTTTTCGGCTGCAGTACGAATAGTAAAAACCTCTATTCATTGCATCCCTAATTTTAACCGAGGCCTATAATTTCACATTTGAAAATACTATCATTTAAACCCCGTATTTCCTGTTGAGGCGAGTGACGGATTAAGAAAGGTTAATAGCCTGGACAGAATTATATGCAAGATTTCTATTTACATTTTAGGCAAAATTTACATGTTAGTCAAAGTCAGGCAAAACATACTGGCCAAGACCCTACCTAGTAGCCCTCCCTGGAAACGGACTGTTTCCATGTCAGCCTGGATAACGGTATGAGTGATCGATGTGATCCCCGTTGTAGTGAGTGACACGCAGATGAAACCAAGCATAGCAGAACTGCATGGAGGACCCCGGTTCACCTTCATTAGCACGCTCGGGATGTGAGGAAAGCTATTGCAACCCGCCACTTAAAGTCCTTTTCAGGGCGCACAAAAGAGTAACCTACTCATTGTGGGCATTCTCAAACAACAACAACAACAACAACAACAACAACAACAACAACAACAACACCAATAACACATTTCTGTAACATTATAATAACCGATACAGCTGACAGGTAAAGGAGTTTGCTTCTCATTAAAGAGCGAAGCTGTGATGTTTCGAATCACAGAAGACTATATTAGAGATGTGAACAAGAACACTGCCACACTGAGAACATACCATAAGACGTGAGTAACTGTGCTGGCTAACTGCTCTAGGGAAGAAGACCGCTTAAGACTGTTGGAAATTGTTTCCCTTGCAGACAGAGTATGTCGTAAAAGGCGACAATGGTGTGGCTTAATCCTCTAGAGTAGAAGACATATTAGAGACGAAAACAGGCCCACTGCCACACTGAGAACATGTTTTCTTTCATTCTTACTTTCTGGCGTTCACCCCGAAGAACGCTTTGTCGTAATTTACAATCAGGTTGCATTATCTGCGCTTTCGGTCCGATAAACGGGTATCTGGTTTCAGCATGTCAATTGTTAGGATCAAGTCGGCCTTCCAACTGTGATTCCTACTCTCTTAGCATGATTACACAAGTACATCATGTTTACTCCGCCGCCAACTGGATGCGGAATAGGGCCTTGGCCAATGCCGGATTTAGACCTGGCGAGGCCTTGAGCTATTATTTAAGGCGTGCAGCGTTTAATTAAAAGAAAATGATACCAAAAAGACCTCACAAAACATGAAAACAAATACGAGTGTGCCTTTAAATTCTATAACAATAAGACATTTAAAGTGAAAAATACAAATTGTAAAAGCCCCCAAGTAGGTGATGTGCTGGCCCTGACCCAAGCAGCTCATTCGGTGTTACATATTCGACTCACGAGCATGTTAAAAGAGGCGACAGTAGAGCGGTTACAATTAAAAAAATTCTCATTACCCAGGAAATAATGCCCACTACTTTTGATGTCTCAATATAGGGTGTCCCACTCGCTACCGGCCCCTGGGGGTTTCTCTTACAACTTTTAAATCAATGAACGTAATTTAATAACATTTTACATGGATATACCTTGGTGTGTGAGAAACATTAATCAGCTTAAATTAATGCTGCAAGTGGTCGTCATTAGCATCAAGGCATGCCTGCACACGCCTCTCTATGTTATGGAGGCAGGTATTCACCAACAAGTCAGGAGTCGCAGACTCAATTTACCCCGTCAATGTTTTCTTGCAGTTCCACGAAATTCCTTGGCTTGTTGCGAAACACGTTCCTTTTCAGCATGCACCATAGGAAGAAATAAAGTGCAGTAAGGTCAGGCAACCTTGGTGGCCAAAGTTCTTTAGAAATGACACGATCTTCAAAGAAGGGAGCATTGTCAGCCATCCTGGCATTTGAGGTGTCGCTTGTGGCTCCATCTTGCTGAAAATAGCCATTTCGGAGTTCGTCGTCCATCTGGAATCACAGGATATAGATGTAGGAGTTGCCAACTGGATAGAAAATTGGTTAACAGGCAGAAGGCAGAGAGTAAGCATAAATAATGAGTACTCTGACTGGTGTGATGTTATAACTGGAATGCTCCAGGGATCGGTATTGGGACCAATTTTGTTCTTGATATATATCAATGAATTGGATAATAATATCGCATCCATGATTGTAAAATTTGCGGATAACACAAAATTAAACAGCAGTCTCTTCTCCGGCAGAGGTGGATCTATTGAGATCAGATTTAGCTGCTATTCATAATTGGTCTGTGAGCTAGCAGATGGAGTTTAATGTAGATATATGTACAGTCATTCACAAGGGAAGATCAAATATGAAACATAATTACATTATGGGAATGAACAATATTAGAAAGATAGAAAAGGAAAGGGACCTAAGTGTTATAATAGATCATACTTGCAAGGTGCGAGCGCAAGTCCTGGTAGCTGTGAAAAAGGCTGGGTAGGATTAAAAGAAATATTACACATCGAAGTAAGGAAGGAAGTGATAGTCAAACTATATATATCATTGGTCAAACCTAAATTGGAGTACTGTATTCAAGTGTGGAGTCCTTATCACAGAGTGGATATAGACATGATAGAAAGGATACAAAGAAGAGCTACAAAAATGATCGCGTGATTCCAGAATTATAGTTACGAGGAGAGACTTCGGAAAACTGGTCTGCAGTGTCTAGAAAAGAGAAGAATTCGAGGTGACTTAATACAGGTTTATAAATTAATCAATGGAAAGGTTAAATTAGACTATAACAAGTTTTTTTCAAAGTTCAAGTGACTATAAAACCAAGATGGCATAGCTACAAATTAACTAAAGAAAGGTCCAGATTAGACATTAGGAAATATTTTTTTAGTCAGAGAGTTGTGAATGTTTGGAATGCATTGCCACAGGAAATAGTGGAGGCAGGGTCAGTTAATGTTTTTAAGAATAGATGGGATGCGCATAGCTTTTAGAGCAAGGAAATGTAAATAAAACTGGTTATTTACAAACTTCGCAGAGTCTTCTAAGCCAGTATTAAGACGTTGAGTTAAGCTATGCATATCTAAAAGCAGTGAAATTTACCTGTTAAAATATCTTTAAAAAAAATAGACTTAACCCCTCCGAATAGAAGATACATTATATAAGATAGAGATGACAACAGGCCCACTGCCACAGCGAGAGCATATCGTAAGAAGTAACAACAGCGAACTAACCCTTTTACGGTTGTTGAATGTCCACAAGGAGTAAAGATGAAAGGTCAATCCCATGGCAACAGTTGTCACCGGAGATGAAGATAACTCTTCATGTACTAAGCCGCAGCCTATGTGACATGGGGTAGCCAGATCCCTTCCTTGCTGTTTTTACCTTCCCCAACTCAAACGTCAGATACGTATTTACAGCTGAGTTGACTGGAGGAGCGGCCATACCAGGCACGAACCACAGCATAGATTTTTTTTCTGTCCTTCAGTGAACTTGAACCCATTACATGTTGTTATCCCAGACTAGTAAGCCAGTTCTGTGTTGACTGGGCTACACGCTCCATAATGAGTAAGTTCACTCTTTTGTGCGCTCTGAAAAGGGCGTTAGGTGGCGGGTTGTCGTAGCTTTCTTCACATCCCCAGCGAGCTGATGAAGGTGGACGATGGTCCTCCAGGTGGTTGTGCTATGCATGGCTTCATCTGCGTGTCGCTCACTACTACGGGGATCACGTAGACCCATCAACTTGTTAGCCAGACTGCCATGACAACAGCCCGTTTCCAGGAAGGACTACGAGGAAGCCAAACTGAGGATCTTCACCAGTATATTTTGCCTGATCAGATGTTAGTCTTCCTTCCCGAAAAGGGCACTAAAGTAGCGTGTTTCAGTAGCTGTTCTCACATCCCGACCGAGCTGATAAAGGTAGACCATGGTCTTTCAGGATGTTGGGCTACGCTTTGCTTCATCTTGCGTGATCCTCACATCCCCAGGTATATTGATTTGGTCAGTATATTTATCTGACCCTCACTAACATTGTCTGACCAGTATGTTTACCTGACCCTCACTAACATTGTCTGACCAGTATGTTTACATGACCCTCACTAACATTGTCTGACCAGTATGTTTACACGACCCTCACTAACATTGTCTGACCAGTATGTTTACATGACCCTCACTAACATTGTCTGACCAGTATGTTTACATGACCCTCACTAACATTGTCTGACCAGTATGTTTACCTGACCCTCACTAACATTGTCTGACCAGTATGTTTACATGACCCTCACTAACATTGTCTGACCAGTATGTTTACCCGACCCTCACTAACATTGTCTGACCAGTATGTTTACCTGACCCTCACTAACATTGTCTGACCAGTATGTTTACCTGACCCTCACTAACATTGTCTGACCAGTATGTTTACCTGACCCTCACTAACATTGTCTGGTCAGTATGTTTACATGACCCTCACTAACATTGTCTGGTCAGTATGTTTACATGACCCTCACTAACATTGTCTGACCAGTATGTTTACCTGACCCTCACTAACATTGTCTGGTCAGTATGTTTACCTGACCCTCACTAACATTGTCTGGTCAGTATGTTTACCTGACCCTCACTAACATTGTCTGGTCAGTATGTTTACATGACCCTCACTAACATTGTCTGGTCAGTATGTTTACCTGACCCTCACTAACATTGTCTGACCAGTATGTTTACCCGACATTCACTAACATTGTCTGGTCAGTATGTTTTACCCGATCAGACGTTAGTCGCCTCTCCCCAACCCCTTTATGATAGAAGGCACTTCAAAGCATGACATAGCAAAGCCCCTTTGGTTTGGCTTTGTTCGTTCTCAATCTCCCGCTACCAAACCCTGAAAAGGCTCAAGTAGCAGAATGTAGTCCAGATAACGGAATGCGTTGTGTCGTAGTTTACAGCTTGACTGCGATATTTGCACCTTTTGGTCTAACACATCCGACTTCAGCAAGCATTTTTTTAGTACCGGGTTAGCATTCCCTATTCGGTTCCTTCTACTTAGCCAGTCTGCTCTGTTGCAGCCTGTTATCCAGGATCACCGCGTGGAGGTGTAGAAGGGTCTTGGCAGCTCTGGTTCTCTGGCCCTGACGCTAGCAATCAGCTATGGATCGCTGACCACTGCAGCTCATGCGCTGTTTAGCATCTTAATCCAAACCCGCCTTAATTCACATTCACCAAAAGCCATGATGGGGACGAAGTAATCTAGGATTGACAGAAAGCTCTAGAAACAAAACCGCGTATATAAGAGATAAGAAATGATCGTTTGTTTCCCCGACGATTATAGGAAGTCATGGAGGAATGATAACCTCCTATCAGTATCGGTGACCTACTTCAAACGCCATGTTATCTCCAGGATAGACTGCCCGTCTCGTCATGTTATCTGTTACGGCTGTCCTCTGGGCTCAGGGCGAGTTCTTGTGTCAAGGACATGTAACTCTATGTAACATCAGTTAGTAATCTGTAAGGGTATCAACTGAGGTATTGTACATATCCATTCTCCTTTCGTTTGTTTGAAAATTGTAATGTTTATATCTGCAATGTTGTCTCTTGTATAAACTTCACGGTCTTTTGTAGTTCACACAAATCAGTGAAGTGTCTCTTCCAGTGTTGTTTATATGGGCCAGTGCTTTTTTCCCCCTCAGTATATAATATTTGGTGCTGTTCTGTAGTATGTGCTCTGCGGTCTGGGGTACCTTTCCAAATTTACACATGGTGGAGCTACAAATCTTCAGTTTTGTGTACAAGTTGTCACGGAGTTGGTTGTGTCCTGTTCTGAGGCGCAACAAGCAGTTTGATCTTGTCTGTTTATATTATTATAATCGTCTTCCCAAAATGTTGAAACGTTTGCATATTGATGGCAAAGATCTCAGGATCATTCAAAATGTGTATTGGGGACAGACTGCTGGCTGTAAGAATTGATAACCAAATTGGAAAATTTAAATAGACAAAAAGGGGCGTGAGACAAGATTGCGTTCTGTCCCAAGACCTGTTCTCTCTAAACAGCGAGTTTATATTGAAAAAAGATACAGACAATGCTAGAAATATCAATTGGCGGACAGAACATTAACAATCTACGATATGCTGATGATATTGTATTGAAAGCCTAGAATGAAACCGACTTGCAGGAAATGGTAAGAATGGTAGTTCAGCAAAGTGAAAACAAAGGCCTCAGTTTAAATAAAAAGAAATCAAAAGTGATGGTAGTGACTAAGAAACCGGGCTCTCTAAAATGCTGCGTCAAAGCGAAGGGAACCGAATTGAGACAAGTTTACACGTAAAATACCAGGGCACATACATAACATCAAATGGAAGATGCAATTACGAAATAAGATGCAGAATAGTCCAAGCAAAATCGGTCTTCCAGACCATGAACATAATATTGTGCAGTAAAACCTTGTCGCAGGAACTGAGAAGGAGAGTCCTTGGATGCTACGCGGAAGCAGAACTGACATATGGCAGTGAATCATGGACAGTCAACAAGCAAGCGCATAGATCTTTGAAAGCAACTGAGATGTGGCTTAACAGAAGAATGTTGTGGATCCCATGGACTGCAAAGAAGACTATTGATACAGTACTCGAAGAGGCATAAACACAAAGAAGACTATTGATACAGTACTCGAAGAGGCATAAACACAAAGAAGACTATTGATACAGTACTCGAAGAGACATAAACACAAAGAAGACTATTGATACAGTACTCGAAGAGACATAAACACAAAGAAGACTAATGATACAGTACTCGAAGAGGCATAAACACAAAGAAGACTAATGATACAGTACTCGAAGAGACATAAACACAAAGAAGACTATTGATACAGTACTCGAAGAGGCATAAACACAAAGAGACTATTGATACAGTACTCGAAGAGACATAAACACAAAGAAGACTATTGATACAGTACTCGAAGAGGCATAAACACAAAGAGACTATTGATACAGTACTCGAAGAGACATAAACACAAAGAAGACTATTGATACAGTACTCGAAGAGGCATAAACACAAAGAAGACTAATGATACAGTACTCGAAGAGACATAAACACAAAGAAGACTATTGATACAGTACTCGAAGAGGCATAAACACAAAGAAGACTAATGATACAGTACTCGAAGAGACATAAACACAAAGAAGACTATTGATACAGTACTCGAAGAGGCATAAACACAAAGAGACTATTGATACAGTACTCGAAGAGACATAAACACAAAGAAGACTATTGATACAGTACTCGAAGAGGCATAAACACAAAGAAGACTATTGATACAGTACTCGAAGAGGCATAAACACAAAGAAGACTATTGATACAGTACTCGAAGAGGCATAAACACAAAGAAGACTAATGATACAGTACTCGAAGAGGCATAAACACAAAGAAGACTATTGATACAGTACTCGAAGAGACATAAACACAAAGAGACTATTGATACAGTACTCGAAGAGACATAAACACAAAGACAACTCAATACGAAGATCAGACCAGGGCAGTCATTCTTTTTCGGGCATGTTATGAGAAGAGGCGATTTGGAGCATGTTGTGACAATTAGAAAGAAAGCAGGAAAGAGAGACAGTGGAAGGTAGAGAGAGAAGATGTTGGACAGTCTGAGACAATGGTATGGGCGACAATGAACAACAGAGTTGGTAAACGACACACGTGATATAAGTGGATCGAGGTCCATGATCGCCAACCGGCAGGGCATCTGATGATGATGAATCATCTTTTTTCTGTTGGCCTGTAACAGGTAC
Source organism: Ariolimax columbianus (assembly GCA_036924085.1). Lineage (NCBI taxonomy): Eukaryota > Metazoa > Mollusca > Gastropoda > Stylommatophora > Arionidae > Ariolimax > Ariolimax columbianus. Next base: position 66,233,829 of record JAVGWX010000012.1, read on the forward strand.
GGTACATGATACATATATTACAATATTTCGTGATGTAATCAGTTATATTGGGCTGTAAAGCGCAAAACACAATACAACACACTCCTTACGAAACAAGGCAAAAAGAAAAATTTTTTTTACAAATAAAAACACAGAAGAGTCTAAAGCCTTACAACAATATCCTACATCTGTGAGAAAAAGCAACTTAAGTACTTCTTCGTTCGTTTTCGAACTCCCGCTACCAAGCACTAAAAATAGCTTTGCAATTAGCAGGATGTGGTCTGGAGAACGGAATGCCTTGTGTGGTAGTTTATAGATTGACTGCGATATTTGCACCTTTCGGTCCAACACATCCGACTTCAGCAGACATATTGAGTACCGGGTTAGCCTTCCCTCTTCGATCCCTTCTCCTTAGCCAGCCAGCTCTGTTGCAGCATGTTATCCAGGATCACATCGTGGAGAACGGATTTAGATCAAATTCAAGAAAGGTCTGTAAGCTGGCAAATGGAGTTTAATATAGATAGATGTACAGTCATCCACATGGGTAGATCCAATATGGAACATAATTACAGAATGGGCGAGAATGAATATTAGAAAGATAGAAAAGGAAAGGGCCCTAGGGGTTATAATAGATCATACAGGTAAGGTGAGCGAGCAAGTCCAGGAAGCCGTGAAAATGGCAAATTCAATGTCAAGTATGATAAAAATAAATATTAAATTCCGGAGCAAAGAAGTGATAGTCAAACTGTTTAAAGCGTTAGTAGATCTAGATTGGAGTACTGTGTACAGGTGTGGAGTCCTTATCATAGAGGGGAAATAAACATGCTGGAAAGAATACAAAAAGAGCAACAAAGCTGATAGTGGGATTACAGTTATGAGGAAAGACTCAGAAACACCGGCCTACAGTGTCTAGAAAAGAGATGAATTCGAGGTGACATAATACAGGTTTATAAGATGATCAGAGAAACAGATACATGAGACTATAACAAGTTTTTTTTCAAAATACAGCCACCCACAAGAACAAGAGGGCATAGCTACAAATTAACCAAAGAGAGGTCCAAATTAGATATTGGGAAATATTTTTTTAGTCAGAGCGTGGTGAATGCTTGGAATGCATTGCCACAGGAAGTAGTGGATGCAGGGACAGTTAATGCATTTAAGAATAAATTGGATGCGCATAGCTTTTAGAGCAAGGTGATGTAAATGAAACTGATTGTATACAGACTCTGCAGGGTCTTCTAAACCAGTATAAAGACGTTAAGTTAAGTTAAATTGTAGAAGGGTCTTGCTAGCACCGGTTCGCTGGCCATGACGCTAGCAGTCAGCTCTGGTTCGCTGGCCATGACGCTAGCAGTCAGCTATGGTTCGCTGGCCTTGACGCTAGCAGTCAGCTCTGGTTCGCTGGCACTGACGCTAGTAGTCAGCTATGGGTCGCTGGCCCTGACGCTAGCAGTCAGCTCTGGTTCGCTGGCCCTGACGCTAGCAGTCAGCTCTGGTTCGCTGGCCCTGACGCTAGCAGTCAGCTCTGGTTCGCTGGCCCTGACGCTAGCAGTCAGCTCTGGTTCGCTGGCCCTGACGCTAGCAGTCAGCTATGGTTCGATAGCCCTGACGCTAGCAGTCAGCTCTGGTTCGCTGGCCCTGACGCTAGCAGTCAGCTCTGGTTCGCTGGCCCTGACGCTAGCAGTCAGCTATGGTTCGCTGGCCCTGACGCTAGCAGTCAGCTCTGGTTCGCTGGCCCTGACGCTAGCAGTCAGCAATGGTTCGCTGGCCCTGACGCTAGTAGTCAGCTCTGGTTCGCTGGCCCTGACGTTAGTAGTCAGCTCTGGTTCGCTGGCCCTGATGCTAGCAGTCAGCTCTGGTTCGCTGGCCCTGACGCTAGCAGTCAGCTCTGGTTCGCTGACACAAGGACAAACTCAATGACACAAGGAACACATGAGGACAAACTCAATGACACAAAGAACACACGAGAACAAACTCAATGACACAAGGACAAACTCAATGACACAAGAAACACACGAGAACAAACTCAATGACACAAGGACAAACTCAATGACACAAGGACAAACTCAATGACACAAGGAACACATGAGGACAAACTCAATGACACAAGGAACACACGAGAACAAACTCAATGACACAAGGACAAACTCAATAACACAAGGGACACACGAGGACAAACTCAATGACACAAGGAACACACGAGAACAAACTCAATGACACAAGGAACACACGAGAACAAACTCAATGACACAAGGAACACACGAGAACAAACTCAATGACACAAGGACAAACTCAATGACACAAGGAACACACGAGGACAAACTCAATGACACAAGGAACACACGAGAACAAATTTAATGACACAAGGACAAACTCAATGACACAAGGAACACGCGAGAACAAACTCAATGACACAAGGAACACACGAGAACAAACTCAATGACACAAGGACAAACTCAATGACACAAGGAACACACGAGAACAAACTCAATGACACAAGGAACACACGAGAACAAACTCAATGACACAAGGAACACACGAGAACAAACTCAATGACACAAGGAACACACGAGAAGAAACTCAATGACACAAGGAACACACGAGAACAAACTCAATGACACAAGGACAAACTCAATGACACAATGAACACACGAGGACAAACTCAATGACACAAGGAACACACGAGGACAAACTCAATGACACAAGGAACACACGATGACAAACTCAATGACACAAGGAACACACGAGAACAAACTCAATGACACAAGGAACACACGAGAACAAACTCAATGACACAAGGAACACACGAGAACAAACTCAATGACACAAGGAACACACGAGAACAAACTCAATGACACAAGGAACACATGAGAACAAACTCAATGACACAAGGACAAACTCAATGACACAAGGAACACATGAGGACAAACTCAATGACACAAGGAACACATGAGGACAAACTCAATGACACAAGGATCACGTTAGGACAAGCTCGACGGCACAAGATCTCGTGAAGACTACCTTTCTAACCAAACAGGAAAAAATTCTATGACAATTATCAACTGATTTCACATGAATATTTATTGCTACAAAGCAAACACCTAAACGACATTATCATATCATGTACAAACGAGTCTAATCTTGAGAAAACCCTGCTGCCACAGCTCCCTTCTTCACAAAACAATGGACAGATTATTTTAAATGAACAGTATCAAACAGTTTGTGCCATATGGTTTTATAGTTGTTAACTGTACTGAGGCTAACCTCTGGTCAGGCAGAACACACTGATAAGAGAATGTTAGCCAGGCTCAGGAGAAATATTTTGGCCAAGACCCTCACCAGACCTCCTCGTTGGGTTGTTGTCGAGGACAACAGTCTGGTATAACAAGGTGAGGTTTGACGTGATCTCCGTAGTAGTGAGCGACATGCAGATGAAGTCAAGCATAGCACAACTGCCTGGAGGACTCCGGTCCACCTTCACCAGCATGCTTGAGATGTGAGGAAAGCTACTGCAACCCGTCACTTAACGCCCTTTTTAGGGCGCACATAAGAGTAACCTATTCATTGTGGGCATACGAAACAACAATTGTACTTACAAAATGTTGCAGACAGATATCAATCCAAAAATTCAGCATGAAACTATTGTGTTTCATTTGTGAACATGAGAATTACTGTTTCTAGCCCTGAAACGACCATTTATAGCCCGAAAAAGGACTTCTGAAATATTTGGTGAAGCCTCTCGGATGGAAAAATCTTGTTTTACTTTCGTCTCAGAAGACGACAGTTTGTATTTAAGAGAAAAAACGTTTACAGCCCGGAGAAACACTTGGTAGTTACAGAACCATTAAAGAATTTGGCGCGTGATATGTGTGTGTTGATTTTGAACTTGTTTGACTTTTTAAGCTGTGTCTTTATATTTTAAAAATTCAAACACAAAAATGTCTGATTAAATCTGAACTTTATAGTGTAACTAGAAGATGTCTATTTCGGATACCTCCTAATATGGAGAATAACCTGGAACCTGAATTGACAAGATGTCGCCATGGGGGCTGGGTGCCTTAATCGTTCATTAACAGTCCTAGATGGTTGACAAGAACAGAACCTACAATCCTCTCTCTTCAATTCCGCTGTGCTCCCTGTTATGTGCTAAGGTGATGAGACGTGGAGACTCACAAAATCAGTGGAGGAGAAATTGAGACGTTTGGTCGAAATCATTCTCCGGGACCAATGCATGCTAAGCTTCACAATCCTGACTTGCGACGATAGTCCTCGGCAAATGACACGGTAATCATGTAGACAAGGCAAAACGTAGATGGGCAGGTCACATGTTGCGACGAAATGATGGTCGATGAAGCACTGTGACTGCAATCTAGTACCAACCAAGGTAAAAAGATACTGAGGGAAGACCTCCAATGCATTGGTCAGACTCCCTTGCTGTACACAACAACATCCGAGACGCCTCTGGAGGAGGGCTTACCATGCACTGGACTTCCGTGTCCCAAGACAGGGCCCGCTGCAGACGAAGTTGGGCCCCGCAACTTCGCTGAGGAATGGGTCATCAAGATAGTGTTGAGAAATCTCTCTTGTAGTATTTGTGTGTTCTGTGTAATTGTTATGCCTGACGCATGGGTGGGTGGGTGGTGTGTGCTGTAGTAGAGAGATAAGGTACTCGCCTTTCAAAATGAAAAACAGTGGGTGATCGAATCCTGCAAGTTTCAGCCACCTCTGGTCTCAATGGAGATAAGACCAAAGTGCCTGCATCCTGAGTTACCTCCAGTCGTCTTGACTTATGTCTGGCCACTGGTTCAAGGTAGCTCGCGACCAGAGAGTGAGGTTGATGACCACAGCCGTTCCTTCCCCACTATAATCCTCATACAGCGCAAGTTACATCATCAAGACAAAACCATCTGATGATGTCGTCATTATCGTTTGCGATGGACAATTTACTTTGCTTGAAAATCGAGGTGCTTGCTTTTGTGTGTGTGTATCTTGTTTCCTGAAAGACCTTTTTGTTGCTGAAATAGTTAGGGGGTGTGTGTGTGTATTGAAGGTGCAGCACATTAAATGAGCCAATGTAGGGATAACGATAGGAAATGAGCTGACAGCAGCAATTCCTGGAAACAGGCTGCACTAGTGTAGTCTGCTTACAAGAATAGGAATTGCAGTGGGAAGGCAAAACCAGCACCCAAATAAAAATTTTTTAAAAGCCAGCTGATACCAGGTGTGTCTGGCAGAAAGGTGCAGATATTGCAACCTCGCTGTAGACTATGACACAAAGTCCTTTTCAGGATGAACATCGAAGAAAAGGAAGTTGAAATAGTAACAAATTTATCCATTTTAAAAAAAAGTTTGTGAAATGTACATTGAATTTATATGAAATCGGAACATAAATGTGAAAGAAAACTAAATTGTCCTTTTAGCAAAGCAAAAATATGAAATAAAATAAATACATTCTTTTTTTAAGCTTCTAAAACATAATGAAAGCTGTCAAACAAAACAATTGTTTGCTATTACAATTAGACTAATTCCTTCTGTTTCCTCGGAACACACGGATGGAAGTTTTCTTTATTATGGATTCCTTGGAACATGGATAGAAGTCTTCTCCCTTATGGATTCCTAGGAACACTTGGGTAGAAGTATTATTCCTTGTGGATTCCTTGGACACATGGACAGAAGTCTTATTCCTTGGATCATTTGTATGCAAGGTGTTCTTCCTTCTGGATTCCTTGGACCATGTGGATGCAAATCTTCTTCTTTCTGGTTTCTGTTTAAACACACAGATACAATGGTTACTTTTTATTATTGAGGCAAAAGATGCGCCAGTGAATGAGCTGACTATTTGCATCATGGTCAGCTAACCAGAAAGACCCCATTCCACCCCCAAGTGGTGGCAGGTGAAACAGACTGCACTAGTGTAGTCTAGTTAAGAGAATATAAGGGTCGTGGTGGGAAGGCAAACCCGATATCCAAAAAGCCAGTTGAAACTGAATATGTCGGGCCGAAAGGCACATATCGCAGTCTTGCTGTAAACTACCACACAACGTCCTTTTTTTCAGGACGAACGCAGAAGAAGATATTACTATGCTTATCGTAAAAGTTAACTTAGTAGGGTTGTATGTGGGGATGGCAACCTCATTATGTAGGCAAAAGTGCCCCACATAAACCTCATCTACAAGGACACTTAGATGTTCAAATGCAGACTTCCAGCAAACAGGCCAACTGTAGAGGTGGGCCACATGCTCCTATTGGAGTGACAAGTTATAGAAACATGGTCAATCATCATATTAAAACATCAACTATCGACAACCTGTTTTTTCTGCTTTGTTGACAGAAACACAACAAATCTGTTTCTTACCCTGAGGAATAAATATACACAACATCTGGGCTCGGAAAACTTACAAGCCCGCCCAAAAATAATAAAAATAAAATCTAGGAGAAACTGGCTAGATTCATATTGAAAAAGTAAAAAATAAAGGCCGCCGTCCATCGTAGACGATGATGGCATAATTAATTTTGCTAGCGCTATTTTTAGTAAGGATTAACTGCGCTACTTTTTATCCTTACTCTCTCGTCTCGTGCCGCCCGACCCCAGTGGCAAGTCAAGGACAAGACGACTACGAGATGCAGGGGACTCGCATCAAGCACCCGTGAATAAGACGGCGGAGTCCAAAGTCGAGCCAAACACCACCTGATCACGAGGCTTAACCACTTCGCCACGGAATCCCACATTGAAAAAGTATTAAATGACTAAAATCTATTTACATCTACAACCATAATTATCTCAGGTTTGACAAACAGACCACCCCACCCCACCCCAAGTTCACAAGGTAATACTTCCACGTGGAAACATCTGAAACATTGCACAAAACTATGAGTATCACAATCAGATTATGACATCAAGATGCTGAGCAGTGCATGAGCTGTAGCAGTCAGCGACCCAAAGCTGACTGCTAGCGCCAGGGCCAACGAACCAGAGCTGCCAAGACACTGTCCTTCTACCTCCACGCTGTGATCCTGGAAAACAGGCAGCAACAAGACTCTTGAAAATATGCCGAATGCATTTGAAAATGAATGACTTGGAAAATTATTCAACATTGAGAGGAAAGAATTTAAGACAACAAACAAATTAGACTGGTGATCGGGCAGTTATATGTTTCTACCATCATAAAAAACAAAAAACCATTGGTTTACATCAGACATGTCCTAGAATGAACAGCCCATCCTTAATATCAAGCATTTATGTGGAGACCAAGTGGTGTCAGAAAGAGGGGCGGGGAGGGAGGGAGAGACATGCCATACATAGACACTTCGCAGGATAATCACAAGGAAGGACACCCATGATGGAGGCTCAATTTAAAAATAGAAACTACAATGAGTGACATCAAACAGGTCTATCTGGAGAGCATTGAGTAAATCCTTACCACTGAAAGAACATAGAAAGATATATAATATCAGATTAGATAGATAGATATGAGTGGGACCAAGACGCTGAGCAGCGCATGAGCTGCAGTGGTCAGCGACCCATAGCTGCCAAGACCCTTCTACACCTCCACGCGGTGATCCTGGATAACAGGCTGCAGCAGGGCAGACTGGCTAAAGAGAAGGGATCGGAGAGGGAATGCTAACCCGGTACTAAAAAAATGCTTGCTGAAGTCGGATGTGTTTGACAGAAAGGTGCAAATATTGCAGTCAAGCTGTAAACTACGACACAACGCATTCCGTTCTCTGGACTACATTCTGCTACTTAAACCCTTTCAGGGTTTGGTAGCAGGAGATTGATAACGGATGCAGAAGAAGAAGATAGATAGATATGAGTGGCGTTCAAGTCAAACCTGGCCTATTTGTTATGAATGGGTTATAATGTGCTGGAACTACTGTCATTAGTTAGTGGCACTTGTGTTCTATTACTGCTAGGTGGCTCACTTGTGTTCTATTACTACTAGGTGGCTCACTTGTGTTCTATTACTGCTAGGTGGCTCACTTGTGTTCTATTACTGCTAGGTGGCTCACTTGTGTTCTTTTACTGCTAGGTGGCTCACTTGACATATGCCAGTCACATAAAAGATAAATAAAAATGGTGGACAACACTGTTAGTGCTTGCATGAAACAGCGTGTTGTAAATTCTTGTGAAAGAATGCGTGAAACCTGTGGAAATTTTCTACCCTGTGGTGCCACTATCAACAGTGAACAGTACATCCACAATTTAGGTGATGTGCTTAACTGTCTGCGGAAATAACGGCCTGGTTTGATCACAAAGGGCGTCCTGCTCATGCAAGATAATGCTCTACCTCATACGGCTCACTGCACTATGTGCCATCTGCAGCAACTTGGCTGGGAGGTATTGCCCCATTCACCTTACCGTCCAGACATCGCTCCAAGCAATTTCCACCTTTTTGGACCCCTAAACAAATTCTTGGGAGGTCAGAATTTCAGCACTGATGGCGAAGTGAAACAGGCTGTCCTGGATTGGTTCAGACAGACTGGCAAATATTTCTACGCAGAAGTTTTTCAAGCATTACTTAAATGCTGGGATAAGTATATAAATGTTGGGATAAGTCTATAAATGTTGCAGGAGATTATACAGAAATATCAATTGCATTTTGACTACTTGAAAAAAAAATTGCCCTTACAAACAAAAGTCCCGGTTTGACTTGAACGCCCCTCATATTTACATAGATATGAAACATACCGCCGTTGAACCTATACAGGAGTTTACTGAGCTGACAGCAGCCAGAGCCAAATTTCTGACCGGGACCCTATTTCACCGTAAAGTGGTGGCCCTGGAAACAGACTGCAAACATGCAGCCTAAGAGATTAGAGATTGAATCTTTGCTGATAGTGTTGGGTCTAAGGAGCTTGGCTTTCTTCGTATTGATATTAAGTCCCTTCTTCTGCGTTCGTTCTCAGCTTCCGGCTACTAAGCACTGAAGTAGCAGGATGTAGAGAACGGCATGCGTTGTGCCGCTAGTTTACAGTTTGACTGCGATATTAGCATCTTTCGGTCCGACACATCAGTCTTCGGCAGAATTCAGTCCCAATTTTGCTGATTGTTCTTTCACCCTCTCAAGTAGTTTTTCTTGAATTTATCTACGACTGTGTTGACAAAAGTACCAGATCATCTCCGTAGTTAGATCCTCCAATTGTGACAATAGTATTTACTGAATACCAGTTCTTTTTCCTTCGGTTGCTGTCTTTATTATCCAATCTAATCAATCCAATCTATAGCTAACAAGAACTGGAAAGGGCAGAGCAGGCATCCTCGTCTTACCCCTGTTGGCTGTGAGTCAGTGCTCCTTCATATACCACTCTTCTAATTGTATCTTCATACGTATTCTGTATGAGGGTTATTAACTTCTCTGGAATCCCATAGTGTCTTAAGAGTTGCCATTGTGCACTTTGATCCAAGCTGTCAAATGTTTTTCAAAGTCTTAAAAATTTGCGTATAGGGATGATTTCCAATTAATAATTTGTTCTACTATGATGCGTAGCGTAGCTTTATGAACTGTGCATGATCTTCCGTGGCAAAATCCTGCGTGTTCCTCTCTGAGCTTTTTTGTCTACTTCCACTTTTAATCTGTCCAAGATGATTCTGTTGAATATCTTGCCTGACACTGACAGAAATGTAATCCCCCTATAATTGCTGCAATGTGCCAGCCTCACTTCTTAGACTGTTTAATCGGATGTCATTCTTTCCATTCTGTGGACACTCTCCCCATATCTTCTTGAATAATCCTTGCGATGATTCTGTAGCATTATCTATATCTATATTCTATATCTAAATATTATCTATATCTATATTCTATATCTAAATATCTATTTCTATATTCTATATCTAAATATTATCTATATCTGCCATTATGGCTTCTGCTGCTATTCCATCTGACCAAGCGGCTTTCCCTTTCTTGAGTTTAGGATGTTTGGTGTTTCTTTGTGGTGGAGGTCTGTTCAGACTTTCCTTGAAATGTGGTGGAGGTCTGTTCAGACTTTCCTTGAAATGTGGTGGAGGTCTGTTTAAACTTTCTTTGAAATGTGGTGGAGGTCTGTTTAAACTTTCTTTGAAATGTGGTGGAGGTCTGTTCAGACTTTCCTTGAAATATTCAACCCATTGTTTCTGTTGTTCCTCTGATATGTCAATATCATGCCTTCTCTATCTTTGATTGGTTTGTCTGTATACAGCTTTTTGTCATTTCCTTTGTTAATGAGTGGATATCTCTATCTTTCCTCTCTCTGCACCAACTTGTCAATATATTCCCATGAATTTTTTCCCTCATACATGTCTTGACCTCTTTGTCTGTAACAGTATCATTTCTCTGTGCTTCTGCTTTGATGATTCGGGTTCTGCACTGTTGAGTATAGCTTTTTTCTTTTTCCTTACTTCTATTTTATATAATGTCTCTTTTGTAATCCAATCTTTGTGTTGGGTTCTCTTGAATCCTAGTTTCTTCACATCTTATTCCACATCTGTTTAGCCTGGTCCCACATACCATTACTGTCCATCTCTTCATTCTCATATAGCACTTAGTATCTGTTATAAAGTTTTATACTAAATTCTGTCTTCTTTTCCTCGTCTTGTAAGAGGCGTACGTTATATTTTGTTCTTCTTGCGCCCTGAACTGAATCTTTTTTTAGTTTGAGCTGCAAAATGCCCAGCAACATGTGGTGGTCTGATGCTACATCTGTGCCTCGCTTTACTCTGACATCTTGTAGTGTACTTCTAACGCTTGTCTGACACAGATGTGGTCAATTTTTTTCTTCGTTACATGGTCTGAAGATCTTCACGTGGCCTTATGTACCTTCTTGTGTGGAAATATGCTTCCTTTAATTGTGTAGTGCACATAACTGCAAAAACATTTCTCCATTTCCCATAATCTGTTCATTACCCAGGTTGTCTGCTCCCACTTTAGCACTGAAAGTCTCCCATCAATATTAAGAGAATTTTCTTTTTATTGCATGGCAAGAACCTCTTCCAGCTTGTTGCAAAACATTTTCTTCTTATCAACCGTGGCTGCATTAGTTGCACAACAAGGTCGGTACGAAAAAAGATTGTCTCTCCAATCTCCACCTTTATTTCATTTAATGCTTCATACTAATATATAATCTGTACTATGAATACTCCATATCTAATTATGTGTCTTACAATGTTTAGATCATAATTTAAGATAAATTTGTTCTAGTGATTTTACTTTGAATAAAACGTGATGCACAGGATTTCAACATTTTGGTCCGAACTGAAGGACACATCTGTAAAATTAGCCCAGACTGGAAAGGGTTAAGAAGAACAGAAAAGAAATGCAAGCAACTAATCTCATGAATGTGTTTCAAGAATATGACCTAAAATTTGAATCAGTAGAGTAACTGTTAATCTAATAGTATAACAAGATATGCCCAAGAATGTATGACAAATGTTAGAGAAGATGAGAACATTGAAAGTTTCGAAACATTTGCGATTGGCGGTTACGAGATTCCAGAGTTAAGATACGCAACGACATAGTGATACTATCAAAAAGTACAGAAGGGCTAGGGCAGCTACTTTCAGCGGTAAATGGACATAGTAAAGATCAAAACTATTTATAACCATAAACAAACAAACAAAAAAAAAACAAAAAAATAATGACCACAGACAAAACACGATAACATAAATTTACAGCAGGTGGTGAGGAAATAATATCAGGTCACGCATTTTGAATATCTGGGTTCCAGAAATGACTAGCCATGGCAATGCAGAGACTGAACAGCCTGAAGAAATTATGGCAGAGCATCAACAAAACTGAAATTCTTGAGAGCCTATGTTTTTCCTGTGACGGCATATGACTGAAAATCATGGACGATTACCAAAACTTCAAGACAAAGAATTTAATCCTTTGAGTCAACATGTTACAGAAAGATCCTCAGAATACCCTGGATGGAGAAAAAGATAAATATAGACATTTCGGCAAGAGTTGAACATAGAGAACTGGTTTATCAATTCCATTTTGGCTAGAAAATGCGAATACTTTGGTCACATCAAGAGACACAGCGGTCTTGAGAGAACAGTGATGGAAGGTATGGTGCCAGATAAAAGAGGCTGGGGTAGACCAAGAAGACGATGGTACCAAGATATCCAGGAATTTCTGGGTATGACTGTGGTGAAGTCTTTCCTCATAACTGTAATTCTGGAATCCCACTATCAGCTTTACCGCTCTTCTTTGTATCCTTTCCAGCATCTTGTCAGCTACCTTGGGACCCCTCTGCTGCACACTTTACTATAATCAAGATCATCACGGACAATTTTTTGTGAAGTGCCGTGATTCATGTTGAAATCTATGGCTTTTTCACCAATAGCGACTTTCCTGTTGCAACGGACTAGTTGGTCGATCTGCTGTTTCACTGTGTTAGTTGTCTTCCCCTCCGAGGTTCATCGATGATATTTTGTCTTTTATTTTTTTTACCATCAACCCATTTATGCACTCTTTTCTGACTCAAACAACTTTCTCCATAATTCCACTGTAGACTTCAAACCCTCTGATCCCCCCAAAAAAACAAAAAACAATCGCATCTTATTGTCCTTCCACGGTGCAAGTCGACAGTAGGGTGGTCATGAAGTATGCTATATTGGGTAAACGCATTCTGCTCGATCGTCACAAACCCTGCATGGAATACTGCTTAACAGCCATTTTGTGTCCTGAAATAAGATTTTCTGTTGGATATGCTCTTTCATTCACTTTACAATAAAATTTCTGTTACTTAATGACTGTCTCTCCTATCTCTATACAAACAATAGAAGATTAGAATATGGAACAAGTGGAGAAAACCCCAAATGATCTACAGATTATAATACCACACAAGCCCTACGACAACACAGGCAGCCTTATGTTGCCAAGGATAACCAAATATTTTTATGCATTTCTGAAAACATACACGTACATAGGAAGGAAAGCTAAGTCAATCTGCACACTGCAAGATAGAGATATGCCAGCGGATTCAGCCAACTAGGCAGTAAGGACACACAATCCACTAACTTATGTCTTTCCGGGAGCAAGGCACATTCGACACTTGCAGATCTGGGTTAACACTCTATTGTATAGTTTGGTACACATTTTCCCCCTAAAAATACTTGTCTTTGCAACCTTCATCTCTACTCTGTTTACAAATATACTATACTGGGCGTTTCTCTTTGTTGACCTGTACCCAGGGACTTCAAATGAAAACCTTAAAATTGTAATAGACAATTTGAAACACCAAGCCAATGTTATGCCAGTTGGCAGTAATGTTGTTAAGGACTTCATAAGTGCCCAGCATATGGCATCACAAGGCATATGACACCATAATGGTTGATTACAGCAGACCCCCCCCCCCCCCCCCCCCCCCCAGCAGTTCAAGTGCCATCTCTGCATCGAGGGTCAGCTGCAATGGATTCCCAGTGTACCCATCTCTTGCTGTAATGGTGAAATCTGATATGTTTTTTTTTAGTTCATCTCCTGATGCTATCCACCCACTTATAACATTGTGTGCCTCTTGAACGACTGCCTTCCACCCTACCCTCTAGTGTGGTCTTCAACAAGGAGGTATGCCTTGTTACATTGCCAAAATAACTTAAATGTCTAACCCTGTTTTTGGTCATTAATTCTCTTTTCTCAGCCAACATTTTCAATATCTCCACATTTGTTTTCTTCTCTTTCCAAGAAATGTCACCCAATCTTCTTTATATCCACATTTCAAAGGCTTCAGTACTATTTCCAACTTGGTTATTCAGTGTCCATGATTCTGCACCATTACATAGTGACAATTCTCATTTTAAAATTATGATTTTTCTGTTTGGTGCATGTTACTACCCCCATAGTGACACGCACCAAAGGATCAGCATTCTATTATCCATTTTTTTTAGTAGCAAAGGCGTGGAACATCTAAATTCATAGACAAATGAAGGTTCGATACGGTAATGCGTGCCTGTCACTCCAGCAAGTGCACAAATTTTCAAACAGCATGAGTTCTGTGGCAGGCTGCTCTTGGCCGAGTCGAGCACACCGCGTGTAGTCTACTGCAGCAGCTGAGCAGTGTGATGAGAATCGCAGAGTAATTGTGACTGAAACAGCCGCACATCTGGGCATCAGTCAAGGCTAAGCACACATCATCCATGATCTGTCCCAGTTCCACAAAGTGTCTCAAAGTTGGTTGCCATGGTAGCTACAAACAGATACTAGTATGACGTACGAAGAGTCAAAATGGCTTACTAAAGCCAGATACATGACCAAATGGGAAACTGAACATACCGGCTACACCAAAAACGATGCCTATTACCAGTTGAACAGAAGAGAGCAAGTCGTGGTCTTCAGACTTCGCACTGGCCACAATAGACTGAGGTACCACCTATTCAACAAATTGAAGATAGGTGGTACCGACAAATGCCCGTGTTGTACCGAGAAAATGACCGCTGAGCATCTGCTGCAGAACTGCCCGACATACGAGGATCAGAGAGAGCAGATGTGGCCATCACCAGTGGAACCACAAGACAGGCTCTATGGCAGTGTCGACAGCCTCAGGATGATAACCAAAATTTTCCAAAAAATTTTGGTTACTGTCTGACTGCGTACGAAGAAGAAGAAGAAGAAGGTTGCCATGGTAGCTGACACCAGAAATAAAACGAGGTGTTGATGTCTGCGATTTGAAATTGAAGGTCACCTGAACTGTTACTGTGACAAGAAGCCTGGATTCACTACCAGCAGTGGAATATTAGAGAGCAAACAATGAATGGCAACATCCCTCTTACCAAAACTGATGACATTCTGCACGCAGACATTTGCAGGTAAGTTATTCTGACTCCCTATTGGAACGAAAGAGGCATTATTTTAGAGCACTATATGCCTAGGAAGAAATACTGTCACCAGTGTCACGTACACAAACCTTCTCAGGAATCATCTTCGATACGCAATCAAATCCAAATGATGTGGCCATCTGAGTTGTTGTTATCCCATAATAGATCTTCTTCAGTTATTTCACTGCTTAGGGACGGCGTGACCTAGTGGTTAAGTGGCACGGCTCACATACCGAAGGTGCTGGGTTCGATCCCCATCATGGCACCGGCCGTTACCCCGGGGAAGCAAACCCTTAGAAATTGCAGGAGGAAGCAGACCCTTACATAAAATGCATGCTGAAGTCGGATGCACTCGGCCGATAGGAGCAAAATAAAAACCACAGTGCAACGCACACCGCCTTGGGGATTAGAGAAATAAAGCGAACACAAATAAAAAAAAAGAAAAGAAAGTTTCACTGCTCCGTACAGTGTGTTGGCAATTGTCGGCAGTGCTTGTAAGAATCTTTTCCTCATGTTCGCAAGCGTCTTGCACTGAATAGGTGTCTGTGTCTGCACAAGGGCAGATGCTGGGGATTGAAGCGGTTCAAGTGGCTACTGACTCTGGTGTGTCCTGTTCGGAACTGAAAGATGAGACTGATCTCTTCTATGTAGTATGGCCACCTGAGCACAGGTGTCTTGTTGCAACATAACTGCTCATACAACAGTTGCAACCATTGAGGACCTGCAGTTTGAGTGTCTACTAAATTCGCTGTACTTGCTTCAAGTGATTATCATGTCTCTGGACCAGTCAAAGAGGTGATGGGATCAAAGACTTTTAGATCCAATGAAGGGGCCAAAGATGTAGCACAGTGAATGAGCTGACAGCAAATCACAGCTGGCAGTTTACATCATGGTCAGTGAACCAGAGCTAACCAAGACCCTATTCTGCCCCCAAGAGGTGGCCCTGGAAACATACTGCACTAGTGTAGTCTTGTTTAGAGAATAGGGATCACAGTGGGAAGGCAAACCTGGTTGAAATCGGATATGTCAGGCCAAAAGGCACAGATATCGCTGTAATAGATGACACAGTCCTTTTCAAGATGAACATCGGACGATGTAGAAGATCCAATGAAGATGTACAGCTAGATTTTTTTTCTAGAGGAATCCTTGCACTTTTTAGGTGCTGGGGGACTTGTATCTAAAGTAATGTAGACTATTCTTACACTAGAATAGCTAGGGCAAGTGCAGCATTTGGTAGAATTCTATTAAGGTGTGGGATAGGCAAGGGATCAGGACTCAAACATTTGGTAGAATTCTATTAAGGTGTGGGATAGGCAAGGGATCAGGACTCAAACATTTGGTAGAATTCTATTAAGGTGTGGGATAGGCAAGGGATCAGGACTCAAACATTTGGTAGAATTCTATTAAGGTGTGGGATAGGCAAGGGATCAGGACTCAAACATTTGGTAGAATTCTATTAAGGTGTGGGATAGGCAAGGGATCAGGACTCAAACATTTGGTAGAATTCTATTAAGGTGTGGGATAGGCGAGGGATCAGGACTCAAACATTTGGTAAAATTCTATTAAGGTGTGGGATAGGCGAAGGATCAGGACTCAAACATTTGGTAGAATTCTATTAAGGTGTGGGATAGGTGAGGGATCAGGACTCAAACATTTGGTAGAATTCTATTAAGGTGTGGGATAGGCAAGGGATCAGGATTCAAACATTTGGTAGAATTCTATTAAGGTGTGGGATAGGCGAGGGATCAGGATTCAAACATTTGGTAAAATTCTATTAAGGTGTGGGATAGGCGAGGGATCAGGATTCAAATATTTGGTAGAATTCTATTAAGGTGTGGGATAGGCGAGGGATCAGGATTCAAACATTTGGTAAAATTCTATTAAGGTGTGGGATAGGCGAGGGATCAGGATTCAAACATTTGGTAGCATTCTATTAAGGTGTGGGATAGGCGAGGGATCAGGATTCAAACATTTATAAAAATTCTATTAAGGTGTGGGATAGGCGAGGGATCAGGATTCAAACAACAGTAAAGGTCTATGCTGCAATTTTTCTATCTACCCTCTAATATGTATGTGAGACCTAAACCGTCTATAGTCGCCACGTCAGGAAATTAAACTATTATCACATGCACTGCCTGCGAAAACTGCTGAGGATTACATGGCAGGACATGATGCCAAATACAGATGTGTTAGCGCGATCGGGCATGTCCAGTATACACACCATGACATGTGCAGCACAGCTGAGATGGGCTGGCCATGTGGTACGCATGTCGGATCAACGTCTACCAAAAGAGCTGCTCTATGGTGAACTGTGAAATGGCAAGAGAGCAAGCTGTGGGCAGAGGAAAAGGCACAAGAACACAATTAAGAGATCACTGATACAGTGCGGTATTAACCCCGATAACTTGGAAAGAATCGCCACAAATCGCACAGCCTGGCACAGCACTATTGCTCAGGGTGTTCAGAGACATGAGGCATCAAGAATAGATGAGGTTATCTAGAGACAATCACTCCACAAGTCGGCTCACATCAACCCTTCTTCAACCCCGGTGGAAGGAGGTGTCTGATTTCCCTGTACTAAGTGCAACAGACAATTCAAGGCTCAGATTGCCTTGTTTAGCCATCTTCGAGCTCATGCGAACAGCTCATGCTGACAAAGTGGTCCTCGTGAATTACGATGAACGGACAACTCAGACTACACTGAAAACGGTTACAGATGTGTGCCCCCTTTCTAATTGAACTTTGAAGAAATGTTAAGGTTTTCATTGGATGGGTACTCATCTATCAAGTTTCCAGTGAATCAAAAGGGAAGAGAAATGAAATACTAATGAGAATCTACAGCTGTCACCACTGTTAATATAATACAGCCTCAAAGCACACATACAATCATTCAGACTTGAGACAAAACTGCCTATTTAGCCATCATATTGTTGCTGCGCTGCACTTTTCCCTTCTTAGCAACCGCCTGTAATGCATGCTGTTTCATCTTCTGTGGCTCTGTCAATATAGGAGTACTTGTGCTTAGTTTCCGTAAGGCATTCAAGACATCTGAGGAAGAGAAGCATTTATTACTTGAAAGCTGGACACAGTAGATAAAACGTATCGCTGTCTTCTTTTTCGGTGTCTGTCCTGAAAAGGACAGTGTAGGGGATGGTGTGGGCTACTAGATAAGTGACAAGGTTCACAATCCGAAGATGCTGGGTTCGCTCCCCAATCACAGCACTGGCCGTTACTCTGGGGAAGCAAACCCTTAGTAAATGCAGGAGGAAGCAGACCCTTACATGAAATGCATGCTGAAGTCAGATGCACTGAGATGACAGGCGCAAAAAAACATAATGCAACGCACACCGCCTGGGGGAATAAAGAAATGTGGCGAACACCAAAAAAAACAAGGGACATTGTGTCGAGTTTACAGTGTAGCTGCCTTATCTGCCTATATGGTCTGAAACATCCGTTTTCAGCGCAACATTTTTTGTGGCCAGGTTACCTTCCCTGTTTGATTCCTTTTCTCTCAACCAGACAACACAGGTGCAGTCTGTTTCCAGGGTCACCACATGAAGGCAGAATAGGGCACTTATTAACTCTACTTCCTCTTTGCATTCATGATCTTTTGGTCACGCTATATCTGCAGGCCAGATGCTATGAAGTCTATACTCTTCACCAGGTCGGAGAGGCTGCCCCACAGCTTGTCTCAGCTCCACACCCTCTGGCCAGGTCTGGTATCTAATGCCCTATAGAGTGGACTTATTGACTCTAATTTACTGGCCACGACACAGGCAGCCAGCCGTCAGCTCATCCACTGCTGAGTGTTCGGCCCCAGATGAAACATGAGAGCTGGCAGAACAAAGTTCCCAATGCAGATCTGCATAAAGAACAGGGTGGAACAAAGATGCAAGACAATGAATGAGCTGAAAGCAACCAGCAACCATAGCTGCACTAGTGCAGTCTGTATAAAAGAATAGGGGGGCGCAGAGGGATGGGAAACCCAATACCCAAAAACAACATTCTATGACTTGATTTCTAGATCAATGCAACTTATATCAAGTCCCTATGTCATTCTTTTCATGAGTTATAGGCATATGATTATACGTTTTGACTGGAAAGTACTTAGAGATTATTCATACGTTGTTGCGCAAGTCTGCTACACTGATAATGGCATCATTGAGTGGAAACAGTATAACTGTAAGACAGACCAGTTTATGCTTGCGTTATAAGGTAATTAATAATCTTACCTTCCACACAGTGGCGTACCAACCAACCTGATGGCTGCACTAAGTTGAGTGTAGGGCTAAAAGGATGCACTTATTACTTGGAATCTTGGTATTCAAACAGGCATGTTAATGTCTGTTGCCAGGTAGCCGAAAGTAGTAGTATTGTTTTTATCATCATCATCATTATGTAGTATGTCCTTCGCAGAACGTCGTTCTCATGACAGCCTGTCTGTAGGAAACTATCTTTCGCCAGTCTTCTGGCCTGTCCCAAGGTCAAATCTAGCATCTCCTTGATGTCCTGAGTCCATCGTCTCCTCGGTCGGCCCCTGCTTCTCTTTCCAATGACCATGCCTTCCATAACCGCTCTTTCCAGTCCGTTGTGTCGTTTGACGTGTCCAAAACAAAAACAAACCTGTTTTTACGTCATTTATGAGCCAATTCTCCTATACATTCAGGTCTTGCAGGATAGATTTGTTTCTTTCTTTCTTTGCCCACGGGATTTTCAGGACTCTTCTGTAGCAGTGTGTCTTAAAAGCACAGATCTTCGCTCTTATTGCTTTTGTAATCATCCATGTTTCACATCCATAGGTTGCCACAGGAAAAATGGATGTTCTTAGGATCATTAGTTTTAGGCCTTTGTGTTATGCCATAATTTCTGTATATTCCTTATCTTCCGCATTGCCATTGTCAGTCGTCGTCTTACCTCTTTTGTACAGTCTCCATTGTTCAGTATTGATACCAGATATTCAATCTGTTTTTATGCACCATATATATATATATATATATATATATATATATACATACACACATAACTTAACTTAACGTCTTTATACTGGTTTAGAAGACCCTGCAGAGTCTGTATACAACCAGTTACATTTACATCACCTTGCTCTAAAATCTATGCGCATCCAGTTTATTCTTAAACGCATTAACTGTCCCTGCCTCCACCACCTCCCCTGGCAATGCATTCCAAGCAGACACCACTCTCTGACTAAATAAATATTTCCTAATATCTAACCTGGACCTCTCTTTAGTCAGCTTGTAGCTATGCCCTCGTGTTATTGTAGGTGGCTGTATTTAAAAAAACTTGTTATAGTCTAATTTATCCATTCCTCTGATCATCTTATAAACCTGTATTAAGTCACCACGAATTCTTCTCTCTTCGAGACACTGTAGGCCTGTTTTTCTGAGTCGTTCCTCATAACTGTAATTCTGGAATCCAACTATCATCTTTGTCGCTCTTTACACAGATATATATATTTACATATACATATATATATACATATATTTACTCCAGAATCGTAAAGGTGACAATATGATTACAAAAACATGAACTCAGCGATACTCACTAGGTCTAAGAGTGACCAAGGAACAAGATCTGTCCAACCATGTCAGTGACGTGCGGCACAACTCTTCCATGCTCGATGTCGACACTGTATTGCAGTAGGAGTCATACAGAGTGCTCATCAGCACGGCAAAATGAGATTGTGTCAAGGAACTTATGAAAAAACCCATCTCCTTTTATTCACAGCGAGTGCAGAGCATTAATCAGACATGACGACAAGGGTTGCACCGATGATTAAATTGGTAGATAACAGATTAATCAGCCTTGCCTTACCAGCTGTTACTGATTAATTTGCTGCTACCAATTAATCAACTGCTGATTATTTTTAAGTTCATTATGTATTGCGATATGAAATTGGTATTGTAATTAATTGTAGGTAATCTATTATATTATTTTATAATCTATCGATGATAAGTAAAAAATGGTATAGATTATACAGCATTAAATGTTATTCTCTGAATTGTACTTACCGTAATTACTTTTGTTTTTTTTAACCCTAACGCGTTTTGAAAATTGTCTTACAGCTGCATAATCACTGCTTAATCCAATATTTCTTCTTTTCGATTGTGTCCTGCTTGTGCCTTTCAGCATCAGGTTATGAAGAGGTTTCTTGACCGGGCCCTAGTATGTGCTTCGTACACGGGGAGCGTTACTGCTTCTTAATCTAATGATGTGAACAAAATGTTCCTATATGTATAACAGGTGAGCTAAGTAAAGACATACAAAATATTTTCTGAGCTTGTGTGAGGGGGGCACAGAGTGAAACAGTACGCATGCCTCACTTAAAAAAACAACAACCAATCAAGGACTACATTAATCACACCACTTTATAAGCAACAAATCGTATTGCTTATCCATGGATTAGACACATGGTTGACATCTGTCCCCCATGTACCCATTTGCATAACGGTATGATTTAGGTACAAGTACTAATAGGCGATCATGCCTAAAGTACTAATAGGCGATCATGCCTACCAATAATAATAAATAACAAGAATGACCAATAATTAACCTAATAATAGGCTGGCCCTAATCCGCGGAAAAGAAGACAATAAAGCATTTCAAATCCATTTGTTGTCGTCGTTTGCGAATGCCCACAATAAAGTTACTCTTTTGTGCGCCCTGAAAAGGACGTTAAGTGGCGGGTTGCAGTAGCTTTCCTCAGATCCCAAGCGTGCTGATAAAGGTGGACTGGGTCCTCCAGGCGGTTGTGCTATGCTTGGCTTCATCTGCGTGTCACTCAATACTACAGGGATCACATTGATCCCTCATCCCGTTAGCCATGAAAACAATCCGTTTCCAAGGAAAGCTATTATGAAGCTGAGGTGAGGGTCTTGGCTACCATGTTTTGTCTGACCCTGACTATCATGTCTGATCAGTATATTTTGCCTGATTAGACATTAGTCTTCCTCCCCCCAAATCCACACAAAATACTTTGACACGGTAAAAACGTGTGTAGGTGGATGTGATGTATTCATCATAACAAACTTTCTATTTCTACAGTAGCTCGGTTTGGTCATTATATGATCAAAACGGTCTATGATGGGCCATTTAACGTTTTTATTTTCACGACATGGGCGGGCAAACGAACATTTTTCTGTCCCGATTTATTAGCGATGGTGTGGTAAAGGTTAAAAGGTTCCATGTATTCACCGTGCATGTAAAAGAACTCTCGGCAGTTAAAATTGGATAAGAGGCTGTTAACATCTGCCTCGACAGAATTCTAAAAAGGAATGATCTTCCTTCCCCGGGCCTAGTAAGTCACAGGACGTAAACATTGCAAAATAAATAACTTACTAGAGATAGCCTTCAGCTACTTAGCAGCAGGTATTCCATATTTGGCTACCAGGATTCCAAATACTTAATTTGATTTTTGAGATATGTTCAATTCTGTTTAGAATCGATGTCACTGCACTCAGTGCTCTGTGCCTCTCAGCAAATGGTAAAGAGTGTAGATACTGGTGGTTCCTATAGCTCACTGATTGTACACACTTCTGCTTTGTCCTCTTAGATGCCTTTTCTGCTGGACCCAATATGAAACCCAAAGTCTACTGTGTTGTGTGCTCCCGACCCTTCTGTATGCCAGCGAGACGTGGACTGTGTACGCCAGGCACGCCAAAAAAATAAACAACACAAGCTGTCCTGTAGATTGTTGAGAATACAATGGCAGGATAGAGTACCTGACCGAGGTCCTCGCAAAGATAAAAAAGCTGAGCATCCACACGCTACTGCAGAAGACTCAGATCAATCAGGTGGGCCGACCATAATGTCCGAATGCCAGACAATCACATCTTCAAACAACTAATGTATGGCGAGCTGAAAGAGGGCCTGCGTCTGGTTGGTGGCCAAGAGAAGTAGGGCCTGTGTCTGGTCAATGATCAAGAGAAGCACTTCAACAGACTCCCTCAAAATATCTCGACTCATTTTAACGTCGATGTACTCATGGGCTGGTAGGCATGGTGTAGAGCCACCACCAGAGGCAGCTATTTTGCTGATGAATGCTGGGTAGTCCTACTTTATGGCTCAGAAACATGGATCGTATTGTCTTTTGACTTTTCAACAAGAATGCCTATTATGAGTACGATTACTCTTTCGTGCGCATTGGAAAGGGCGTTAAGCGGTGGGTCGCAGTGGCTTTCCTAACATATCGAGCGTGCTGATGAAGTTGGACCTGGGTCCTACAGGTTGAAATGCTATGCTTGGCTTCATCTGCATGCTGCTCACTACTACGGGGATCACGTCAATACCTTCCTTGTTAGCCAGGCTGCTATGAAAACAGCCCATTTCAAGGGAGAACTACGAGAAAGTTGAAGTGGGGGTCTTAGCCAGTATATTTTGACTAACATGTCTAATCTGTTTGTTTTGCCTGACCAGACGTTAGTCTCCTCTCCCCTTTGCATTTCAGTATTTTGACAACACACAGCAGATTTTGAGTTTATAAATCTCAACCGCAGGGAGCCGCGCAGTGGCTTCGCATTGAGTGGTCCTGGGTTCATTCCCCAGTTAAGGCGGAAATGTTTTTTCAGAACGCAACGGCTCCTGGGTCTACCCAGCCTTAAAAGGGTACCGGTTCAGTCCAGGAAGTAAAAGTGACGATGGAGAGGAGATGGCTACCGCCCTCATATAGCTGAGCCTTTGAAATGTGAGGTCGCTAACACCTCACACCCCTACAGCAGTAATGCTATGGGTTACTTTACTTTACTTTTAAATCTCAGTATTGAGTCTGGCAACAAACAGCAAAATTTGTGTTTATAAATCTCAGCATTCTGAGTCTGGCAACAAACAGCAAAATTTGTGTTTATAAATCTCAGCATTCTGACTCTGGCAACACACAGTATTATGCCCATTCTGTATTGTATAAATCTCATTTTTGTCAAAGGATACTATCCAGAACTTGGTGTTCTCATGAGTTCTCATACTGACATACTCATCAAACATTTCTTTCATCTCATCTTTACGTTGTCTTGTTACTGGCACACCAGTTTCAGGAAGCTGGGACTGTACAAGGCTGATAGCAGAATTTAAGGTATCGATCTCTTCTTTCAAAATGATAGACTCCTTTTGCATCTGCATCCTCTCTGCTTTCATCTTTTTGCAATACTCTGCGGCTGAAATAAATAAATCAGAAAAGTTTCACAGCTAACAAAACTCTTGAGTGTTAAACAGCTTTTCTTAAACATTCTGTAGCTGCAAGAAATATACGCAGGATGGTCGAAATATTTTACAATTCAGTATGAAGGCACTTACCTGGAAATTGGTGTGAACTTTAGTCCTGCTCTATGTATTCACCATGCATTGCAATAACACTTCTTCCATCTATTCTTCACCTTCCTGATGCCCTGATTGGTGAAACTCCTCCGTCTGGGCCCAGACCACATTTCCAGTTCAATAATAAAATCCTGGACGTAAGAAAAACTACTTCCACGAAGCAAATTCTTGATGTTTGAGAACAGGAAGATGTCACTTGGTGCCAAGTCTAGTGAATATGGTGGTTTGGGAATGATTTTATACCTGCACATTTGTCTGATGTCCAGGACTATAGTGTAATCCTGGAGTTCATTCAGGCATATTATGTGCCTGATGCCAGGTAGCCAAATATTGTCTAAACTCATCTCTGTCTTTAAGTGCCATGCTGAACCAAGGTTTTGTTGCAGAACTTCTCTCCATCTCATTGGTGGATGTCTAGGGAGGGGAAGCGAGGGTGTCGGTGATTACAGGTGTAGGACCACTATAATATCACTTTATGGGTCCATCTATTGTCAAGCATGTGTACCACGTGACCTTCCCACCTGTACTTTTAGCAACGCCGTATCTACAATGTCATTGAAGCAGATTTTACTCCTGATGGCGGTATTTCGGATGTGGTCTCATAGAGAAAGTGACAGGGTTCTACGCTCCATCGCTCGTTGAGTAGGTTCCACACCTTGCAGCCAGATACCATGGCTGGAATGACCAGGCTGTTCAAGGTGAAGATGTCCAGGACTTAATTGCTAAACTGGAGACGTAATCAGGGCCAAGATGGAGTAGTTTTACAATATGGTCATCAGTTCAGTTAAAGTGCCATGTCTGCATTGAAGATCGGCTGCAATGGATCTCCAGTGTACTCTTGTCGTGATGATGTAATCTTAGATGCTTTTTCCAGTCCATCTCCTGATGTTATTCACCCACTTATAACGCTGTCTGTCTCTCAAATGTCTGCCTTCCAAGCTATCCTCCAGTATGGTCTTCAGCAAGGAGGTATTATGTCTTGTTATATGACCAAAATAACTTGCTCTGATTTCGGTCATTCATTCTCTTCTTACTCCCAACGTGTTCAATACCTCCACATTTGTTTTCTTCTCTTTCCAAGAAATGTGACTCAATCTTCCATATACTCACATTTTGAAGGCTTCAATGCTCTTTTTTTCCCAACATTGTTCAATGTCCATGTTTCTGCGCCATAAAGTAGTGACGAGTATACATAGGACCTGACAATTTTCAATTTTGATGTCAGTATGTGTTGCATATTGCTGAATGCCATCTTGGCCATACTTATTCTCTTTCTGATTTTATTTTCACAGTTGCCTTCTTCCGTTATTATATGACCTAGATCTGAGAAACTCTGTACCTGTTCAAGTAGTGGATCTTTTATTTTTATCTGCATACATGGTTTCTTGTCACTTTTCCCAATTATCATAGTCTTTGTTTTCTTGATGTTTATCTCTGATCCAAACGCTTGACTTATTTTTTTATATTGTAGTCACAAGCTCCTGTAATTCTTGCTCACTTTTGGACATCAGGAAGGCGAAGAATAGATGGGAGAAGTGTATTGTCTTGCAGTGTGAATACATAGAGAAGGACTAAAGTTCAAACTAATTTCCGGACAAGCGACTTGACTCCTTTATACTACAGTCCAAAGCCTGTCGACCATCCCTCGTATAATAGTTCAGTCTCACAGTAACAAAACTGAGTATTCAGTTTTTGTACAATATTCTGTGGCTGATACTAATAATAATCGTTATCCCTTTCCAGTTTTTAATGTTGCTGTTGGTACAGATCCAACAGCATTCAGGCTCTCGTTCGACCATCCCTCGTATAATAGTTCAGTCTCACAGTAACAAAACTGAGTGTTCAGTTATTGTACAATATTCTGTGCGGCCATTACGGTAAACATCAAGTTAGTTTTCTGTAATTTAAAAAAATAGTTTTTTCAACGAAGGGACGCCGAAAGTATATAAGTTTATATGTTTGTGCTGTTTTTCAACACTATCACCTTCTTCTTGTATATCAGAAACTAGCACACACATAACAAAAACAATAACACCAAAAAATTCTTTGTTCATTTATTTCTCTACTCACAAACAAATCATATGACCGTCAAATAAAAAAAGTTACAGACTCTAGAAAAATGTGACGTCCTGAAAAATAATACAGCTGCAGCAGAAATGGCGTAATTTTTAATGTAGTGTCATAAAGGTTAAAGGGATCAAGATGCTGAGCAGTGCATCAGATGTATCAGTCAGCGACTCAAAACTGACTGCTAGCGCCAAGTCCAGTGACCCAGAGCTGCCAAGCCTCTTCACCACCTCCACATGGTGATCTTGGATTATAGGCTGCAACAGGGCAGACTGACTAAGGATACGGGATTGATGAGTGAAGACTAACTCGGCACCTAAAACTGCCATGCTATAGTTGGACGAAAGGTGCAAATATCGCAGTCAAGCTGTAAACTTAAACAAAATGCATTCCGTTCTCCGGACTAGATCCTGTTTTCAGGGCTTGGTAGCGGGAGATTGAGAACGAACGCAGAAGAAAAATGGTTTGGTAGCAGGAAGTTGAGAATGAAGAAGAAGGTAGTGTTAACATTATGTTCCAAAGCAATATACTAACTTTTCTGTAGCATAGTGGCCTTGCTCACTTTTGGATTCTGTGATAAGGCAGGAACAAGCTGTTGCAACAAGTCAAAGCCAGTCTGTAAGATATTAGGATAGAAATCTTAGGCAAGGGAACAACAGCTGAAAATAATACGAGGTATGTTCAACTGAAATTGGACCAAACTGCAACAAATGAACATTTCGTACGATGCGCATGATCACGTCACTTCTGGTGTAAACAGCATATACCAACTGTCAAGTTTATAAAATGCCATTATACTCCGACTCAGTTTCCTCAGCTGACAGTTGAAACATATGGTGGGTGTGATACGAAATCCATCCAGAGTTGATCAGTGATTCGGTTTCTAACAGCTGAAGGATGTCAACCAGTTGACATTCATCACAGAATGCAAGCAGTGTATGGTGACAAAAGTGTGTCAAAGACAACAGTGAAGAACTTGACAACGATGTTTAAAGAAGTTATGAAATATCTTCCGAGACCAGGTCAGGCGCACATTGTTGCGTTAACTCACGCCCTTCTTTAAACATCGTTGTCCAGTTCTTCACTGTTGTCTTCTACATACTTTTGTCACCATACACTGCCTGCATTCTGCAATGAATGTCAACTGGTCGACATCCTTCAGTTGTTAGAAACCGAATCACCGATAGCTGATCAACTCTGGACGGTTTCCGTATCACACCGCCATGTTTTCAATGATCTGCTGAGGAAACTATGAGTCGGAGAATAATGAAATTTTGCAAACATGACGGTTGGTATATGCTGTTTACACCAGAAGTGACATCAAGCGCGTTGTATGTATGTTCACTTGGTGCAGTTAGGTTCGGTTTCACTTGAATACGCCTAGTACAAACAGATAAAACAAAGAAAACTACAAGAATCACAACTTACTTATACTTTTCCCTTTCCGTTGAATAAACGTATACAACAGCCAATCAATGAATCAATAAATGCATGTCTCTCCTTTTGAGCCATAGACCATTGACAACCCTCCTCCAGCAAGTTTGATCTTGAGTTGCTCTTTCTGCTTCTCTCCAGTTGAGGTCCAGGGATCAAATTTTATTTTCTGTTTTTCTTTTCATGTGGTTCTTGGTCAACCTCTTTTCCTTTTCCCTTGTGGATTCCATGTACTGTATGTATCTTTTTTTGTGGCTTACACTGCGTCATACTTCTCATATTCTGAGGATCTTCCTTTCTCAAGACCATTTGATTCTTTTGGTTGTCAATGTTTCTGTAACCAGCTTTGTTTTTATAGATCTAGGTGGTTGGTCTTCTTGATCCAACCTGTTCTAGATGAGTTGTCCATTTTTAGTCTGACCCCCCCCCCCCCCCCCCCCCTGTTTGGGGGACCCTCCTAGAAGCTTTCACCTTCCCTGTCATAGCTCTTGGGATTATTGAGACGAGACAGGCAGCCCCTCCACCAACTCGAGGTAACAAATATGGGGAGGGGGGGGGGGGGGATATAAAGTTACCCTTCATCAATTTGTATTTTGGGACATCTTGAGATCTGCCCATAAGACTCCAGCTGGAGCTGAAGATGCAGCAGTGAATAAGTTGACAGCAGCCACCAACTTATAGCTGGCTGTTTGCATCAGGGTCAGTGACCCCCATATCTGACCAAGACCCTATATAAGTGACAGCCCTGGAAACAGACTGCAACCATGCAGCCTGGGTAAGAGATTGGGGATTGAAGAGGGAAGACAAACCAGGTTAAAAAACTGCCATAATGAAATTGGATGTGTCGGTCTGAGAAGTGTAGATATCACAGCCTCGTTGTAAGGTAAAGGTCAGTCCCATGGCAACAATTGCAGCTGAGGATGAAGATAGTTCTTCATGTACTAAGGCCTATGTGAAGTAAGGTGATCAGTTCCCTACCATGCTGTTTTTACCCATATGTCAGGTACCTACTTACAGCTTGGTTGACTGGAGGAGTGGTCATACCAGGCACGAACCACGACCCAGATTTGTTTCTGTTTGTCCGCACCCCGTTTTCCAAGTCTAACAAGTCAGCTCACTGCGACTATGATATAGCATCACAAATGTCCTTTTCAGGATGATTGATGAAAAAAAGAAGAGCCCAGCTCGCCTGCCTCCCTACATTCGTCGCTAGTGTTCTTTAGCCTCTTAATGTTTCTCTTACCCTATGGTCTCTATTCCATCCCATATCTAGTTAAACTGTTAGGGTATCTCATGAGAGCAAACATAGGACCACCACTAAAGCTAGCCCCCTTACAGGAAGCCTGTATTCAAGCACTTACAGTGGTAATTTGAATAGCAATGGTTTTACACAATGTGGTTGCCAGCCCCATGCACAACGTGCTTTAGTCTCCCTTTACGAGTTGTTTTATTTCTGGGTAGAAAGATGCAGCAATGAATGAGCTGACCGCAGCCAATGACCCATAGCTGGCTGCTTGCATTAGGGTCAGCGAACCACAGCTGGCTAAGATATTATTCCACCTGCATGCGACGGGCCTAAAAACAGGCTTCACTAGTGTAATCTGGTTGAGAGAATAGGTATTGCAGTAGGAAGGCAAATTCGGTACCCAAAAAAGTCAGCTGAAACCAGATGTTCCGGGCCAAAAGGCGCAGATATGACAGCCTCACTGTTAACTATGACACAATATCCTATTTAGGCCGAACACAGAAGAAGTCACTCTTACAGCATGCTTGAAAGTTTACAATGGACTCATTCTTCCCAGCTTGACAACCACTTGAGTGATTTAGTATAACTGCTTGTTCAGTACTGCTCAACAGCCTAATCTTATTTCTTCTTCTTTTAGCTTATCCTGTTTTGCCTTTCAGCATCAGGTTATGAAAAGATGTCTAGAACAAGCCCTACCATACAACCAGTCTCGGTAATGATTAACCAGAGTATAGGGTCCAATGAAAAGACATGCTCGGACAAACCTTACAACCAGTCTTAGGACTGATTAGCCAGAGGATAGGGTCCAACAGACAGACACGCTCAGACAACCTTACAACCAGTCTTAGGACTGATTAACCAGAGGATAGGGTCCAATGGAGAGACACGCTCAGACAACCTTACAACCAGTCTTAGGACTGATTAACCAGAGTATAGGGTCCAATGGAAAGACATGCTCGGACAAACCTTACATCTAGTCTTAGTAATGATTAACCAGAAGATAGTGTCCAATGGAGAGACATGCTCGGACAAATCTTACATCTAGTCTTAGTAATGATTAACCAGAGGATAGGGTCCAATGGAGAGACACATTCAGACAACCTTACAACCAGTCTTAGTATTGATCAACCAGAGCATAGGATAAAATTGAGAGACATGCTCAGACAACCCTTAGACCTGATCAACCAGATGATAATGCATGTTATAAGAGGGTTGTACGTGGGGCTAGCAACCCCATCATGTTAAATAATTTTGCTATAGAAACCAACACAACAGCACATGAAATACTTTGATGCAGGCTTTCTGCAGAGCGTCAACTACAGTGGTGGCCTTATGCCTCACAGGAAGTGTATTGGAGAAGGAAGACAGGCAGAATGCCAGCAGAGAAATCAAATAAAGAAAAATGTACCTTCAAGTTGCAGCGTCTTTTCTGCTCAGCAGACAAATGGGCTGTTCTTCTGTTGTCTCTGGGAAAAGATGAGTCGCCAGATCCTGGAGAGTCTGGAGACACTTCGAAGACCTTAATATAAAATTATAATCAATTTGTAAATTGATTGTTGAAGACCTTTATATTGTAAAATTATAATCACATCAATAATCAAAACCTGTTCCCTGCGGAGCTTAGGTCTTCAACAAATGTTGACCTGTCCATATCTGTTTATGTGGATTAACCTACAGTATGTGACAATCAACTTCATGTCCAACTCTCGTCAATTTATTTTTGAAGACCTTTATATCCTAAGTGGTCCGCCGGGGTCTTTGTGTGTGACAAGGACAAGAATAACACCATTGCTACACAGAGAACATGTCGTAAGATGCGATTAACATTGTGACATGGCGTAACACCGGCCATGGTTAGGTGGTTCGTTAAGAGCAGAATAGATGGCGTCTAACAGGCTGTAAGTCTACTTTGCTCTAGTGTTTGAGTCTATTAAGGACTCACACATTGGTTAACCACCCTCCGCGGCACTTGAGTAATAAGCTGCACGAGCCTTACCCGCAAAGCAGCAAATCCTCCTCGTAGCTACGTCAAGCTCACGCAAGTGTTGGGACTTGTAAAAGTACAGGTTGACTAAGACCTTTATATTACAAAATTATAAGGACTTTGTTATTTTAATCAGACTTTTACATTAGAAAATGGGACGATGAGGCTAACGTCTGGTCAGGCAAAACACACTGATCAGACAATATTCCCATGAAAAATTATCCCATTAATAAGGGCAATGAAGTTAAGGTGATGCAATGTATTTTTCTTAGGTTTAGCTTGTTTATATAGATGTAATAAATATGTTTGTAGTGGAAATAACAGATATGCCGATCTTGTTGAAGACCATTATCTGTTCTCTGTGACAATTAAAATATTTTCGATCAGGTACCACCCGAAAGAGGTATCTGTTTTTATCATTTTCACCTCCTTCTTCTTCATTCGTTCTCAATCTCCCACTACCAGGGGACAATGTGGGCCAGTGGTTAAGTGACACTGTTCAGAACCCAAAGGTGCTGGTTTCGCTCCCCATCACAGTACCGGCCGTTACCCCGGAAAAACAAACCCTTAGAAAATGCAGGAGGAAGCAGACCCTTAAATAAAATGCATGCCGAAGTTGGATGCACTGGGACGACAGCGGCAAAATATAATACAACGCACACACGACCTTGTAGAATAGAGAAATTTGGCGAATGTAAAAAAACAAAAACTCCCGCTACAAAGCCCTGAACAGGGCTTTGCAAGTAGCAGGATGTAGTCCGGAGAACGGAATGCGTTGTCACTAGTTTACAGCTTGACTGTGATATTTGCACATCTTACGGTCAGACACACCCGTCTTCAGCGGGTTTCACCTCCATCTTCTTGTATCTCAGAAACAATCACACCTCCAAAAACAGTAACACGTTCCTTATTCATTTATGTGTCTACACACAATAAAATCAAAATCACATCTGTAGACTAACAAATAAAAAGGTTACAGGTTCTCAGTCAACAACCATAAAATAATAATGCAGCTGCAGGGAAATTTTTTAGTGTGGCGTCGTAAAGTTTACAATGGCCATTTGTGACCTATTTACTAACTTTCTCTCGTATATCTTTCACTTAGCTTCTCATTTGTTTACAAATATATTTATTCGTATTCTAAGAACTTACGAGGTTTGATGGTGACAATGGCATGGATGGTGAGAAAGGCGATACTGGGTCCACATAATTACCCATTTCAATGGATGGAACAGGAGACGGTGTTCTTTTGACCTGAGGTGGACTAGCCACTGGACTGTTTGTCCTGAGACTGACTGAGGATGACACTGTGAATAAAAACACAAAATTTAAGGGCATTTTCATTTGTTAATAATTTCTTTAGTGATCATCACTTTGAATAAACATTATATATCAAAATAAGAATGCGCAAGGCAAAGAGCGTTCTTAACCAAAATCAAAAGAAAATAAGCTCAACACAAAAATTCTAACTTGAACTCCAATGTAAAGGCAGTCCTACTGTATGATTCTAAAGCATGGACAACAAGAACAATAACTGATAAGGTACATCATAGGCGTCTCAGTCTTTGCAGACCCTGCGGGTGGCACCCTGTAAGTAGTCGCTCAAAGCGCAAACCTGGGCGCTGAATATGGAGACCCCGGGCTGCCCAAACTGCAGGATCCTTCTCGGCCTCGCTGGTGTAATCCAAAAGAATGCAAAGCATGACAATTTGGCACCAGCTCAGATGCAGGAGCTGCCGGAGTGAGTTTACAATTTTGAAACTATGCGCCTTAGGTGCCACCACTCTGGATTTTCTGTCTGGGTTTACTCCCGTAGCCCTACCCTCTCCTGAGGTTTCCGCAAGGCAGTGGAGTCGTTGCCCGCAGATGCTAGTTGCTCGAGACATCCGATGATACTCTCATCATCCCAAGACTATCCATCACTCTCTGGTACTTGTGGGTTTCTTCTTCTTCTTCATTCGTTCTCAATCTCCCGCTACCAAACCCTGAAAGGGTAAGTAGCAGAATGTAGTCCAGAGAACGGAATGCGTTGTGTTGTAGTTTACA
Organism: Ariolimax columbianus; assembly: GCA_036924085.1. Taxonomy (NCBI): domain Eukaryota; kingdom Metazoa; phylum Mollusca; class Gastropoda; order Stylommatophora; family Arionidae; genus Ariolimax; species Ariolimax columbianus. The sequence continues at coordinate 66,266,700 of JAVGWX010000012.1, forward strand.
GCTTGGCTGTGATATTTGCACCTTTCGGTCCAACACATCTGACTTCAGCAAGTAATTTTTGAGTACCGGGTTAGCATTCTCTCTTCGATCCCTTCTCCTTAGCTAGTCTGCCCTACTGCAGCCTGTTATCCACGATCAATGCGTTGAGGTGTAGAAGGGTCTTGGCAGCTATGGTTCGCTGGCCCTGGCGCTAGCAGTCAGCTATGGGTCGCTGCCTGCGGCAGCTCAGCATCTTGATTCCACTTGAACAGGCTAACGAGCTTCGTCTACCCGGGTTTAGAGTCAAAGTTTACCTTCTCTTAGATTGGTTGCCAACCAAGGCTAATGAGCCCAATCTGTCCGCCCAGTTATATCGCAGGTACTCAGTCGCGTCCCTCAGCGGGCTCTGTAAGAAACAGGGGGCCCCTCATGAAGGTGCTACCGGGGACACAACAATGTAGTAGAGGCCACTGGCATGGAAACTCCTGAACGTCAAGCCGAACAGTGAATCCAGCGGCGATCTCTACACCTGGTAAGGAGAGGCTATATCAGTAAGAAACAGGTGGCCCCTCATGAAGGTGCTGCTGGGGACACAATAATGTAGTAGAGGCCATTGGCATGGAAAATCCTGAACGGCAAGCCGAACAGTAAATCCAGCGGCGATCTCTACACCTGGAAAGGAGAGGCTATATTAGACGCTTCACTTTCCTTTAACAAGCGGGACATCCAGCTCAGACCTTGCTACCCCCCTGACAGACTTTGATAAATTGGTATTTAGGTAGAAAAGACAGGTTGAAATGATATGGTAATTTTCAACTGTTGAGAAGAGCAAAAGAAATGTAGAACCTGTGACGAGATGACACTGTGCATGCGTTGACATGTTCTGCCGTTTAAAAAAAAATAATCCACAAACTAAATCACAAAATGCAAGTTTCAGAAGTTTGTGTTGGTCGTAGCGGTAGTAATTTTCGGTTTTACAGCAAGTGAAGATGGCACTTACAAGGTGGAAAGAGTTCATGAATTTTGTTGTTAATACAAAGCTATTCAACATTTAAAGTTACGACAATTGTCAAATTGGCCAAATTAACACAGTTTAGAGAGGGTACAATCACCAGAAATAGAATCCAGCGACAACAAATTCCTAGGTGTCAGCAGTGTACATACCCAAGTGAAACAGTTGATTGCCACTACTTTGATGTTAGCAAAATGCTACTTTATTCCAAATCATGATAAATGGAATACTTTACAATTATTTAACTAAATCAAAGTACAGATGCAACCATTTCAACATTGTTTTATTTACTTCTTCATTTGACTCTGTGCAAAACTTACAAATATTCTGTCAAAACTATGAGATGTGTTCAAAAAGTATCAGACCTTAATTTTTTAACGGAAACAAATGAAGCAGGGAGGTATTGCGTTAATTTTTTCCCCACCTGCAGATTGCATCAGTAGCCTTTCAGTGTTGCGTGCAGAGCTTTCATTCACGACAAAATGATGGGAAGCATTGAAAGCGTTGCATGAAATTCTGTCAAAAGCTAGGCAATACCCAAGTGGTATCTTCCTGAATGCTGTGATCACTGGTGATGAGTGGTATGACCCAGAAACCAAGCTACAGTAATCAAAGTGTGAGATATCATCCACGATCCCAAAAAAAAGCAAGGCAGGTGTGCAGCAATGTCAATGTCATGTTGACTTTTATCTTTTGACTCCCACAGGGTTGCTCATCATGAGTACACGCCACAAGGTCAAAACATTACCAAAGAGTACTACATGGAAGTCATCTGTTGTCTTCATGATGTTACTCGACACAAACGACATGTAGACAACAGGAACTTGGCAGCTCCATCATGACAGCATACCAGACCCATTCTTCACATCTGATTCAGACTTTCTTGGCCAAATACAACCTTCCTCTTGGTTCGTCGGGTTATCTATTCTCCTGACATAGCTCATTGTGATTTTTGGCTGTTCCCCAAATAGAAAATTCTGCTGAAATGGACCACCGGATCTGAGTACAGAGAAGACATTATGCTGAATCTGACGCCCCAGGTGTACGGCATTCCCAAAGAGGCCTTCCTGAAACTCTTTAAAAAATGCCATGACTGCTTGGAGAAGTATGTGGAGTCCCAAGGAGAGTACTTTGAAGGAGATTAGGGTTACAAATCTTTAGGAGAGTAGTTGTATTTTTCCAATGCAAAGGTCAGATACTTGTTGAACATTCCTAATGGGTTAGGTTGGTTGGTTATTGATTCAGCAGCTTATAGGCTCCCGCCCTTTGGGTCAATGAAATATAGTGGTATCTGCAAGTGTTTGTAAGCAGTTGTTTAGTTCCGTACAAAGTGTTCCATTTGTCTGGTCTCGGAGGAAAAAGCTCTTTCCTAACACATGCATGGGTTGGACATTCAAAAAGATGATGTTCAACAGTTTCATAGGGATGTGTGCACAGCCGGCACTCTGGAGTATGTTCTGGTTGGATTCTGTTCAAGTGACTGTTAAGTTGTATGTGTTAAGTCGGAAAATGGTGCTTTGGTCTCTCCTTTTCAGGAGGTTGATGTTGTCTTTGGGATTTGTGATGGCCATGTTTGTATATTTCTCTCTGAGTAATTTCCCTTTGCCAATCTATTCAGCCAGGCCTCTTTGTTCAGTTTCCAGTAGTTGTTTGACTGTCTGTAGGGTTGTTGGTGTGTACTGTTGTTCTTGACTTGCTCCCTTCTTAGCCAGTCTGTCTGCCTTGTCACAGCCAGGTGTATTCGAGTTACCAGGGATCCATTATTCTGACTCCATGGGATGTGAGAAGTTGGTTGTGATCTAAGGATATTTGAGTAAGTTCAGGCCTGCAGTGACCACCGTCTTCCAGAGCTTGAAGGGCAGATAATGAGTCTGTAAAATGATGATGCTTTGGGCTTTTGATGAGAAAGCACGAAATACAGTTCTCAAGTGGTGCAGAGCTACTTCCAGGGCTGTTATTTCTTCCTCATAATTTAAACATATCTCCCCACAGGCATCAAATAGCTCATAAGATGTTCTGTCTGGATACTCTATGTAGACTCCATATCCTGCTTTAATGGGAACACACCCTATAATTATCACTTACTGAACAATGATATAATGTCCTTTCAAACCAAGAATACGAATGAAGTTAAAAATAAAAGTCATCTAATCATGACACTCATAATAAAAAATAGTGTGCAATCATGATCTACATAAAGTTTATTTGCTACAAAAACAAAATAGTGGATTTTAACTTTGGTCAGCCTCAATTTGCAGCGGAGGGGACGGCGTGGACTAGTGATTAAGTGGCACGGCTCACAATCCGAAGGTGCTGGGTTCGATCCCCATCACAGCACCGGCCGTTACCCCGGGGAAGCAAACCCTTAGAAAATTAATGAGGAAGCAAATCCTTACATAAAATGCATGCTGAAGTCAGATGCACTGGGCCGACAGGCGCAGAATAAAAACCACAGTGCAACGCACAACACCTTGGGGATTAAAGAAATAAGGCGAACGCAAAACAAATAAATAATTTTGCAGTGGAAGTTGAGACCCAAGGAAGGTAGCTTGTAGATCTGGTTTTAATATAGAAATGAGATGTGTAGTCATCTTATTCCACACAAGTGGAAGCTACTCCTAGCATTTTTAACTACTAAGATTTCAAACTACTTAACTGTCAAGAAATTACAAATGTTCTTCTTACATTTGGATTCAGCTCCATGTGAAAGTCTGGTAGATGATTCTTTGACTAATGAAATGGAGGGATCAAAACTGGGCATACTGCTGGACAAGGTTACGGCACCTAAACCCTGGACAACAAAAAAAACAGACAATTAATAAACAAAAGTAATAAGCATTTGAACACTGGTCACATAATGAAAAAAACATAAATATGTCTAGCTCCATGGCAGACTGCCATTGTTGATAAAGTGTTAGAAACTTTTTGTACTGGGCGGGGTGACTTTTTCCTTTACTTATGTTGTTTAACTGAAAGTCAGGTACTTATTTACTTCTGGGTAGACTGCAGCATTCCCGACCTGAGATCAAACCCAATCTTTTTGCTGTGAGAGACAAATGCTGTACCAATTCTGCCAATCAAATGTTCATGTGTAGGGTAGCAAGTTTATGTACAACTGAAGTACTTTCTTTGTCACTGTCTCAAAATAACACAAGCACAATAGTTTGCATGGTGAGGTTGCTAGCCATATGTAACATCCTTATTTATAGGTCGCCTCTAACAACATGCTTAAAATGTTTCTGTGACCTTATTCTTCCTCTACATGCAATATGATGGTTGGTTGGTTATTGATCCAGCGGCCTATGGGCTCCTGCCCTTTGGCCCAATGCCATATAGTGGTATCTGCAAATGTTTGTAAGCTGTTGTTTAGTTCCGTACAAAGTGTTCCATTTGTCTGGTCTCAGAGGAAGAAGCTCTTTCCTAACACCTGCAAGGGCCAGACATTCAAAAAGACGATGTTCAACAGTTTCATAGGGATGTGTGCACAGCCGGCACTCTGGAGTATGTTCTGATTGGATTCTTTTCAAGTGGCTGTTCAGTTGTATGTGTTGAATGCGAAGTCGGAAAATGGTGCTTTGGTCTCTCCTTTTCAGGAGGTTGATGTTGTCTTTGGGATTTAGGATGGCCATATGTTTGTAGATTTCTCTCCAAGTATTTCCCATCTATTCAGCCAGGCCTCTTTGTTCACAGTCTTCAGAAGTTGTTTGACAGTCTGTAGGGTTGTTGGTGTGTATTGATGTCTGACTGCGTACGATGAAGAAGAAGAATTGGTTTAAATTGTGTATTGTTGTTTTGCTATATGTTATAGTGACTGTTCAAGTTTAAGACAAGCGCCCCAAGAAACTTGACTACCAAACGCCTAAAACTATTTCCACGATTGTCATTGCTGGTATCTAGCCGTACATTACGGAAGACAGAACTCTCTACAATCAAGAGATCAGTATTGTTTAGATTATTACTATGCAGTCATTCGTTTTTAAGTCTGATTAAAAAGGTCATCTCTATGCACGGATAACGAAAGTCAACCACCGGAGACTTGCGTGCCATGTTAAAATTACGACAGTCGCTTTGTGCGAACTCCCGAGCCGAAAAGGTTAATATATGTCTATTTACGACAAAATCACACACACACACACATATATATATATATATAAAGAAGTTTATATAGAAGTATATAAAGAGTCTCTCAAAATCAACAACCCAGGCTACAAGGAAATTACATCATTTTTGTAGTTTTGAAAAGATTAAAGGTATCTAGTTGTATTCGGCCGAAAATCCATCATCATCTGGTTGGCATGTTTCTCCATTTGACACTATCCTTTGCAGTCCTCTTAATTTCAGCATAGGTTCGTACTTTAAAGTCTCTGCATGCCTGAGATGTAAAGGTTAGTCTAGTCCTCCAGTATCGTCTGTAGTAATCTTCCGTGTCGCTTATTATGTCCTGGTCAACTCAATCTTCATTTTGTAATATTTTTAATATTTGTATTTGCGCCTCTACCTCGGGGAGGACATTGCCATTGGGGTTTTTGTCTGTTCTTCTTCTTCTTCTTCTTCTTCGTACGCAGTCAGACAGTAACCATTATTTTTTCGAAAAAAGCGGCGGTCATCCTGAGGCTGTCGCCACTGCCATAGAGCTTGTCTTGCAGTTCCACTGGCGATGGCCACATCTGCTCTCTCTGACCCTCGTATGTCGGGCAGTTCTGCAGCAGATGTTCAGCGGTCATTTTACCAGTACCGCACGGGCATTCGTCGGTACCACCTATCTTCAATTTGTTGAATAGGTGGTACCTCAGTCTATTGTGGCCAGTGCGAAGTCTGAAGACAACGACCTGCTCTCTTCGGTTCAACTGGTAATAGGCATCGTTTTTGGTGTAACCAGTATGTTCGGTTTCCCATTTGGTCATGTATCTGGCTTTGATAAGCCGTTTTGACTCTTCGTACGTCATACTCTAGTATCTGTTTGTGGTAGTCTTGCACCTTCTTATGCCAGTCTGTCTGCCTCCTCGTTGCCTTGGATGTTGCAGTGTGATGGGACCCACTGTACCACTACCCTTTTTGGTGCGGACTGCTGGCACAGTTTGCAGAGTGCTGCTCTTAAGTCATTAAGCTCAGTGTTTTTCTGGCTTTTTAGCGCTGTGACTACGGCGAGAGCATCTGTAAGCAGGACTATATGGCTTTCATTTTCATTGTGTGTCTTTTGTCTGTTCAACTCACTCGTTCCACTCTATGCTAGTACCACATATCAAAGGCATCCAAGCTATTTTTTTCAGCCCCCATACAGTAAAATCGGCCATATAATTTGAGAGGTGATTATTTTTTTTCTTCCAGTTCTATCCTAATAATCTTTAAGGTTAGCAATTTCTGTTTTTCTCTGAAGGACTTCTTTATTAATGCAAACATGTGTCCTTATTTCCGTCTCATTGCGTGAATCTTCTGTGATGGTTTGTCCCAAATATGTGAACTTCTGTGATGGTTTGTCCCAAATATGTGAACTTCTGTGATGGTTTGTCCCAAATATGTGAACTTCTGTGATGGTTTGTCCCAAATATGTGAACTTCTGCACTAGTTTGATTATTTCACCATCAATGATTATATCCTTTTGCCTATTCTCTGTAGTATCCCTTCTCCACGCCAACAAGAGTATCAGGCTGACACTACAAGTTGGCCATTTTGGAAACCTGCGTCAAATCACTACATGTGCCTCTAAGCACAACTCTCTTCAGTCATCTTTTATGGCAAGAATGGCGGTGCAGTGGCCCTTTTCTTTCCTTACCAGGAAAGGGGCCCAGGTAACCCCTATTCGGTGCAACCCTAATCATTAGCAACATAATTTGAACATTTATACCTTTGCACCATCCAGCACACAACGATTGCTTTGAATTAAATTGGCTGTAGCCATAGCAGCCATGGCAGATCCTGGCATGCTGTGGCCAAAATCTGGGTTAAAACTGGGACTCATGTGCTGGTAAAAGTTGGTAGTGGTCTTGATTGGACTAGATGCTACAGCGGACAACAGAGGCTCTTTCTTGACATTGATATGAGCACCACGATATGTTCCTGTAGTGAGAATAAAAAGCATTATAAACAATAAAAGATCCCATCTCATCTGTCCACTTCAATAAACAATTAGCACTCCCCTTGACACAATGTTAAGTTACCCCCCAACCACAAAAAAAACCCAGCAGGACTGTAAAAAGGAGAATGATTACTGACAACACTCTTTACCTTACATTGATTAAATGATGCAATACAAAAATTGAAAAACTATAAAGCAACTCGTCCTGATGATTTGAGGACGAGGCAAATTAAAAACTTTGAACCAGAGACTATCAGATGGCTGCTAAAACTTTTTAACACAATCATCAAATCTATGCAAATCCCTAAACTCTGGAGGAAATACCACATGTTTGTGTTGATGAAAACAGGGAAAAATCATAACGGAATCTAGGAATTTCTGACAGGTCATTACCATGTCAATTGGAAGACGCTGCATCGTAAAGTGGGATGAACTAGCGCAGTCCCTTGGATTGAGACATGAGAGGACTTCCATGCTGTATAAGGCAAGTCGAGTCCATGTGCAGGTTCCTCTCATGTGTCAATCCAGGAACCTGCACATGGACTCCACTTGCCTTATACAGCATGGAAGTTACTAAAAAAGACTCCAAACTGATGTCACGATGCTGGAAGAACTTGAAGAGATGGTGATATGGAGATGAGACATGTGATGGCAACACAAGACCCAGACCACCTGTTGATCTGTCCAAAACCTTCTAGAAACAAGTTTAGTTTAGTCGAAGAGTCCACGCCATTGCACATAGTTTAACCATAAGTACTCTGTTTTCTCTATATTTTTGGAGAATCTCATCACAATGCACAAACTTTGTAGCATCGGCGAGGATCCCTTAATAGATTTGGTAGATTTTTTATATAATTTAGAATTTTCCCCAGATAGCAGTCGTTAAGCCTGCTCTTTTCGATTTCCAACTGCCAAGGGATTTTTATGTGGATGACATTGCACACAGGTGTCCTATCTCTACTACCTAGAGATCTGAGGAAATACCAGGTAGTCCATGTGAAGAAATCCCGAGCAAACATCAGGTAGTCCATGTGAAGAAATCCCGAGCAAACATCAGGTAGTCCATGTGAAGAAATCCCGAGCAAACATCAGGTAGTCCATGTGAAGAAATCCCGAGCAAACATCAGGTAGTCCATGTGAAACAAATGTTGTAGAACAGTTTGAAGAAAAAAAATTATATATTATAAAAGGTGAAAGCTGACTTGGTATAGTCACGTCTCAAGGTCTCAGCAAATACATTTGAATGGTGTAAACGTTTTAGAGAGGGTCGTACATCCGTGAATGATGATCCTGTCCTGCTCTTCCAAGATAACGCTCGACCTCATACGGCTCACCGCACTATGTGCCATCTGCAGCAACTCAGCTGGCAGATTTTGCCACATCCACCTTACAGCCCAGACACCGCTCCAAGTGATTTTTACCTGTTTGGGCCCCTAAAAGAAGTCCTGGGAGGTCAGCATTTCAGCAGTGATGACGAAGTGAAACAGGCTGTCCTGGATTGGTTCAGACATACTGACAAATCTTTTTACACTGAAGCTTTTCAACCATTACTTAATTGCTAGGATAAGTGTATAAACATTGCAAGATATATACAAAACACAATATACTTCTTCTTCATCGTACGCAGTCAGACAGTAACCATTATTTTTTCGAAAAAAGCGGCGGTCATCCTGAGGCTGTCGCCGCTGCCATAGAGCTTGTCTTGCAGTTCCACTGGTGATGGCCACATCTGCTCTCTCTGATCCTCGTATGTCGGGCAGTTTTGCAGCAGATGTTCAGCGGTCATTTTACCGGTACCGCACGTGCATTCGTCGGTACCACCTATCTTCAATTTGTTGAATAGGTGGTACCTCAGTCTATTGTGGCCAGTGCGAAGTCTGAAGACAACGACCTGCTCTCATCGGTTCAACTGGTAATAGGCATCGCAAAACACAATATACAATAATTAATGGCATTTGGCTACTTGAAGAAAAATAAATTGTTCTAAAAAAAAAAAAAAAAAAAAAGGCCCTGTATGACTTGTATGCCCCTCGAACATCTCGGATTCCACATAGCAGAAATTATATACAAACTTCTTTCCCTTACCACTTTTCAGCAGCTCTGCCAGATAGGAAGCATTGGTTGCCGGTGATGGAACCACATTATTATGTAGGGGAGAAGTAGCCGGTTCCGCAGGCACAATCACAGCCGGTTTGCGAGGAGCAATCACAGGTTTGGCCTGTTGATTGGAAGTGGGCAAAAAAAAAAATGGTCCATAATTTTCATGTCTAAAATGAAGTGCACAAGAACAATTTGGTATATTTAAGGTTACTGCTTGTGTGATTTCTCCTTCTAGATCTTTGATCATCATCATCTTCAGGTAATTCAGTTCTGGGACTAGTTTGGGGCCCTGACTCCATCATCAAGTCATTCAGTCCTAGGACTAGTTTTGTGCCCTGACTCCATCACCATCAAGTCATTCAAAATTCTGGGACTAGTTTGAGGTCTCCGATCTCATCATCATCATCAGGTCATTCAGTACTGGAACTGGTTTGGGGTCCTCGACCCCATCATCAGGTCATTCAGTCCTATGCAGACCACTGTAAGTGCCGATAACCTCTCATCTATTGACCGGGTGCAGAATCAAGCTCTCAGACTAATTTATTGGAGTATTGAGATCAACACCTACAGTGACCTGTGAAATAGAGGCCAACATAGAACCGCTAGACATCAGAAGAATGAGGACACTGGCTGAAGCGGTAGAGAGACACAAGAGACAAGAAAATGGCCATCCAAATAGGATACAAATAGAAATTTGGAAGCAAAAGAGAAGAAACAATTGTCTTCACTGGATGTAGTAGAAGAGTACGAAAGCCATATTCACCATCTACCAGAGGAGCGAGAAACTGAAAATATTTTTTTTTTGGGACCCCCACCTTGGGAAAATCTTTGCCTGCCCGTCATTAAAATACGCCTGACAGAAAAGGCGGCCGCCAAGGAGACTACACCTAATATCCTGAAGACATGTGCCTTGGAGACAGTCTCTAGCTACCCAGAATCGGCAGCCCTGGTCTATACGGATGGATCAGCATTCAAATCTCCCTAATTTGCAGGGTATGGTATCCATATGAAATAACCGGATGGGCCCATATATGAGTTTTGTGATTCATGCGATCGAAACCATACAAATGATGAAGATGGAAGCAGAGACAATAAAAACAGATTTTGAGATTTTGCACCAACAGTTTGACTTGGGCAAATTGATGCTGATAGATACTATGGTTTATGGTGACTCCAAGTCAGTTCTGGAGTCCCTGAAGCACACCCCATACAACAAAAGGGAGATATTTTTTGTGGGAAGATGGCTGACAGATTGGCAAAAACAAGAGTCTCCAAGCAACAATTGGATAAGGCACTGCAACCATGCAGTAACTACACAGCCGAACAAATTTTTAAACAAATTATATCGACAAATAGGTGGGAACAACTGGTCAGTGTATTTAGCGAAATGTCACAGCCAAAAAGTCATTCATTAGCTCTTTCCGTCTTGTCACGATAGTAATTGTGCTTTGAAAATAAAGGTATGCAACTACAGTCCATGACGGTAATGAATGTGACTAGTAAGACCAATCCGGGCAGAGAAGCGTCTTCCACAGTGTGTGCAAGGAAAGTCAGGAAATTTTGCATCATCGCATCATGTCTTCTCAAATGCTAAAACTTTAGCCTATCAGCAATCAGTATCTCCTTTGTCTGTATTCCATGCTTAATCCTGCCCCTCCATGTAACACGATCCATGGCATCCTGCTCCCATGATTCCAAATCGATGCCTGTATTATTCATATCCCGCTTGAATACATCCTTGTACCTAATTAGTGGCTGGCCCGAGACCTTTTCCTGAACTGTAATTCCCCATAGAAAAGATATTTTGGTATCCTGCCATCATTCAACCTCCGAATGTGTCCCAGCCATCGGAACCTTAGAAGATTAGACATGGAAAAGATTGTGACAGTGCCTGTTCTCTCTAGCACCACTGCGTTAGTTATCTTGTCTTGCTACCCAACCCCCAGGATTCTGCGCAGGCACCTCATGTGATAGCTGTTTAGCCGCCTCTCCTGGTGCATGTAGGTAGACCATGTCTCACTGCCATAAAGAAGAGTGCTGATACCACAGGCCTGGTAAACAAGTGTTTTTGTTTTAACAGCGAGCTTCTTGTTCTCCCAGACCCTTTGTGTTAATCTGCTCATTGTTGTTGCTGCCTTGCCTATCCTGATATTGATCTCTTGGTCCAGGGATAGTTTATTATTTTCCCAAGTACAGAAAATGATTTACTACACCGAAAGTCTCATCATCAATGGAGATTACTGGTGGTTGTTTGCACCCTGGACGATAACTTGTGTTTTCATTTTACTGATTGTTAACCCGAACTCACAGCAGGCATCCAAAAATGCAGATAGTAAGCTTTGCAGTTCCTCCTCTGTCATTATTGCGGCATCATCCGCAAAGAGCAGTCCTCTCATCAGCGCCCTGTTTATTTTGGTCTTGGCTTTCAGCTTTTGGGAACTGATTAGGCCACCATCTGTGCGAGAATGAATGCAGATACCACCTTCCTGGTCACGAAATGCATGGCTCAAGAGAAGTGAGAAATATATTCCAAAGAGGGTCGGAGCAAGTACACAGCCTTATTTTACTCTGCACTTGATTGCGAACTCCTCTGAGGACGCACCGTAAAAGTTGATGGTGCCTTTCATGTCAGTGTGGAACGACTCGATAATGCTCAAAAGAATCGTGGGCAGCCAATCCTCCTGAGCGCTTTGAACAGACCCAAATGACTGACCGTCAAATGCCTTCGTGAGATCTATGAAGGCAATATACAATGGTTGCTTTTGTTCTCTGCATTTCTCTTTCAACTGTCATAACGAGAATATAATTTCTGTGGTAAAGTAAAGATGACATAAACAAACTACATAGAAGAGATCAAAGTCTCATATTTCAGTTCCGAACAGGACACACCATAGTCAATAGCCACTTGAACTGCATCAATCTCCAGCGATTCTTACAAGCACTGCAGACAATTGCCAACACACTGTATGGAGCAGTGAAACAATTGAAGAAGACCTGTATCTATATAATAATGACATTAGGCTGCCAAGAGCAGACTTGCTCAGCAGCTATGAGATAACAACAATATCAACTGTGTCAAAGTTGGTTTTCCTTCCATTGCTCACATCTTTAATCTGCATTTTCCTATAGTTTGAGGACAAGCTAGGCCAGACGAAGGAGGGTAGATGTACAAATGGGAGTGGCTGATCTATAAAAGATACTGGAGAGCAGTTATGCCATCAAAATAAAGAATAATTATCTTCTGTGATCATTGCTCATTTAGACTGGAACTCCAGATTCTTTAATAGATTCTGCTGTCTTTTTCATGGTCTCAATATTGCAGTACACTTTCTCCTCGTGGGGAATCATCGTGAGTCACATCCTCCTCAGATCTGTATTGTAAGGCAGATCTGGAGTACAAGTGCTGACATCATGTTTGTCAGACCGCAGTAGCATAGGCTGGTGGTACATATCTTGAATTTGGTGTACAGATGGTGCCTCCCTCTGTTGTGGCCAGTTCAGAGACATAGTGTTAAAACCTGGTTTTTATTTTTACTTTTGGTAGTATCCGTCATCTGCATGGTGTTTGTGTTGTTCTTCGTGTCCCTTTACATTGTTTTGCTATTTCATTATGGTTTCTGCTTCTTCATAATTGGTCAGGTATTCTTCCTGTATCAATTTTGCAACTTCTTAACTAGATTGCCGGCATTCTCATTTCCTTTGATGTTACAGTGTTATGGTATCCACTGTATCTCTGCTTTCTGGAACCTGCAAGACATTATCAACAAGACTACCCTCAATTCATTCAGTTCAATATTCTTGTGGGATTTGAGTATCATTATGACTGACTGTGAATCCGTTAGTACCATGATTTTCTCATGCACCTGGCTGTTGTGCTGTAGAGCGGTTTCTGCTGCAGTCTTAATAGTTTCAAATTCGGTTCTAAAGTTGCTTGAGAACTTTTCTATTGCTATAAGGAAGGTCCATGAGTTCAAGTATTTATGCAGTATTTTTTCGGCAGAAAGTAGGATCGACACAAGGTGTCAGAAAGCATCTGCTGTGACTTATCAACTGTTCGCATTGCTTAGACACCTGAGCATTAGTTTTGCAACAAAGCAACAGCTGATAAACAGTATATTTATGCTGATTTTGTGCTACCAGTGCCAAACATGGCCTCTGTCAAGGGCGTGCGAGAGCAGAATTTCGACTTGTGAAATGAAGTGTTTGAGGAAAGTCATTGGTGTTACCAGAAGAACCGAAATCCGGAATGACGACATTCGAGGTATGGTCTGCACTACGTCTTGTGTCGAATACATTTCCAGGAAGAAAATAAGTTGGTTTGGTCATCTCATGAGAATGCACCCTCATCATCTTCGACTGATGGCTTACAATGTCGGTAGATCTGGCTACAGGGAAAGGGGGCGGCCGCGAGGTAGGTGGATAGATGACATTAGAGTGATTGTGCAAAGACAAGGGCTCACATTGACCGACGCAACGCACTTGGTGCAGGATAGACTCAAGCTCCCCACGACGCTAAACGGCACAAGTGGAAAGAAAACTAACTAACTATAAGGAAGGAGGGTAAATGCTTAACTATGGGTCAGAGAACACTGTCAATGAAGTCAGATACAGGTTCATTAGGACAGAAGTAAGATGAAACAGTGGTCTACCAGTAGTATTGGGTTTGTGGATTTTGGGGAGCATATAAAATTAAGGTTTACCCAAACAACTGTTGAAGATACGGAGGTTAGAGGCATTTGAAGGGAGGAGATGATTTTAATCAGATTAATTAATGATGAATCGAAGCCCCTGTAAGTCATATGTTGTTTTTCTGTTGAGGGTGGAAAGAACAAACAAAGTCAGCACATTACATGGTGACAGTAATGGTGTAGCGGCCTATAGTCCTCAGCCTAAAACCGCACGACTACCCCAGCAATTGGAATAAGGGCGAATAGGCGTATAAGTTTTAAAATTTAAATGATGGCGTTGACCTTGACATTGCAAAGAGCAGAAGCATTAAACTTTGGCGGTTTGAAGAAGGTTGGAAAGTTGTTGGCTGATTTACAAGGACCCACATAGTACCACAGCTTCTCCAATGTCAGCAGGAATGATGAGGATTATTACGTGGACAATGTTTAGAAACGGGGCAAACTTATGTTAAGTGACAATGATAAAGTTGCAGTTGTTGTTTCGAATGTCCACAATGAGTAAGTTTACTCTTTTGTGCGTCCTGAAAAGCACGTTAAGTGACGGATTGCAGAAGCTTTCTTCACATTCAGAACTTGTTAACGAAGGTGGACCGGGTCCTCCATGCGGTTGTGCTATGCTTGGCTTCATCTGCGTGTCACTCACTACTGTGGAGATCACGTCTATACCTCACCTCGTTAACCAGGCTGCTATGAAAACAGCCCATTTCCAGGGAGGGCTACTAGGAAGCCATGGTGAGGGTCTTGGTCAGTACATTTTGCCTGACCAGACGTCAGTTTGCCTCCTCTAAAGTTGCAGATGAACCTGGGAAATCTTCTTCTCAGCCCTATCACCTTGAGTACATAGTCTTTCTGCAAGCAGACTGGTCCTGTGCTGTTCTCGTTCTTTCCAGCTTCTCTGTTTTTCGGACTAGGTCTTTTCTCCATGCGTTCTTTGGTCTTCATTGGTCTTTTTCCCTTTCTGGGTTCCATGACGAAGACTGTCTAGTGATAATGTCTTGAATCATCTGCTCCAGCTTTAACCGTCTCCCTTTTTCCTTTTCTTTGCATCGAGCTCTCTTCTCCATGTGTGCTTTGGTCTCCCTCCCCTTCTATTGTCCTTTCAGAACAGAGACTGTTATAATCCTATCAGCTAGTTGTCTTAATTTGCGTAGTTTCCAATGCCAGCATCTTTTTCTCACCTCGTGCTCCATTAGTATCCAGGTATGCTTTTCTGCCCTTTTTTGGTTGTTTTTGTTCTCCATGTTTGACAACCATAATAAATATGCAGGGCAGCATCAACACGTTTTAGTGATCTCAGAAGGAATTATGTCCCGTGCAGAGCCATTCCCCAACTCTCCTCCCTACTGATCTATCCATGAAGCCAGACTGAGACACAGATTTAAATATGCAATGCAGCTTTCTATGTTGCTAGAACAACAGAAGGATTGCAATATTGGACCTTTTGAGTGGTGTCCCCAGGAATATAATCAGACATGTGCTGGATTTGAGCCCACAGGAAAAGAGGCAGATGGAGAGGCCTAGAAACAACTGGTGAAGAATAGACCAGTGCAGATGGAGTCTCACAGGCGAAATTCAAGAAAACAGCTCAGAATATGAACAGATGGTAACATAAGTTGTGGTGCTATGCTCTATAGGGAACTAGATGATGATGGACAGTGATGTAACTTGATCCCTGGGAAATTTTAAGCCAGACAATTCGAGGACTCAGTGATTGTCTGCTTCTGGAATGCACAGCATGAAGGCTCCTTTCTGTCTTGGTTATGAATTAACATTTAAATATGTCCTCAATAAATGTCTGCAGAGAATAGTGGGCAGCACAGCCTGGCGAGACATGGTGAGGAATGAAGACCTATGGAAAAGGAGCCAACAACAATGACCAGTGGAACAAATTAAACTTAGGAGATGAGGGTTAGACAAGACACAAGCTACGGAAAGCACCATCAAACGTTGATAGATAGTCATAGATATGGAATACGAAGAGTGAATGAGCTAACAGCAGCCAGTGACTCATGGCTGGCTGCTTGTATCAGAATCAGTGAACAACAGCTGCGGCTTTCAAACGGCCTCCCCGGAGATAGTGTAGCCTGCCTAAGAGAATAGTGATAGCTGTGTGAAGGGAAACCCGGTATCCCCAAAAAAGCCAGTCGAAATCGGATGTTGTGCGAAAAGACGCAGATATCGGAGCAAACTACTAGGACACAATGTGATACAGATGACGAACGCTGAAGAAAAAGAAACCACAGGGAAATAGGAAGAAAAGTAAACTAAGAAACTCCAGGAGAAGAGAACACAGATGAACTTCTGTCCCTGGACCTCAACTGGAGAGAGGTAGAAAGGACAGCCCAAGATCAAACTTGCTGCGCATGACCTATGCTCCGAGAGGAGCAACAGCATTGATTGATTGATTTAGTATGGACATAAGCATCTTCTTCTTCTTCTTACGCTGTCAGACGTCGACCTTTATTTTTATTTAAAAGCAGCGGTCATCCTGAGGCTATCGACACTGCCATAGAGCTTGTCTAGTGTTGCCACTGGTGATGGCCACATCTGCTCTCTGATCCTCGTATCCTCGCTCAGCGGTCATTTTCCCGGTACCACACGAGCATTCGCCAGTGCCACCTATCTTCAATTTGTTGAATAGGTGGTACCTCAGTCTATTGTGGCCAGTGCGAAGTCTAAAGACCACGACCTGCTCTCTTCTGTTCAACTGGTAATAGGCATCATTTTTTGTGTAGCCAGTATGTTCTGTTTCCCATTTGGTCATGTATCTGGCTCTAATAAGCCGTTTTGACTCTTCGTATGTCACACTAGAATCTGGTTGTGGTAATCTTGCACCTTCTTTTGCCAGTCTGTCTGCCTCCTCGTTGCCTTGAATGTTACAGTGGGATGGAACCCACTGTACCACTACTCTTTTTGGTGCGGACTGCTGGCATAGTTGACAGAGTACTGCTCTTAAATCATTAAATTCTGTATTTTTCTGGCTTTTTAGTGCTGTGACTACGGCCAGGGCATCTGTAAGCAGGACTATATGGCTTTCATTCCTTTTACCAGACATAAACATCTGATGTCCTTTGTATTCCAAGTTATTGTTAAAGCAGCTGAGTCCTAAATAATTTTTGGATAAAAAACTAAAACCAGATAAATCCAAACATATATAAGTCAATAACACAAAATCCATAAGGAATTAATGAATAAGAATAAGAAAACAAAGAATTATTATCCATGATGCCTATACAACCTGAAAAGAATATTACAAGAAGAATTAGAAATGGCCATATTTCTCTTACCCAAATTCTTATAATTAACTATTTCCTTTGTTCAAATCTTCCTAATCATCTTTGTATAGCATTAGGTCAGGTCAGGTCATCCCGTAACCGGTGAGATCGTTGGGGCACACATGAAGACATCCCAACAACACCATGCCACCCTTCTCTGTCAGCGGCCGCTACCTGTGCCTCTTCTGGTCGGAGATTGGTCCATTCTTTTATGTTGTCCTCCCACTTTTTTTTTTAGACGGCCGCTTCGTTGTCTGCCTTGCACCTTTCCGTAGAGGATCGTATTTGCAAAACCAAGATTTGTATAGCATAATGACACATAAAATTGATTTGCTTCTTTCTGTTGAGTATTTAGTACATATGTAGGCAGGCAATCTTGTGTCAGTAGCAGCATTTTATATGACCTGTTCTGAATGCAGTTGATTAGCACAGTGTTAGAGAACTCTTCTTCTTCATACGCTGTCAGACGTCAACTTGTATTTGTTCGAAGAAAGCAGCTGTCATCCTGAGGCTATCGACACTGCCATAGAGCTTGTCTGGTGTTGTCACTGGTGATGGCCACATGTGCTTTCTCTGGTCCTCATATGTCGGCAATTTTGCAGCAGATGTTCAGCGGTCATTTTCCCTGTACCACAGGTGCATTCGTCAGTGCCACCTATCTTCAGTTTATTGAACAGGTGGTACCTCAGTCTGTTGTGGCCTGTGCGGAGTCTAAAGACCACGACCTGCTCTCTTCTGTTCAACTGGTAATAGGCATACTTTTTTGTGTAGCCAGTATGTTCTGTTTCCCATTTGGTCATGTATCTGGCCCTAATAAGCCTTTTGGACTCTTCGCAGGTCACACTAGAATCTGGTTGTGGTAGTCTTGCACCTTCTTTTGCCAGTCTGTCTGCCTCCTCGTTGCCTTGGATGTTACAGTGGGATGGAACCCACTGTACCACTACTCTTTTTGGTGCGGACTGCTGGCATAGTTGACAGAGTACTGCTCTTAAATCATTAAATTCAGTATTATTCTGGCTTTTTAGTGCTGTAACTACGGCCAGGGCATCTGTAAGCAGGACTATCTGGCTTTCATTGCTTTCGCCTGTCAGCATTGTTAGAGAACTCAATTTTCATAGCAAAGATACAGGGTTCAACTCCTGTCGGCAGCTCTGGTCGTCCCAGCTGTAAATGGGTATCTGGCTGACAGCCAGGAAGGAAAAAGTTAGCAAAGAAGGGAACTGGCCAGACCACCTCACAAAGCTGTGGCTTAGTATAAGGAGGGCTCTAGCACTTCATCACTGACGGCAGTGTCTGCTTTAGAGGCTACCTTTACCTTTACTCAATGCAGACAATTAATTTTAAATAATGTAAACTGTTGTAGGGATTTGAGACCAGCATCTAGTCATATTGGAGAATGACCAAAAAACTCAGAGATCCCATGTTCACACTGTGTACGTAAAAGAATCCCTGACAGTTAAACATTGATAAGAGTATGCTGTTAGTTGCTATTCAAACAAAATTATTTGAAAAATTAATGAAATATGCAACCCAGGCAAGGTAAGCCGCAGGAAGTAAAAATTGAAAAATAAAGAATGTACTATGCTTAGTCTTTGGTTACCTGGTAGCAGACATTTACTGCTTATTTGAATACCAGTATTCCATTCCAAATAAGTAAATATATGAGGTGTGTTAAAAAAATACCTGACCTTTGGGACAGAAAAAAAACAATTACTCACCTGGAGATTTGAAACCATAATCCTTGTCAAAGTACTCTCATTGGGACTAACTTGGGACTAACCTGGTACCCAAAAATACCTGCTGATGTGACGGGCCGAAAGGTGCAAATATTGCAGTCAAGCTGTAAACTATGACAACGCATTCCGGACAACATCCTGCTACTTACAAAGTCCTTAGAGTGTGGTAGCAGAGTTTGAGAACGAACAAGATAAGATGGAAAGAAAATAATATTAATACTTACAGCAGGTACAGTAAAAGGACCATCCTTCTTCTTGCTTGTATTTTGTACAATCTTCTTCTGGAGGCCAGAACTGCCTGTGCTAGCCTTAATAAAGTCATTTACTCCATAGTTCTTGCCAGCTTGGTTTATGCTGGTCCCTTTTGGCTGTCTGTGATTTGGTTGTAGTGTTGTTTGAGAGTTTTGTTGTTGAAAAAATAAGGACTGGGTGGAGGTGGTAGGCAGGAATACCGGCTGGTTTGGTAACGATGGAGCAGGCTGTATTGGTGTCGGCGACTGTTGATGGCTGTGTTTTTTGGGTGTTAGCAACATGACGTCAAGAGGCTGCTGCTGCTGCCGCTCTAGCAGCTGAGCGAGTAACTCTGACGATGACATGGTGGTGGAGGTCACAGCATGTTTTTGCGACGCACTAGGCGGCGTGTAGGATAAGTTCGAAGTAACATGGCTGTAAAGTCCGCTCGGCACAAGTGTGAAGGTTTGTGGAGATCCTCCTGACAGTGTTGCCCCTAGCAAAATGGTGGTAGGGTCGAGGTGGTACTGACCATCAGAGGACAGATGAAATGTTATGTTCTGAGTAGCCCCAGCATTGTCAGACAGAAACGAGCTCGTGTTGGAACCACCAAGTAACGTGGGGGCAGAAGGGGTAACCATTTCGACAGGCACAACGTTGGCATTTGAAACAGCAGTGGGTGAACCTTTCAGGAAGCTCTCTAGAGTCATATCTGAATTGTGCAACTCTCCCTGTGTAAAGGACATACAAATACTCATTATAGCAAATAATTATGTGCTGTATGGTGACGAGAGAAATGTAAAATAATAATGACAAGTTTATGCCTGAGATAATAAATCCAAGCTTATAACTGAGATAATAAAGCCAAGTTTATTTCTTTCGCTGCCACGGACGACTAAAGTTGTCCAAACCCAATGTCTCTTACAGTGCCATGGACGACTATAGTCGTCGAGCGGTATGAGGTTTTTTAAGATGATTTCTTCTACACAACACCATTTTACTTTACTCGAATATTACCTCCATACGTTAGAGAGGGCTACAAAATGGCTACGTATGTGGTTTGATTATTTGAAATATAACGTTTTCAATATGGAAACAAACACTTCACAATAAGCGATGTAGCTGATGATACCCAAGTCCATAATGACTATGATTCAGACTTTTTAGCTAATTCTAGTGATATAACGGACTCAGAATCTGATAGAGAACTGAACGTTGATTCAAGTGATGAAGATAATAGGTCGACAGGAGATAGTCCTTGTGGCACTGCCACACCTAAACATAATGAAAACAAGTGGACATAGAAAGTTTTAGAGACTGTAGAGGATGTGTTTGCACAGAATTGGGTACCACAATATGTTCTTGAACAGGGCAATCTGGTAAACACCACGAACTTTTCAAGTAGAGATTATTTTAGATGCTGCAATCACCCTTGACAAATCGCTATGCAGAACAACATGCCAACAGTAATAATTATTCTAATAAATCCCGTAAATAGAATTGGCAACCTACATCTTTTGAGGAAAAAAACTTTACTTGGTTTTTAAATTGCAATGGGATTTTGCATAAAGCCTTCACTAAGTGGTTATTGGGAAATGGCTCATTGACTTACTCAAATGGCGTTCACGTGAGTCATGTGTAGCAACCGCTACCAAATTCTTTGTTCATTTCTACATTTTTGTGACAATGTCCACAGAATAGACAGGGGACAGCCAAAATACAATCCTTTATTAAAGATTCAAGGCTTACTGGACATCATTTTGTCAACATTTGGGCAATTCTACACTCTTGGCCAGCATTTTTGCAATTGATGAATCAATGGTAAAGATTCAAGGGACGAATACACATCAACCAATATCTCTCTGCCAAGCCCACAAAATGGGGCTTCACGGTGTTTGTTTTGCCGATTCTTCAACACACTACTGTTTCAAGCTGAAAATGTATATAAAGAGTAAAATCAAGATCCAGGTAAATCAATTAACGCAAGAGTCGTACATGAGCTTCTTACAGACTACAAGTGTAAAGGTCATATTGTCTTCACCGACTCTTATTATACATCAGCAGAACTGTTTATGCAGCTCAGAGGTACTTCTTCTTCTGCGTTCATTCTCAATCTCCCGCTACCAAGTCCTGAACAAGGCTTTGCAAGTAGCAGGATGTAGTCCAGAGAACGGATTTGCGTTGTGTCGCTAGTTTACAGCTTGACTGCGATATTTGCACCTTTCGGTCCGACACAGGTGGGCGACGGGAACAACAGGTCGCAGTGTATTTAGCGAAATGTCACAGTCAAAAAGTAACGATGACATAAATAAACTACATGGAAGAGAACAAAGTCTCATCTTTCAGTTCCGAACAGGACATACCAGAGTCAATAGCCACTTAAAACGTATCAATCCCCAGCACCTGCCCTTGTGCAGGCATTGCTCTCATCCTGATGAAACTGTTCGACATCTACTCATTGAGTGCAAGGCGTTTGCGGACATGAGGAAAAGATTCTTACAAGCGCTGCCGACAATTACCAACACACTGAACGGAGCAATGAAACAACTATATCTATATGAGAATGGCATTGGGCTGCCAAGAACAGGCTTGCTCAATACTTTACCGTACATAATTCTGGCACTGGTCCGGACAGAAAGACACAAATCAGCATGGGATGGAGAGGGTTAACTTGATATCAAATATCCCTTCAGATGGTAAGAGTTTCAGAAGTCTACCATAGAGAGTTTATATAAATCTTACCAGGTTCATATCTCCTGCATGAGACGAATCTGTCACAAATGCAGAGGACACTGAAAAGGGCATCCTTACATTGAACAATTCTGAAAATATTAAAGTTATGTGTCAAAATGTATAAGCCACAACTGAAATATTAAGTGCATGCATTCTGAATCTGGGATACAAGTTTATTGGAGTCTATGCATGCATTTTTAGGTGTACATTAACCTGAATTGGAGAAATGTGACAAATTTATTTTCACAAACTTGTAACTGTTACTAACCTTTACCACACCACTGTTGAACTTTTTAGCTTGACAACAATTTCCGTTTTACAACTAAAACCCCCAAAAAATAACTGGGCGCATAGTCTCTGCATTATCACTGGTTATTGCTATAGAAATCCCATGCATACACCGACGGTTCCGTAACAAATACAACACAGAACGGAGGGGCAGGAGCATTTCTGAACCTACTAAATGGCAGAAAAATAACACTGTCATTCGCTACTGGAAAATACACAAGCAATTTCAAAGCGGAGGCAGAGGCACTGAGGGCGGCAGTGAAAGAAATAGTGACAGGTAAAAGGAATGAAAGCCACATAGTCCTGCTTACAGATGCTTTGGCCGTAGTCACAGCACTAAAAAGCCAGAAAAATACTGAACTTAATGATTTAAGAGCAGTACTCTGTCAACTATGCCAGCAGGCCGCACCAAAAAGGGTAGTGGTGCAGTGGGTTCCATCTCACTGTAACATTCAAGGCAACGAGGAGGCAGACAGACTGGCAAAAGAAGGTGCAAAACTACCACAACCAGATACTAGTACGACATACGAAGAGTCAAAACGGCTTATTAGAGCTAGATACATGACCAAATGGGAAACCGAACATACTGGCTACACAAAAAACGATGCCTATTACCAATTGAACAGAAGAGAGCAGGTCGTGGTCTTCAGACTTCGCACTGGCCACAATAGACTGAGGTACCACCTATTCAACAAATTGAAGATAGGTGGCACCGACGAATGCCCGTGTGGTACCGGGAAAATGACCGCTGAGCATCTGCTGCAAAACTGCCCGACATACGAGGATCAGAGAGAGCAGATGTGGCCATCACCAGTGGCAACACTAGACAAGCTCATATGCCAGCAGTTCATACCCAAAAGAGTTGTGGTACAGTGGGTTCCATACCATTGTAACATTCAAGGCAACGAGGAGGCAGACAGACTGGCAAAAGAAGGTGGAAGGTTACCATAACCAGATTCTAGTGTGACCTACGAAGAGTACAAAAAGTTTATTAGGGCCGAATGGGAAATAGAGCATACTGGCTACACAAAAAATTATGCTTATTACCAGATGAACAGAAGAGAGCAGGTCGTGGATTTCAGACTCCACACAGTCCACTGAGATAACATCTATTCAATAAACTGTAGATAAGTGCTACTGACCAATGCACCTGTGGTACAGGGAAAATTACCCCTGAACATCTGTCAACCTGAACAAATTGCCCAACATATGAGGACCAGAGAAAGCACATGTGGCCGTCACCAGACAAGCTCTATGGAAGTGCCGACAGCCTCAGAATGGCAGCTGCTTTCTTCGAACAAATTCAAGATGACGTCCGACAGCGCACGAAGAAGAAATGAAAAACGTACGGCTACATATAAATAGTCTGAACAATACTGCTCTTTCATTGTAAAGTGCTCCTGTACAGTTAGAGACCAACAATAGTGGTTTGGGAATTATTTCTTATGTTTTCCGTTTGGATTTGAAGATTTACTCATTGTTGAGAATGGGGGAGTCAAGTTTAGGCAACGGATTTTTCTGAGGTAGATCTGTTTAGATTGTTTATATAGATACAATTATTACGTTTATAGTTGAATGAGACAGATACAGCCATCATGGTAAACATCAGTAATTCGTTGTGAACGTTTTTCTTTTTTTTGTAACCAAGGAACACCCTGCAGGCGAGTGAGTTTATGTTTGTGCGGGTTTTCAAAATTTTCATAATCTCAGAAACATTGTTACAGAAGAGGTCCACATTGTCATCTATCAACCCTAGAGTTGGTTCGCAGAAGGCTGATCAAACCAATCCAAGCCCGAAAGTGTCTGTCACACTGAGGGCAGAGAAACACTGTCCGACCGTCAGGCAAAGGCAACTCGTCTCTTGCCTTTCGTGTAGCTCGTTTCCATGCATGCAGCTTCTGTCAATTTTGTATGTAGAGTGGTAAAGGTTTAGGTGTTGCAAAGGCATTTTTCTTAGGTAGATCTGTTTACTTTATTTGTGTAGATGTAATAAATACGTTTGTAGTGGAAACTAACAGAGTTGTCGATTTTGTAAAATTTCATCATCAGTCCTCTGTGGCAACAATTTTTGTCACATGCGATACTCCCGATATAGGTGAGTATAAATGTTTGTGCTGTTTTTCATCCTTTTTACTTTCATCTCAGAAACAAACTCCCACACACACATCAAAAACATTAACACCAACAAGTTCTTTAGAAATTTATTTAATCTACAGTAAGTAACATGCCCTTTACGGAATGTCGCTTCTTACAACCGTCACCTATTTGGCTGTATCTTTGCAAGTGTGCAGTATGACAGGTTGCCATTACTTTCCGTACGTGGAGAACAAATCACTCGAGAAAAAACCCAGTGTCTGCCAAACTGGACACAGTGGGAATAGTACCCGGTGCATTGTGAAAACCAAGCGAGTTTCACCCCTAGGCCACGCAGCCTCTACACACACCTAGGCCACGCAGCCTCTACACACAAACAAATTATATCTATAGACCAACAAATAAAAGGTTACATGCTCTCAAAGTCAACAACCATAGAAAAATGTGACGTGCATCAATTTTTAATGTTGTGGTTAAAAGGCTCATATCAAACTTTAAGCAAGAACATCACTTGGCAGGCTCATCCTTGTTATATAGGACTCATATTGGAAATTGGAACACGGACCAAGGCTATAGACTGATCTTGCATGGAGTCAATGTTATTGGAAATCAAAACACGGAACAAGGCTTAAGACTAACCTTGCATGGAGTCAATGTCCATAAACTCTTCCAGATTAGGCTGCAGCTGGATTAAACCTGGCTGAATGAAGTCTGCATAGCCCAGCTGACCTAATGAAAACAAATGACCAAGATGTATTTTATATTACAACTAATTAAATCAAGGAAAAAAACATTATAGAATTGAAATCAAACTTCTTCTACTTATTCGTTTGTCTTGAAAAGGACATTGTGTCATAGTTGACAGCGAGGCTGCGATATCATACACCTTTCTGACCGACACATTTAGGTAGACTGTTTTGGGTTTGCCTTCCCCATTTATTTAGCCAACATACACTAGTGCAGCCTGATCCCAGAGCCTGCGCTTAGAGGCGAAATAGGGTCTTGCCCAGCTCTGGTTCTCATTCACTGCTGCATCTTCGGACCACTCTAGAAACATAATATAATAAAGTAACGTTCTATCTGCTTGGGGGCGGAGCCAAGTGATCAGTGGCATGCCTCAAACCCAAACAGGCATTATGTTTAGATTAAACAAGTAGTGCCCCCTATGGTAAGAAACACATTTCAAAACAATGTGTGCTGGGGTCAAAGGTAGCAGCTTGCAGCTACGGGCATCAAGGTCAGCAAACCATAGCTGACCAAGACTATATTCCGAATCTAAGTGGTGGCTCTAGAAGCAGACTGCGCTAGTGTATTCTGGCTAAGTGAATAAGGACTGCGTAAACACAGTATCCAGAAACGCCAGCTGAAACCGGATACAGATATCGCAGCCTCGATGTAAACTACGACACAACCTTCCTTTCAGGCCGAACAGCAAAGAAGAAATGTCTTTTTTATTCCGTCATCACATATCTCCTTCTGCATATGAAGCAAGATGGCTGGAATGGCTGGCAGCACCTTTGTCAGCATGTATTCGCTGTATAGGATTGAAACCCAAAGTCATCCAAGTTTTTGGGACAAAAATTAGCACACATCACTTTACATATTCGGATTTTTCTTGTTCTGCGTTCATTATATGGATGTTTTATTACAATGAGCCGTAGTTTATAGCAAGGCTGCGATATTTGCACCATATAGCCTGATTTCGGCACTGCATTCTTCGGACGGCTTGCTTTTTCACTTCAATACCAGGTACGGCATGGGCTAGTAGTTAAGTGACACGACTCGATAAAGGTGCTGTGTTTGCTCCCCATCACAGCACTAGCTGTTACGCTGCGGAAGCAAACCCTTACATAAAATACATGCCGAAGTCAGTTGCACTGAGCTGACTGGTGTAGAAAAAAAACTAAAACAACATAGTGCAAACCACACCACATTCGGGAATAGAGAAATATGGTGAACGCAAAAAGAATAACCCCCGAAAATTAAACATCCACACCTATTCTCCCAGCCATCTGCACAAGTGTGACACCTGAAGGCGAAAGAGGGTCTTGGTAGAGCTCTAGTTCAGTGACCATGATGCAAGCAGCCAATTATGAGTGGCTAGCTGCAGTCAGCCCAATTACTGATGCAGTCGTTGGATCAACCTATTTGTATTAATTGTACGGTACTCCTCGGCCGAATACGAATAGTTCACTGAATGCACTATTTGGCACCAAATTAAATATCTGGTACATCCCTTAGTGTCTTCTATGTTGGCGATCATCCTGAAAAGGACGTTATGATGTAGTTTACATTGTGACTGTGATATCTGTGCCTTTCGGCCAAACACATCTAAGTTCAGCTGGCTTTTTGGATACCAAGTCATATACAAGAGGATAGGAAGTGGAGGATTGGATGGTAGAAAATCTTCTCATTCTAATAAACGAACCAGACACAGAGCCAACCTTTTACTCAAGATGCTGGAGAACACAGAGCACGCCTGACCTGGCAATGGCAACTGAGAACATCCAGAGGCGCACAAAAAGAGAGGTAATGAGGCAGCTTGGAGGAAGTGATCACAAACAAGTCATCACAATAGCAGATTTAGAACTACCCATAAACAGAAAGAAGACAGCCAGCTGGAATTATAAAAGAGCAGACTGGAACCTCTACAAGCACTTAACTGAAGACAAATTAAAAACACCCTTCACATCAATCAATGTAAGACGAAACGCTACAACACTTACAAACATCATCACAGAGGTAGCGGGAAAATCAATACCACGAGGCAGAAGACAGAATTATAAAACTTTCTGGACCAGGGAGCTACAAGAACTGTATGACAGGGCTACCAAAGCAAGAATCACTATGGAGCAAGATCCATCAGACTTTAACATCACAGAACACAATAAACAGGAAGCTATATACAGGAAGGAAAAGCTAACGTGTGTCAGAAAAGGTTGGCAGGACAAAACCGCATCCTTCAACACGGAGAAAGACACCACAAATCTTTGGAGTCTGGTGAGGAGCCTAAATGAGGTGAACACCATCAGCCATGCAAGTTTGCCTTCCTGTTGCGATCCCTATTCTCTTAGCCAGATTACAGGGTCTTGGTCAGCTCTGGTTCGCTGACCCTGATGCAAGCAGCCAGCTATGAGTCGCTGGTTGCTGTCAGTTCATTCACTGTGCTACATCTTCGGCCCCCAAAAGAATCTATAAATGTTTTTTAGTGTTTGTTCTGAAAAGGACATTTGTGATGTTTTGACGTAGTTTACAGCTAGACTGCGATATCTTAGCCTTTCTGTCTGACCAACACCTCCGATTTCGGCCAAGGCATTTTTGGGAATGGGTTTGTCTTCTCTCTTCGATCTCTAATCTCTTAACTCGGCTGCATGGTTACAGTCTGTTTCCAGGGCCTCGCCAGGAGGCAGAATAGAGTCTTAGTTGTCGTTCGCCGACAGTTCATACACTGCTGCATCTTTACATCACACACACACAACCCCCTCCTCCCCCAAGTGTAATCTCAAGTTTTTCTGCGATTTTTCTTTTATGGCCTTTGTTTTTGTCTTCAAATAATTATATTTAACTCTTCATATGATGACATACTTTTGTTTATCATCTGTTTTTGTGACACCAATCGCCTTGTAGGCGTCCGGAGATAACAACCCCGATTCGGTCAACAATCCAGACACACAAAAATATTGACTTACTCAGTTCCCTGGGATTTGGGAACGCAAATGGCTGATTCAAACTTGCAAAGAGCTCATTGGTGAAATCCATATCCATGATGTCGGTATGAAGGAGGTTAAGATCAGTGCTGGACATGTAGTTGCCCACACTATGCGGGATGAAGGTCGCCTCCTTTACTCTCTCCAGCAGTTCCCATTCACTGAGGGCCAGGTTCTCTTGAAAATTGATACCCTGCTGGTTCTGAATACGTTCTTTGAAATAGCGACGCCATTTCTTATATTCAGAAGTGACCGCGTCCAGCTGCCTTTTCCAGTATTTGCCTTCCAAAACAACAGCCTAAATAGAAAACAAGCAGCTTTTAAAATCAAAAGAGGGATAACTTATTTTGTGTAGGCTAAATAAAATGTCCTAGTTAAAACTAGATGCCTAAATATTTTCTTATTCTATAAATAGAACTAGCCTAACAATAAGCATAAGTTTACATACCATCATAGAAAGGAAGACTAACATCTGGTTTGGCAAAAGATACTGATCAGACATGCTAGTCAGGGTCAGGCAAAACATACTGATCAGACATGCTAGTCAGTGCCGGCAAAACATACTGATCAGACATGCTAGTCAGGGTCAGGCAAAACATACTGATCAGACATGCTAGTCAGGGTCAGGCAAAACATACTGATCAGACATGCTTGTCAGGGTCAGGCAAAACATACTGATCAGACATGCTAGTCAGGGTCAGGCAAAACATACTGATCAGACATGCTAGTCAGGGTCAGGCAAAACATACTGATCAGACATGCTAGTTAGGGTTGGGCAAAACATACTGATCAGACATGCTAGTCAGGGTTGGGCAAAAATATACTGGCCAAGACCCCCACCTCGACTTACGCAGCCTTTCCTGGAAACAGGCTGTTTTCATGACAGCCATGCTAACGAGCTGAGGGATCCACGTGATCCCCATAGTAGTGAGTGACACGCACGTGAAGCCAAGCATAGCACAACTGCCTGCTGGACCCTGGTTTACCTTCATCAGCATGCTCAGGATATGAGTAAAGCTACGACAACCACCCCGTAACGTTCTTTTTAAGATGAAAAAAAAGAGTAATCCTACTCATTGTGTACATTCAACAACAACATTCAATCACATATTCTTATTAGCCCTTTCCAGCTTGTAGGCACTGCAATCGACAGCGGAAAATATAAAATTACCACCTTCTATGACCAAAAATGACTTTTGAAACATGGGTTCTTTTGTTTTAACTTTGTTGAATTTAATTTTGTTGTTGTTACAGCTCTTCACCATGGTTGCATCCATGCATGCAAAATTCACGTTTAACTGTATGGTTTTTCCAATATTTACAAAAGTTATGTTTAAAAGTCGAATCATATATTACGAGGAAAACTGGGCTTCAAGGCCAGAGAAATGATTGATTTTTTTATCAGTCCAATGAACGCATATCTTGCAGATTTTTAATTCACCCCTGACTCAGACTTTGACACACAATAAGAAAGGTAATTTTTACGGGATTGATGGATATATCGACAAAACACACAATGATTCCTCCCCAATTTACACCTCCGCATTAATGCCATTTAACTTAAACTTAACGTCTTTATACTGGTTTAGAAGACTCTACAGAGTCTGTATATAACCAGTTCCTTGGAGGATGGTTTAACCGATGTGCGAGCCCATCTTTTAATAGACTCAAACACTAGAGTTTAGTAGACCTGAGCCAGTTAGGCGCCATCTATAGATGCTCTTAATAAACCATCTGGGGAAAGGTACGAATATCTTGTGTAGATTTTTAACTTGAATTTTGCTGCAGCAGTTAAGCCTACTCTTTTCGATTTCCAACTGCCAAGGAATTTTTAACGTGCTCGACACTCAACACGGGAGTCCGATCTCACTACCCAGAGATCAGGGGAAAACTTTAATACTAATTTATAATCTTTTTATTGAATACTTCATGCCGCAGATAGTGTAATTATGTATCATTTTGTTTAGATCGATTGCAGCTCTTCTTCACACCAGTAACAAATACTGAAATAAAATTAACAATTAAGCAGTCGTCTACTTTATACCAGCTGCAAGTTCCTGTAACAAACCGATTCCTTACCTCTGGTTTTGAATGAATATGGTCTGACAATGGGGTTGCAAACTGACAAACCATTGGTCTTTTGCCATAAATATCTGAAAATAGTGGTGAAAATATCATCTTAAGGTTTCTGTTCTTAGCTTACAGCAGTTAACATATATTTAGCCTAATGAATATGCTGAACTCTTATTGGCAAAAAAGAAATTTAAAAAAAAAGAAAAGTTGCACGACTTTACTCTCATTGCTGGGGATGTCGTGATCAAGATGCTAAGCAGCCCATAGCTGACTGCTAGCTACAGGGTTAGCGAACCAGAGCAGCCAAGACCCTTCTACACCTCCAGGTGGTGATCCTGGATAACAGGCTGCACCAGAGCAGACTGGCTAAGGAGAAGGAATTGAAAAGGGAAGGCATACCTGGTAACCAAAAATGTCCTGCTGAAGTCACACCTGTCAGACCAAAAAATACGAATATAGCAGTCAAGCTGTAAACTACGAAACAATGCATTCCATTCTCCGGACTACTTCCTGATACTTGCAAAGCCCTCTTCAGGGCTTGGTGGCGGGAGTTTGAGAACAAACCATGAAGAAGACTGTCACCACGGTGGCTTGACCAAGAATGGTACTGGTGTAGATGTATATGGTTTCTGTGTTCCTCATATCTCTGGTACTTTTACAGTAGATGTTAAGATGTCATTATACCAGCAATCACCTTTATGCTAAAAGGTAAATCCTATTTTAGTCTCTTCTTCTTCATCATCAGATCAAGGTCCTGGTTTCTCTTACAAAGGACACCGTTATTTGTAAGGCTGTTTTATCTCCATAGAGCTTTTGTCTCATAACTGTCTCGCGAGGCCAGTATTCTCTCTTTTTCTGCATTGGGGGAACAGCGTACTTGTTCCACGGTCATATGTTCCCGGCATGGACACTTGTCATCTGTCCCAATCCTCATTTTGTTGTAAAGATGACTTGCTGTTCTCTAGTTAAGTTAAAGTAGCTGTCTTCTTTTAGGAAGTCGGGGTGTTGATCAGCTAAGTTTACCCTGAAGTTGGTTTTAATTATGGCCTTGGTCTCATTATACATGATACTCAGGTCTGTTTTTGGGATGCTCCACACTTTGCTAGTTTGTCTGCAGCTTCATTGCCTTCAATATTGCAGTTGGATGGGATCCACTGTATGACCAACCTTACGTGTTCAGCTGAGAGCTGTGTCAGGGAGAACATACATGCTCAAGATCATCTTTGTGTTGTTTTAGCGCAGCTAATACTGACGTCGCATCAGTCAGGAATACTATGGTTTCTTGGTGGATATCTTTATCTTGGATTACAAGCTCAGCTGCGGCTTTCAGTGCCTCTGTTTCTACACGGAAGTTATTGGAGTATGTTCCCGTTGTTAATACTCTAGTTTTTTCTTCTCCACTCCTTAGTCTGTAATAGACCCCTCCACCTCCATTGGATGTGGCTTTGTTAGATGAGCCATCTGTATATAAGTGTATCTATGTTTCTGGTGGGTATACTTTCCTAAGATATTCCTGTGATAAATGTCCTTCCTAAATCTATCAGAGTTCCCTTTTTCCCTATTCCCTCTATGGTTTCTACCATATCAGGGGACTTGGCTTTTTTACATGGTGGGATTTGGGATGTTTGTTTTAGATCTCTAACCAGTGCCTGATTTATGATTTGATCTGCTCTTGCAAGTTATTTTGTTTTTGATATGAAGTGGTTTCTCTTTAATCTCCTTCTCCCCATGCGATTTATCCTGCCATATAATGGGTGATTAGGCATCAGTTTGAACTTCTCCCCCTGCTGGAGTTTTTTGTTGTCTCTGCGAGTCTCCATTCTTTAGATTCGTTTGATGTTTTCCATTGCATTTATTGTTTGTGTTCTCATAGCTCCAGTGATGATACGTATACCTTGGTTTTGGGCTGTATTAAATTTTTTAAAGTTATTCTTTGTTGCTGTGGACCATGATGCTATGCCGTATTCCAGCACTGGTCTCACATAACCTGTGTACAGTTTCTTTAGGGTGCCCGTGTCAGCTTCCCTTATTGATCCTGATATCTTCCTCATTATGGGCATTCTGTGGTTTGGATTAAGGTGGGTTTCCTGGATGCAGGCAACGTGTATTTCTTCCTCAAATAGTCTTTTGGACGCTTCCTTTTTATTGTTTTGATCCAACACTTCCGTTTTCAGAAAGCATTTTCTTCGGGTTCGCATCTCTAGCCTTTGGTTGTCCCCAACTGACCTGGCGGCCAAACCTGCAGGGCAGCAGGTTATTTTTTAATACCATGTTTATATATGGTTTGATGGGGTAGTTATACGGTCACCCTCACAGTTGTCCATTGTCAGGAAAGAGGCAGGGGATATCCTATTTGGAGTCTCTCTCGCCCACCAGACTCCCACATTCGTAACTGCTCTCTCAGCAGCCACACATTCCTTTAGCACATTGATACACAGTGGACGAGGTAATTTTTCCCATTGACTGGGGCCATTTTTGGTCAGATATTAAAGTCTAGGAATTGCTTTTCCTTGTTGGGCTCGCTAGATAATAGTCCTTGGTTGTCCTGCCCTCCTGTGTTGCAAGCTACATCTGCTCGAGTTGCCTCTCCTAGGTGTTCAGTCTTCCTCAACTCTTGAACACCACCCGGCTGCTACCAATGTTAGTCTAGCTCCTCTCCAGTGATCTGTCTGACCCTACCAGGAACATATGTTCCCGCCGGCATAGCTCACTGAGGTGTGCAAGCGCCCCCCCCCCCCCCCCAGAAGGTGATGGCATCCTGGGGGAAGCTAGTCTGATCAATATATAGTATATCATTCTGCATCAAGCAATCAATGTCCTGTCGCTCCTTTTGAGGAATATGCCATTGACAACCCTCCTCCAGCAAGTTCTATCTTGACCTGTGCCCTTTCTGCCTCTCTCCAGTTGTCCAGGGACCAACGTTCATTCTAAGTCTCTTCTCCGGTTGTTTCTCTGTCTACCTCTCTTCCTCCTCCCATGTGGATTCAATGTCAGGGCCTGTCTGATATTTTTAACGGTACTTTCCATAGCATGTGTCCTACCCAGCCCCATTTCTTATGGTTGTTGCTTTGCTGTTTGTTGTTACCTTTTTTCCCCATATGCCTTTGTTTCTCACCATTTTTTGCAAGCCTATACCCATTACCCTTCACAGACATTTATTGACGAACAACTGGCATAGTCTGTACAAATTCTGAAAAACTATCTCTTTTTTGTTGTTGCTAGCCTGAATGGTCTTCTTCTGACATATTTCTGGCTCTACACCAAACAAATTTCTTTACCCAAGAAGTGTAGCTGCTTAAATATCCATTCTCAATACTAGATGTTGTTGTAAAGTGTTCACCTCCTAACATCATTCACTCTTTCCGTCTTGATAATTGATAGTAATTGTGTTTGAAAACGGGATGCAACTAGTCCACAATGGTGGCGAATGTGACTCATTAGACCAATCCGAGCAGAGAAACATCTTCCATGGTGTGTGCAAGGAAAGTCGGGACCGTTTGCGGCATTGCATGGTGTGGCGCGTCTTCTCAAACGCGGAGTCCTTGGCCTATCCGCAATCAGTATCTCCTTTGTCTGTATTCCATGCTTAATCCTGCTCCTCCATGTAACACGAACCATGGGGTTCTGTTACCATGATTCCAAATCAATGCAAATGTCATTCATATACAGCTTGCATACATCCTTGTACCGAAGTAGTGGCCGGCCCCAAGACCTTTTCCCCAACTGTAGCTGTAGAGAAGACCTTTTGGTATTCTGCCATCATCCATCCTCCTAGTGTGTCCCAGCCATAAAAGACTAAGCATGGAAAAAGTGACAGTGTATGTTTTCTATAGCATCTCTGCGCTGGTGATCTTGTCTTGCCCCCCAATCCCCAAGATTCTGACCATGCACCTCATGTGATAGTTGTTAAGCTACCTCTCTTAGTGCATGTGGGTTGTTGTTTGCGAATGTGTGGCAGGTTGCAGTAGCTTTCCTCACATCCCTGCAGGTGGTTGTGCCATGCTCGGCTTTGTGTGCGTGTCACTCACAACTACAGGGACCATGTCGATCCCTCACCTCGTTAGCCAGGCTGCCAAGAAAACAGCCCGTTTCCAGTGAGGGCCTTGGCCAGTATATTTTGCCTGACCAGATGTTAGTCTTCCTCCCTGTGCAGGTAGGTTGACCATGTCTCACTGCCAAAGAGAAAGGTGCTTAGACCACAGGCCTGGTAAACAAGTGTTTTTGATTTAACAGCGAGCTTCTTGTTCTCCCAGGCCCTTTTTGTTAATCTGCTCATTGTTGTTGCTGCCTTGTCTATCCTGACGTTGATCTCTTGGTCCAGGGATACTTTATTATTGACTGAGGATCCTAGGTATGTAAAGTGATCTATTACCTCGAGATCCTCATCATTCTTAAGATACAACACCAGAAATGATGGTCTGCAAACTACAACACTTACACTGCATGTGCCATTCTCTCCAAATCAGATTGTTCAAACGGATGCGCTGCTTCTGGGAAAGGTGCAAACCCCGAAACTGTTTCCATTTTGGTGATGTGATCTTGCCACTAAATGCACAAAAAGTATAAAGAAAATAAAACCATATTGGGTCATTATCACAAAACGTTGTATCACAAGCAGGTACTGGAGTTTACGTACATGGGAATTGTTTTCACTGACGACGGAAGACTGAACGGAGCGATAGTAAACGCAATGCAAAAGGTAAACACTACCAGCTGGCACGATACTGAACCATCCAGGTGTCACTATGTCCACTACTAAACAAATCAATCAATAGTATGCTTAGGCAACCAGGGCCTGTCATTTCGAATGACCATGTCCATGTCTGATGGTCACGCCCCAGGCGACCTGCAGTTCTGTTGGGCATGCAGCGATCTGTTTTAGCCAGGTGTTGCGAAGGGGGCTTTGAGTACATGGGGGGCTTTGAGTACATCTCCAGGACGAGCCTGACTTCTTCCCGTAACTCGCCCCCACAGCCTGCCAGAGCATCACATGCGCTGGGACTTCCCGGAAAAGGAGAGTAGCGTGACTAAAGAGAGAGAGAGAGAGACGACGGCGATCAATCGTTGAGACAATACCTGCAAGTCAAGTATGTCGAAATACTTCATGTCATGCCAGGCAATTCAGAGGATGTGCCCCTGGTTGAGCAGGTGGAATACGTCAAGATGCTGCCAGTCCCGCTTAGCAAAGTCCAGGAGTCAGAGCGATACAGGAGAATGGGGACAATACAAGAGGAGTAAATACGAAAACTGGTCTCCAGGGAGAGCCTTCGCTGGGACCAGACTTTGCAGAGTGAGTGCATTGATAAAGCCACTAAGCTCATAATACGTGTAATGTCGTAACTGCTGCATACCTCAGAGGACTGCCTGCTGCAGAGGTAGACGAAGCCCTAGATGGCTGCAACAGGGTTGTGATTAACGGTGATGCTCAGTGCAGAGGGGCCCCTGTTGAGGTTTTGGATTTTCATCTTCATCCGATGCTGATATATTATGATCATCCCTACGTTATGTTATTAGTGTCAAACTTGGGCCTTATTAAGATAGACAAAAACATAAAGACATGTGTTGAAAGTGCAGCAGGAAAGACAATTCGTCATATAATTTTCAACAGCACTTTGAGGAAAATGGTGGGGACTAAAACTAAATTAGTTAATTACGATATTTATGTGCCAAAAAATAAGTGGTTTAAATATTTGACAAGGTCATACTACATGGGGGTTCAGAGCCATGTGCAAAAGGTTATTCCCAGGGACAATAGATAGAGGAGATCAAAGAAACACTCCAAAATTCAACATGTCTGCAGCACAAGCCTGAAGTCTATACATACCTTCCCTCTGCAATGCCCCAAGGCAAAAACTGTAGGATAATAGAAGAATTCTGTTTCTAAGAATTGACATCACTGCACTCTGGGCATACCCATAGGTGCTCAGTCTCTCCCAGAAAATGGTGCAGGATGTGGATGCTGATGGTCCCTGTAGCTCGCTGGTTGTACACTCTCTTGCTCCGTCCTCTCATGCGCCCCACTCCGCTCAAACCTTGTTTTATGTAGAAACTTTGCAGCCTGTAGACTGCTGCTAAATCTATTGCAGTTTCCTCATCTAACAGACGGCATTGATTGATTTCAAAATGTCATTCCTGTTCATCACTTACGTGCCCAAGATGGGAGCTTGTGAAGCCAAGATGTCAGCTCTTCCGTTGCCCTGAACCCCATCATAAACAAGACAGTAGATCCATGTCAACCCCTGCAGGTTTGAGGCCTCTTCTTCGTACGCTGTCAAACGTCAACCTGTATTTTTCCGAAAAAAGCACCGGTCATCCTGAGGCTATCGACACTGCCATAGAGCTTGTCTAGTGTTGCCACTGGTGATGGCCACATGTGCTTTCTCTGGTCCTCGTATGTCGGGCAGTTTTGCAGCAGATGTTCAACGGTCATTTTCCCGGTACCACAAGTGCATTCGTCAGTGCCACCTATCTTCAGTTTATAGAATAGGTGGTACCTCAGTCTGTTGTGACCTGTGTAGAGTCTGAAGACCACGACGTGCTCTCTTCTGTTCAACTGGTAATAGGCATCATTTTTTGTGTAGCCAGTATGTTCTGTTTCTCATTTGGCCATGTATCTGGCCCTAATAAACCTTTTGGACTCTTCGTAGGTCACACTAGAACCTGGTTTTGGTAGTCTTGCACCTGCTTTTGCCAGTCTGTCTGCCTCCTCGTTGCCTTGGATGTTACAGTGTTACCCACTGTACCACTACTCTTTTTGGTGCGGACTGCTGGCATAGTTGACAGAGTAAAGCTCTTAAATAATTAAGTTCAGTATTTTTCTGGCTTTTTAGTGCTGTGACTACGGCCTAGGCATCTGTAAACAGGACTATCTGGCTTTCATTGCTTTCGCCTGTCAGCATTGCTTCTACTGCAGACCTCAGTGCCTCTGCCTCCGCTCTGAAATTGCTTGAGAATTTTCCAGTTGCCACTGACAGTGTTGTTTGAGGCCTCAATAGCTGCTATCCACTCGCACCTAAGCCATCCCTTCTGGGAGTACGGCTTGCGCATCTGTCACGATGACTGCCTTTAATAAAAAAAGTCTCAGATATCCATCTCAGCGCTGATGTGACTGCTTCCATCTCCATTCCCAAATTGGAGGTTGTTGACATGTATGCCCTACTGCACTCGGCAGCGACCTGTCCTCTCACTCTAGCCGAGAAGCCCCATCCTGATGTCCCATTGCGCAGCCATGATCCATTGGTGTATATGACGGAATAAATATGCTGTGTGTTCTCCATTATCAGCTGATTCACCTCGTGCTCTGCTCTCCCATTCTCTACATTCCTTGCCTACGGTTATGATGACTCTCTGGTACTCGATTAAGGACCAAAGATGCAGTACAGTGAATGAGCTGACAGTAGTCAGCGACTCATTGCTGGTTGTTTGCATCAGAGTCAACGAACCAGGGCTGACCAAGACCCTATTCGACCTCCTATTCCCTGGAAACAAGCTGCACTAGTGTAGCTTGACTAAGAGAATAAGAACAGCAGCTGGAATGCAAACTCGGTACCAAATAATGCCAGCTGAAATTGGATGTATCAGGCCGAAAGCCGCAAATATCGCAGACTTGCTGTAAACTATGACACAACATCCTTTTTATCTTGAATGCCGATAAAAATGACGGTAAGTTTGTACTTATTTAATTCTTCTTCTGCGTACACAGTCAGACAGTAACCATTATTTTCTCGAAAAAAGCGGCGGTCATCCTGAGACTCTCGCCCCTACCATAGAGCTTGTCTTGCAGTTCCACTGGCAATGGCCACATCTGCTCTCTCTGATCCTCGTATGTCGGGCAGTTCTGCAGCAGATGTTCAGTGGTCATTTTACCAGTACCGCACGGGCATTCGTCGGTACACCCTATCTTCAATTTGTTGAATAGGTGGTACCTCAGTCTGTTGTGGCCAGTGCGAAGTCTGAAGACAACGACCTGCTCTCTTCGGTTCAACTGGTAATAGGCATCGTTTTTGGTGTAACCAGTATGTTCGGTTTCCCATTTGGTCATGTATCTGGCTTTGATAAGCCGTTTTGACTCTTCGTACGTCATACTGGTATCTGTTTGTGGTAGCCTTGCACCTTCTTTTGCCAGTCTGTCTGCCTCCTCGTTGCCTTGGATGTTGCAGTGTGACGGAACCCACTGTACCACTACCCTTTTTGGTGCGAACTGCTGGCACAGTTTGCAGAGTGCTGCTCTTAAGTCATTAAGCTCAGTGTTTTTCTGGCTTTTTAGCGCTGTGACTACTTCGAGAGCATCTGTCAGCAGGACTATATGGCTCTCATTTTCACTGTGTGTTACCATTTCTTCCACTGCCGCCCTCAGTGCCTCTGCCTCTGAAATTGCTTATGTACTTACCAGTAGCGAATGACAGTGTTATTTTTCTGCCATTTGGTAGGTTCAGGAATGCTCCTGCCCCTCCGTTCTGTGTAGTGTTTGTTACAGAACCGTCGGTGTATGCATGGGTCCAGTCCATGCTTGGGTAGCTTTTCGTTATGAAGCTTAGGGTAGTGTCTCTCCTTTCTTTTTCACTCTGGCAGTTTTTGTTTGCAATACCTGGTATATTTTCTACCACCTCTGGAAATATATCCTGCCTCCAGGTAGGTTTTCGTACAGTAGTGATGGGTTTTGGTGTTGTTAGTGCGTTTATGGGATCTTCGTGCATCTTTGCTTTGGCTATTTCTGCAAAGTTTCTCCGCTTTAGTTTCCCATTTCCCAAATTGTTTAGTCTCTGGTACATTGGATGGTCCGTCAGTCTTCGGAGTTTCTCTGACTGCAGCTGGGCTCTGCAGTCTCTTCTATCGGTCATGGATTGCAGTTTTGTAATCTTTTCAAGTTCTACAATTGGCGTTGACTTCATGCCACCTGTTATAATTCTCATGGCTTGGTTTTGAAGTTTGTTAACTTTATCGAAGTTCGCCTTCGCTGCTGTTGTCCATGCCGCAATGCCATACTCGAGAACTGGTCTCACTCTTCCAGTGTACAGTTTCTTTAGTATGCCTTCGTCTGCTCCCCAGCTTGTGCCAGCAAGTTTCCTCATGATCGCCATTCTTTCTCTGGCTTTCATTCGGTTTCTCTCAATCTGACTTTTCCATGTCATGCGCCGATCAAATGTGACTCCCAGATAGGTTGGGTTGTCGTTTGGCTGCAGGATTTTGCCATTTAGGCTTAATTTGGTACTTTGGGGTTTTAATGAGAGCGAGAATATTGTGCATGTGGTTTTCTCCTCGTTTATTTTGACCAGCCATGAGTTCGCCCACTCTTCCAGCGATGTTAGGGCCGTCTGCATCCGATTTCTTGCTATGGTGAGATTCTTTTCAGAGGTCCACATAGCCAGATCGTCTGCAAACATCGAGCTATGGACTCTTCTTGGTATATTCTCTGTAATATCGTTTATATATACCAGGAAGAGTGTGGGTGACAATACTCCCCCTTGGGGTACTCCCTGCTCGAGTGTCACCTTTTTGCTCATCTGCCCTTGTACTTGGACTCTGGCCGTTCTTTGTTTGAGGTAGTGGTTGATCCACTTGTACATCTTCCCACAGACATCACTTCTTCTTAGCGTACTTATTTAATTGATTCAGGAGACTTTATTGTGAAGAAATCTTGATTTTAAGAAATGATGATGTAAATACATATACACTTGCATATATTTATATAAAGGGGATGTTAATCTGAGAGGTAGGGCACATGTTTCTCAGTAAACAAACATCATTATCAAGTGTCGTCTCCGCAACGGAGGTTGACGGACATGGATCTTCATGTCTGGTTCGTGCCAAGCTGGTACATGCAGTCAAACTGTGGTCCATCTGTACCTCTGCTGCCCTTTGGCTCTCTTACCTTCTACTCTGCCCTCCAAAATAACCTTTAGCAGACTGTTATGTCGCCTGACATGACCAAAATATATTATTTTTCTGCTTTATATCTCCTTCAGAAGTGTCTGCTCCATCTGGAGTTGTTCTTCTTCTTCTTGGAGTTGTTCCAGAATCTCATTATTAGTTTTCCTATCTTTTCAAGAAACTTGTACAAGTCTTCTGAATACCCACATTTCAAAGACTTCAATACACTTCTCCATTTTCTTTGTCAGGGTCCAGGTTTCTACTCCATACAATAAAACTTAATGCACGTAGCATTTTATGATTCTCATTTTTAATATCTGCTTTGAGAGAAGTATATCTCTTATGCTGTTAAATGTATATTTGGTCGTTGCAATTATTTTAATGATCTCTCTTTCACATTTGCTATCAGCTGAAATGAGTTGGCCAAGGAAACAAATAAAAGCATGAAATGAAATGGTAGGTGTTCAAATCTCATGTTGCAAGTCTTCCCTGGTCTCAAGTGAGGCGAGATTGGTGCCTAGTTCTATCAGAGACAGACGATGAACTTGCTGTGCAGATAAAAAAAAACACCTTGGTAGTTGAAAATGAAAAAGAACAACTGCTATCCAATGCCGATG
The DNA here is from genome assembly GCA_036924085.1 of Ariolimax columbianus. Lineage (NCBI taxonomy): Eukaryota > Metazoa > Mollusca > Gastropoda > Stylommatophora > Arionidae > Ariolimax > Ariolimax columbianus. The sequence continues at coordinate 66,307,179 of JAVGWX010000012.1, forward strand.
CAAAAATTATAAAGATAAACTAAATTCCTACCCAATAGTGAACCTGCACGAAGGCCAATATGAGACAGCTACTCAATCATGCAAAGATGGAACAGGTCAATCACTTGCCTGCACAAGTATGTACATCCTTCTTCTTTTGTCGTCTCACTTTATACCGGGTTGTAGCCCAGTGTCATGGCATGTATTTGTCTTTCACCTCTCTCGTGGTCAGAGTAATATTTTTTCCTATTTTATGGCAGGTCTCGTTTACCCTATCGACCTTTTCCTCGGTCTACCTCTCGCCCTTCTTTCCTGATGTTTTCCTGTAGAATGTTGAATGAACAATGTGGTCTGGTTGCAATCTCTCAAAGTGGACAAACCAGTTCATTCTCTGTTGCTCGATGTACTGTAGGCATGGAATTGTTCCAACCTTCTTCCAAATACTCATATTTGTGATTCTGTCTCTTCTGGTGTTGTTAGTGACCTTTTGAATGCACAGCATTTTGCAGGTGGCTAACTTTCGTATCTGGGCCTTATTCAATGCCCATATCTGGCACTGGAAGAACAGGGCAGAGATGAAGATACTAGATCTCCTCTTCTTTTTTGCTTGGAGGGAAATCTTGGGGTGCTTTAGTAGAGGAGACAGCTGGTAAATACCAGCGTCTGCCCTCAGCACTCTTATCTCTGTCGAGTCTGCCATCCTCAGTAAAAACAGCTCCCAAATACCGAAATTCTTGTACCTGTTTTATTTTTACTTCTTACAAATGAAATCAAGTGTGGTGTGCCTTCTACCTATATTCTTTGCCTGTTTTTTGATGTATTGATATTCATATCATACTTTTGACAGTTCAAGTACTGTCAATGACTTTTGTAGATTTCGTTTATTGGAGTGGATCAGATATTGATCTGCATAGAGCAATTCGTTGGTACTTTCCTGTTCTGTATTTGCCTCCTAGGTGATTTTTATATAAACTATATAAAAGGTGTGAACATACATATACTTTAAAAAAAAAAACACTAAATCTTCAGGGGTAGAAGAGGAGCGACGAAGAGAAGATAAATTATTTAAATAAATTTGTGGGAAACCTAAGCTAGCTGACATACTTGGAATAATTATATTTTGACAAATAATGAAATTCACAGCAAGGAAACTGGTTTGTCAACCAGTCTATAAACAAGGAAAACCAGGGGGAGCTGAAAATAACTGGTGAAAAAAACAGCATAGGACAGACCTGCATGGAGAAGTTTCGTTGATGACCTAAGCACCCTGAGATGATAAGGGTGAAGAAGACAATTACTCCCACCATTGTTTCATTTTTTTAAATACAATTTTTTTTTTAAATCTCCAAGTTTCTGACTTCTACAAAAAGTGCAACCATTATTCACATTGTTTGCAAAGTAAATTTATTCTATTGCATTGCAGTTAAACAAATTTTTGTTTGTTAAATTTACTAAATGCAAAAACTAAATATTTATTGTGTGGACCCTGGGGCTCATTAGTAATGAGGACAACAGATGTTCCCTAGCTAAAACTGTCAACTGAGAGACTTCATTGTATTGAGAGTTTCCAGGTTTTATGAGGTGGAGTCTTCATCGTACGCAGTCAGACAGTAACCATTATTTTTTCGAAAAAAGCGGCGGTCATCCTGAGGCTGTCGACACTGCCATGAGGTGGAGTGACCTGTTCTCTTCATCATTGATGAAGATTAGATATTAGGAAATATTTTTTTAAGTCAGAGATCGGTGAATGCTTGAAATGCATTGCCACAGGAGGTAGTGGAGGCAGGGACTATTAATGCATTTAAGAATAAATTGGATGCGCATTGCTTTTAGAACAAGGTAATGTAAATGAAACTGGTTGTATACAGACTCTGCAAAGTCTTCTAAACAGGTATAAGAACGTTAAGTAAAGTTCATTGCTGCAAGTCAGATATCCAATTACAGCTGAGTAGACTAGAGTATAGCATGACCAGAGTGGAAGCCTGGCGTCTTTGCTGTCATCCACCAACTGATATACCACTATGACAATCACACTCTACACAATGTATGTCAAGTGGAGTATTTTTTTAATGTAAAACAAATCTAAACAGAAACCACTAATGCAAGTACATAAATACTTCTGCAGAGGTTTCCTGCTAGGAGGCTAACTAAGGCGGTGGCCCTATGCCCCGACTGGGAGAAAAATAAAAGGAATATAATGAACACTGCTGGAGAAAATGAAAGGAGAGACTTCAATAGACAAGGACAATAATGATGCAACTTACTCACTTAATGATAATATCAGCTGACATTTCTCCAACAAAGGTGTAATATGTGCTAAGGTTACCCTCCTAATCCCATTAACAGATAATCAGAGTGAAAATAGCAAGCGAAAGGCTGTGTGGATAAAAGCCCAAATAACATGGTCTAAACCATATCATGTCAGGGTCTGGATATAGGTCATGTTGATAACTTATCTGTCTCACAAGCTTTCTCGTTCTCCATCTGGCATACATTGCTAATCTGGATGAAAGAAATAGTACAGATTCTTCTAGCAACGTTTTATATTATTAATGATTCTCCTTCATTGTTCTCCCTTTTTGCTTGTATAATATAATCTGAAAAAATCTTCATTCTGACCCAAAATGACTTTAGTACTAATTATCATCATAATCATTGTAAGTTTAGTCAGTAGACTAGAGACTAGACCAAGACAAGCTAATACTAATAGTTAATAATGCAAAATGTGTACCATAAATGATTTTAAAAAAAAAAAGACTATTAGTATTTGTCAAATTAGTAGTTACTGTTTTAGTAATGTAGCTAAGATATAATCTCATACATAGAGAAGTCAGTGAGACATTGCAGTTTAGAGGATGGAATGTATATCAAATAATGACAATGTTAAAGTGTTGAGACTTTATTAGACTAATCATTATATTGCAAATATTAAATATAGAATCACTTTTAATAATTAGGCCACTTTATTTTTGTGAGGTGGGGGTGACAAGTTTCCTTCCTTCCTGACTTCCATGAGTCTAAATAAAGGCAAACGTGGTCCCGAAAGCAGATATAGTCAAAATATATTGTGTTGTTGACAAAATATTTCAGACATTATTATTATTATTTATTAACAAGTACAATCAACACAATGGATAGCTTTTTGTTAGGTGATACAGATAAGTTTACGTCCTTGTCTTCTGTAAGCTATTAGCTTAGCTTAGCTAAGTACATATTTACAAATGGAGAGACTACAAACAGCGCGACTTGCATGTGAAATAAATGAAATGTCATTTTCACAGACAGTGGAGGCAGAGAAGAAGTCCTTTGACAACAATACAATCATTATTACTCATTTTAGGTAAATTATCAATTCGTCGCACCTGTACGCTAGTGTCATGCATTCAAACAGCTTCGTCAGAGACGCATCAATGCTGACAGACTGGCTATTTGGATCTGTAAAGTTGTACGTCGTGTATGTTTCCTTGTTTGCTGTCAAAAAATCGAATCCTTTAGGGCCATCATTGAATGGGGAAATGACTTCTTCTTCGTCGTCATCGTTGTTTACATCATGCACACGACTAACCATAAAATGGCCACTATGGATAGTCGTTTTACTCCCTGAATCCGAAGACGGCAATTCTTCTTTGATATCCAACATATTATCGTCGTAGTACACTGGCCGCATATCATCAACGGCCATCATAATGAACTCCTGAGAAAAACAACACACAAATGTTACATTGTTTAATTAGTCCGAGAAGAAGTGGTTGAACACACAGTCGACGCCATCGACGGACAGAGACACACTAAAACTCACGATAAGAGTGCGTGACCAGCATTCTGGCCAATCATAGCGCTTAAAGCTTGCACTTTAAGGTGAAAGTTCAAGGATATTAAGGGAACTAACTACCACAATATGTACTTGGTCTTAAAAAAGTAACCTGGTACGAGTTGTATACCATTATCATCTCAGTTCAGTTCATCCCGTGGACCTGTTGAGATCGTTAGGGCCCCTTGCTAACACCTCAACAATCCTGCGCCACCACTTACTGTATGCGGTCGCTTTCTGTGCTTCCTCGTGATGTAAGTTCAGTTCAGTTCAGTTCAAGTGCCATTTCCGCATCGAAGGTCGACTGCAATGGATCTCCAGTGTACTTAATCTCTTGCCGTAATTGTGCAATCTGAGTCTTTTTCAACTCTATTTCCTGATATTATCTACCCACTTAAAACTGTGCCTGCCTCTTGAACGACTGCCTTCCACACTACCCTCCAGTACGGTCTTCAACAAGGTGGTATGACTTGTTGAATGACCAAAATTACGTAACTGTCTAACTATGATTTCGTTCATTAATTCTCTTTTCACCCATACTTTTTCAATACCCCACATTTGTGGAACCATTGCGGAGGATCAGCAAAATCGTAATGTCCAAAATAACAATGCCCACAATGATTCCATTCTCGGCTCTCCGCATGTGTGCCCTGAGTCTGGTAAGGTGTACTGTTCCAGGACTGTTCTTTACAGCCATCAGAAAACACATATTTTCCAGCAATAGTCTGGTGCTGTCGCCATCTTTGCCTTGTCAAGGGCAACTATTATTATTATTAGGTTAGTCCATTAATTTATGTTGTCTTCCCATCGTTTTCTCGGACATCCTGCCTTCTCTTGTACTCTGCCCAGTAGTATGTTGTGATGACAGATGAGATCATCGTAAAGTCCACTTGCATTCTCGATTCTTCGTCGTATTTGATCATTTGTGAAACGGTCTTTAAAAGTGACATTTATGAGTCTTCTAAAACATCTCGTCTCCGTGGCCTGGATTCTTCTCTATGGGTATGTCGTAGTGGTCCACGTTTCGCAGGCGTATAGGAATAACGAAAGAACTATTGAGCGCATTAGTATGACCTTCATAGCGAGTGAGAGTCGTTTATCATTCGCACAAGCGCTGCTGTTGTCTGTGCTATTCTGGCCAGGACCTCTGGTTTTGATCCCTCATCACTGTTCGCTGATCCCAGATACTTGAAGCAGTTCACTGTTTCGAGCTATTGTCCACTTTCTTTGATCACAGTGTTTATTCCTTCAGTGTTGTTGGTCATCAACTTTGTATTTTCTATGTTTATATTCATGCCAAACCCATACATTATCATTTGCCCACTTAAAAACCCCCCTGAGCACTCGAACAATCAACTGCACACATAGTCGTATGCATGCATATTTCCTAGGCGAAGACCAAAATTCAAAGCCTTGAAATTGAACTTTTTCACCTTAATCCACATGTTACATAAACATAAAAAAAAAAAATAATTAAATATCGGAAAATGTGCAGTGAAGAAATGAAAGAGCAAACAATACCAATGACTTACTTGGTCCATATCCAAGGAACAATCAATCAAAACCCTTCAACTCCCTGCAGTGCATAGGTCCTCAAATACTCGTAAGGGGCTATTATGCAAATGTGTTAGCAAGTAAGTAATTGGTACATGGCTATACACATTGTATTGTTTTTGTTGTTGTCCAATGCCATTCCTATATATATATATATACGGGTTTTCTTCGGTTGTTTCACTGCTCAGTATAGTGTGTTGGCAATTGTCGGCAGTGCTTGTAAGAATCTTTTCCTCATGGCTATACACATCGTATCCTATACGTATTTCAACAGTTCTGGAGGAATGTCACACAGGACAACGGCCCAGCCATCTTTCAACTTTTGTAGAGCAGACTTGACTTCGGCTAAAGTGGGGCAACACAGTCTATGTACGCAATGAGAACAGTTGAGATGTAGTCACGCAACTAGTACGATAAGGTTGCAGCCCGGAGGGGGTTTGAGACGTTGTTGTATTCCTCGATTCACGTGTAAATTATTGACACTTTTGAGTTGCAAAGGGTACAGACAGATGTACGTATCCGTTTGATGTTACTGGTAGATTGGACGGAAGACTTGGGACAGAATGAGCTCATTGGTTGGCAGCCAATCTAAGAGAAGGTAAACTGACTCTCAACCAGGGTAGACGAAGCCCGTTAGCCTGTTGAGGCAGTTCGCTTAGGAGAGGAGAAACTCTGATTTTAAACCCAGAAGTCACAGAGCGTTCTGGCTAGTCTTTTGGACGATGAGAGTATCATCGAATGTCTGGAGTAACTAGCATCTGCGGGCAACGACTTCACTGCCTTGTGGAAACCTCGGGAGAGGGTAGGGCTACGGGAGTAAACCCACACAGAAAATCCGGAGTGGTAGCACATACAGCGGATGGTTTCAAAATTGCGAACTAATTCTGACAGCTTCTGCAGCTGAACTGGTGCCAGATTGTCATGAATTGCATTCCTTTGGATTATACCAGCGATGCAGAGAGGGGGATCCTACAGTTTGGGCAGCCCAGGGTCTCCATATTCAGCGCCCAGGCTTGCGCCCTGAGAGGCTACTCACAGGGTGCCACGCTTATGGTCTGCAAAGACTGAGACGCCTATGAATGAATGAATGGACGAGATAGTATGGGTAAGGGGTGAGGGGTAGGAGGGGGGGGGGTGTGTGTAAGGAACAGAACATTTGTTTGTTATGCTGTATTTGCAAAATGTGCAGCTGAGAATGAATAAACAATCAAACTGGGCCATAACTCAAGTGCCTAAAACGTTTGTTATTGGTTTTGTGACCTTAAATACCTCGTCATTGCCCCTGAAAGCTAATCTACGTTGAGATAAGAAATTTTTAGTAGTAAACAATAACACGATCTAGAGAACATATACTGCTAAGCTCGTTCATGCTGTTGTTCCTCAGTAACAGGGTTATTCATACAACGAGCAGCATTCTACTGCTGCGTTGTGGGCCACCTGTTTATGGGAAAGGCTTCACGAGTAAACCCTGAGGAAAAATCTGCATCTCGTGCTATCTCCAGTCATCTTGACTACGTTTTGCCACTGTATTAGGGTAGCAGGGGACGAGAGAGGGTGGTTGGAGAAGCAATAACCTTCGAACTTTAATCTATTCAAGCGCAGGTTAGCACATCAGACGTCTGCCGAAGACGGATGTGTTGGCCAGAAAGGTGCAAATATAGCAGTTAAGTTGTAAACTAGTGACACAACGCATTTCGTTCTCCGGACTACATCCTGCAGCTTGTAGGGCTTGGTAGCAGGAGATTGAGAACGAACGACGAAGAAGAATAAGGAATCATCAGACGTACATCAGCATTTTATGATGATATCAAGTTCCGTCTATGCCTCTGAGGTTGGCATCAATGACCCTCCAACAGTCTTTGTCTCTTGCCTTGATGGTAAGCTACGACATACTATTTTTAGTCCATCAATTGATGTTGAGGGTTGCGTAGCCTAGGGGTGAGTAAAGTGTCCGTTTCCCAGTCCCAGCGCACCCGATTCGAATCACATTCGGGTCCACTTTGGTAGAGGTTTTTTTTCCTCTCTCCTGCACGTTCGGAAAGTAATGACAACCTACCGTACTACACACTTGCCAAGAAACTTGTAACAGTCAAATAGGTTGGCGATTGTAAGAAGCGACGTTCTGTAAAGGACATGAAACTTATTTTACACTTGATGCTGCTCTTTCACGTATAGCGGTTTAGCATTTGCCTTTTGGTAAGGGGAGATAACAGCGTCTCTTCGAGATCTGATGCTGTCATAAGTTGTCGTATGTTGAACTGTATTTTTCCAATCACACTATCCAACTGTTGCAAGTGAGTCCTCCTCTACTCAATACATCTTGTCTGAAAACAAAATGCTTTGTCTTTGCTCAACGAGTAACACAAACCAGCTTTTTATTATCCTCTCGCCATTTGGGAAATTATTTGGCCTAGGGGTTATGCGCTCGATGTACAATCCCAATCTTTCCAGCAAAATCGAAGACCAAAGGATTGCGCAATCGTTTCGCCAATTGGGGTAATCTATTCTTCTTTTGAGCGTGTAGCCTGTCTTGTTAGACTGGGATTACAACGTCCCAGGGTTCGAAATCACAGACGGGCAGTACACAATCAGGGCTGTGGTTCGTGCCTGGTACAACTGCTCCTCGGATCGACTCAGTTGTAAATGGATACCTGACGTATAAGTTGGTAAAGGTAAAAACAGCAAAAAAGGGAACTGGTCATACCGCCTCACATAGGCTGCGGCTTAGTACACGAAGAGTGATCTTCATCCCCGGCGGCAATTGTTGCCATGGGACTGACCTTTACCCTTAGTCTTCCTTCGAGAATGTCGACAAGTACATCTATCTTTGAAGTCTCCTCAATATGCAGAATAATCTGGAACCTGAACTTGCGAACGTCGCAGCATTGCCGTCCACTAACACGGTCCTGGATGGTTGCCAAGACCAGAACCTACGCGCCTCTCTCTTCAATTCTACATTTGTTCTCTGCGATGTGCTATGGTGATGAGATATGGACACACACCATCTATGGAGGACAAATTGGGAGAGATCCAGACCTCTTTTGAGAGACGCTAACTAGGAATCACTCACCTCAACCAACGTATGCAAAGTCTCCATAATTCTGTCGTCGGTGAATGATGCGATAATCTATGCAGACAATACAAAACATAGATGGACAGGTGACATATTTCAACGAAACAATGGAACACAGGGATAACAATCTGGTACCCCCGAGGTAAAAAGGGACCGCGTGGGAGACCTTTAATGAGTTGGCCAGACTCCCTTGCTGCCCGCAACAACAACCCTCACGTATTGAAAGGTGCCACTAAAGAGAGTTGCAACCTTATCATATAACACACGTGTAGAAACAACTACTGCAAAAACATGCAGTTATATTCCATAGGCTTCGTGAAGAAGGTCGACTGTATTCTAACTGGCTTGAATAAAGACAAGGAGATAGATGACCAGAAACAGTCGTTGCTTAGTGTGTCAAGTCAAGTAATCCACATATCCAACTAGTGCCTTTCGCCTTGATCGTCCACGACAACGGCTGATGAGTTCCGGGCAGTGTAGAGCACAGATGAAATAGAGGCAATATGTCTCAGCCAGGTGTTTTTGTGGGTGGTCCCTGAGACGACCCCATTAGGTGTGGTCTTGCATTTTATATGGTGTAAAAAGTGCACAACCTGCAACAGGAGATACATATTTGATCAAATATCTTGTTTACTGTAGCACACCTGTCATACAGTTGGTTAGAGGTCCGATTTAATTTATAAAGCAAATCATAGTTGTTTTCACGTATGGACTCACATAGCGACAAAGTCACATGTCCCTGCTATGATATATTACGCGCACAATAGCTCTAGACCTATCGTCTTCTTATTAACATTCACCCTGAGCAATTAGCACATGAAGATTATATTCAATAGGTCGTGGGAACCCGTATCTCACATTCCTGGCGCAGGCCAAAGGATATCCCTGTCACCATTGATAAGCGGCAGCCTCTGTACAGTAGAATCAAGTAATCAGGAAAACCAAGAGAGGTGGCGGCATGGATGGCACAGGCAGACAAAACGGTCGGGCAAGTCATCCTAGTTGAGGCGATAGAAAAAGGAAGAAGCATGGGTCTATACTGGCGATAGAATGATGGAGTACCAGAGTGTCATCATAACCTTAAGCAAGTAATGTAGAGAAAGAGGCAATGAGAAAGCAGAGCTCGAGCTGGATCATCTAATAACAAAGAACACGTAGGATAGTGATGCTGTCATGTTCACAGACGGATCGTTGCTGAGCAGTAGGACATCAGGCTGGGGCCTCTCAGATAGAGTGAGAGGACAGGGCGTTGCTTAGCGGAGTGGGGTATCAGGTTGGGGCCTCTCAGATAGAGTGAAAGGACAGGACGTTGCTTAGCGGAGTAGGGCATCAGGTTGGGGCCTCTCAGATAGAGTGAGAGGACAGGACGTTGCTTAGCGGAGTGGAGCATCAGGCTGAGACCTCTCAGATAGAGTGAGAGGACAGGTCGTTGCTTAGCGGAGTATAACATCAGGCTGGGACCTCTCAGATAGAGTGAGAGGACAGGACGTTGCTTAGCGGAGTGGGGTATCAGGTTGGGACCTCTCAGATAGAGTGAGAGGACAGGTTGCTTAGCGGAGTGGGGTATCAGGTTGGGACCTCTCAGATAGAGTGAGAGGACAGGGCGTTGCTTAGCGGAGTGGGGCATCAGGTTGGGACCTCTCAGATAGAGTGAGAGGACAAGACGTTGCTTAGCGGAGTGGGGCATCAGGTTGGGGCCTCTCAGATAGAGCGAGAGGACAGGTCGTTGCTTAGCGGAGTGGGCATACAACTCAATAACATCATCTTTGAGAATGGAGATGGAATGATTGACCTCAGCGTTAAGATGATTATCTGAGACCCTTTAACAAAGGCAATCATCGTGACTGATGCGAAAGCCGTGCCTGAGAAGATGGCTGAGAAACGAGTGGATAGCAGCTGTTGTGGCCTGAAACATTGAGGGGTTGACATGGATCTACTTTCCTGGTCAAGCTGGGGTGCAGATCAACGAAAGAGCTGACACATCTTCACCAGCTACCATCATGGGCTTGTAAGTGATGGATAGCAGTGACATGTAAAAATCTATCAACGACCGACTGTTGGATGAGGACACCAAAAAACATGAATCAAGAATCCACAGACCGCACATTTTTGACATCAAACAAGATTCGAGTGGAGTGGGGCCCATGAGAGGACGGAGCAGGGAAGTTTACAACCAGCGAGCTACAGGGACCTTCAGCATCCAGAACCTGCATCATTTGTTGAGAGAGTTTGATCACCTATGGATATGCCAGAGTGCAATAACGTTGATTCTTAAAAACAGGTTGCCTTCCAACCCCGGATTCTAGTTAACAGTTCTTGTGAATCCGTAGCTGACCTTCCTACCCAGGATTCAACGTATCCAACAGCACCACCTCCAACAACAACAGCAACAACACTAATAACAACAACAACATCAACAACAACACTAACAACACCAACAAGAACACCAACAACAACAACAACTTACATTTCCCCGAATCTCTATGCCCATCAACAGCCAGAATAGTGTTCCTGACACCCCTACCTTAACCTACCTGATTCCCTGTGCCCTAACCATTCAACCCAGACTGCCAACTAACAGGTGAAAGACTTAAAATATGTGGGTCACGTGGGACAGCGTTTCTGGACCTTCTGGCAACCTCGGACCTACTTTTAACATTTTATGTTGCAGTGGGCCTCAAAATATTCCAAATGTGAAAATGTTCATGAATGAATTATCTGTGTGTTTAAAATAGTAAACAGTGTCGGCAACTGAAAATGAGGTACTTGTGCCTTAATTCACCCCAAACAAAATGAACATATTTTTTAAACCCGAAATTGAGGTAGTGACGTCCCAGAATAGTAAACTTTTAAACTCTTGGTGTCAAACATTCTGCGAGAGTTTCTGTTTCCGCACATTCCTGCCGTGTTAACAATGCATTTCTTGAATCTGTCAACGTCGGTCCATGATAAGGAGAGAAGCATCCAGTTTCTGGGATCTGTCAACGTCGGTCCATGATAAGGAGAGAAGCATCCAGTTTCTGGGATCTGTCAACGTTGGTCCATGATAAGGAGAGAAGCATCCAGTTTCTGGGATCTGTCAATCTTGGTCCATGATAAGGAGAGAAGCATCCAGTTTCTGGGATCTGTCAATCTTGGTCCATGATAAGGAGAGAAGCATCCAGTTTCTGGGATCTGTCAACGTTGGTCCACGATAAGGAGAGAAGCATCCAGTTTCTACATTAGCATGGCATTATCCATTCTGTCAGACGATGTAAAAACAACCATATTCCGTAACCCTATCCCTACACCTAAACCTAACCCTAACCCTAAACATATCCCTAAACCTAACCCTATCCCTAAACCTAAACCTACCCCTAAACCTAACCCTACCCCTAAACCTAAACCTACCCCTAAACCTAAACCTACCCCTAAACCTAAACCTACCCCTAAACCTAAACCTATCCCTAAACCTAAACCTACCCCTAAACCTAAACCTATCCCTAAACCTAAACCTAACCCTAAACCTAAACCTATCCCTAAACCTAACCCTAAACCTAAACCTAACCCTAAACCTAAACCTACCCCTAAACCTAAACCTAACCCTAAACCTAAATCTACCCCTAATCCTAAACCTACCCCTAAACCTAAACCTACCCCTAAACCTAAACCTACCCCTAAACCTAAACCTACCCCTAAACCTAAACCTACCCCTAAACCTAAACCTATCCCTAAACCTAAACCTACCCCTAAACCTAAACCTATCCCTAAACCTAAACCTAACCCTAAACCTAAACCTATCCCTAAACCTAACCATAAACCTAAACCTAACCCTAAACCTAAACCTACCCCTAAACCTAACCCTAAACCTAAATCTACCCCTAATCCTAAACCTACCCCTAAACCTAAACCTACCCCTAAACCTAAACCTACCCCTAAACCTAAACCTACCCCTAAACCTAAACCTACCCCTAAACCTAAACCTATCCCTAAACCTAAACCTACCCCTAAACCTAAACCTATCCCTAAACCTAAACCTAACCCTAAACCTAAACCTATCCCTAAACCTAACCATAAACCTAAACCTAACCCTAAACCTAAACCTACCCCTAAACCTAACCCTAAACCTAAATCTACCCCTAATCCTAAACCTACCCCTAAACCTAAACCTACCCCTAAACCTAAACCTAAACCTATCCCTAAACCTAACCCTACCCCTAAACCTAAACCTCTTCCTAAACCTAAACCTATCAATACACCTAAACCTATCCCTAAACCTAACCCTACTCCTAAACCTAAACCTACCCCTAAACCTAAACCTACCCCTAAACCTAAACCTACCCCTAAACCTAAACCTACCCCTAAACCTACCCCTAAACCTAAACTTATACTTAAACCTAAACCTATACTTAAGCCTAAACCTACCCCTAAACCTAAACCTACCCCTAAACCTAAACCTACTCCTAAACCTAAACCTACCCCTAAACCTAAACCTACCCCTAAACCTAAACCTACCCCTAAACCTAAACCTACCCTAAACCTAAACCTATCCCTAAACCTAAACCTACCCCTAAACCTAAGCCTACCCCTAAACCTAACCCTAACCCTAACCCTAATCCTAACCTTAAACCTAAACCTACCCCTAATCCTAAACCTACCTCTAAACCTAAACCTACCCCTAAACCTAAACATACCCCTAAACCTAAACCTACCCCTAAACCTAAACCTACCCCTAAACCTAAACCTACCCCTAAACCTAAACCTACCCCTAAACCTAAACCTACCCTTAAACCTAACCCTACCCCTAAACCTAAACCTACCCCTAAACCTAAACCATTCCTTAAACCTAAACCTACCCCTAAACCTATCCCTAAACCTACCCCTAAACCTAAATCTACCACTAAACCTAAACCTACCCCTAAACCTAACCCTACCCCTAAACCTAAACCTACCCCTAAACCTAAACCTACCCCTAAACCTAAACCTACCCCTAAACCTAAACCTACCCCTAAACCTAACCCTACCCCTAAACCTAAACCTATCCCTAAACCTAAACCATTCCTTAAACCTAAACCTACCCCTAAACCTATCCCTAAACCTACCCCTAAACCTAAATCTACCACTAAACCTAAACCTACCCCTAAACCTAAACCTACCCCTAAACCTAACCCTACCCTTAAACCTAAACCTACCCCTAAACCTAAATCTACCACTAAACCTAAACCTACCCGTAAACCTAAACCTACCCCTAAACCTAACCCTACCCCTAAACCTAAACCTACCCCTAAACATAAACCTACCCCTAAACCTAAACCTACCCCTAAACCTAACCCTACCCCTAAACCTAAACCTACCCCTAAACCTAAACCTACCCCTAAACCTCAACCTACCCCTAAACCTAAACCTACCCCTAAACCTAACCCTACCCCTAAACCTAAACCTATTCCTAAACCTAAACCTACCCCTAAACCTCAACCTACCCCTAAACCTAAACCTACCCCTAAATGCGACCAGCTCCCTAATTGCAGCAACAATTCATGATTATCTGTACCAACGTCGTAGAATGGTGCCACAACCCTTTAGGATACATTACAACAAATATGACCTTATACTCAAATAGTAGTACAACAATGACCACTTTGGCTTGCTTTATAGCAAAGGGTTATTGCCGTTTATCCTTAAGTTTTCGAACAATTCCCTTACCATTTGTCCTACAGTTGTTGGACATAACTCTTCCCTTTAATCCTCAAATAATTGTAGCACAGAACTATTACCATTTATCCTCAAATAATTGTAGTATAGAACTATTACCATTTATCCGGAAATAATTGTAGCATAGAACTATTACCATTTATCCTGAAATTATTGTAGCATAGAACTATTACCATTTATCCTGAAATAATTGTAGCATAGAACTATTACCATTTATCCTGAAAAAATTGTAGCACAGAACTATTACCATTTATCCTGAAATAATTGTAGCACAGAATTATTACCATTTATCCTGAAATAATTGTAGCACAGAATTATTACCATTTATCCTCCAATAATTTTTGCACAGAACCATTAGCATTTGTTCTATAGCTGTTGCACAGAGCCATTAGTATTTGTCCTACAGCTGTAGCACAGAACCATCAGCATTTGTTCTATTGGTGTAGCACAGAACCATTAATATTTGTCATAAAATTGTTGCACAGATCCATTAGTATTTGTCCTAAAATTGTTGCACAGATCCATTAGTATTTGTCCTAAAATTGTTGCACAGAACCAATATAAAATTGTTGCACAGATCCATTAGTATTTGTCCTAAAATTGTTGCACAGATCAATTAGTATTTGTCCTAAAATTGTTGCACAGAACCAATATAAAATTGTTGCACAGAACCAATTTAAAATTGTTGCACAGATCCATTAGTATTTGTCCTAAAATTGTTGCACAGATCCATTAGCATTTGTCCTCAAACGCTGACACAGAACCATTGCTATTTTATATCCAATAATAATTATGTCCGTGTCCAAACACCACCATTACATATCTTTCATAATGTTTTCGGCGGAATTGATTGCCTTGTCATTTGCCTCCAGCATGTCGCTTCTATTGCAAGTTCCCTTGAGGTTGGGGCAGATCATCAGGTGGTCTGGGTCACGTATTGTGCCACAATCACATGTGTCATCATGTGTGCATCCCCATCGCTTCACATTCCTCTTGCACCGTGATACACCAGTTCGGAGTCTGTTTAGCGAAGTCCATGTTGTGTATGGTAGATGATGTCCAGGAGCAGGTTCCTCCCGAAGTTCAATCTCTGGGTTCTACACCAATTCGTGCCACCTCTCGATACGGCGACTTTCAGAGTTTGTGTATGTATGGGGTTTGTTGTTTTTAAAAAGCTATGTCTGGATTTGAGTTTTATTGTTTTTTACCTGATGCCCAAACATTGTGTGCCTTGGGTCGTGCTCACAAAACCATACAAAATGTAAATGGAAAATTGCTCGAGAAGATAGAGGCCAGGATCAAAATGACCTACTTTGAACGGGAGCAGGTTCAACCCGATACGCTGAGCAGCTATAAAACAGCGAAGGAGACCTGGGCTAACGCTGGAACTTTCGCGTACGAAGGGTTTCAGTCAAAGCAAGAAACAGTCGCGGTGACACTCGACCTGGAAGACGCATTCAACCATGTCGATTTTGGGACCTTAATTACCTGTCTGCAAAATTGTGATTTAAACCCCTGGCTGGTTAGTTGGATATCAGCTGCCCTGATGGAAAGAACAGTTGCGCTACGCGTGGGATCCTGGACATCAGAACCGAGGCGAATATGTCCAGGACTGCCTCAAGGGTCTCCGCTCTCACCGGTGCTGTTCAACATCTGCACAGTAAAAGTGGCCAATATTCAACCCACAGGGACAGGACGAACGTTGACATTTGCCGATGACATTCTAACGTACAGGACTGGCTCAGACAGGCAAGAGTTGGTCAAAGACATCCATGAAACAGTGCAAGCAATCTCACAATGGTGGGGCGACTAAAGCTCCATGATCAATCCATGATGGGGCGTTCTTTGAATAATTCCATAGTAAAGACCGCGCTCCCGAGCATCACTTTTGATGGTTGCACCATTGACAGGTGCGACAGGTTGAAATATCTCGGAGTGACTTTTGATCGCAGTCTTTCCTATAACTTCCATGTTGACGACATCGTACAAAAGTGCAAGAGAGGGTTAGGAGCACCCAAGATCATAGCTGCTGCAGACTTGGAACAACGCCTCCTGTTCATTCAATTTCGTCAGGTCCTGTTGTCTGTCATCGATTACGGACTAGGCATCCTCACACTATCAAGAACACAGTGTGAACGGTTGGAATGCATCCAGAATGAAGGTATGCGACTGGTTCTGGGCTGCACTAGAGATACCCCTTTTGTGATGATGCGGTACATGTTGGGATTGTTATCGGTGACATCCAGACATAAACTGGCACAAGTCAAAGCCGATATGCGTGTCACCACAGACATGCGGCACCCTCTGCAAAGTAGTATCTCAGACATCAAGGGATCAAGAACCAGGAGACGGTCGTCATGGATGGTACAGGCTGAGACAACAATCGGATACGTCACTCCAGCTGAGGCGATAGCCAAAAGGGAAGAATGGGTCCACACTGGTGATAGAGTGATAGAGTACCAGAGAGTCATCATAACCTTAGGCAAGGACTGCAGAGAACGGAGCAACGAGAGAGCAGAGCACGAGGTAAATCAGCTGATAACTGAGAACATCCAGGGGAGTGTACTCGAGAGCTGGTCTCACTCTTCTAGTGTACAGTTTCTTCAGTATTCTCTCATCTGCTCCCCAGTTTATGCCAGCACGTTTCCTCATGATTGCCACTCTTGGTCTTGCTCTCATTCAGTTTCTCTCAGTCTGAGTTTTCCACATCACGCGCCGATCAAATGTGATGCCCAGGTAGTTTGGGTATTCGTTCAGCCATAGACATTTGCCATTCAGACTTATAATCTGATGGTTGGAAATGTTTTCCTCTGTTATCGTTATTTGTTCATAGACACTAGCAGCGCAGGCACATATAGACTGATCTATGCTCCCCGGCTACGCTTAGAGCAGAAATTACTACGCACTGACAACAGAAGGTGTTAAAGGACACTTACCTCATGTAAAAGATTATATGTGTTCTGTTTCAATATTATAGAAGTTGTTAAACTAGTTCATTAGCAGACACTGCCAGCGATGAGGAAGTGTTAGATAGGTAAATTCAGCTAGTTCCATATCATGCCAATTATTTCAGTGAAGTAACATATTCAACTTCAAACAAATCAGCCTCGCCATATTAGAAGACTACCCACGACCCATCTCACTGACAGTGTGAACACGCCGCATGAGGTCCATACAAGAGTCTTTATTTAGAGTTGTCCCCATGAATCCCATACTTCTACGACAAACATAGCCTTGACAAGGTAATAATTCGTTGTTTTTAATGTTTAATTGTCGATACTATTGCCAACATATTACAAACAACTGTTATTTAAATAATAACAATCATATCCATGTGCAAGGGAAAGGTCTCTCGACTGGATGGTGGCACTTACAGGGGTAACAGGCCAATTACCCTACTGTCCGTTCTCGGCAAGGTCTCTCGACTGGATGGTGGCACTTACAGGGGTAACAGGCTAATTACCCTACTGTCCGTTCTCGGCAAGGACTTCGCACATGTGCTCTTCTCCAGACTGCAGCCCTTGTTACGGAGGCATTGTAGA
This sequence comes from Ariolimax columbianus, assembly GCA_036924085.1. NCBI lineage: Eukaryota > Metazoa > Mollusca > Gastropoda > Stylommatophora > Arionidae > Ariolimax > Ariolimax columbianus. Next base: position 66,324,829 of record JAVGWX010000012.1, read on the forward strand.
ACTCCAACAATCAGGATTCACCACGCTCCCTCCACCACTGATGCCACTCTCGCTATCTGCCTCCTCGCGGAACTCCACGGTGAGATTAATCACCCCCTCCCCGTCGCCTGCATTTACCCACGGGCTGCCTTCGAATTTGTGGATAGAGGCCATGTGAAAGGCCCTACAAAGGCACTCTGTAGACCAAAATTGGTGAGCTCCACAGTCACACGAGCGCCAACATTCGTTGTGGTTAGACGCACTGTGAAAGGCCCTACAAAGGCACTGTGCTGACCAATTGATGAGCTCCACAGTCACACGAGCGCCAAAACTCGGCTCGGGCGAGAGGAGAAAAACGACGAGCGGATTCTTCGTGCTTGAGAACAAGAAGTCACTAGACGTCATGTCCGGTAGGAATGCTGGATGTTGCATGATTTCCTAGCCGCACGTTTTGTTCTGACGTCCAAGAGTTGACTACTGAACCTGACACATCGTTCCGGGTCCAGGTGTAAGAGTTCTACAATTTAAACAACACAACATGTTTGAAAGAATGGATATTGGGGGAGCAAAAATAGAGGACATAGAGGGGAGAATAAAGAGGTTAGATGACAAAGGAAACAGTCATGTGGTAGTATTGGCAGGTACAAATAATGTAAAGAGAGATGGTACAGAAATAATTATGGATAAATATAAAAGTCTTATGAGAACACTGGGAAAAAAGTTTAGAAAGGTCACAATGATGGGCAGTTTAGATAAAGCAGATGGGTCAGACTATCTAGATAGCAAAACAATAGGTATCAACCTTAGGTTACAGGTGATGTGTGCGGACATGGGAATGGAATTTATTGATGTTAAAGTAGACAAAAGTAAAATGTTAGATAGGGGAGGTTTACATCTAAATGAGATAGGACTGCATGTTGTAGCAAAGTATATGTTCTATCATTGTGTTAGAAATTTAAACTAGTAAGGCCTATGAAGTATGAGACTAAAGATAGGCCTACAATATGGTGCTATAGAGGATGTAGTCAAAGGGGAGAGTTCGTGCCAGGGAAGTGTGAAATACATAGTAGAAAAGCAAACACTAAAATGATAAAGCAGAAGCAAAAAGAGGAAAACCAACAACATTACAAACTAAAATGTTTTTATGCAAATGTGAGAAGCATAGTAAATAAAAGAGAAGAATTGGAACTGTATGTAGAAGAAGAAAAACCAGATATAATAGGGTTAACAGAATCATGGACATATGAGGAGATTGCAGTTAGTGAACTTGAAATTGAGGGATATACAATGTTAAGGAAAGATAAGATAATTGGAGACAAGACTAAGGGAGGTGGCGTTTTATTATACTGTATAAATTCTGTTAATATAACGATCAAAGATTATTTATCATGTGGTAACAAAAATGAAAGTGTATGGGGAGAAATAGAAAGTGGGGGTGAAAAAACAGTGATTGGAGTGTGCTATAGATGTCCATCAAGTCAAAAAGAGGAAGATGAGGAGCTGATTAGTAGCATAGCAAAGGCAAGTAAAGGGAAATTATTATTAATGGGAGATTTCAACTATCCAGAAATAAAATGGGATATGGCAGAAGCACTTGTAGAGTCAAAACCTTTTGTTAAGTGCATAACTGACAATTTTGTAATTCACCATGTAGAAGCAGCCACCAGAGGCAAAAACATACTCGGCCTAGTTTTTACCACAGAAGAAAATATGATTGAAAACGTTACCGTTGGGGAACTGTTTGGCTCAAGTGACCATCAAATCATCCGTTGGGATCTTATTGCAGGGGAAAGAAGTAAACATAAACACGCGAACATACGACTACTCTAAGGCAGATGTTAAGAGGATGAAAGAGGCAGCGAACCACATAATCTGGAAAGATATTATTGTAGGAACAGATGTTGAACAGGAGTGGGAAAGTTTTAAAACAGTTCTAGAAACGCTAAAAGAGGAATGTGTTCCATGTAGGGAGGTAAACCCCAAGCGGATAACTAGATTTGTAGTGAAATGAAGAAGAGCAAAAAATAAAGCATGGAAAAAATATATAGAGGCAGGTAAATCAAAAGAAACATATGTAAAATATTTTGACAAGCAGAACATATCTCAGAAAGCGAATAAAACAGCAAAAATAGACTTTGAAAAAAAACTTGCTCAGAGGATCAAGACTGACAGTAAAAGCTTCTTCTCTTATGTTAGAAATAAACAAAGAATGAAAGACAAAGTAGGCCCTCTCATAGACAGTACAGAGAAAATAATAAGTGAGAATAGGGAGGCTGCTAATCTGCTCAATCAGTACTTTGGCACAGTCTTCACAAAGGAGGACTGCTCCGAGATCCCAGAGCCTATAGATATTTTTCAAAGAGACATGGATACAGCGGGATTAAGATCAATCTGTATTACAGAGGAAATGGTTTTTAAAAAATTGGAGGGGTTGAAAGTGAATAAATGTCCAGGTCAAGATGGTATTCACCCAAAATTGCTGTATGAAATTAGAGACCAACTAGCAAAACCATTGGCTATATTATGTTCTCAATCACTTACAAAAGGGATTGTTCCACGGGATTGGAAAGATGCAGGAGTGATCCCCTTATTCAAAAAAGGCAAAAAATCAGATCCGGCAAATTATAGACCGGTGAGTTTAACGAGCATAGTCTGTAAATTGTTAGTCAATAATCAAAGAAAAAATTGTAATGCATTTAGAAAAAATTAATCTAATTAGAAATAGTCAGCATGGGTTTACTAGAGGGAGATCATGCTTAACAAATCTATTAGAATTCATGGAGGAAGTTACTAAAATCATAGATAAAGGGGAGCCAGTGGATGTTATTTATCTAGACTTTGCAAAGGCCTTTGATAGAGTACCTCATCAAAGATTATTTCGAAAGTTAAAATCACATGGAATAGGTGGGGAAGTTGCCAAATGGATTGAAAATTGGTTAACGGGAAAAAGGCGGAGGGTGGGCATAAATAAGGAGTACTCTGAGTGTAGTGAAGTGAAAAGTGGTGTGCCACAAGGCTCGGTTTTGGGACCAATTTTGTTCTTGATATATATAAATGATTTGGACATTGATATGAGATCCATGATTGCAAAATTTGCTGATGACACAAAACTATGCAGTAGTGTCTCATCTAAAGCGGAAGTGGATATATTGATGTCGGATTTAGATAAAATTCGAGAATGGTCTGTAAGCTGGCAAATGGAGTTTAATGTAGATAAATGTACAGTCATCCACATGGGTAGATCCAATATGGAACATAATTACAGAATGGGAGAAAACAATATTAGAAAGGTAGATAAGGAAAGGGACCTAGGGGTTATAAAAGATCATACAGGAAAGGTGAGTGAGCAAGTTAAGGTAGCAGTGAAAAAGGCAAATGCAATGTTAGGTATGATAAAAAGAAATATTAAACATAGGAGCAAAGTGATCGTCAAACTGTATAAAGCTTTAGTAAGACCTAGATTGGAGTACTGTGTACATGTGTGGAGTCCTTATCATAGATGCTAGAAAGAATACAAAAAAGAGCGACAAAGATGATAGTGGGATTCCAGAATTACAGTTATGAGGAACGACTCAGAAAAACCGGCCTACAGTGTCTCGAAGAGAGAAGAATTCGTGGTGACTTAATACAGGTTTATAAGATGATCAGAGGAATCGATAAATTAGACTATAACAAGTTTTTTAAAATACAGCCACCCACAATAACACGAGGGCATAGCTACAATCTGACTAAAGAGAGGTCCAGGTTAGATATTAGGAAATATTTTTTAGTCAGAGAGTGGTGTCTGCTTGGAATGCATTGCCAGGGGAGGTAGTGGAGGCAGGGACAGTTAATGCATTTAAGAATATACTGGATGCGCATAGATTTTAGAGCAAGGTGATATAAATGTAATTGGTTGTATACAGACTCTGCAGGGTCTTCTAAACCAGTATAAAGACGTTAAGTTAAGTTAAGTTAAGGTAGGTGAAGAATAAATGGGATAAATGTATGGAAGTGCAAAGTGAATACAGAGAAGGGCTAGTTCACACCAAGTTCAAGTCAAGTGTCTTGACGCCTTTATATAAATGTCAAAAATTGTCCGTCCACCCCTCGTACACCAATCTATTAGTCCGTTGCTTTCCTCTTGTCTCACATACATAAATTCCCACATTTCTGAATAGAAAATGGTGAAAAGCAAAATAAATCTGAATACAGAAAGTCACATTGTATACTTTTATTACAACACAACAAGTGGATACATCAATCAGTGATAATTTAAAAGAAAACAAAATAAAAACATTAATATTTCGTAAGATTCTATAGACAAGAGCTTGGTAGAGTCACAAGGATACACAACTCTTAGGCCACTGGCACGGTTTCAACTAAGTAAGGTGTACGTTTTCTTTTGTAATTTTATTGTCGATTTGTTTTGTAAATATAGGTTTACCGAAAATCTACCTGTACACGACATGGTGACTGTTGAGACAAACATCATGTATTCGTCGTTTCAATAAATTCCCGAAGTTTATCTTAGGAATGAATGGAACAGAACGGTACACCGGAAACACGTCACATTCCTTCGACATTCCCAAAAGTGTCAAACAAGGTTGTGTTTTAACTCTAACCATCTTTGGTATTTTCTTTGTGTGCTTCTTTGGAGATGCAACAGCATGAATATGTCTCCATACCAGGACGGATTACAGTTTATTTAACCTCGCAAGATTAAAGTCCAAAACTAATTTCAGAATGTTACCAACAGGTACCTACTGTTTAATGACGAAGCTGAATTTCCGCACAACACGAGCAAGAGTTTCAGACTTTGACAAACTATTTCTCTTGGGACTACAGTGATTTTGGCCTCCCGATAAGCCCTCAGAAGACCAATGTGATAGGCCAGGTTGTGAGTGCTGCACCAGTAATTACCATCAACAAGTACGTGTTACTGGAAGTGCAGTATTTCATATACCTGGTCTCTGCCCTCTGTGATACTATCTCCCTGGACCCATACATAATGGCGGCACTGTAAAGCAGCAACTGTCTTTGACTGTCTCAAGTCGCGGGTCTGGGAAAGCTCTTAACTCACAATAAACAACAAGGCTGCAGCATACAATGCCTACGTCACTGGTGTGCTTCTTACGGCAGCGACGCTTGAACAACCTAGGCACACCAGTAAATGAAATTCAATATCTTCCACGTACAATGGCTGAGCCACATCCTCGGTATCACTTGCGAGGACAGAATAAGACAGAGCTGACCCGCACTGGTTGCCAGGCTATGTATACATTAATTAGGAACTGCAGATTACGATGTTCAACGCATGGACGATGGGGCATATCCCCAAATATATTCTATATGACCAACTGGCGGATGGCAGTAGGAAAGTCGGGAGGCTGCAGATGAGATTGGAGGATGTGTCCAACTGAGACATGAAAGCATTGAAACAGATTTCGTATCATGGTAAGACGAAGCTGTTGACCGCACCAAATGGAAAAGTTTCCTACGGCTTCACCTCAAACTGGGCAAAGCGAGACTATTACAACAAGCAGAAGAGAGACTATTACCACAAGCAGAAGAGAGACTATTACAACAAGCAGAAGAGAGACTATTACAACAAGCAGAAGAGAGACTGTTACAACAAGCAGAAGAGAGACTTTTACAACAAGCAGAAGAGAGACTTTTACAACAAGCAGAAGAGAGACTGTTACAACAAGCAGGAGAGAGAGTGTTACAACAAGCAGAAGAGAGACTATTACAACAAGCAGAAGAGAGACTATTACAACAAGCAGAAGAGAGACTGTTACAACAAGCAGAAGAGAGACTTTTACAACAAGCAGAAGAGAGACTTTTACAACAAGCAGAAGAGAGACTGTTACAACAAGCAGGAGAGAGAGTGTTACAACAAGCAGAAGAGAGACTATTACAACAAGCAGAAGAGAGACTATTACAACAAGCAGAAGAGAGACTGTTACAACAAGCAGGAGAGAGAGTGTTACAACAAGCAGAAGAGAGACTATTACAACAAGCAGAAGAGAGACTATTACAACAAGCAGAAGAGAGACTGTTACAACAAGCAGGAGAGAGAGTGTTACAACAAGCAGAAGAGAGACTATTACAACAAGCAGAAGAGAGACTATTACAACAAGCAGAAGAGAGACTGTTACAACAAGCAGAAGAGAGACTTTTACAGCAAGCAGAAGAGAGACTATTACAACAAGCAGAAGAGAGACTATTACAACAAAGTGAGGACTTTGAAATGTGTTGCTCTTTTGGATTCTCTCTATCTCTGTGTACTGTTTCTTTATCTCACGTCATCTTTCTATAGTATGTGCTCTTTCTGTCTGTCTGTTTTGTGTCAGTTGATAATTATTATTCTTTCATTTTGTCTCATCTTAATGTTCTTCTATATTATTTGTATATCTATATTTTTGTTTGCTTGGGATTGTTCCACTGTAAGTGACGTCCACCTGTATCATCTTTAATGCGCTGGCTAATATCGCGATATATAATCTATCTGGTATGTGTTACAACCCCCCGGGACATATTTAGATTACTGACAAGTTTTTGAGGAACTCGTGAACGAATGGTTTTGATGGACAAAATACACATCCCGACCAGTTGCATATTCATTGTTGCCCTTTGCGTGCCCACCATTGTTGCTTCTACTGCATTTTTATCAGAAAACAGGAGAGATGGCATTGAGAGATTGCTGTATAGCAATTGTAATATCATGTTTCAGTCTAAAACAGAACCCCGCCAGAAACCGGTCGTACATGTATGTGATTAAATCTGATATTCCTACCATATTTACACACAAGTAACGTCATGGTCGAGAAATGTTTTACGTCATTATCGAACGTCAATAGGTAAAGGTAAAGATCAGTCCCATGGCAACAACTGCCGTTGCGGATGAAGATAACTCTTCGTGCACTAAGCCACCGCCTATGTGAGGTAGAGTGGCCAGTTGCCTTCCGTTCAACTGTAACCGTCTCCAGCTCAAACGTCTGGTCGACTTGAGGAGCGGTGGTACCAGGCACGAATTAAGTCGCTGATAGTTTTTGTCGGTCCGTGATTTCGAACCAAAGCACGACTGTCAGCCCAGACACAGCTAGACGGTCTACTGAACGTCAATGCAACCGTTTGAAAATGTAATGTTTCCACATGCGTATACTCGTTTATTCAATAGATAAAATAAAGAAACATGTCCACAGTGGATTCCATCAGAGCTATTGAACGTATGCGGTTTCCTCTTGTACCAACATTTTCATCATAAGGACAAATCACGTTTAAATGGTTCGCTAAGTCTGTGACACTGTGATTCCGATTTAACACGAGGTTACTGTCTGGCCATCTTTCCTTCGCCCATTAACTATCACTATCCTGCCTGAAGTGAAACATGTTTGTGGTGTTGTATGTGTTCCCCCTACCTTTGGAATGGACAACTAAGGAGACCTAATTAATGAATGCACTACTGGAGATGTAGTTTAAAATATCGCTTTAAAATAAAAGAAGTTACAAAACATGCATCATAAATCATTGTTCATCTTTGATATTTTGCATGTTTAAAAAAGTTAATAGAAATTACAGTTTTATCACAGACATGTTAACAACATGAATAGGTACATATTTTAAAAGTCAATATTTTGCTGTTTTTATCACATCCATAGAAATGGAATTTAAAAAATAAATTAATGAAATTCAAATTTTAGAACGTTAAATAAAAAAAAATGTTTAATTGATTTAAAGAACTTTTTATCTAAATATACAAGCATACAATTAAATCAAAATGTAAAAAACGCAGTTTACTATTTAAATAATTTCAAACGTACGTTTAGTTGACCTCACCTGTACATTTGATAAGGACTATGAATGCACCAGGCAAAAGATAAAATATACTTGTTTATCTGTTGTTTAGTGTTGTTTAGATGTGCAGAAAACAGGACTATCCGATCTAGATGATGTTTATAGAACTTAACAAGGAAAGGATATATTTGAACTACCCGTAAAGATGGGATGCTTCCCCGATACTGTGCAACATGTTCATTTCTTTTCACACTGATATGAAAGGCTCACTCTTATACGATGGATCTTTTTCACACTGATATGAAGGGCTCAGTCTTATAGGATGGATCTTTTTCACACTGATATGAAGGGCTCAGTCTTATAGGATGGATCTTTTTCACACTGATATGAAGGGCTCAGTCTTATACGATGGATCTTTTTTCAAACTCTTTTTTTTATCCAAGTGGAGTGAAGCAGGGATGAGTGCTTTCGTCAACCCTCTTTGGTATCTTTTTCTCCATGCCCCTACGCACAATAATGGCACATGTCTAGACTGTGTTTATCTGCACAGAAGGTCAGAGGTCAGAGGGCCGGCTGTTTAACTTGTCCCGATTGCGTGCGAGAATCGAGGTGAGGACGGCGCTCATTAAGGATGTGTTATTTGTGGACGGCACGGATCTAGTGACCAATAGTGTGGATTCCCTCGAGAGACTAGGATATAGATTAGGGATGTGTTATTTGTGGACGGCACGGATCTAGTGACCAATAGTGTGGATTCCCTCGAGAGACTAGGATATAGATTAAGGATGTGTTATTTGTGGACGACACGGATCTAGTGACCAATAGTGTGGATTCCCCCCAGAGACTAGGAGATAGATTAAGGATGTGTTATTTGTGGACGACACGGATCTAGTGACCAATAGTGTGGATTCCCCCCAGAGACTAGGAGATAGATTAAGGATGTGTTATTTGTGGACGACACGGATCTAGTGACCAATAGTGTGGATTCCCTCGAGAGACTAGGAGATAGATTAAGGATGTGTTATTTGTGGACGACACGGATCTAGTGACCAATAGTGTGGATTCCCTCCAGAGACTAGGAGATAGATTTAGGATGTGTTATTTGTGGACGGCACGGATCTAGTGACCAATAGTGTGGATTCCCTCCAGAGACTAGGAGATAGATTAAGGATGTGTTATTTGTGGACGACACGGATCTAGTGAACAATAGTGTGGATTCCCTCCAGAGACTAGGATATAGATTCGCTGAGCGGTGTAAGCAGTTCGGGCTCACCATATGCCTGGAAAAGTTCTGCTCACAGGTTGTTGCCACTTTCCCTCCATTCAACAACCTATTTTGGTTCTGCCATTATCAATAATCTCTCACTCAAGATGGAGATATGCAATAGGTTTTGCACAGCGTGTACCTTCACAGCCATTATGACAACAAAAGTCTTTGAGAACAATGTGCTGTCTCACTACACCACGATCCAGTTCTATCTTGGTCCTTGGTAATCTTATATATAGAAGCGAGACACGGAGCACTTACACTAAGCAGGGTCGGTATCTCAACACCTTTCACATAATCTGCCTACAGTGTATATTGATGATTTGGTGGCAAGAGAGAGAGAGAGAGAGAGAGTGAAACATAATGAGATTTCATAGCTGAACTCGCTATTGAGCCAACGAAAGGTTGGTTCAAGTTTACTGCATGGAAGATGAAAGGTTACCAGCAATGGATATCCTCTATGTATAGCTGTTATTGGAGCTAGACGAAACGGTCGTATCACACTGCGATTAAAGGACGTATACACGAGCGACATGACGTCATGCGACATCCCAGCCGAGTTCTGGCAAACGATTGTTCAGAATCTAACTGTTTTGAGGCAGTCAGTTGGAATAGGCATAAAAGCTGCTGAGGTTCATAGAGGCCTTCTAGCTGCAGAGAAAAGGAAAGACTGAAGAGATCGCGGGACACCACGACATGCCAACCCCAGACATGCCATCGATCATACAATAACTCAACAATATATTTTCATCAATGTATTTCCCAGATTATCAAGATCGGCACGTATTTCTGAATGCACTACAGCCAGTATTTTCACTTCGCAGATCTGTTAAAGCTTACAGCTATTCAACTTTCCGTATTTCTTCTGTGGCTGCTTGTTTTACCACTTTTATACTTTTCCCATTTGGCCACCATAGCAGGGATCGTACACAGAATGGGGTTTCCAGCAGAGTTTATGGGGAGAACGACAACCATTGTCCAGGCATAAACATCATCGCTGACCTTGTGTTCTCCAAGTGTTAGTAAGCCCATGATTCCTACGGGAAACCAGCAGAGAAAGTTGGACAGAGCTACAAGACACATTTGTTTGAAAACCATTATATCTTGTGACTGGTCGTAAACTGTTGTTGGCGCTAACGTAGTTATTTCATTCTGTGACATGGATAGATAGATGACTATTTGACCACAGGCTATGATAAGGAACATGATGAAATTATGCACAACGAACAAGCCAAACGAAAACTCCCAGCCTGTTAGTCGTTTAACTGTCAAAGGTAAGCCAAGACACATCGCGTTTGTGGAATATATTTCAAACTTGAACACAACTGGGATCAGTGCAAGTAGGAAACCAATGATCCACGACACGAGAAGAGCGATAACTCTACTGATTTTAGACAACTTTATTTGACCGAACGGAAACGTAATCACCAAAAATCTGTCCAGTGTGGTAAGAAAGATAACAAATGTTGACGTTTCCATAGAGAGAGTAGCCAGGAAGCCAGCAAACTTACATACAACACTTTCTCTCCAGACCTTGTCATACAAAACATAGACACCACGATAGTAATAATCAGCTCCAGCAATAATCAATAGATAGACTCCCATAATAATGTCAGATATGCCCAAGTTTGTTACAAACAGTCCATAACCTGCTTCAACAACTGACCTATCCCAAACTGAGCGATAAACAATAACCGTCATGTTCCCCAGAACTGCAAGAACCCCTACCACCCAGAGAAGAACCCGCTGAGCTGGAACCCTTACCAGATCAAAACAAGATGAAATGCTGTCTTCAGGTGAGTGACACGTGTAGTCTGGGATGTTTTGTCCTCTGATCTGTGGACAACAAATTTCAAATGTGTCCGTGTACAGATGTTGACTGATAATTAAGCCATTGAATAAATCTTCTCGTACATTTTCTATGGACAGTCCCTGTATGTCAAGTGTCTGTAGGATGAGTTTTGAAGAAAATATATTAGGGACATCAGAAATAAGCGTAAAGCTCAAGTTTAGATGTTTCAAATTCGGCATTCCTACAAGGAAAGTGTGTTTTATATATGACAGACCTGTATGTGAGAGATCGAGTATTTCTAGATTTGTGAATCGTAAGTTGTCCATCAAAACAAGTTCTTTATTATACGAAAAGTTGAAATGACGAACAAATTGTAATATTTTGTAATCTGCATTACGGGGGATGACAGTTTGTATCAGATTGTAGCTAATATCTATTTTTTGTCCACGTATTGGTGCGTAGGATACAATAGGATTAAATGAGCGGATTTGACAATTAGACAATATAATGAAGATAGCGCCATATAATATATAGTGTACATCCACACCAAATTCTGGCAACATCACTCCAGAAAAATCAACGTATTTAAATACACGGACAATGAGAAAAGCAGTATCGAGAGGAATCGATCTGTTGTAATGCGATACTGTGACTGTACTTGATACACATATTAAACCGTCCAAACAATAGAGGTCCTCACAATCCATTTCGTCATCTCCGCGTGGACAATCAGGATGTCCGTCACAAACTAGGTCAGGGTGGAGGCACATTTCGCTATTCCAACAAGCAAAATTTCCTGAACACGAGTTAATAATTTCGTTCTGTTCGTCTTCTCCTGAAGGGCAGTCTATGCTTCCGTCAAGGACGTAATGTTGAGGAATGCAGTAAGTGTTCGGACATTTAACAAATCCCTCTGAGCACTGAAAGTCTTTACAGTCTTCAAGATGAGACACATCTCTACATCCCAGAATAGCTCCATATTTATCTTTCACGTAGGCACATCTTGGGGCCAACATTCTACTTGCAGCATGATCTTCGCTTAAACACTGATTTTTTATAACCAAGGGTTCTTGTTCCTTGCATGTAACACGTCCAGTGGGATCATAAGTGAAGTGTGTGCATGTACCAATTTTACATTTATAGGGACATGCCTCATCGCTAACCACATTTTCATCGGTTAGCATTTTCTCCGTGCCTTCCGTGCAGACAGTGCAATCAATTTGACCATCATTAATCCACTGTGGTAGCAAACAGGAGCCATCACAACAATATATATCGTCACAAGTGATTCTATATGGATTAAAGACAGTTTCCAAGTCAAGGCAAGAACTTGGCTGGTATATGCAAGTAGTTTCATCTCTTCTGTTGCTGCAGTCATCGATATGGTCACAGACAAAGAAGTAGGATATAAATCTAGGATAATCTGCATCCTCTCCACAGTCAAATATTGGGAATGTTCTTCCTGGTTGATTAAGATATGACAAACTGTTTGTGTTTTCTATGTGGACCGAGACAGATACAATATTATCACCATGCGACTTAAAATTCAATCTACTCAAGGTTTTATTGAATCTTTCTTTATTGGCAGGATTTATTCTCATGACGTTCATGTCCTCACGTCTGCGAGGAAGAACAACCTCACACAAACCTAACGTACTTACTTTTGTTTTGCACCCAACGTCCGACCATCCTTCAATAAAGCCATCACCGTTACTAGAGAGATTTGTGTCCTTCTTGTGACCGTCCCAGACAAACTGCCACATGCCACATGCTGCATTGTTATACCCAAGAGAAGGTTGACCAGGCATCCAATTACTAACAACCAATGGACGATTTTCACCGAAATGTTTGTGTGACCACCGAAACCGTTTTGCACTGCTATTCATATCTCTCTGAAGACCAATATAGACACTCCCATTATTATCACCGAGATCTATTCTTTCTGAGAAATACTTTTTGAGCCACGTCTGTAGAAATTGTAGCTCTTGTCGAGTTTCTATTCCTGCCAAATTCCCTCCTTCTAAATAACATTTATCATTTGCATCAAGCCAGTGCATTCGATAAATCAGCGTCTCAAGCAGGTTATAGCAAGACATATAATAATGGTTGTCATTATGTTCAAACAAAAACCATTCTTCTATACATTGTTTACACATTGCCATAGGTAGAGCATGTTTCAATACATCTTCCTCACAACGTGGTAGAAGTGTGTCACTCAGATGAATCGTTTCTTTTAGATTTTCAACATTAAATAACACAAGAAATATCTTTATGTCTGAATTATGTTCTTGTACAATACTTGGTAAGTTTATAACTTCAGACAATATATAACCTGAACAATCCATATATATAACAGCAATGCTGGTCGCGTTCTGTCTGACTCCAGACATTTCAGAAAACAAACGTTCAACAAATGTGATTTTTGATTTCAATATCTCTTGCACACTTTGTAAGGGCTGATACAGACTCGTTCCGTCATGGGATCCGTAGATTTTTGTGTCAGTACATTTCCCAAACTGCCAATCTCTGACGTCAACACTAGAGCTTCGAGCATATAAAGTGTCATCAACACTGGCACACGTCACTTGCGGGGTTTTCACGTTTGATGAAAATTCTGTCAAATGTTCCGTAAATGATTCATGCATAAGAAATTGACCTCCATAAGACTTGGGCCGACCAGATTGGTAAAACAAAGCCAGTATATCCATATGGCTCCTGGCACAGTCATCTAGAGGAAAGTTGCTTGACTCGTTTCCTGGAATTGCTGTAAAGAGAAAAGACATGTTGATTGAATAATAATCAGGTCAGGTCAGGTCAAGTCATCCCGTAACCAGTGAGGTCGTTGGGGCACACATGAAGACATTCTCACAACCCCACGTCACCCTTCTCTGTCAGGGACCGCTGCCTGTGTCCCTTCTGGTCGGAGATTGGTCCATTCTATGTTGTCCTCCCACCTCTTTGTTTTACGGCCTTTTCGTCGTCTGTCTTGTATCTTTCTGTGCAAGATCGTATTTGCAAGACAATATAATCTCGATATAAGACCGTACCAATTGGGTTTTCTTCTTTTGACAGTTGCTAAGAAGTCTTCGCCCTACTGCTATTGCAATTCTATCTCATTTTTCCTCATTGTATCTCGATCTTTGTTCGTTACGTTTAAAAGTCTTCGCAAACATCTCATCTCCAAGGCTTGTATCCTCCACTGAAGGTCAGCTGTAACTATCTATGTCCCACAAGCATAGATGAATATTGACAAGACCAGTGTACGTATTAAGCTGATTTTCGTGCAAATGTATATCCGTTTATCTTGCCAGATTTTGTTGAAGCAGTGCAAGCGACTCTATTGACTGCTGTTCTGTCCATCACCTCACATTTTGACAATCGAACCCAGATATTTAAAACGATCAACCACTTCAAGTTCCTGGCCATTAGCTTTTATCCTACTGTTGAAGCCCTCGGGGGTTGTTGGTCATTAATTTTTTCTTTCCAGAGTTTATCTCCATGCCATAGTCAAGAGCTATTTCATCGAGTCTTCCGACTCATTGATGGAGTTCTGCTTCTGAACCTGCCAACCCGTCATCTGCAAAACGAAGGTTGGTAATCCTTCGGTGGTCTATCTTGACAGTATCAACGTGACCTCTAAGTGCCTCACTCATAATTCCATCAAGGAATATATTGAAAAGAGTGTACATCAAGTTCCATGAGCTTGTCCATAGTGATTTATAACAAGTTTTTTTCCAAATACAAACACCTACAAGAACAAGAGGGCATAGCTAGAAGTTAGGCCCAGATTAGATATTAGGAAATATTTTTTTAGTCTGAGAGTGGTGAATGCTTGGAATGCATTGCCACAGGATGTAGTGGAGGCAGGGACAATCAATGCATTTAAGAATAAATTGGATGCGCATAGCTTTTAGAGCAAGGTAATGTAAATGAAAATGGTTGTATACAGACTCTGCAGAGTCTTCTAAAAAAAAGTATTAAGACGTTAAGTTATGTCTAACACCAACTGATGTGCGCAACCAGTCCACGCGCCCCCAATTCACGATAACTGCGCTAGACCCCTTGTCATACAGGTGTTCAAGGACCTTTATAATATTTCCGTTGATTTTATACATCCTCATCGTTGTCGATAGTGCTTTATGCCATTTCCTATCAAACGCCTTCTTAAAATCAACAAACACATGATACCGTTTTTGCTGCTGTTCAAGATATTTCTCGCTTAGCAGCCTTAAATTAAATATCTGTTCTGTAGTGCGTCTTCCCTGTCTGAACCCTGCTTGTTTCTCAGCAACGATGTTGTCTGCTTGGGGTTTTAATCGGTCGAAGACTAACCTAAGCATGACCTTGCTAGAGTAGCTGATGAGGATTATTGTTTAGTAATTTTACACAGCTTTAGGTTTCAAAGACTTCTGTAACGGTATAACCGTTGTTTTTTCTATAAGTCCGGCCAGTTTCCTGTCGCCCATATTTTGTTGCAGATGTGTGTCAGGCCTTCCACCACTACCTCTCCACCTGCCTGTGAGAGATCTGCGGGTATATTGTCCTCGCCGGCCACCTTCCCTCTTCGCAATGTCTTTACCGCTGCAGCTACCTCTTCTTTCGTTATCAGTTGGTTATCCTCTATAGTTGTTGGTGTTGGAAGGATTGTTCTTTCAGGCCGGTTCTGTCCCTCATCGTTGTATAACTCGAAACTGTACTCTGTCACCATCGTGCCAGTACGTCATTGTCCTCAATAAGGAACTTGCCGCTTTTATCCAGGATCGTAAAATTCCTGCCTTGTCTTGGTTTTACCAGTTCTTTGACAACCTTGTATGCTCCTTTAGCATCATTTCTGGCTAATCTCTCTTCGATGTTTGTACATTGGTCACATATCCACGCTTCTTTCGCCTCTCTTATCTTTTGTTGCATCGCTTTCTTGACCTCTTTATTTATGCCGACCAAATCAGGTCAATATTTTTGGTTTGTTAGTGACCTTCTATTATAAAGATCTAGAACTGCTTTGGTCACGCATGGCTTCTTTTTCTGTTTTTCCTGGCACCCCAGGATCTCTGTTGCCGTAATTATGAGTGCTGAGTTAAGGTGTACAAAAGTATGTTTGCGCTCACCATCGCAACCCAGCGATGTCAGGGTCGGCTATCTCTTCTTCTGAGGGGCAAAAAGTGAAATAAGTAGCCTGCCGATAAAGTGAACCCACAAGTCAAACTTACCTCTAGGGGGACGGCGGTGGCCTAGTGGTTAAATGACACGGCTCACAGCCCCAAGGTGCTTGTTCAATCCCCATCACCGCACAGGCCGTTACCCAGGGGAAAGCAAACCCTTAGAAAATGCAGGAAGAAGCAGACCCTTATATAAAATGGACGCTGGTCGGATTCACTGGGCCGACAAGCGCAAAATAAAAACCACAGTGCCTTGGGGAATAGAGAAATAAGTCGAAAGCAACCAAAAAATCAAGCAAACCAACAAACTCAGCACCAAGTGGTGCACACTGGGAAACTATGGCTGCGAGGCTGTAAGCAAAGGACGCAATGGCTCACTTGGGGAGACGGGCTCCTCCAGGACAGTTGCAGATGTTGGGCAGCACCGCCTTGGAGAGGAGATGGGATTCGCCAAGAGACAACCGCCCAAGATTCACCCATGAAGACACAATCACAATCAACTATACCGGCTCGGTCGCAGCCAGGGTTAACAATGACCGTGCCTGCCGTCCAATACCAGGTCGGAGGTGATAAGTGTGCTACTGGTGGAACCATAAAGCTGAGGAAGGACAAGCTTATAATAAGAACATGGACTGTCAGAACACTGAACCCATGTGGTAAAATCAATGAGCAAAATTACTAGATGAAGAACTACCGGTGGGACATCCTGGGAATATGCGAGGCTAGATGGACAAACGTTGGTGACTTTACCACGGAGGAGGGCCGCACGTTATACTTCAGCCCCAGGGAGGACAATCATTTACATGGAGTGGGGATACTGGTACATAAAGACACAGCCAGACGCATATTGGGTTGCCGTCCAATATCTAGCCGTATTATCATCTTACGGCTCAAGGCAGCACCATTTAATTTTACGATAATACAGTGCTGCACCAACAGACTATGAAGATTGTGAAATAAAGGCATTCTGTGATCAATATCAGAGTCTGATAACCGAAACGCCAAAAAAAAACATAAAAACATTTTGTTAGTCGAGGGGAAAATTGGAAAGCAACAATTGTAGAAGGTGCAGTCCATGACTGGGGGGGGGGGGGGGGGGCATGGCATAACCCAAACAACGAAGTGTACATCCAAATTGATTACGTGCTGGTCCAGAGGAGGTTTAGATCTAGCATCAACACCGACATAACGAGAAGTCTTCCCGGAGCGGATATAGGAAGCGACCACGATCTGGTTATGATGACAATGGGTCTGGAATTGAAGAGAGTTATAAACAAAGAAGTGACTAGACTAAATTTTGACCTGGACAAACTGAAAGATCCAACAGTCATCGAAGTGTTCCAATCTAGGGTAGGAGGGAGATTTTCTCCACTGTTGGCTCTCAGAGAGGGACTGGATACCGATACAGTAAAATAGCCTCGGAACTCATAAAAAAAAAATAATAGTAATATATTCAATTTGTGCCTGACCCTGACTAGGATGTCTGACCAGTGTATGTTGCCTAACCCTGACTAGCATGTCTGACCAGTGTATGTTGCCTAACCCTGACTAGCATGTCTGATAAATTTGTCGCCTGGGGTCGATCGGTTACGTCCATGGCCCACTTCTGTGGCACGGCTGCACGTCACGTACAGAGAGGTGGGGACGACTACTATCTGCTGAAGCTATACTGTAGCGACTCTGCATTTATGTATGTGTGTGTGTGTGTATGTATGTGTGTATGTGTGTGTGTGTGTGTGCGTGCGTGTGGGGGGGGGTGGGTGGATTGCGTGGGTGCGTAGGTGTGTGTGTATGTATGCGTGTGTGTGTCTGCGTGCGTGCGTGCGTACGGGTGGGTGAGTGGATGGATTGCGTGGGTGCGTACGTGTGTGTGTATGTATGCGTGTGTGTGTGTGCGTGCGTGTGTGAGTGTGCGCGTGTTTGTGTGCGTGTGTGTGTATGTGTGCGTGCATTTGTGTGTGTGTAGTTCACATACGGTACCACACTTACATCACGCCAGTTACATGAAAACCCTTTTACATGCACATTTCGGGGAGGACAATTACATCTGGTCAACCACAACATACTGGTCAGACATGTTAGTCAGGGTCAGGCACAACATACTAGTCAGACATGTTAGTCAGGGACTTGCACAACATAATGGTCATAGATGTCGAGTATGGCATTGCGGCATGGACAACAGCAGCAAAGGCGAACTTCGATAAAGTTAGCAAACTTCAAAACCAAGCCATGAGAGTTATAACAGGAGGCATGAAGTCAACGCCAACTGTAGAACTTGAAAAGATTACATAACTGCAATCCATGACCGACAGAAGAGACTGCAGAGCCCAGCAGCAAGCAGAGAAACTCAGAAGACTGACTGACCATCCAATGCATAAGAGACTAAATAACTTTGGAAATGGGAAACTAAAGCGGAGAAACTTTGCAGAAATAGCCAAAGCCAAGATGAGCGAAGACCCTATGAACTCACTAACAACACCAAAGCCCATCCCTATTGTACGCAAACCTACCTGGAGGCAGCATATATTTCCAGAGGTGGTAGAAAACATACCAGGTATTGGAAACAAGAACAGCCAGACTGAAAAAGAAAGAAGAGATACAACCCTGAGGCACGTAACGAAAAACTACCCAAGCATGGACTGGACCCATGCATACACCGACGGTTCTGTAACAAACACAACACAGAATGGAGGGGCAGGGGTATTCCTGAGCCTACCAAGTGGTAGAAAAGTAACACGGTCAGTGGCAATTGGAAAATACTCAAGCAATTTCAGAGCGGAGGCAGAGGCACTGAGGGCTGCAGTGGAAGAAATGGTGACAGGTAAAAGGAATGAAAGCCATATAGTCCTGCTTACAGATACCTTTGCCGTAGTCACAGCACTAAAAAGCCAGAAAAATTCTGAACTTATTGATTTAAGAGCAGTACTCTGTCAACTATGCCAGCAGTCTGCACCAAAAAGGGTAGTGGAACAGTGGGTTCCATCCCACTGCAACATCCAAGGCAACGAGGAGGCAGACAGGTTGGCAAAAGAAGGTACAAGACTACCACAACCAGATACTAGTATGACATACGAAGAGTCAAAACGGCTTATTAGAGCTAGAAACATGACCAAATGGGAAACCGAACATACTGGCCACACCAAAAGCGATGCCTATTACCAGTTGAACAGAAGAGAGCAGGCCGTGGTCTTCAGACTTCGCACTGGCCACAATAGACTGAGGTACCACCTATTCAATAAATTGAAGATAGGTGGCACCGACGAATGCCCGTGTGGTACTGGAAAATGACAGCTGAACATCTGCTGCAAAACTGCCCGACATACGAGGATCAGAGAGAGTAGATGTGGCCATCATCAGTGGCAACACAAGACAAGCTCTATGGCAGTGTCGACAGCCTCAGGATGACCGCTGCTTTTTTCAGAAAAATTAAGGTTGATGTCTGACTGCGTACGATGAAGAAGAAGAAAGAAGGCACAATATACTGATCAGACATGCTAGTCAGGGTCAAGCACAACATACTGCCCAGATATGCTAGTCAGGTTCAGGCACAACATACTTGTCAGATATGCTAGTCAGGGTTAGGCACAACATACTGATAAGACATGTTAGTCAGTGTCAGGCAGAACATACTGGTCAGACATGCTAGTCAGGATCAGGCAGACTATACTGATCAGACATGCTAGTCAGGGTCAGGCACAATACACTGATCCGACATGCTAGTCAGGGTTAGGCACAAAATACTTGTCAGACATGCTAGTCAGGGTCAGTCAACATACTGGTCAGACATGCTAGCCAGGTTCAGGCACAAAATACTTGTCAGACATGCTAGTCGGGGTTAGGCACAACATGCTGATCAGACATCCTAGCCAGAGTCAGGCACAATATACTGGTCAGACGTGCTAGTCAGAGTCAGACACAACATACTGATCAGACATGCTAGTCAGGGTCAGGCACAATATAATGGTCAGACATTATTTTCAGGGTCAGGTTCAATATACTGGTCCGGCATGCTAGTCAGGGCCAGGCACAATGTACGGGTCAGACATTCTAGTCAGGGGCAGGTACAATATACTGACCATACATGCCAGTCAGAATCAGGCACAATATACTGATCAGACATGCTAGTCAGGTACAGGCACAATATACTGTTCAGACATGCTAGTCAGGGTCAGGTACAACATACTGTTCAGACATGCTAGTCAGGGTCAGATACAACATACACTAGTCAGACATGCTAGTCAGGGTTAGGCACAACATACTGATCAGACATGGTAGTCAGGTTCAGGTACAATATATTGATCAGACATGCTAGTCAGGGGCAGGCACAACATACGGGTCAGACATGCTAGTCAGAGTCAGGCACAACATACTGATCAGACATGCCAGTCAGAGTCAGGCACAACATACTGATCAGACATGCTAGTCAGAGTCAGGCACAACATACTGATCAGACATGCTAGTCAGGGTCATGCAACATACTGACCAGATATGCTAGTCAGGGTCATGCAACATACTGACCAGATATTCTAGTCAGGGTCAGGCAACATACACTGGCCAAGATCTTCATCTCGGCTTCTCCTAAGGCATCCCTGGAATCGTGCGGTTTTCATGACATCCTGGCCAAAGGGGTGAGATATCGGCATACATGATCCTTGTAGTAGTGAGCAACACGTAGATACAGCAACGCATAGCACAACCTTTAGCAGGACCCATGTATACCTTCATCAGCACTCTCGGGATGGGAGGGAATCTACTGTAAATCCTCCACTTAATGTGGCTTTCAGGGAGCACAAAACAATAAACTTGCTCTTTGTGGGTATTCGAAATAACAATAATAACACGCACATTTTCTTGTTAAACAGTACAGTGTACTAATTAGACATCCATGTCTCGCTGTAGTCTGGAGGTTAAGGCACTCGCCTCTCACAGCAATGAATGGAAACGGTGGGAGATAGAAACACGCAAGTTCAAGCGACGCCTGGTCTCACGCGAGGTATGACCAGAGTGCCTGCATCCTGAGTTACTTCCTGTGGTCTCGACCAATAGTCTTGCCACTGATCCAAGGTAACTCTGGATAAGAGTGAGATTGATGACCAGCACATATTTTTCTCACTATAATCTAAATACATCGGACATCACATCACTAAGACAAAACCGTCTGATGGTGTGACCATCATCGTCTCGCGATGGCCAATAACTTTATTACAACTTTTTAATATGTCTTCTGTCAAAACTGAATCAGTTGAATTGACTAACCAAGTTTGAATTTTGGCAAATCATAGCTGATGCTTAATATGTTGTTATGTTTCTGTGTCTAAGAATCGACGTCACTGCACTCCGGACTAATCCATAGGTGCTCATTCTCTCACAGCAAATGGTACAGTTTCTGGATGCTGATAGCTCCTGTATCTCGCTGGCTGTACATTCTCCTACTCCCTCTTCTCATACACCTCATTCCGTTCGAACCTTATTTGATGTCGAAACTTTGCAGTCTGTGGATTGGGGCTTCTCATATTGATGTGTCCTGATTCAATAGACGGCCGTTAATTGATTTCAAAATGCAACCCAGTTTAGTTCATCCAGTAACCTCTTAAGAGCGTTGTGGCATCCACAACCCTGCTCCATCCATATCTGTCTGTGGTTGATTGTTGTGCTGGCTCTGGTCGTAGGTTAGTCCATTCATGGATGTTGTCTTCCCACCGTTTCTCGGGCATCCTTGCTGTTGTTTGCCATATTATGCGCTCTGTAGTACGGTATTTACATGTCCATTGGAGGTCGAGGCGTGGCCATACCAAGTCAGCTTTCTCCTTTTGATCGTTGTAAGTAGGTCGTCTTACCGTCCACTTGCAATCTAGATTCTACGTCATACTTCATCATTTGTGATACGGTTTGTAGGTTATATTTAGGAGTCTTCTATTACATCTCATCGCCATGGCCTGGATTCTGCTCTGGAGGTCTGCTGTAAGAGTCCATGGTTCGCAGGCGTAGAGGAATATGGAAAGAACCATTAGTCTGACCTTTATGGCAAGGTACAGACGCTTATCTTTCAATATGTTTCAATCGTGCGGCTGTTAGTGCTATTCTGTCCAGGACCTTTGGTTTTAATCCAGCATCACTGATTTTTGAGCCCAGATATTTGAAACGGTTCACTGTTTCAAGATTCTGTCCATCTACTTTGATCACAGCGTTGATTCATTCAGTGCAGTTAGTCAATAACTTTATCCTTTCTGCGTTTATCTCCCTGCCATAGATCTGTCCTGTTATAACCCAGTTTTCGAAATTCTAAATCCGTCATCGCCAGGTCTTCAATGTCAAAAAGTAAGTCGGAAATTGTTCTATTCTCTACCCCCTACCCCCCCCCCCCCCCCACCCCCACCCCCTACCCTCGGTGCCAACATGACCTCCAAGGGAATTACTTATAATTTTTTAAACGGATATGTTGATGAGTGTGGAGGTCGGGGAGGGGGGGGGGGGAGGGCAGAGTATACATCCTTGTCTTACGGCGACGGATGTGCGGAATCATTTACCCATTTTTCTATCCACAAAGACTGCCTTATCATAGAGATTATCGACAGTTGATGTTGTTGTTGATGTTATATATCTTCATTGTTGCCAATAGAGCATCATGCCAGACTCTACCAAACACCTTTTTAAAGTCAACAAACACATGGTAAAAGTGATGGTGTTCCAAATACTTGTCGTTTAGTATTTGCACATTGGAGATCAGCTCGATGTATTTACCCATCACTAATGTGCTCATGATGAGAGCTCGTGAAGACAAGATGTCAGCTCTTTCATTGCACCAAACTCCAGCATGACTAAGACAGTAGATCTATGTCAACCCCTGGAGGTTTGAATCTTCAACAGATGCTGTCCACTCGTACCTCAGCCATCCCTTCTGTACCTTCTGAAGTAGGGCTTGCTCGTCAGTCACGATGATTACCGATGTTAAATGGGTCTGAGATAACCATCTTAAAGTTGATGCCACTGCTTCAGTCTCCATTTGCTAACTGGAGGTTATTGACATGTATGTGTTTCCTCTCACTCTAGCTAAGAAGCCCCAGCCTGATGTCCCACTGCCCAGCACCGAAACGTCGGTGTAAATGACGGCATCACTCTCCTGCGTGTTCTCAGTTATCCGTTAACTCAGCTCGAGCTCTGCTCTCCCGTTGTCCCATTCTCTGCATTTTTTGCCTAATGTTATGATGACACTCTGGTACTCTAGCACCATTATGAACCCATTCTTCTCCATAATTTATCGTCTCAGCTCGGGTCATTTGTCCGATTGTTTTCTTTTCATGTGCCACCCAAGGCGTACCTCTCTCGATTCATGATCTTCTGAACTTCACAAAAGGTGTCGCGTGTTTGTGATAACACGCATGTGTGCTTTGGCCTGTGACTGTTTTTGTCTGGATGTCACTGATAACAATCCCCCCATGTACTGCATCTTCACTATAAGGGTATCTCTAATACAACACAGAACTAGTCGCATACCTTCACTCTGGATGCGTTCTAACCTTTCATACTGTGTTCTCCATAGTGTGAGGATACCCAGTCCGTAATCGATAACCGAAAGCACAACCTGGGGAAATAAGATATACAGAAGACGCCGTTCCAAATTAACAGCAGCCATTGTCTTGAGTGCTTCTATCCGTCTATCTCTAAACAATAGAGTTGTTTAAAGAGCACCACACACACATGGATTGTGTGGATTGATCTGTGAGCTCGGTCTTCGCACCACTGTGAGATAGTCTGTCAGATTTCCTGGATATTTTTTTTTTACAACGTTTGCCTGTTTGAGCCAGTTCTGTATGTCAGGTTGCCATCTGCAAATGTTAAAGTTATGTCCCTTTGGGTTGAATGTTGGTCACTTCTACTGTGACGATGTGAGAGCAGAGACCTTTGGGTTGAATGTTGGTCACTTCTACTGTATAGATGTGAGACCAGAGACCCTTAGGTTGAATGTTGGTCACTTCTACTGTGTAGATGTGAGACCAGAGACCCTTGGGTTGAATGTTGGTCACTTCTACTGTGTAGATGTGAGAGCAGAGATCTTTGGGTTGAATGTTGGTCACTTCTACTGTGTAGATGTGAGACCAGAGACCCTTGGGTTGAATGTTGGTCACTTCTACTGTGTAGATGTGAGAGCAGAGACCTTTGGGTTGAATGTTGGTCACTTCTACTGTGTATATGTGAGACCAGAGACCTTTGGGTTTAATGTTGGGCACTTCTACTGTGTTAATGTGAGACCAGAGACCCTTACGTTGAATGTTGGTCACTTCTACTGTGTAGATGTGAGACCAGGGACCCTTGGGTTGAATGTTGGTCACTTCTACTGTGTAGATGTGAGAGCAGAGACCTTTGAGGTAGTCCTGTACATTTTTGCCTCAGTTATAATGTTCAACACTCTACGATTAGTGGAACTGTTCTTTCCATCAGGGCAGCTGATATGCCACACTGATTGAGATATATCATTAACATCCAAATATAGACACGGTTTTATGCGTCTTCCAGGTCGAATGCCACAGCGTCAGTTTTGACAGAAAACCCTCGCATATGTAATAAGTAAAAGTACAAACGTTAGCCCAGGTCTCCGTTCTGTAACTGCCCAGGGTATCGGGTAGGATGTGCTCCCGTTCTAAGTAAGACATTATTTTCCTGACCACTACCATCTCGAGTAATTTGCCACATATATTCTGTATGGGGATTATTCGATAGCTGCTGAGTCCTTACCAGGTTTAGACAGTGGGCGCAGATAGCTATAAAAGTCAGTCTTTAAGAACAGATGCCTTATCTATAGTGTCATTGAACTCTTTCATGACATTTCTTATCTCTTTCTTATCCAACTGCTTCACGTGGCAATGATAACCTTGCAGATACCAACAATTTGGAGAAAAGCTAGAGTCATGAAACTGCTCTAACCTGGGAAAACGCCAACAGAAACCAAACATTTCAGACCAGTCTCGCTTCTATGTCATCTATGCAAAGTATTTGAAAAAGTGTGACATTGAACAATAAAGGCAGAAGATGGCGTAACCAGAAGAACGGCCTTGCACAAGGACGTGGCATGGCCCCTACGCTATACAATGTAAACACGAATGATCAACCAGTTAGCCCAGGAACAAGACAGTTCAAATACGGGATTACATTGCAATAGCCGTACAAGGAAAGCATTTTGAGGAAGTGAAACTCGAAGTTATAAAAGCTCTAGACAATATGGCCGAATACTATGAAGCAAACCACTTTAAAGTCAATCCCATTAAAATGCAGGTATGTGCTTTTCATTTGAAGAACAGAGAAGCAAGACGACAACCTAATATTAATTTGTACGGACAGGTACTTTGGCATAGCGATGCACCAAAGTATTTATGCATTGTATTGGACCGTACATTATAGTACAAGGCACACTACAATGCGGTAAAACAAAAAGTCAGTGCAAGAAATAATATAATTCGCAAGCTGTCAAACACTGCACGCGGGAGCATCCCCGAAGGTGCTCCGTACCTCAACCCTTGCACTTTGTCTGTCAGCAGCAGAGTATGCGGCCCCAGTATAGTATGCATCTACACACACGAAACAGGTAGATGTGGCAGTAAATGAAAAATGCCGAAGTATGACAGGATGCCTTTAACACAAACGGACAAATTCAATGCAATCGCTGGTATCACACCTCCGGCTATTTGCTTCTCAGCCTCGGTGATGGTGTCTAATTAAGCCTTTACGAGCTACAGGGCATTACAGATTTCCTTACTTGCAATGGATCATTGAGGTGTTGTCCCGCTAACATGTCCTCAGTGAAGTCAAAGAATTTGTCAATACCCCCTAGTAACGATAACTAGCTGTGACGTGTCGGTTATTTTTTCTCTTGAATCATCTAAGGCAGCAGAGAATGAGAGGAAATGTAGCGCACACTTGAAACACATGATCTAAGTCTCCAGAGGGAAATGGTGTCCAGCTGTTGACAATATTTTCATGAATGACATAGCTCACAAGAACAGAATTCTCTAAACGTGTATTTGCGTTTACAATAACATGATGCTGATCTTCCATAAATTTATTTAAATGAGCACAGTTACACTGTCATCATTGTCACTCGTGTAAACTATAGCTGTCATGTTTGAAACGGAAAGGCGTCTCTGGCTGGTTTCTTTAAAAACAGTAATATTTCATTACAAATCACACATTGTTTATCATACAAAATTAAATTAATTAATTTAAGAAACTTCGTATCCATTTTCAGTTTTTTGCTTGGCATTGTTATTGTGTAACTAACTTGTATGAGCAGATAACCAACTTTCAATGCCTTGCTTATTAAAATGCACATACCCGTAACCTACACCATAATCTCTCTTTCCCCTTACCCATACCGACACCGAAGACAATGTTACATGCCCGTTTTGATCTAGAAGCTCACCGACGACATAAACAAATCTATGTTCGTCCCAGTTCCTCATTATCTCAGACGTCGACTGACTCTGTTTTGGCTTGTCTTAGTTGGACCCTATCTTTAACGAACGACATTTGATGAAACATGTTCCCTTTTATTTGCATTGTTTAGCAACTCATTCTTATTGGTTTTTGTTTTCTTTTTTTTTGCACATGTGTGTGTTATTTTGTTAAAGAATCTGTTATGCTAATGAGCTAGATTGTATAGGAATTGTCAATCAATCTCGAGGGTCACATACACATTATTGGTCGCAGGTTCTGGCAGGAGAAATGTAGGTGACCTGCCAAAGCTCGTTGACTGCACTGTTACAGAGAGTATGTGCCCTCGTGGACTTTCACTTATGGTTTACAATGCTGGTACATCTGGCTACACGACAGGAGGGCGGCTACATGGCAGGTGGATAAATGACATTGGGGTTATTGTGCAACGACACGACCTCAATATGACCGATGTAACTCACTAAATGGAAATGCAGGACATACGAATTAGGTTCCCCACTCCACTTATCGACATAAGTGGAGAGAAAACTAACTATAATTCTCTTCTTTAGCTCTACATACAGTTTACGATTACGATTCGAAGATGCGGATGTGTTTTCTACGGTCTTCCGACTTGGATTAAAAACACACATAATTAAAGTTTTTTGTGACATTAGCTACCAAACTTACCCACGAAAGTGTTATAAACATCATCTTTCCTCTTATAGTGTCATAAAATAATCAAAAACCGGTCATACGACTTGTAAATTGACCGTTTTTACATGAAAGCTGAACAGGCCTACAAATACGTATCCTAAAAACTGTCCACCACTGCCTTGTGGGATACCTGTTCACGGGATAGGCTTTGGGAGTCCCTTAGGCAGTCTAGTCGTGGTTCCATCGCTTTTCTTGCAACTACTGCAACAAAGTTGATTCCAGGCTGTAACGGTTAATGCTTGTTCCCTGGATCAATCAGTTACATGGAGAGGGGGAACGTGCTGCACGGGCCACGGCTTGTTCTCCGTAGAAGAATGCCCAAGCTTATGATATGGAGAGGCCTTCCAGCTTCACCCTGCGCTGTCGACACAAGTGCATCAACAGTTAAATTGGGATGTTGGAATGTCCTTACCATGCTGACTGGACTATCTGATAACATGCATGATATAAACGATGCCAGAAAGACACGCGTAATCAATGACGAACTGAAAAGACTGGATTTGAATATTGTAGCACTCTAAGAAACTCGGTTAGCGGGCTCGGGGTCAATGAGTGATACAGACTACGTATTCTACTGGCAAGGAAAAGACCCCGACGAAAAGAGAGAGCGCGGTGTAGGCTTTGCAGTTTAAAAGTCAATATTACATATGGTTGAACCAGGTGAGAATGGTTCAGAACGTCTGCTTACGTTTCGTCCCCATACCACAGTAGGTACCGTCACCTTTGTCAATGTATACCCACCTACCTGGTGCTCTTCACCTGCAGTCAAAGATGAATTCTATGATGGTTTATCAGCGATCATTAAACGTATGCATAGTCAAAAACAGCTTGTTCTACTAGGTGATTTCAATGCTAGAGTGGGCGCTAATCACGACTCGTGGCCTTCCTGTCTGGGCAAGTTTGGAGTTGGACACATTAATGAATATTTCCAGCAGCTTCTAGAGCTCTGTTCCTACCATGAACTTTGTGTGACAAACTCTTCTTACCATGAACTTTGTGTGACAAACTCTTCTTACCATGAACTTTGTGTGACAAACTCTTCTTACCATGAACTTTGTGTGACAAACTCTTCTTACCATGAACTTTGTGTGACAAACTCTTCTTACCATGAACTTTGTGTGACAAACTCTTATGTTCAGACGAAACACCACCATCACGTGTCGTGGATGCACCCACGATAAAAAAACATTGGCATCAGCTGGATTTAATTCTAGTGAGAAGATCTCTCTTTAAGTATGTTCTGGCGCGCCCTTACCACAGTGCAGACTATGACACTGATTACTCTTTGGTTCGCTGTAAATAACAATTGTAGCCAAAGAAGTTCCATCACATCACAAGCAAGAGCTAGCCACGCATCGACTCAAGAAGAATGTTGGACCGTGCGCTGATCAAGAGATTTCACAACGCTTTTCAAGAAACTCTCAATATGGAACATCATGACATCGCTGTTACAGAGACCTGGCATCATATTCGAAATGCCATAGATTTGCGTGGTATGTTGATAAATCGGTTAGATATAAGTCGACAGCCCCACACAGATCTAGCAGTGGTTTTATGAACCAGTATCCCCACTCCCTGTAAATATATCGGCTAATGTCACTACATAGTCTACATACAATTAAAACAAAATAACAATTATACATGATGAATCATTCATTTGATTGAATGAAGTATTACACGTGTAGAGTATATCTTATACTAATAATAATAGTAAATATATACTATTAATACTGAATACTTCTAGATGTGGTATACTAATTTTTATGCTGAGAAGCTATAAAAAAAAAAATAGACTACACAGATGCAATCATTCATTATATTTACTATGTGTCATTCTTCTTCTTCTTCTTCTTCTTCGTACGCAGTCAGACAGTAACCATTATTTTTTTCGAAAAAAGCTGCGGTCATCCCGAGGCTGTCGCCACTGCCATAGAGCTTGTCTTGCAGTTCCACTGGTGATGGCCACATCTGCTCTCTCTGATCCTCGTATGTCGGGCAGTTCTGCAGCAGATGTTCAGCGGTGATTTTACCGGTACCGCACGGGCATTCGTGGGTACCACCTATCTTATATTTGTTGAATAGGTGGTACCTCAGTCTATTGTGGCCAGTGGTGAGTCTGAAGACCACGACCTGCTCTCTTCTGTTCAACTGGTAATAGGCATCGCTTTTGGTGTAACCAGTATGTTCGGTTTCCCATTTGGTCATGTATCTGGCTTTGATAAGCCGTTTTGACTCTTCGTACGTCATACATACTAGTATCTGTTTGTGGTAGTCTTGCGCCTTCTTTTGCCAGTCTGTCTGCCTCCTCGTTGCCTTGGATGTTGCAGTGTGATGGGACCCACTGTACCACTACCCTTTTTGGTGCGGACTGCTGGCACAGTTGGCAGAGTGCTGCTCTTAAGTCATTAAGCTCAGTTTTTTTCTGGCTTTAAACGCTGTGACTACGGCGAGAGCATCTGTAAGCAGGACTATATGGCTTTTTATTTTCTTTGTGTGTCACCATTTCTTCCACTGCCGCCCTCAGTGTCCCTGCCTCCGCTCTGAAATTGCTTGTGTACTTACCAGTAGCGAATGACAGTGTTATTTGTCTGCCATTTGGTAGGTTCAGGAATGCTCATGCCCCTCCGTTCTGTGTAGTGTTTGTTACAGAACCGTCGGTGTATGCATGGAACGGTCCATGCTTGGGTAGATTTTCGATATAAAGCTTAGGGTAGTATCTCTCCTTTCTTTTTCAGTCTGGCAGTTTTTCTTTCCAATACCTGGTATATTTTCTACCACCTCTGGAAATATATCCTGCCTCCAGGTAGGTTTTCGTACAGTAGTGATGGGTTTTGGTGTTGTTAGTGCGTTTATGGGATCTTCGTGCATCTTTGCTTTGGCTATTTCTGCAAAGTTTCTCCGCTTTAGTTTCCCATTTCCCAAATTGTTTAGTCTCTGGTGCATTAGATGGTCAGTCAGTCTTCTGAGTTTCTCTGACTGCAGCTGGGCTCTGCAGTCTCTTCTGTCGGTCATGGATTGCAGTTTTGTAATCTTTTCAAGTTCTACAATTGGCGTTGACTTCATGCCTCCTGTTATAACTCTCATGGCTTGGTTTTGAAGTTTGCTAACTTTATCGAAGTTGGCCCTTGCTGTTGTTGTCCATGCCGCAATGCCATACTCGAGAACTGGTCTCACTCTTCCAGTGTACAGTTTCTTTAGTATGCTTTCGTCTGCTCCCCAGCTTGTGCCAGCAAGTTTCCTCATGATTGCCATTCTTTCTCTGGCTCTCATTCGGTTTCTCTCGATCTGACTTTTCCATGTCATGCGCCGATCAAATGTGACTCCCAGATAGTTTGGGTTGTCGTTTGGCTGCAGGTATTTGCCATTTAAACTTAATTTGGTATTTTGGGGTTTTATTGAAAGCGAGAATATTGTGCATGTGGTTTTCTCCTCGTTTATTTTGACCAGCCATGAGTTCGCCCACTCTTCCAGCGATGTTAGGGCCTGCTGCATCCGATTTCTTGCTATGGTGAGATTCTTTTCAGAGGTCCACATAGCCAGATCGTCTGCAAACATTGAGCTATGGACTCTTCTTGGTATATTCTCTGTAATGTCGTTTATATATACCAGGAAGAGTGTGGGTGACAGTACTCCCCCTTGGGGTACTCCCTGCTCGAGTGTCACCTTTTTGCTCATCTGCCCTTGTACTTGGACTCTAGCCGTTCTTTGTTTGAGGTAGTAGTTTATCCACTTGTACATTTTCCCACAAACATCACTTCTTCTTAGCTTGACTCTAAGTCCGTCTTTCCAGACTTTGTCAAATGCCTTTTCCAGATCCACCCAAACAGCTACTGTGTGTTTCTGTGCCTGGTAGGCATCTTCTATTTCCTGTGCTATGAGGATGACCTGGTCCTCAGTGGATCTGTGCTGTCTAAAGCCGGCTTGCTGTGAAATTAGTATTCGTTTTTCTTCCAGATGCCACATCAGTCTGGTGTTTATCATACGTTCCATCAGCTTGCCGACACAGCTCAGTAAGCTGATGGGCCTGTATCCATTTGGATCTGTTTTGTCCTTTCCTGTTTTTGGTACTGGTACCAGTACTGCGTCTTTCCATGCCTGGGGTACAATTCCCCTTTTCCAGCTTTGGTTCAGGACCGATAGCAGTTTCCTCTTCGCTGTTTGGCCCAGCCCCATCAGCATTTCGTTTGTTATCCCGTCTTTTCCGGGAGATTTCCTTTTCTTTAATGTTCTCATAGCCTCTTCCATTTCGCTCATTGTTAATTTGGCCATCATGTGCTCTTCAGGTGCCATATTGATGTTGTCGTGCCCCTTTAGCTCTTCAATAATGTCTGTATGCCTATCTGCAGGGACCTCGATGTGGTTTGCTCTGGCATAGTGATCGACAAAAGCGTTTGCGGCTTTCTTACCGGTGAGCAAGTTTTCGCCCTGCTTGATGGTAATTTGTTTGTTTGACGGGGTTTCGTCGTTCATGGCTCTGACTAGCTTCCATAGCTTGTTCCCGTCTTTGTCCAGGTTTAGGCTTTCCGTTTTGTTTTTCCAGCTCTCTCTTGCTGTTTGCTTGAGAGTGTATTTGTATTTCGCCGTGGAGGCTTTGAGGGCGATGTTTGCCTCCATAGATTGTTCTCGCTCTGCCATGTTCCTAGCATTTGTTACTGCATCTTCCGCTTTCTGCAACTCATCATTCCAGTAGGGCTTATAGTTTTTCCTAGCTCCTCTTGGGATGGTTTCTGTGGCGGCTTGCATTATTGCCTTGCTTAGGCTTTCCACGCAATCATTCATTATATTTACCATGTGTCATTCATTATACGTTACGTGTATTCAGAACGTCAATGTTTCGGACCAAAATTGAAAGTGTGGTACGAAGTCACACTCGTACTTATCACACTCACAGTCAATTAAAATCATCCTCCATTCACATTGAAACATTCTCTTGCCTGGAAAGAAAACTGAGTTTACACTTTAAACATGTCGACGAAATATAATTTTAAAACAGCGCAAATGTTTAGCTCGGATAAGTGAGAAGTGTGCAATGAAAAGGTGTTATATTTGTAATAACTAAACAGTAAAACTATCACTAACACGAACAGTACACAGAGTTAAAGCACGGCGAAAGAGCACGTATAAGTCGACAGCCCCACACACATCTAGCAGTATTTGTATGAACCAGTATCCCCACTCCCTGTTAATGTGTTTCCTCTCTGCCACTGTAATGAAATAATGACCTTCCTCTGTGGTAAACTCTCCGAAGTTTTTCCAACGAGCCTCGCAAATGAAGAGGACATTCCATTGGTATGTTTCCATCTGGTGTGTCAGCTTTTTGGCTTTCACGCAAGAATTAAGTGTTCAAACATTCTATGTCCCAATTGCACACTTGTCACCCTCTGCCTGGTGTGAGACGGCAGGCGCGGTCATTGTTAACCTTGGCTTCGATCAAGCCGGTATGGTAATTTATTACATATAATCAAATATTTTTTTTCATAAAATAACATTAGTCATAACCAGCAGTTATTTCCTTGACCTTTTACACACTTCGCTAAATAATTTTATGAAATGTACTTTTCAAATTGTGCTTTTTAATCATGAAATAGCAAAGATCTTTCCTGTGTGCAACAACGACGAGAATTGGACCTCAACCACACCGAAAGAATTTATAAACTGAGAAATAAGAGAAAAACTACAGACCAAAGAGGCATAAACGCATGATATGATATATATATATATATAGTCGCAAAATATAAAGTGAAAAGATAAAGTGAAACAGATCTACAACAAATTTTAATTGGACACAAAACACCAATGCACCAGTGTTACAAACTGACACTGAGCCACAATGTAAACCTCAAATGTAAAACATTAATCCAGCAACAAGTTATGACAATATGAAAGAAATCGAACAACAGATGAATTGAACCGATAGAACAACATGAAGTGTTTCTAGGAGCCACGGAAGTAGATATCAAAGCCGTCACATACATTGTGAGCTAGGTCTTCCACAAAGTAAGGTAACAAGAGAGCATTTTATCAAATGTATAATTCATTAAATGGATTGTAAGTAATAGTACGCTATCCAGACCGCAGACCTTCTACAGAAACCGTGCTAGCATACGTCTTATTAGATTGCCATATATATTAATAACCACGGATCAATTCAAAAACACATGAACGACAGCGAAATATTAGGAAGAGAAAGTTGGAATGAATAGACTACACGTTTTGAAATAACTACGATAATACAAATAAGCATACTCCACTGGATGCCACAGGGACAGAGACAATACGCTAGACAGGCGTTCACCTGGCAACGGACTGGGATCCCACAGGGACAGAGACAATACGCTAGACAGGCGTTCATCTGGAAATGAACTGAGATCCCACAGGGACAGAGACAATACGCTAGACAGGCGTTTACCTGGCAATAGACTGGGATCCCACAGGGACAGAGACAATAAGCTAGACAGGCGTTTACCTGGCAATGGACTCTGAAAAAGACTGTCCAGTTCAGCTTGGGCAAAGTAATCTAAACTGAAGAGGACGGTTCGGAACATGAACAACGGAGAGTATCCGGTAGGAACCTGTGTTCCAATGAGACTTGAAATTAAATCAGGTCATGGCAGGTCATCCCGTAACCGGTGCGGTAGTTGGAGCACACACGAAATTGTACACGATATTGATAACTTACTAATTTCATCCTTCTATACTGAAGTTCTAAATGTTGTTATAGCCGGGGGTGGGGTTGAAGATGAACTTTCAACACCAACTGAATGCTGCCATGGCGTACGTCTCATATATTCTCTGTGAACAAAGTCCAACTCCTGGCCTTCTCGCGGCAGAACTGTTTTGACTAAAAGAAGAAAGACAGAAGGCAAGTCACTGGCGCCTTAAAACCAGTAGTTTCGGGCAGATGGGGCTCAAAAGCCTAGGAATGCAGCTCACGTAGGAGAAGGTCAACTCTCATTTCAAACCATCAGAAGCCTTGCAGATAAGATACTGGCGTATTTTTTCAGGTTTTGTCAGATATGGCTGTGCAACCTGTTTTCTGATAACTGTAAGTTGGTCAGCATCTACCAAACCTGACAACCTACGATGTGCGAAGGAACACACGCAAGAGGATACAATGCCTTTTCCTAGAGCGATGAAAGACAACCTCAGCTGAGTGTAGGGGTAGGGCAGTCTAGGCCCTTATCGTTGGTTGGCGGTTGGTCTAGGAGTGACGCCCCGACTGGCGAAGAGATATAGCATTGATCTGTTGATCAACAGCTTCTTCAGCCAGCTTGCCTCGTTCCAAATGTATTGGTATTACCTTTCCAATGGAGAAAACAAGGCAGACTAAGAGAAGGACCATACTGCATGGGCAACAAATGGTCTCTATATTTCTGCCCATCTTTGTGCTAATAGCACAATTATTATCGTCTGACAAGACGGAAAGAGCCAATTGGTACTCTGAGGTCAGAAGGTTTGTCTGAGAAAGCGCCGTACTATTCTCTCTACTCTGTTATCTTAGCAATACTCCAGTCTAGAGCTTGGTTTTGTCACATTGTCGTCAAGTTACTACTCAAACATCAAATGGAGAGTGTATGTCAGTTCCAAAATGCTGGCTTCCTGTGAAAGTGAGGCTTTAGTGATTCGATGAAAGCTTATCATCATGAAACCCATTAAGAACTGATTCTGCTGTTATGCAAAGCTTCGATCATCGAACCTGTTCCCATGCTGCCATTTGTCCACCGGGACCATTTGTCAACAGTACTTGTCATTATGCAGCCATGTGTCCACATATCGTGTCCACATACTTTCCTTTCACCATAGAGCTTGTCCCCATATTGCTCTATGCTATAGAGCTCGCCTTTATGCAGCCGTTTGACCAAGTCGCGTGACATGATACAACCCTTTCATCCACAAACTTGTCCTCATTCATTCCTTAACTTGCCCTCAAACATCCTTTAATTTGTCCTCATTCATCCCTTAACTTGCCCTCATACATCCCTTCAGTCTTCCGCAGTGTAGCCTTATGAACACCGAACTTGGCGTCATGCTTTCGCGTAAAATTGAACTTCTACGCAAGCAGCCCATTTATCAACAGGCAGCCCGTTGACCATCAAACGGATCCTCAAGCAGTCCCTTGACCAACATGTTTATCCTAAACCAGCCCGTTGACCAACACACGTGTCCTCAAGCAGCCCGATGACCAACAAACGTGTCATCAAGCAACCCGTTGACCAACAAACGTATCCTCAAGCAGCCCTTTGACCAACAAACGTATCCTAAAGCAGTCCCTTGACCAACATGTTTATCCTTAAGCAACCCGTTGACCAACAAACGTATCATCAAGCAGTCCCTTGACCAACATGTTTATCCTTAAGCAACCCGTTGACCAACAAACTTATCCTCAAACAGTCCTTTGACCAACATATTTATCCTCAAGCAGCCCGTTACCAACATGCTATCATCAGCAACCCGTTGACCAACATGATTATCCTCAATCAGTCCGTTGACCAACATGTTTATCCTCAAACAGTCCGTTGACCAACATGTTTATCCTCAAGCAGCCCGTTGACCAACATGTTAATCATCAAACAGTCCGTTGACCAACAAACGTGTTTTCAATCAGTCCTTTGACCGACAATTGGTCCTCAAGAAGACCTTCGACCAACAAACTAGCTCTCATGCAGCCGTTTTAACATCGAACGTGTCTTCAAGCAGCCTTTAACCATACCGATTATCCCCATGGTACCCTTCTAGTGACTTGAGTTTGAGATTAGTAAATTAAGCAAAGCCAATTTGTAGAGAAACATAACAAGGCAAACTTAAAAGAAGCGATTCAACAACAATAACTCGCGACTGACATTAAATGGCGCTCATAACTAATGCCGAGTAATAGAACAAGATTTTTCTCACCTGCAACAACAAATGTTTCAAAGCCAACGAAATATAACATTGAAAGAGCCATGTTCTGTTACTAAACCCGAGAGTCAAAGTACAGGCAGCTGTCCCACACAACCTCACATTGTCGCTCTCAATTCAAACAAAATGAAAGACCTGGCGTTGATACGAATTACGGAATAACTCTAAGCTCATTGGACTGCTGAAATGTCATGCTGATGTAAGGTCACGTGGCATAAGATGGCAAAAAAATGGAAACAGCATTTTAAAAAGACAAATGCATATAATTGAACATTTATCAGAGTGGAATTACGTACAACTATTTGAAGCGCGTGCGCTTGTTATCATCAATCGTTTCTCTCCAGAAGATAATAACTCATGCAATACATGAAATGGAAAACAACAAAGCAGCTGTCACCGATGATGGACACAGAACATGTCAAACTTTGGACCAGCCTCTATCAAATCCTGCTAATGCTTTTTAACGCATGCTTCAAATATTTGTAAATCCCTAAAATCTGGAGTAAATTTCATTGGCTGCGTTGCTATAACGTGTTCTTAATCAGCCCTTTGACCGACAATTGGCGCTTAAGAAGATTTTCGACCAACAAACTAGCTCTGGAAGTTTCACATGTGTCCATCACAAGCGCACGCATGCCTTCATGTAGTTGTTTATCCATGGGATACATTTCGTGGGGAAGCCGAACTATGGCATCACCATCCACAACTCACCTCTGCTTACCGAGTCGAATGCCTTGGTGAGGTTACTAAATGCAGTATATATGTCTATCCTATGCTCTTCTGAGTATGGCCAGCAACTCGTCTTGTGCAAAGTACATTTTCAAACACAAAATACGCTTGTTTAGTCATCTCATGAGAATGATCCCTCATAGCTTTCACTTATGATTTACAACATTCTTAGATCTGGCTACATGACCAGAGATCACCATGACCGATGAAACGCATTTGGCGCAGGGAAGACGACTTAGACTCCCCACACCGCTCAACGACATAAGTGGCAAGAAAAATACTATTTAATCTTCTTCAGCTCCCCAGAAAGTTTGCCAACTCTAATGACTTTTTATCCAGCTGTAACTAAGGGTAAGCTGGACCTATTCGTCCGATCTCTGGAACCGATCTGGTGGTGTGGAACCTATTTACTCAATTAAGACTGAAAGGAACAGCCAGGAACAAACGGCACGAAAGAGATTAGAGAAGAAGATGAAAAAGGGTTGTATATCAGGAGACTACCACATATATGTCCAATGGGACATCGGATAGTAAGTGAGTATACATCTATGGTACTAGTCTCATCATCATCATTTTCATCATCATCCTCCTCACCATCATCATCATCCTCATCATCCTCATCACCATCCATCATCATCATTACCATCACCACCATCATCATTACCATCATCCTCCTAACCACCATCATCCTCATCATCATCCTCCTCACCATCATTATTACCATCATCCTCCTCACCATCATCATCATCATGATCATCATCATCCTCCTCACCATCATCATCCTCACCATCATCATCCTCCTCACCATCATCATGATCATCATCAACCTCCTCACCATCATCATGATCATCATCCTCCTCACCATCATCATGATCATCATCAACCTCCTCACAATCATCATCATCATCATCATCATCCTCCTCACCATCATCATGATAATCATCAACCTCCTCACCATCATCATGATCATCATCCTCCTCACCATCATCATGATCATCATCAACCTCCTCACAATCATCATCATCATCATCATCATCATCCTCCTCACCATCATCATGATCATCATCAACCTCCTCACCATCATCATGATCATCATCATCCTCCTCACCATCATCATCCTCCTCACCATCATCATCCTCCTCACCATCATCATGATCATCATCAACCTCCTCACCATCATCATGATGATCATCCTCCTCCTCACCATCATCATGATCATCATCAACCTCCTCACCATCATCATCCTCCTCACCATCATCATCCTCCTCACCATCATCATGATCATCATCAACCTCCTCACCATCATCATGATCATCATCATCCTCCTCACCATCATCATCCTCCTCACCATCATCATCATCCTCCTCACTATCATCATCCTCCTCACCATCATCATCTTCCTCACCATCATCATCATCCTCCTCACCATCATCATCCCCCTACCATCATCATCCCCCTACCATCATCATCATCCTAACCATCATTATCATCCTCATCATCATCCTCGTCACCATCATCACCCTCATCCTCATCCTCATCATCATCATCATCCTGATCATCATCATATTCTGAATGCCTTTATAACACCGGTCTGACATCCAGAATATTGTTAATCCAATTGTTTCTCTGTAGAAAAGACTCGCCCTAAAGAGGACCACCTTTGTAATCAACAACCTCAATAGGGTCCCAAGCCCTAGCTCTTCTCTATCTTTAGAAGGTCAAGAAGACGTGCATCATGATCTTTAGACAAACTGACAAACGTGTTTGTTTCTTTATCTCAACTTCCGTGTGGTCCAACCTTTATAAATGTCTCTGTCCTGCGTTTCAGATTCTTATGATAAACAGAAGAGATAAAGACAATTATACAAGTGTAACTACACGGAAGATGGAATCAAGAACCATAAATACGTGTGTCAGTGCTGTGCCTGTTCTTGTTAAACTTATTACGTATATTCAACTATTTTCTTTCATAGAATAGCCAGAGTCCTTAGCAGCAGCTATTGCCTTGACCTTTGTTACAAGTGTTTTCAAAATAGTGTTTTTTAATCAATAAATAACAAAGATCCTTCTTGTCTGTGACAACGACGAGAATAGGACCTCAACCACGCCGAAAGACTTTAGCCAGCTATAACTGATCAAAACTAGAAAAACTATAAAACCCCGAGACATAAAGACACTACATGATAAAGCTAGTCGCAAATTATACAGTGAGAAGAAAATTCCAGACAGATGGACAGAACATTTTAATTGAACACATAAATGCATCAATGTTACAAACTGACACTGAGCCACAATATGAACCTCAAATCGAACACATAAATCCAACAAGTGAGAATATGCAAGAAATCAAACAGCAGAGGAATGAAATAGATAGAATAACATGGAATTCCTTCAAGAGCCACGAAACATATATCCAAGCCGTCAGAGACATGGTAAGCCAGTTCTTCCAGAAAGTAATTATTATAATTATAATTAGTCATTATATTCATGTATAATTCATGACAAAGGCTTGTGAGTACAATTACCACATCCAAACTGAAGACCTTCTCCGTCACAGGCCGTGCTAGCATACTTGTTATTAGATCGCCAGGTATATTGATACCAGCTAATCAGTAGCATACACACAAGAACGACTAACACAGCGGAAGATGAGGAAGAGAAAGTTGGAAAGAACTAAGATAATACAAATACACAGAGGGAATACAGAGACGGACTAAAGCTCACATCAATTTCCAGATAAATGTCTTGGCGCTGTCATAATAAAGCGCTAAACCTTTCGACCTTCCCTCGTACATCAATCTACTAGTCAGTAGTTTTCTTCTTGCCTTACGCCATTTCTGAATTGAAAGTGGTGAAAAAGTAAAATAAATCTGAACTCAGAAAGTCAGGTATTATACTTTTATTACGACACAAGTTGGCACGTCAAACAGTGAGAATTTAAAAGAAAACATAACAAATAGTAATGAATATTAAAAGTTAAAAGACAAGTGCTTGGCAGAGTAATTAGGAACCATAACTATCAGGCTGAGGACACGAGTTCAACCATGTATTCCTCTATTGGATTCTCTTTATCTATTTAGTAATGTTTCTTTCTCTCACGTCATTTTCTTTCATCTGTGTTCTTTTTTTCTGTCTGTTGTTTTTCAGCTGTTGATCATATTTTTTTTTGGTCGTCTCATCTGAATTCAATTGTTCTTCTACATTCTGTATATATATAAATATCTATTGTGCTGTTGTTTGGGATTGTTCTACTGTAAGACACGTCTGCTTATATCTTCAGTAATGCACTGGCTAATAATAGCCCGATATATAAATATATATTATGTCTAGTTAGTTAATTAGTCGTTGGATCATCTTCATCGCACTCGGGACAAGTCCATACGCGCTCAGATCTCATCCTGAGTATCTCAGCCAGCACGAGATGACTGACAGTTCCAGTCCGGTGCTGGTTAGTAAGACGTCTGTGGATCCCCGTGTAGCGTTCCTTCACACTCAATTCAACCAGTCGCGCCAAGGACGTAGAGTCTGAATAAACTCCCGAATCTTCCTTTCAGTCGATTTCCCTGACAACGATTAGGATATCAGCTCGGTCCATTGATCTCCAGCCTGCCACTATAGCTATACTCGACAACCTTTCAGCTCGGTCCATTGATCTCCAGCCTGCCACTATAGCTGTACTCGACAACCTATCAGCTCAGTCCATTGATCTCCAGCCTGCCACTATAGCGATACTCGACAATCTATCAGCTCTCTCGTTACCTTCGACATCTGCATTTCCCTAAACTAGTATAACGTGGACTCTCTGTAACCATGACAACCCTACCGACTCCAACAACTGGCGCTGCACCTTCCTGAGCATCCTCATTGAATCACAGAGGAAGCACACATGTATGACACTCATTGATTCAAGCCAGACCATCACTGTCACAACAGCCATGGTCAGAATGCTTGTGGTCACCGTAAAAGCCCCCCACACCTCCTTGATAGTTGTCCCATCCCTCAGAGCCGTGAAGGCCCACGCGCTTCTCAATCAACAGATAATGGCTCCATATTTCTAGATAATGACATAATTCTTTCTAGAATCTTCATTAATCAAAACGTTAACGTTAAGATAACGTTTCTGATTTTCGTTACCATTCACATGGATGTATTTAGATTAGTGACAACTTTTTCAGCAGCGCTTGAATGAAGGATTTTGATGCCTGCCTGCTGACAAGGAGGAGAGCGGATCAAATCTTCTTTAAAGCGTGTGCAGTTTTTGTGTTTGTGGTGAAATAAACAAAGGTAGCCAGCACACGACTCGTCGACTGCTGTGGCGAAGCCTATAAAACCACTCAACTACACCTATGTATATGAACAAAGTTGTACAACAGTAAAATAAGAATGCAAGTCAGTTTGAACATACTGACACATTTGAGAGGTTTTTGCTACTGACATCATGTGACATTTCCAGGTCAGAAAATAGACTTCGTTACGTCAGAACATGTCAAGGTCTTGATCAAGTTGGTCTGGTGTCATACAAGAACATGTGGAGGTCTTGATCAAGTTGGTCTAGTGTCAAACAAGAACATGTCGATGTCTTGATCAAGTTGGTCTAGTGTCATAGAAGAACATGTCGAGGTCTTGATCAAGTTGATCTAGTGTCATAGAAGAACATGTCAAGGTCTTGATCAAGTTGGTCTAGTGTCATAGAAGAACATGTGAAGGTCTTGACCAAGTTGGTCTAGTGTCATACAAGAAGATGTGGAGGTCTTGATCAAATTGGTCTGGTGTCATAAAAGAGCATATATAAACTAATATATGTTTGCCATCATCTTCTTAGTAATTTCAAATACACGTTTAATTGACCAAACCTGCACATTTCATAATGCTTATATATGACACAGATAACTGGTAGAAATATACTTGTTTATCTGTTGTTTAGTCTTCATGTGTTTAATTAGACGTTATAATTGGTAAGTTATTACAATGGCGTTTTAAAATTAATTCACATAACAATCAGAACAACAATCAACAAAAAATGCATTCTCTGAAGTTAAATATGGACGCCTGTTTAAGTTTAACATCTTTTACCTGTTTACAAAACTATGCGATTTACAAGACGTATCTGAGCAACACGTACATCTTACTGGTGTCCGAGTGGAGACCAAATGATAATAGCAATGTAATTTAGCAGACATGTCGTAAGAGACATAATCCATGTGACTGACTATCCCATAAAGTAAAGTCTATAGATTACAAGAATAAATATTTGACACCACACGGATATGAGTCAAGTGAAGTAAAAAAAAGCGACTTTCCGTAATAAAATAAATGAAACGTCTTGTTTTACAAGTACGCGTCTCCTCTCTTTCGTCGAGTAGTACATTCAAACATACAATTTCACAAGGTCTCACATAGACTAAGAATGTTTGATTCTAAGAACAAGTTTATATTATTTTGTAAAGTAAGCTTTCCGATACAAACTTGTGTTTATACTAAGACATGTTGTTTTGTTTTTAGGACTAGAGGGCTGAAGTTTTGCTAGATTACCAGGTCTCTGGATTATAGGGAGGGGTTAGCACAAAAGTGTGTAAAGGATAGTACCTCGTGGTGAGATTCAGTCCCATCCTAGATGACCAGGATCCTAGTTGGTTCCTCCACTTCTGTCCAGCTCAGGTATGGCTCCTAGAGCCTGTCTCAGACCAGATCCTAGTTGGTTCCTCCACTTCTGTCCAGCTCACGTATGGCTCCTAGAGCCTGTCTCAGACCAGATCCTAGTTGGTTCCTCCACTTCTGTCCAGCTCACGTATGGCTCCTAGAGCCTGTCTCAGACCAGATCCTAGTTGGTTCCTCCACTTCTGTCCAGCTCACGTATGGCTCCTAGAGCCTGTCTCAGACCCGATCCTAGTTGGTTCCTCCACTTCTGTCCAGCTCACGTATGGCTCCTGGAGCCTGTCTCAGACCAGATCCTAGTTGGTTCCTCCACTTCTGTCCAGCTCACGTATGGCTCCTAGAGCCTGTCTTAGACCCGATCCTAGTTGGTTCCTCCACTTCTGTCCAGCTCACGTATGGCTCCTAGAGCCTGTCTTAGACCCGATCCTAGTTGGTTCCTCCACTTCTGTCCAGCTCACGTATGGCTCCTAGAGCCTGTCTCAGACCCGATCCTAGTTGGTTCCTCCACTTCTGTCCAGCTCACGTATGGCTCCTAGAGCCTGCTTGAGCACGGCAGCTCCACCCCCACACAGGGAAACGGCTTTGGCTAGCCGGCTAAACTACGTGAGTGAACAGACAAAAGGAAATCCACACCTGATTAGTGTACACGACTGCTGGAGGATCAGTCGGAGGACCGACTTAGAAGACAACGACTTCAAACCAGGAGCTACAATGTTGTCAGAGCGGAGTCGGTTTCCTCCTGTGGGACGTTATGAAAGATGCCATTTATAACACAGGAATAGCCACGTTAGGCATGGCGGAACGGACCAATCACGACTGGTTCAATGTACACTTCACAAGGATGGAGTCAGTAATTTAAGCCAAAAAAAGAAGCCTTCATCATTTATAAAAAATGTTCAAATGGTAGGAGCACTAATCGGAGCTCTTCTCGCGGGAAACGGTGACCAATGACGAGAACGTGCGCGGTTTACAGGGTCTGACCATTATGGTGAAACGTTACCCCCGCATGTTACTTAACAGGTTGAAGCGGTACTTAGATTCCCAGTGTGCCTTTAGAGCAGGTAGATCGACAATGGGCTATATTTTTCCTCATGGCCGTTTCCAGGAGAAGTGCAGAGAACATGTCTAGCCGCTCTATGTGATGTTTATAAACCTTATCAAGGTCTTTGACTTGGTTAGTAGAAAGGGTATATTCGAACTTCTCGTGATGATCGGCTGACCCATAAAACTTTCCAACATGACATTTCTTGTCACTCTGATGGATATGATGGATATTCTTCAAACTCTTTTCATGTCAGAGTGGAATGAAGCAGAAATGTGTGCTCGCGCCAGCTCTCTTGGGTAACTTATTCTCCATGCTCCAATAGGACGCTTATGGCACGTCTGATGACGTTGTTTATCTGCACACCAGGTTAGATCGACGGCTGTTTACCCTTTCCCGACTGTGTGCGAGGACTAAAGTGAGGATGGTGCTCATTACGGAGATGTTATTGCGGATGATGTGGTTCGAGTGACCAATAGTGAGGAGAGCCTCCAGAGACTGGGAGACAGATTCGTCAAGGGTGTAAGCAGTTCAGCTTCACCATAAGCCTGGAAAAGACAAAGGTCTGCGCATAAGGTATTACCTCTTCACCCTCCATAACTATTGAGGACGTCAATCTGGAGGTCGTCAACAGCTTCGCTTATCTGGGGTCTGCCTTCAGCAACACTCTCTCGCTCGAGATAGAGATAGACAACGGCTTCCCTAATCTGAGGTCTGCCTTCAGCAACACTCTCTCGCTCGACATAGAGATAGACAACAGCTTCACTTATCTGGAGTCTGCCTTCAGCAACTCTCTCTCGTCCGAGATAGAGATAGACAATAGGCTTGCAGGGCGAGTATGGTCGTGGCCAGCCTGACAAATAGAGTGTGGGAGAATAATGCGCTGCCTCACTCCACCAAGGTCTGGGTCTGTCAGTCCTGTGTTATTGACACTCTCGTGTATGGAACTGAGGCTTGGATCACTTAAACTAAGCAGCAGCGGCAGGTCAACACCTTTCACATAAAATACCTTCGATGAATATTGAGGATTGGGTGGGAGGTTCTGTGGGGGGGGGGGGGGGGGGGGTGGGCAAGAGAGAGAGAGACATAATGTGAATTTACAACGATCAAACACTCACAGCTGTACTCGCTGTTGAGTCAACGGTGTCTTTGATGGTTGGGACAAGATGCGAGGTTGCCAAAGGATATCCTCTATTCACAGCCGTCATTAGAGCTAAAAGAATCGGCTGTCCCAGAGAGTGATTCAATGCAGTATGCAAGATGATCATTAAGTCATGTGACATCCCATCAGAAGGCTTGGATTGAATGTTTGGACACAGTCGGTTGGCAAGGGCATAATGGCTGCTGATGGTCTAAAGGGCCTTTTGACTGCAGCAAAAAGAGAAAGACTTGAAGAGATCGGGAGACACAGGCCAGTCTTCTTAGCATGGTTGTTCGATGTATGT
The DNA here is from genome assembly GCA_036924085.1 of Ariolimax columbianus. NCBI lineage: Eukaryota > Metazoa > Mollusca > Gastropoda > Stylommatophora > Arionidae > Ariolimax > Ariolimax columbianus. Next base: position 66,369,713 of record JAVGWX010000012.1, read on the forward strand.
GTGGAACTATCACTCACGGATCAGTTTTTACAGTAATATCAGACAATTTAGAAATACAGAAGTAAGAGCTGGACAAAACGTACAGGACGTCACAGACTGACGCATCAATGAGAATGTTTAAGGGGTTAGTGGGGGGGGGGGGGGGGGGGGATGAGGGGGGGGGGGACGTAAATGGGTGGTGTGTGGTTGTAGTTTTATTACTACTTGACTAAACCAGTTTAATTACTGTCGTATTAATTAATAACAATTAATTCATTTTTTATTTAAGCTTGAAATATACATAAACGTTGAATGCACTTAGCTTAGACATTTTAATGTTGTTATTTTGTTTCAGTGAATTGTTTAATTTCCTTGGAGGCAATGCGTAGGATCCAACAATATATGTTTTGTGCGTTCATTAATGTTTTTGTCAAAGCTATCTTTATTATTTTCTTCCTCGATCTTCGGTTGCAATTTTAGAAATACTGTCTCTAGTATCTGTCCTGCTCTAGTATCTATCCTGCCCTAGTATCTGTCCTGCCCTAGTATCTGTCCTGCTCTAGTATCTGTCCTCCTCTAGTATCTGTCCTGCTCTAGTATCTGTCCTGCCCTAGTATCTGTCCTGCTCTAGTATCTGTCCTGCTCTAGTATCTGTCCTGCTCTAGTATCTGTCCTGCTCTAGTATATGTCCTGCTCTAGTATCTGTCCTGCTCTAGTATCTGTCCTGCCCTAGTATCTGTCCTCCTCTAGTATCTGTCCTGCTCTAGTATCTGTCCTCCTCTTGTATCTGTCCTGCCCTAGTATCTGTCCTGCTCTAGTATCTGTCATGCTCTAGTATATATCCTCCTCTAGTATCTGTCCTGCTCTAGTATCTGTCCTGCCTTAGTATCTGTCCTGCTCTTGTATCTGTCCTGCCCTAGTATATGTCCTGCTCTTGTATCTGTCCTGCCCTAGTATCTGTCCTGCTCTAGTATCTGTCCTGCCCTAGTATCTGTCCTGCTCTTGTATCTGTCCTGCCCTAGTATCTGTCCTGCTCTAGTATCTGCCCTGCCCTAGTATCTGTCCTGCTCTTGTATCTGTCCTGCCCTAGTATCTGTCCTGCTCTAGTATCTGTTCTGCCCTAGTATCTGTCCTGCTCTAGTATCTGTCATGCTCTAGTATATATCCTCCTCTAGTATCTGTCCTGCTCTAGTATCTGTCCTGCTCTAGTATCTGTTCTGCTCTAGTATCTGTTCTGCTCTAGTATCTGTCCTGCTCTAGTATCTGTTCTGCTCTAGTATCTGTTCTGCTCTAGTATCTGTCCTTCTCTAGTATCTGTCCTTCTCTAGTATCTGTCCTGCTCTAGTATCTTTCCTGCTCTAGTATCTGTTCTGCTCTAGTGTCTGTCCTGCTCTTGTATCCAGCGCGAGAATGACCTGTCGCTAGTACTTAGGACACAGATTGCTCTTTACGGGTTTGAAAGGTTGCTTTTGTTGCGAATAATTTGGAAACGGTTAAGTGGCAGGTTGTTGTAGCTTTTCTCACGTGCTGATGAAGGTGGACTGAAGTCCTCCAGGCGGTAGTGCTGTGCTTTCTTTCATCTGCGCGTGGTTGCCTTTTACAGGAATCCCTCCACGTCGTTAGCCAGGTTGCCCTTTACAGGAATCCCTCCACGTTGTTAGCCAGGTTGCCCTATACAGGAATCCCTCCACGTCGTTGGCCAGGTTGCCCTTTACATGAATCCCTCCACGTCGTTAGCCAGGTTGCCCTTTACAGGAATCCCTCCACGTCGTTAGCCAGGTTCCCTTTTACAGGAATCCCTCCACGTCGTTAGCCAGGTTCCCTTTTACAGGAATCCCTCCACGTCGTTAGCCAGGTTGCCAAGAAAAACAGCCCGTTTCTTCTAAGGACTTCGAGGGGATGAGGCGAGGGGATGAGGCGAGGGGATGAGGCGGGTCTTGGACCGTATGTTTTGTCTGAGTTTGACTAACATATCTGATCGTTATGTTTTTGACTGACCTTGACTAACACATCTGAGCGGTATGTTTTTGACTGACCTTTACTAACATATCTGATCGGTATGTTTTTGACTGACCTTGACTAACATATCTGAACGGTATGTTTTTGACTGACCTTGACTAACATATCTGATCGGTATATTTTTGACTGAGCTTGACTAACATATCTGATCGGTATGTTTTTGAGTGAGCTTGGCTAACATATCTGATCGGTGTGTTTTTGACTGACCTTGACTAACATATCTGATCGGTGTGTTTTTGACTGACCTTGACTAACATATCTGATCGGTATGTTTTTGCCTGAGCCGACTAACATTTCTGATAGGTATGTTTTTGACTGACCTTGACTAACATATCTGATCGGTATCTACTGAGTTGTGTAGGTAAACTGATGGAGCGTATGATAAACACCAGACTGATGTGGCACCTGGAAGCAAAACACATATTAATTCCACAGCAAGCAGGATTTAGACTACACAGATCCACTGAGGACCAGATCACTCTCATAGTACAGGAAATAGAGGATGCTTACCAAGAGAAAAAGCATACAGTAGCGATTTGGGTGGATCTAGAGAAGACATTTGACAAGGTGTGGAAAGAGGGACTTAAAGTCAAGCTACGAAGAAGTGAAGTATCTGGAAAAATGTACAGATGGATCAGCCACTACCTCGAAAACAGAACAGCCAGAGTCCAAGTACAAGGGCAGATGAGCAAAAAGGTGGCACTGGAGCAAGGAGTACCCCAAGGGGGAGTACTGTCACCCACCCTTTTACTGATGTATGTAAACAACATCATAGAGAATATACCAAGAAGAGTCCAGAGCTCCATGTTTGCAGACAATCTGGACGTGTTGACCTCTGAAGAAAATCTCACCGTAGCAAACAATCGGATGCAGCAGCCCTAATATCGCTGGAGGAGTGGGCCAAATCATGGCTGGTGAAAATAAATGAAGAAAAAAACAACATGTACGATATTCTCCCTTTCAAACAAACCACAGAACACCAAAATAAGTCTTAACGGCAAATATCTGTGGCTAAACGACAACCCAAACTACTTGAGCATCACATTTGTTCGGAGCATGATATGGAAAAGTCAGATCGAGAGAAACCGAATGAGAGCAAGACAAAAAATGGAAATCATGAGGAAACTTGATGGCACAAGCTGGAGAGCAGACGAAAGAATACTGAAGAAACTGTACACTGGAAGAGTGAAACCAGTTCTCGAGTATGGCATTGTGGCATGGGCAACAGCAGCAAAGTCGAACTTTGATAAAATTAGCAAACTTCAAAACCAAGCCATGAGAGTTATAACAGGAGGCATGAAGTCAACGCCAATTATAGAACTTGAAAAGATTACAAACCTGCAATCCATGACCGATAGAAGAGACAGCAGAGCCTAACAGCAAGCAGAGAAACTCAGAAGACTGACTGACCATCCAATGCATCAGAGACTAAATAAGTTTGGAAAAGGGAAACTAAAGCGGAGAAACTTTGCAGAAATAGCCAAAGCAAAGATGAGCGAAGACGATATGAACACCATGACAACATCAAAGCCAATCAAAGCCCAAACCCACATGGAAGCAGCATATAATTCCAGAGGTGGTAGAAAATATACCAGGTATTGGAAACAAGAACAGCCAGACTGAAAAAGAAAGAAAAGACATAACCCTGAGGTACATAGCGAACAACTACCCAAGCATGGACTGGACCCATACATACACCGACGGTTCTGTAACAAACACAATACAGAATGGAGGGGCAGGGGTATTCCTGAGCCAAATAAATTGAAGAAAAATAACACTGTCAGTGGCAACTGGAAAATTCTCAAGCCATTTCAGAGACAGAGGCACTAAAGGATGCAGTAGAAGCAATGCTGACAGGGGAAAGCAATAAAAGCCAGATAGTCCTGTTTAAAGATGCCCTGTCCGTGGTTACAGCACTAAAAAGCCAGAAAAATTCAGAATTTAATTATTTTAGAGCAGTACTCTATTAACTATGCCAGCAGTCCGCACCAAAAAATGTAGTGGTACAGTGGGTTCCATCCCACTGTAGCATTCAAGGCAACGAGGAGGCAGACAGACTGGCAAGAGAAGGTGCAAGATTACCACAACCAGATTCCAGTGTGACCTACGAAGAGTCCAAAAGGTTTATTAGGGCCAGATACATGACCAAATGGGAAACAGAACATACTGGCTACACAAAAAACGATGCCTATTACCAATTTGGCAGAAGAGAGCAGGTCGTGGTCTTCAGACTCCTGACCATGAAGCCCATGGTGGATATCCTAAGCAAAGCAAAGCTGCCACTGAAACCATCCCAAGATGGGCAAGGAAAAACTATAAGCCCTATTGGAATGATGAGTTGCAGAAAGCGGAAGACGCAGTCACAAATGCTAGGAACATGGCAGAGCGAGAACAATCTATGGAGGCAGATATCGCCCTCAAAGCCGCGACGGCGAAATACAAATACACTCTAAACCAAACAGCAAGAGAAAGCTGGAAAAACAAAACAGAAAGCCCCAACTTAGACAAAGAAGGGAACAAACTATGGAAGCTAGTCAGAGCCATGAATGACGAAACTCCGTCAAACAAACAAATTACCATCAAGCAGGGCGAAAACTTGCTCACTGGAAAAAAAGCCGCAAACGCCTTTTGTTGAACACTATGCCAGAGCGAACCACATAGATGGGCATACGGACATTAATGAAGAGCAAAAGGGGCACGACAACATCAATATGGCACCAGAAGAGCATATGATGGCAAAATTAACAATGAACGAAATGGAAGAGGCCATGAGAACATTAAAGAAAAGAAAATCTCCCGGAAAAGACGGGATAACAAACGAAATGCTGATGGGGCTGGGCCAAATAGCAAAGAGGAAACTGCTATCAGTCCTGAACCAAAGCTGGAAAAGGGGTATTATAACCCAGACATGGAAAGACGCAGTACTTCTACTAGTACCAAAGAAAGGAAAAGACAAAACAGATCCAAATGGATACAGGCCTGACAGCCTACTGAGCTGTGTCGGCAAACTGATGGAACGTATGATAAACATCAGACTGATGTGGCATCTGGAAGAAAAATGCTTACTAATTCCACAGCAAGTAGGCTTTAGACAGCACAGATCCACTGAAGATCAGGTCATCCTCATAGCCCAGGAAATAGAAGATGCCTACCAGGAACAGAAACACACAGTAACGGTTTGGGTGGACCTGGAAAAGGCATTTGACAAAGTCTGGAAAGAGGGACTTGGAATCAAGCTAAGAACAAGTGAAGTTTGCGGAAAAATGTACAAGTTGATCAACCACTACCTCAAAAACAGAACAGAAAAGTTCAAGTACAAAACTTTGCAGAAATAGCCAAAGCAAAGATGCACGAAAACCCCATTAACGCACTAACACCAAAGCCCATCCCTACTGTACGAAAACCTACCTGGAGGCAGCATATATTTCCAGAGGTGGTAGAAAATATACCAGGTATTGGAAACAAAAACTGCCAGTCTGAAAAAGAAAGAAGAGATACTACCCTGAGTTACATAACGGAAAACTACCCAGGCATGTACTGGACCCATGCATACACCGACGGTTCCGTAACAAATACAACACAGAACGGAAGGGCAGGAGCATTTCTGAACCTGCGAAATGGCAGAAAAATAACACTGTCATTCGCTACTGGAAAATACACAAGCAATTTCAGAGCGGAGGCAGAGGCACTGAGGGCGGCAGTGGAATAAATGGTGACAGGTAAAAGGAATGAAAGCCACATAGTCCTGCTTACAGATGCTCTGGCCGTAGTCACAGCACTAAAAAGCCAGAAAAATACTGAACAATGATTTAAGAACAGTACTCTGTCAACTAAGCCAGCAGTCCGCACCAAAAAGGGTAGTGGTGCAGTGGGTTCCATCCCACTGCAACACCCTAGGCAACGAGTAGGCAGACAGACTGGCAAAAGAAGGTGCAAAACTATCACAACCCGATACTAGTACGACATACGAAGAGTCAAAACGGCTTATTAGAGCTAGATACATGACCAAATGGGAAACCGAACATACTGGCCACACCAAAAGCGATGCCTATTACCAGTTGAACAGAAGAGAGCAGGTCGTGGTCTTCAGACTCACCACTGGCCACAATAGACTGATGTACCACCTATTCAACAAATTGAAGATAGGTGGCACTGACGAATGCCCGTGTGGTACCGGGGCAATGACCGCTGAGCATTTGCTGCAAAGCTGTCCGACATACGAGGATCAGAGAGAGCAGATGTGGCCATCACCAGTGGCAACACTAGACAAGCTCTATGGCAGTGTCGACAGCCTCAGGATGACCGCTGCCTTTTTCGAAAAAATAATGGTTACTGTCTGACTGCGTACGAAGAAGAAGAAGAAAGAAGAAGACTCCGCACCGGCCACAACAGACTGAGGTACCACCTATTCAATAAACTGAAGATAGGTGGCACTGACGAATGCACCTGTGGTACCGGGAAAATGACCGCTGAACATCTGCTGCAAAATTTCCTGACATACGAGGACCAGAGAAAGCAGATGTGGCCATCACCAGTGCCAACAGTAGACAAGCTCTATGGCACTGTCGACAGCCTCAGGATGACCGCTGCTTTCTTCGAAGAAATACAAGTTGACGTCTGACAGCGTACGAAGAAGAAGAAGAAGAAGAAGAAGAAGAAGAAAAAGAAGAAGAAGAAGAAACACTAGAGCAAAGTAGACCCGCAGCCTGTTAGGCGTCATCTATGCTGCTCTAAGCAAACCACATAACCATGGCCAGTGTTATGCCATGTCATACAGTTAATCGCCTCTTACGACATGCTCTCTGTGAGGCAGTGGTGCTATTCTGGTCCTTTTCATACTTTAAAAGATGTCGGCAGACCACTCGGAGGAATAGGACAGAAATTTACAGCAAGACTGCCGTACCTGCGTCTTTTGAACACAGCACATCCGACTTTAGCACATTTCCGGAACAGTCTTTACTTTCCATTTTTGATCCTTAGCCTCAGAGACAAATAGCATGGCTGCAGCTAATATTCAGGGTCACTATTTGGAGGTTGAATAGGGTCTTGGTCAGTTATGGATCACTGACCCTGATGCAAGCAGTTAGCTATGAGTCCCTGGCTGTAGTCAGCTTTCATTTTCACTGCTGCATCTTTGGTTCAATCTTTTATTTATGATGTACACAATTAATGAAATTACAGTATTTTAGCAGTTAAAGATTAGTTGTTGTCAATAACGTAGATCCAGAGGTCTAGAGGTAAGGCTTCCGGTGCTGGAGTTTTAGTGTTCAAATCACGGTGGAGACCGGGATTTGTTCACCTGAATCATCTGGCAAAAATGTCCCCTGATCTCTGAGAAGTGAGATCGGACACCTGAGCGCACGTTAACAGTCAGTTGGCAGTTTTAAATCGAAAAGAGTAAGCTCATGTCCGCTGCTCGGGCAAAATATTTATTTGTCTATGTTAATTGGATATTACCAAAGTCGTTGTCTTCGATGTATTTTTGTTTGTATGCCAAACTCTTTGGCAGTGCTATTAATTTTATTTTGTTCGTGTTCTGGTCTCGGTACGGTATTTGACCATGCCCATTGTGAAATTTTGATTAAACTTAACTGTAATCAAATATAAACATGTTTTTTCTGGGTTTTTTCTTCCCACTATATACATCGACAGTGCCACCCAGCCTCGCCTTATTTTAATTTGTATTTGTACCACCATTGCTGCTTCTATTTGTTATCTTGTGTTGTCTTACCTTCCCCTTTCACTATTTCATTGCATCGTCATGCATTCCTGTAAATTCACGACCAACGTCATCCGTTCTTTTATCATTACGTCTTTCAGCCTTCTCCCTCCTGAACTCTTCCGTATTGCCACTGACTTCGCTCTTGTCACTTTCAAGATTACCAGATTCACCTAACACCTCAATTTCATTCGCAACTGTCCTCGCTATTACGATATTTCACGCCGATTCACTTCCAAGTTTCACCACGGAGGCTCTCACCCTGGGGGCCACTCTTCCCCTTCTCTCCCCTCTTACCTCCCCCTGTTTCATTTGACTCTGTCCTACAGTCACACCCTTGCACAACTTTCACACGCGCCCTCGTGGTAAAGCCCTTCCATTGCACTTTGGTTGGGCTAGCTTCTGAGGGCGCACAAACCTAGCATAGGTACATTCAGATGCACACATGCATCCAAGCACTGGTTTATGCTTCCTGATATCGCCCAATTGACTACGGTCGGGGGTGGAAAATGGCGCGCCTCCGCCAGTAGAAACTAGTGAGGCAAACATCTAAGCAAAAAAAAAACAGTTTCACCACGCGGCTGGTTCTCTAAAGCCCACGTGAGCTCCGCCATCTTGACCGTGCGGTTGGAAGTGTGGTTTCCTGCGCATGCGCTTTACTGTATTCAGCTACGCTAGACTGCTCTGTGATTTTCATTCCTACCAATCTCATCTTCTGCACTGCTTGTTAGCTCTCTCCAACCATGATTACTTTTCTTATGCTTCCATCCGTTTATTTAACCACACTATCAATCGTCAGGTATACGACTTCTTGTCTGCTCGCAAGAAGGACAAGCTTACCCATCTCCGTCCTCTTACCCCTGCCCTCTCTTTCCCCATTTTCTGCTTCTCACCATTCAGTGGTCTGTATCCCCTCTGAAATTATGAAAAGACTCTCCCGCTGTTTTTAGTAACTCGATAGGTTATTCATCTATCTCTGGTGCCTTGTTGTTCGGGATTAAAGAAAGTGCTTCCGGGTTAAAGGTAATCTCTTTCTGACGATATTATGTTATTTAGTGGTGTCTTATCTTGAGCATAAGGCCTTCTCGATGCAAAAACATGAAGCGCACATAGAGCACAAAAGGGACACATTATTTCCATCTGCAAAAGCGGCAGTCAATGCTGCTCGCAAAGCTGTCCAGGCCGGGGTTAGAGAGATGGACGATTTCTGGCTCAGTAAAAAAGCGGACGAAATTGAGATGTTTGCCGAGCGTCATGATTCCAAACGGTTTAACCGGGCTCTGAAAGTGCTCTACGGCCCGGAGCCCTTTTGGTAACTCCCCAGTTGGCAATGCGGATAGAGCTCTGCTAAAAGATAAGGCTCAGATCTTAGCCAGATGGACAGACCACTTTTGCAAAATACTGAACCACCCATTGTCCATCGTAGGTGGAATTGAATCTGACGCTGGATCAACTCATCACTGAAAAATAAGTCGACAGGGCAATCAGTCACCATCTTTAGGAGAAGCCCCAGGCGTTGATGCAATACCAGCAGAGATATACAAGACAGCTGGCCCATCTCTCACCAGAAAGATCACTGAACTCGTATGCAACATGTGGGCTGAAGGAGTAATTCCGCGGGATCTGAAGGACACCTTAGACGTTCACATATACAAGAGAAAAGGCAACAGGCAGAAATGCGTCAATCATCGTGGAATATCGACACGCCCCGTAGTAGGCAAGATCCTAGTGCACTTGCTGCTCAACCAACTCAACAAACACCTTGAACAAAACCACCACCTCCCAGAAAGCCACCACCTCCCAGAAAGCCACCACCTCCCAGAAAGCCACCACCTCCCAGAAAGCCACCACCTCCCAGAAAGACGCCACCTCCCAGAAAGCAACAACCTCCCAGAAAGCCACCACCTCCCAGAAAGCCACCACCTCCCAGAAAGCCACCACCTCCCAGAAAGCCACCACCTCCCAGAAAACCACCACCTCCCAGAAAGCCACCACCTAACAGAAAGCCACCACCTAACAGAAAGCCACCACCTCCCAGAAAGCAACAACCTCGCAGAAAGCCAGCACCTCCCAGAAAGCCACCACCTCCCAGAAAGCAACCACCTCCCAGAAAGCCACCACCTCCCAGAAAGTCACCACCTCCCAGAAAGCCACCACCTCCCAGAAAGCCACCACCTCCCAGAAAGTCACCACCTCCCAGAAAGCCACCACCTCCCAGAAAGCCACCACCTCCCAGAAAGCCACCACCTCCCAGAAAGCCACCACCTCCCAGAAAGCCACCATCTCCCAGCAAGCCAATGTCAATTCAGAGCCGGAAGAGAAACAGTGAACATTATCTTTGCCACTCGCCAATTAGAAAAAAAGTGTCAGAAAAAAACCACAGGCCCTTTACATTACATTTATTGATCTGACAAAGGTATTTGATTCAGTAAACAGAGGAGGGCTGTGGATGATTATACCCAAGCTTGGCTGCCACTACAAGTTTATAACTATGGTGAAGCAGTTACACGAAGGCATGTGTACTAGTGTTATAGACAGTAGAGACACCTATAAAACTTGTTTAGAAATAGATGAAGTAAAACAAGCATGTGTACTCCCACCGACCCTGTTAAGCATGCTGTTCGCTGCCACGATGACAGACGCCTTTACATCGCTGGATCTTGGCATACCCATAAAGTACCGCACAGATGGCAAGTTACTCAATCCCAGAAGAATGAAGGCTAAAACCAAAATGACTGGTGACATAATCAGAGAATTTGAATTTGCAGACTGGAGAAGCACAGTCAAAGCAGATGTAGCTAGCAGCCAGGACCACCGTGTTGGGAAAGGACAGAGCAGACGCGAGACCTGGAAATCACGAGCAGTAGGAACACCGTCACCTTCTACTGACCTCGTGTACCCGTTATGCAGCAGATGTTTTCGTGCCCGCATTGGCCGGTTCAGCCATATGCACACCCACAACCAATAGAGAAATCTATGACAAAGATGATGTCGGATGTCTTTATCGACAACGATGGACATCTATTATCGTGATACAGGCCCTCATCATCGTATAGTTTATTAACGTATTCTCTCTATCTGATTTGTTGTGTTTTATTAACTTAATTTAACGTTTTTATACTGGTTTAGAAGACTCATTAGAGTCTGTATACAACCAGTTACAGTAGCATTATCGTGCTCTAAAAGCTATGTGCATCCAATCTATTCTAAAATGCATTAACTTGTCCCTGCCTCCACTACCTCCTAGGGCAATGTATTCCAAGCATTCACCACTCTCTGACTAACCAAATTTTTCATAATATTGACCTTTCTTTAGTTAATTTGTATATGTGCCCTCATGTTCTCGTTGGTGGTTGTATTTTGAAAAAAAACGTGTTATAGTCTAATTGAACCTATCCTGTTATTATCTTATAATCCTTTATTAAGTCACCTCAAATTCGTCTCTTTTCTGGAGACAATAGGCCGGTTTTTCTGAATCTTTCCTCGCAACTGTAATTCTGGAATTTCACTTTCAATTTTGTCGTTCTTCTTTGTATCCTTTCCAACATGTTTATATATGTGTTAGGACACAACTACCTACTTTGTAGATCTCAGTCGGTATTAGATCCGCACCTACAGCCTTCCCATTTGATAGTTGGTTGATTGCTGCTCTAACCTCATCGATATTTGGAGGAACGTCCAGTCCAGTTCATTGTTCAGTGGTGTTTGAGACTTATGGTTTAAAATGCTGGTAGATCTGACTACACGATACGATGTCGGGTGAACATATGTCAGTGGAGTAATTGTGCAAGCCCCTATACCGCAGGACAGACGACTTAGACTCCCCACACCACTGAACAACATACTTGGAAAGAAAACTGACTATCTAACGTTCTTCGTCAGCTCAACATTAAGCCTGCTAACGGTAACTTTTTATCTAGCTATAATAAAGGCTAGAGTGGACCTATTCATTCCTCCTATGTAACCGATCTGGTTGTATAAAAGCTACTAACTCAATAAATAAAAGCTAGGGTGGACCTATTCATTCCTCCTATGTAACCGATCTGGTTGTATAAAAGCTACTAACTCAATAAATAAAAGCTAGAGTGGACCTATTCATTCCTCCTATGTAACCGATCTGGTTGTATAAAAGCTAGGGTGGGCCTATTCATTTCTCCCATGTAACCGATCTGGTTGAATAAAAGCTACTAACTTAATTAAAACTGAAAGGAACACTGAAAAGGCTTGTATATCTGGATATCAACTGAAATGTACAATGGGATATCGGATAGTATGTGACTACACATCTATGGTACTAATTTTATTATCACCACCACCATCAAATTCTGACTAATTTTGTTATCACCACCACCATCAAATTCTGACTAATTGTATGACACCGGTCTGACATCCAGAATATTGTTTATCCAATTGTTTCTTGTGGAAAAGACTCGCCATAAAGAGGATGGCCTTTGTGATCAACAACCTCAGTGGTTCCCAAGCCCTAGCTCTTCTCTATCTTTAGAAGGTCAAGAAGAAGTGCGGCCTGTTCTTCAGACAAACTGACAAACGTGTATGTTGCCTTATCCCAACGTACGTGTGGCCCCACCTGTATAAATATCTCTGTTCTATTCTTTAGATTTTTGGAAACAAAACAGGATAAAGAGAATTATACAGGTGAGATCACACGTGAGATGAAATAAATAATAATAGATACATTTGTCAGTCTTGTGTATGTTTTTTTAATTTAATTTATTACGTAAAATCAACTATTTTCTTTCAAATAAAAACATTACTAACATCAGTTATTGCCGTGACGTTGTATATACATTTCTACATAATTTTATTAAATGTGTTTTCCAAATTTGTGGTTTTTCATCATTAAATAGGAAAGACTTTTCCTTTCTGCGACATCGACGAGAATATAACCTCAAACATCTCGACAGAATTTAGCAAGCCATAACTGAGCGGTAATACCAAAACTGCAAATCAACGAGGCATAAAGGCATTACATGATATAGCTTATCGCAAAATCAGGTCAGGTGAGGTCATTCTGTAACCGGTGAAGCCGTTGGAGCACACATGAAGACATCATCACAACACAACGCCACCCTTCTCTGTCAGCTGCCGCTGCCTGTACCTCTTCTGGTCGGAGATTGGTCCATTCTTTTATGTTGTCCTCCCACCTCTTTTTTGGACGGCCTCTTCGTCGTCTGCGGTGCACCTTCCAGTGGAGGATTGTGTTTGCAAGACTATTTGATCTCGATATGTGACCGGACCAAGCGAATTTCCTTCTGTTGACAGTTGCCAAGAGATCTTCAAAAGGCCATATTGCTGTTGCAATTCTATCGCGTATTTCCTCATGTATAACTCGATCTTTGTACATGACGTTTAAAAGTCTTCGGAAACATCTCATCTCCAAGGCCCGTATCCTTCGCTGAAAGTCAGCTGTAACTGTCCATGTCTCACAAGCATAGAGGAATATTGACAGGACCAGTAATTAATCTGATTTTCGTGCATAGTGCTAACCGTTTATCTTGTCAGATTTTGTTAAGCCGTGCAAGCGAAGCTATTGTCTGCTATTCTGACCAACACCTCACATTTTGATCCTTCATCACTGACAATCGACCCTAGATATTTAAAACGGTCAACCACTTTGAGTTCCTGACCATTAGCTTTTATCCTGCTGTTGAAGCCATTGGCGTTGTTGGTCATTAATTTTGTCTTTCCAGCGTTTATCTCCATACCATTGCCAAGAGCTGTTTCATTAAGACTTCTGACCCATTCCTGGAGTTCTGCTTCTCAACCCGTCGATATCATCTGCAAAACGAAAATTGGTAATCGTTCGGCCCCCTATCTTGATAGTACCAACGTGACCTCCAAGTGCCTCACTCATAATTCCCTCAAGGAATATATTGAAAAGTGTTGGAGAGAGTGTACACCCCTGTCTCACACCAACTGATGTGCGAAACCATCCCCCTCGCCTCCCATTCACAAGACCTGCGCTGGACGCCTTGTCATACAGGTGTTCAACGACCTTTATAATATTTCCGTTGATTTTATACATCATCATGGTTGCCCATAGCGCTTTATGCCATACCCTATCAAACGCCTTCTTAAATTCATCAAACACATGATACAGTTTTTGCTTTTGTTCAAGATATTTCTCGCTTGGCAACTTTAAATTAAATATATGTTCTGTAGTGCTTCTTTCCTGTCTCAACACTGCTTGCTCCTCGGTAATGATATTCTCTGCTTGGGGTTTCAATCGGTCGAGGATTAATCTAAGCATGACCTTGCTAGGGTGGCTGATGAGGCTTATTGTTCTGTAATGTTGGCACAGCTTTAGGTTTCCAGACTTAGATAACGGTATATCCATTGGTTTCGTCCATAAGTCCGGCCAGTTTCCTGTCGCCCATATTTTGTGCGGATGTGTGTCAGGCCTTCCACCACTACCTCTCCACCTGCCCGTAAGAGTTCTGCTGGTATATTGTCCTCGCCGGCCGCCTTCCCTCTTCTCAATACTTTAGCGCTGCAGTTACCTCTTCCTTCGTTATCAGTTGGTTATGTTCTTTAGTTGTTGGTGTTGGAGGGATTGTTTTCTCAGGATCGTTCCGTCCCTCATAGTTATATAGCTTGGAACAGTACTCTGTCCATCGTGCCAGTACGTCATTTCCTCCATAAGGCACTTGCCGCGTTTATCCTCGATCATAAAGTTCCTGTCTTTTCTTGGCGTTACCAGTTCTTTGACCACATTGTATGCTCATTTAGCATCATTTCTGTTTAATCTTTCTTAGATGTTTGTACATTGTTCACGTATCCACGCTTCTTTCGGCTCTCTCATCTTTTGTTGTATCGCTTTCTTGACTTCTTTGTATCTGTCGACCTCATCAGGTGAATGATTTTGATTTTTCAGTGACCGTCTTCTATCATAAAGGTCTAGAATTTCTTTGGTCACCCATGGCTTCTTTTTTTGTTTTGTGGCAACCCATGATCTCTGTTGCTGTATCTATTACGTATCTGTATGCGCAAAATACAAAGTGAAAAAAAAACAAGAGACAGATGGTAAAAAAATTGTAATTGAACACAAAATATAAATGCACTATTGTTACAAACTGACACTGAACCACATTGTGGACCTAAATTGAAGACATACATCCAGCTATAAGTTATGAGAATATGCAAGAAATCAAACAACAGAAGAATTGAATAGATAGAACAACATAGAATTCTTCTAGAAGTAACGGAAGCAGATATCCAAGCCGTCACAGACATTGTGAACCATTTATACCAGAAAGTAACGCAACAAAAGACCATTATAATTGTTGTATATGTTTTGTGAGTAAGATTACTGCAAACAGACTGCAGACATTCTCATTTCTCTTATTAGATTACCAGATGAATTGATAACCTTGGATCGGTAGCAGATACGCAAGAAAGACCAAGACAGATGAAGCTAAAAAAGAGAACATTGGAATGAATAAGCTGCAGCCTTTGAAACAACTACGATAATACAGATAAACGTGCTTAGATGTAACCCACAATGAAAGAGACAATAAGTTAGACAGGGGTTACCGGGCTATGAACTCTGGAAATGGTTGCCCAGTTCAGCTTTGGTCCACCAATGTAAACTGAAGAGGACTGTTCGGAATATGGGCACATTGAGAGTCTCCGTTAAGAACTTGTGTTCCAAGGAGGCTTGGCATTATACATGATATTGATAATGTAGCAGAGTCCAGATTTCACTGAGGTTTAGCTATCTAGAATGGATCCACATCATTCAAGCCCAGACACAGCAAAATACAAAGCAAACAGCAGGTGGCAGATTTATTAATATAATTTTCATCAAACAACTAGTAAAATACATCTTAACTAAGTAACCATATATTATGTATAGTTATTAATTACTTCGGAGGTTGTAAGCACAAGCTTTTGAATATTGCCCACAACTAATATAACCCAGTTCTAGCCGCTACGCTCCCCTCCCCTTGTCTGAACCCTCAACACACTATTAAAAACTACTCTTCCCGATCGTATACAGGCAGTTGATCTTGTATTTACACATTCAGATCCCTTTAGGCAGGCGATCTTGACATTTCACATTTAATTATATTCAACATATACTCACATGTGGTAACCCACTCGATTATCTGCGTATTCACATACTCCGGAATATACATCGTTATCTCGGTGTCCTACACACACCAAACACACATCCAGATCTCTTCAAGTCATAGGGTGCCAAACACACACATTATAGAGCGACTGGCCAAGACTCAAAGGCTTATGCTATTCAGTGCTCTGCAATTCATTACATCTCTCACACATTCGTTAAAGAGCCTGCTAAACTAATTGCAGGCTAATAATCGCTCTTCTAGAAAGTCGGTGAGTTAGTCAGTCTCCTAGCTAAACGATCAGTCTCTCTCTCTCTCTCTCTCTCTCTCTCTCTCTCTCTCTCTCTCCGAAGACTGTCTGCAAGAGTTAAACTTTACCTAGTATTATATAGTCCCAAGCAGTATCAGTGCTGTCCATTGCTCTTCTGTGGGTTGTCGGACTCAGCCATAACTCTAGTTTGGATCTACCTCCACTTTAGTTGTTATTGGAACGAATCACTCCGAATTCCTGTCACTCTAAAATGTGGGAGCAAGAGCCCACCGCGCCCCCCCCCCCCCCCACTACTGAAATTGGAACGCCAGAGTTGTCAGCTCCTAATCCCTTCCTGTACCAGACACATTCTTCCCGTTAACTGTTTGGCTCAAGTGAGCATCAAATCATCATGTGAGATCTTATAGCAGGTAAAGAAGTAAACATAAACACCTGAACATACGACTTCTCTACGGCAGATGTTAAGAAGTTGACAGAGCCAGCGAATCGCATACTCTGGATAGATACTGTCGGAGGAACATATGTTGAACAAGAGTGAGAGAGTTTTAAAACAGTTCTAGAAAAGCTAAAAGAGGAACGTGTACCATGTGGGGAGGTAAACCCCCAAGCTTAAAAAGTAGATAACTCGATTGGTAGTTAAATGTAGAAGAGCTAACAATTAAGCATGGAAAAAGTATATAGATGTGGATAAATCAAAAGAAACATATTTAGAATATTTGGACAAGCAGAACATAGCTCAGAAAGCGAATAAAACAGCAAAAATAGATTTCGAAAAAAAACTTGCTAAGAGGACCAAGACTGGTAGAGAAACGTCTTTTCCTATTTTGGAAATAAACAACGAATTAGTCGAAGCCCATGCCAAGATAATCGGAGGGAAAATCACCACAAAATAAACGAATTAATTAGTCTAATTGGAAAACCACTAAACTTGTTCGTGGACTGTAAGTCGTCAATAAAGAGACTCCGACAGTGCAAATCAAAATGGATGGGAACAAATTGAGTGTATAAAATGCTTGGGTGATCAAGCAACGAACGAAACGAAACCCATTCCTACAGGAAAATGTTTTGTTTTTAAACAAGAGGACATGTACAAGAAATAATGTACTGGACAGTGTGGTTATCGTGATAAAGGATGATGTGGGTAACATAACCGATAGGAAACATTAAACTGATCTCTTGAGAAAAGGGCTCAGAATAGGAAGAGATGCAAATCATCATGGCGGACAAATGTTCCTAGAGAAACCAGAAGGGTAGATAATGATGTTGATGAAGTTAAAGGTTATTTTATAAACACTCATTAGCCGTATATTACGACGTATTAAGCCGTAGATTTGTTATTTAATCTCGCAACAAAAAGACATGCAATAAACGCTGGCACACATGACATTTACACGCACTCGTTTTCTCTGTTAACTACGAGAGTAATGCTCCATTACGTCAAATTACACATTCACTTGGTCGATTATTTCTTTACAAAACAATGTCTCTTCAACATATTAGCGTTGTGATTCTCTTAGATTTCTTCATTTCAAAGACAGTTTGTTTTTGATATTTTGCGTATTTCTCTCATTTATTTTGTCATTCAATTATGCATTTCTGCATTCATCTATTTTACATTCGCGTGTCCATCAGTCACCGATTCTCCCACACCATTTCTTCTTCTTCTTCTTCTTCTTCTTCTTCTTCTTCTTCTTCTTCTTCTTCTTCGTCCGTTCTCAATCTCCCACTACCAAACACTGAAAGGGCTTAAGTAGCAGAATGTAGTCCAGAGAACGGAATGCGTTGTGTCGTAGTTTACAGCTTGGCCACGATATTTGCACCTTTCGGTCCAACACATTCAACTTCAGCAAGCATTTTTTGAGTACCGGGTTAGCATTCCCTCTTCGATCCCTTCTCCTTAGCCAATCTGCCCTGCTGCAGCCTGTTATCCAGGATCACCGCGTGGAGGTGTAGAAGGGTATTGCAGCTATGGTTCGCTGGCCCTGACGCTAGCCTTCAGCTATGAGTCGCTGACCACTGCTCAGCATCTTGATACCCCACACCATTTAAAACACACACACACACACACACACATACACACACACATACACATACACAGACACACACACCCAGCCATCTTCCCCCTCCCTCACCCCACCCATATACATAATAATAATAATAATAATTTCGTCCATCGTCTTCGATGAGGACCACCAACATCATGACATCCCATAATGCAACATTTGGTATATGTGCTCGTGCCTAATTAAGCCAAAATCGAGCCTGGAAAAGTCTATGACACGACAGGCAAATGTAATCAGCAGTTAGCACTACAATTGTCTCTGCTCTGGACTTCCTGCACGTCTATCCTGAGCTGCCTGGATAGGGAGACCCACGTTGAGTTCAACACCGTCTGTGACCGTGCTCTTCCATATAAAGAGATTGTGAGCCAGGTTCTCCCGTGTGTTAATGTCCACTTCACTTAAGGGACTCTTTCAGACTGTTCTTGAAACGCTTTTTTAGGACATCCTTGTGATCGTTCTCTAAGTGTCGAAACGGTGAGTGACATTGACACACATTCAGGGACCTTTGTTCCCAGAGACCCCGACCCCATCACCCTTGACTTAACGCCCATACTCTGGCTGGAGCTGTCACAATTACTTACTCAGCTTCTCCTTTTCTACCCTGAGATCGAAGGGGAACTGAGAATCTAGTCCAGTCAGACACAACATACTGAGCAGGACGTCGCGTCAGGGCCAGGCACAATACACCAAAGACAAAGACTACAATCTCTCTTCCATTTAGCGTTCACTGGAATCATACTGTTTTCTCCTGGCGAGATGTGGATCGACTTGAACCGGGTAGTAGTGAGCGCCACTCAGATGAAGCCAAGCAAAGAACAGCCACCTGGAGAACCGCGGTCTACCCTAATCAGCATGCCCGGGATGAAAGGAAAGCTACTACAATCTGTCACTTCAACATCTATTTCAGGGCTCACACAAGATTAAACTTACTCATTGTGGGCATTAAACAACAGCAACCACCTTGAGAAAGGTTTGTCAGAGAGAGCGCGTACTATTCTCTCTACTTTGATCATCTTTGAAATGCTACAGTCTAGAGCTCGGTCTCGTCAAATTTTCGTCACATTACTACTCAAACATCAACTGCAGAGTGTATGCCAGTTCTTAAGTGCTGTCTTCATGTGAAAGGTGCGGTTTCAGAGGTGGCAAATGCTTCGATGGGAGCATATCTTCATGTAACTGGTTGACAACTGAGTCTGCCCGATGCTGTCTTTTGACCATCGAGCGTGTCCCTATGCGGCCACTGTTCACATAGCGTGTCCCCATGCGGCCATTGTCAACAGAGCTTGTCCCCATGCGGCCATTGTCAACCGAGCTTGTCCCCATGCGGCCATTGTCAACAGAGCTTGTCACCATGCGGCTATTGTCAACAGAGCTTGTCCCCATGCGGCCATTGTCAACCGAGCTTGTCCCCATGCGGCCATTGTCAACAGAGCTTGTCACCATGCGGCTATTGTCAACAGAGCTTGTCCCCATGCGGCCATTGTCAACCGAGCTTGTCCCCATGCGGCCATTGTCAACAGAGCTTGTCCCCATGCGGCCATTGTCAACAGAGCTTGTTCCCATCCGCCCATTTGTCTACAGAACCTGTCCCCGGCGGTCATATATCCACAGAGATGGCCTCATGTGACCATTTATCCATAGAACATGTCACCCGGTGGTCATTTATCCACAGAGATGGCCCCAAGCGACCATTTATCCACAGAGATGGCCCCAAGCAACCATTTATCCACAGAGATGGCCGCATGTGACCATTTATCCATATAACCTGTCACCCTGTGGTCATTTATCCACAGAACCTGTCACCCGGTGGTCATTTATCCCCAGAGATGGCCCCAAGCGACCATTTATCCACAGAGATGGCCCCAAGCAACCATTTATCCACAGTGATGGCCACATGTGACCATTTATCCATATAACCTGTCACCCTGTGGTCATTTATCCACAGAACCTGTCACCCGGTGGTCATTTATTCACAGAGATGGCCCCATACGCCCATTTATCCACACAGATGTCCTCATATGACCATTTATTCACAGAGATGGCCCAATGCGACCATTTATTCACAGAGATGGCCCCATGCGAACATTTATCCACAGAGATGGCCCCATGCGACCATTTATCCACAGAGATGGCTTAATGCAAACATTTATCCACAGAGATGGCCCAATGCAAACATTTATCCACAGAGATGGCCCCATGCGAACATTTATCCACAGAGATGGCCCCATGCGACCATTTATCCACAGAGATGGCCCCATGCGACCATTTATCCACAGAGATGGCCCCATGCGACCATTTATCCACAGAGATGGCCTCATGCGACCATTTATCCACAAAGATGGCCCCATGCGACCATTTATCCATAAAGATGGCCCCATGCGACCATTTATCCACAGAGATGGCCCCATGCGACCATTTATCCACATAGATGGCCCCATGCGACCCTTTATCCACAGAGATGGCCCCATGCTACCATTTATCCACAGAGCTGGCCCCATGCGACCATTTATCCACAGAGATGGCCCCATGCGACCATTTATCCACAGAGATGGCCCAGTGCGACCATTTATCCACATAGCTTGTCCACACACATCAATTTGACC
Source organism: Ariolimax columbianus (assembly GCA_036924085.1). Classification (NCBI taxonomy): domain Eukaryota; kingdom Metazoa; phylum Mollusca; class Gastropoda; order Stylommatophora; family Arionidae; genus Ariolimax; species Ariolimax columbianus. Next base: position 66,390,460 of record JAVGWX010000012.1, read on the forward strand.
ACAGAGCTTGTCCACACACATCAATTTGACCATCGAGCTTGTCCACACACATCACTTTGACCATCGAGCGTGTCCACACAAACCCTTTGCTAACGAGCTCCCCCTTTTGCTGCCGTTTGGAAACGTGATTGGCATGATGCAACCGTCTGACCAACAAACATGTCCTCATACATCATTTAACTTGCCCTCGTGCATCATTTAACTTGCCCTCGTGCATCATTTAACTTGCCCTCATACATCATTTAACTTGCCCTCATACATCATTTAACTTGCCCTCGTGCATCACTCGTGTAGCCCTTTGAGCACCGGACTCATACATCCACAGTACCACTGACATTTGCTCTCAAGCAGCTCTATTATCAACTAGCTTGTCCTCAAGCAGCTCTCTTATCAACTAGCTTGTCCTCAAGCAGCTCTCTTATCAACTAGCTTGTCCTCAAGCATTCCGTTAAAAACGATTCTCAAGCAGCAGGCTGCCCAACAAACATGTCCTAAAGTAGCCCTTTAAAAACACATGTGTCATCAATCAGCCCTTTGACAAACACATTTGTCTACAAGCAGCCCTTGGACGAACACTTATCCTCAATCAGACGTTTGACGAACACAATCGTCTACAAGTAGCGCTTTGACGAACACTTGCGGCCGAATGCAGCCCTTTGACCAACACGTGCCATCAATCAGCACTATGACCAACACTTGCCCTCAATCAGCACTATGACCAACACTTGGTCCTAAAGAAGACCTTCGACCAACGAACTAGTTCTTTGACAAACATATTTTCCTTATGCAATCTGTTATCCAACAAACGCGCCCTTGTCCAGCCGTTTCATAACTGAGCCTGTCCTCAAGCAGACCTTTATCCAACAAACTTACCCATGTCCAGCCGTTTCATAGGATTTAAGAGAAACCAAGACAAAGAATGGATCCCAACAAAGACATTTCATAACAAAACAGAAGAATCCTATTAACAATTGCCGAACCCGAGCCACCAAAGCAGAAGCACAGGGAAAGTATACTGTTACAGACAAAAATGTCATGAAATGTATAAAGAACAAAAATAAAAAGGAAAATATTGACAAGTTCGCACAGAAAATAGAAGAGGCTGTAGAGAGAGAGAGAGAGAGAGAGAGAGAGAGAGAGAGAGAGAGAGAGAGAGAGAATAAAGAGAGAGAGATAGAGAGAGAGATAGGGAATATGAGAGATATCTAATCATTAACAAAGAAAATGGCAAATAGATATATACAGACAGAGAAACTAATCATAGAAACAGAAGGCAAGATATTAACATCATCGAAGTAACAACAGAAACAATGGGTTGAGCATTTGAAAATACAGACCTCTACCACAAGAAACACCAAACATCCTCACTGAACTTGGGCTGCAACTCAGCAAGTAAGATAGAAATCCAAAAGACCATATTCAAATTTAAGAAAGACAAAGCGGCTGGACTAAATTGAATAGCAGCAGAAGCCATAGTGGCAGATATAGATAAGGACATTGGTACATTGCAAGGATTATTCAAGAAGATGTAGGAAGATGACTGAGAGCCAACAGAACGGAAAGAAAAACATCTTTTCAAACTATCCAAGAAGGGAGATATTACAGATTATAACAATTATACAGGATTTAGATTTCTGCCAGTGTCAGGTAAGATTTTGGAAAAGAATAATTTTGGACAGATTAAAAACTGAAGGGATCCCAGAGTATTACACAGCCCACATATATAATATGTACAAAGACACGGTTAGTAGCGTGGTGCATGAAAGAGCACTGACAGGGGTGAGACGAAAACACCTACTCTCACCTTTCATGTTCTTGAAGGCAATAGATTAGATAATGAAGACATTAAAATAACTTGTTTTCAGTGGACATTATTGTCACAATTGGAGGACCTGGATTACGCAGATTATCTGGTACTTTTGCCACAATTGGAGGACCTGGATTACGCAGATTATCTGGTACTTTTGTCACACAGTCATAGCCAGCGTAGGCCTAACTTGATAGTGTGAAAGAACAATTGTCCAAATGAGGACCGTAAATCAATTGATTGATTGGTTGATTGATTGTCTTCTTGCAGCTCTTTGGCCATCACGATTATCCCTATGTTACCCTTGTAGTGACGAGTTTGAGACTAGTAAACAAAGTAAAAACAATTTGGAGAAAAACATAAGAAGTCAAACATTAAAAAAATTGATTGAACAACAAGAACACACGATTGGCATTAGATGGCGCACATAATAAATGCAGAGCAAATAAACAAGATAATATTCACCTGCAACAACAACAAATGTTACAAAGCCAATGGAATATAACATTGAAAAAGCCATGTTCTGTTACTAGACCCAAGAGTCACAGTCCAGTCAGCTATCCATAAACACTGCCACACAACTTCAGATTGCCGCTCTCAATTCAAAGAAAATGAAAGGCGTGGCTATGATAAGAATAGCAGACTAATGCTAAGCTCATTGGACAGCTGAAGTGTCACTCAGATATTTGTCTATGTAACGTCACGTCGCATAAGATTTGCAAATAAATGATAACAGCATTTTAAAAAGACAAATACAGAAAATTCAATATCCGGTTCAAAATGAATCAGCGTGGAACATCCAACTGTTTGAAGTGTTCGCGCTTGTTATCAATATATTCACCACAGAAGATAATAACTGATGCAATACATCAACAAGGAATACAAGAAAGCAGCTGGAACCGATGATTTGAGGATAGGGAAAACGTAAAACTTTGGACCACTCACTATCAAATATCTGCTAACGTTTTTTAACACGTGCACGTAAATCCCTAAAATGTAGAGGAAATACCACGCCAATGCACTGTTAAAACAAGAAAAATACCCAAAAGAAATAATTAATTTAAGACTTTTGTTGTTAATGTGCTATCCATATGAGATTTGTATCGACTGATCCTGAACCGTTCCGCCCCCACTCACCCCCCATTCTTCAACACCCCCCCCCCCCCCCCCCCAATCTTCGGTAGACATGAAGCACATAACGCAGCTAGCAGGTCTAAGACCTGGAAGAACTTGGCTGTAGCAAAACTTTTAACCTGAAACAACAAATTGAGGATGGATATGAATGCAAGCAAAACAAATGTTTGACTTCCCCTGAAATAAGTAAAAATAATATGGCATTTCAGTCATGACTTAGTAGAGGATGAAATGACGGGGTCATAAACAGAAACACACAAAAAAGACATACTTGTATTCTTGTCTTTCTCCTTGTGCTGTTTCTGTTTCACTTCTCAATATTCCAAAAACTTCTCTTCACCAAGCGTGAAGTGTCCCTTGAGGGTATATCTCCATTTGGATCGGTCTGCATCTTCCTTTTCCCAGGATGTCAGACTCATGTCCATTGCCTTCGTACCACGCTTAAACATATTTCTAAACCGCAGCTTTCGTCGAGCGACTGTTCCTTTACCCTCCCCAACTGTCCACAGAGGATATATTTGAGAATGCAACCATCTTCCACGCGACGAACGCTGCCATGCCAATGTAGTCTTTGCTGCTTAAAGCAAGAGTACATGATTGAGAGACCAACTTCTACATTTCTCACTGTGTCTTCCCATGTAGTTCCAAGAATGGAAAGCAGTCATCGTAGATGGAAGGTGTTAAGTCTGTGCTCTTGTTTGGCATAGGTTGTCAAAGTCTCGCTGCCATTTAGAAGTGTGCTGGCGACACATGAATTGTACATCATGGACTTGATTTGACCTGTCAGATGGTTTTTCCAAACTGGCGTTGTCAGGCGAGCAAATGTAGCAGGAGCTTTGCCGGGTCGATTATTTCTATAGCTAGAGAGAGCGTGTCATTGATAAGTGTGAAGTCAGATTCCTTCATCAAATAAAATGGGATATGGCAGAAGCACTTGTAGAGTCAAAACCTTTTGTTAAGTGCATAACTAAAAAAATTTTAATTCAACATGTAGTAGCAGCCACCAGACGCAAAAAACATACTCGACCTAGTTTTTACTACAGAGGAAAATATGATTGAAAACGTTACCGTAGGGGAACTGTTTGGCTCAAGTGACCATCAAATCATCCGATGGGATCTTATTGCAGGGAAAGAAGTGAACATAAACACGCGAACATATGACTACTCTAAGACAGATGTTAAGAGGATGAAAGAGGCAGCGAACCACACAATCTGGGAAGATATTGTCAGAGGAACAGATGTTGAACAGGACTGGGTGAGTTTTAAAGCAGTTCTCGAAACGCTAAAAGAGGAATGTGTTCCATATAGGGAAGTAAACCCCAAGCGTAAAAAGTGGATTACTAAAATTGTAGTTAAATGTAGAAGAGCTAAAAATGAAGCATGGAAAAAATATATAGAGGCAGGTAAATCAAAAGAAACATATTTAAAATATTTGGACAAGCAGAACATATCTCAGAAAGCGAATAAAACAGCAAAAATAGACTTCGAAAAGAAACTTGCTCAGAGGATCAAGACTGATAGTAAAAGCTTCTTCTCTTATGTTAGAAATAAACAAAGATCAAAGGACAAAGTAGGCCCTCTCATAGACAGCACAGGAAAAAAAATAAGTGAAAATAGGGAGGCAGCAAATCTACTCAATCACTACTTTGGCACAGTGTACACAAAAGAGGACTGCTCCAAGATCCCAGAGTCTGTAGATATTTTTCAAAGAGACATGGATGCAGCAGGATTAGGATCAATCTGTATTACAGAGGAAATGGTTTTTAAAAAATTGGAGGGGTTGAAAGTGGATAAATGTCCGGGTCAAGATGGTATTCACCCAAAATTGCTGTTTGAAATTAGAGACCAATTAGCAAAACCATTGGCTATATTATGTTCTCAATCACTTGCACAAGGGATTGTTCCACGGGATTGGAAAGATGCGGGAGTGATCCCCTTATTCAAAAAGGGCAAAAAGGCAGATCCAGCAAACTATACACATGTGAGCTTAACGAGCATAGTCTGTAAATTGTTAGAGTCAATAATCAAAGAAAACATTGTAATGCATTTAGACAAATTTAATCTAATTAGAAATAGTCAGCATGGGTTTACCACAGGGAGATCATGCTTAACAAATCTATTAGAATTCATGGAGGAGGTTACCAAAATGTTAGATAAAGGGGAGCCAGTGGATGTTATTTATCTGGATTTTGCAAAGGCCTTTGATAGAGTACCTCATCAAAGATTATTTCTAAAATTAAAATCACATGGAATAGGTGGGGAAGTTGCCAAATGGATTGAAAATTGGTTAACGGGAAGAAGGCAAAGGGTGGGTATAAATAAGGAGTACTCTGAGTGGTGTGAAGTGAAAAGTGGAGTGCCACAGGGCTCGGTTTTGGGACCAATTTTATTCTTGATATATATATAAATGATTTGGACATAGGTATGGGATCCATTATTGCAAAATTTGCTGATGACACGAAACTATGCAGTAGTGTCACATCTAAAGCAGAAGTGGATATATTGAGGTCAGTTTTAGATAAAATTCGAGAATGGTCTGTAAGCTGGCAAATGGAGTTTAATGTAGATAAATGTACAGTCATCCACATGGGTAGATCCAATATGGAACATAATTACAGAATGGGAGAGAACAATATTAGAAAGATAGATAAAGAAAGGGACTTAGGGGCTATAATAGATCATACATTTAAGGTGAGGGAGCAAGTTCAGGTAGCAGTAAAAAAGGCAAATGCAATGTTAGGGATGATAAAAAGAAATATTGAACATAGGAGCAAGGAAGTGATAGTCAAACTGTATAAAGCATTAGTTAGACCTAGATTGGAGTACTGTGTACAGGTGTGGAGTCCTTGTCAGAGAGGGGATATAGAAATGCTGGAGAGAATACAAAAAAGAGCGACAAAGCTGATAGTGGGATTCCAGAATTACAGTTATGAAGAAAGATTAAAAAGAACTGGCCTTCAGTGTCTAGAAGAGAGAAGAATTCGTGGTGACGTAATACAGGTGTATAAGATGATCAGAGGAATGGATAAAGTAGACTATAACAAGTTTTTTAAAGTACAACCACCAACAAGGACAAGAGGGCACAGCTACAAGTTGACTAAGGAGAGGTCCAGATTAAATATTAGGAAGTATTTCTTTAGCCAGAGAGTAGTGAATGCTTGGAATGCATTGCCAAGTGAGGTGGTGGAGGCTGGCACGGTCAATGCATTTAAGAACAGATTGGATGCGTACAGCTTCTAGAGGAAGGTGATGTAAATGGAACTGGTTGTATACAGACTCTGCAGAGTCTTCTAAACCAGTATAAAGACGTTAAGTTAAGTTATTTGCAGTAACAGCAAAGAAGATTCCGAACAGTTTTGAGGCCAGAAAACATCAATGCACTATTTCGAATACCAAATAGTTGAGATATGATTCCATCAAATTGGACTGTTCCTGTCACGCCCTCGCGATATTATTAGTCATAGTAGTCTGATTGGGCGTGCTTTTTTAGGACTGATTTTCAAGAGTCCATCACTACTAGCCAAACCACATTCCTTGGCCTGGTCAATGAGTGGCTGGTTCTGCTCACGTGACTTTCCCTGAAATTGTCGCAAAGTGAAAATCATGTCATCGTTGATCTTCCAGACCTGAATCCCCATTTTGACTCCGGATACAATCAGCCAATGTATGTAGACTTAGTAAGATTACTCTGGCGAAGACTTTGCCTACAACACCGATCAGGTAGACACATCGATAATTAACACAGTCACTTACATCCCTTTTGTTTTAAGGTTTTGTTACAACATGTGCATCTCTCATAACTTGAGGTATAGTGTCCTCTCTCCAGCATTGACAAAACATCATCTAGAGCTGTTGCAAGAGTGTTCCCTTACAATTGGGTTAGATCTCATCGCTTTGCCCAGGACCAAGCTGGCAATAGTGTTATTCAGATTGTGAATATATGAATCGATGTCCAGCTCGTCCATTCTGGGGTAGCATGTGACAGCCTTAAAAGCTGTGGTAATGACTATCTTGTCACACGAGTAGAGCTCAGAGTAGTACTCGACAAATCGCTACATCGGATTTCCAATCTCTTTTATTTTCTCGGTAGTGATGGATTTAAGCGGGGCAGTTTTCCCACGTGTAAGTGTCCATGACGCATTAAGTTCAAACAATACAATACCGATTTTACTTACCACCAACATTAAATTGTGTAACTGTCCATGACGCATTAAGTTCAAACAATACAATACAGATTATACTTACCACCAACATTAAAAAATTCTTATAGATACCTCGACAAATATCAGTACAATAACCGTATTCTGATGATATACCGTAGAGTCCAAATTTCAGGTAAGTGCATGTAGAACTCAGTCCCACGACTTCATGATGGTCCTCTCAACACAAAACATAATTAAATATGTAGCTGTCATTACTTACTGACTTTCCTTGTTCAAACATTTCGTTATTCTTCATGTATCCAGTATCCAGCGACATGGATTTCCCTGTCATTTGCCTCCAGCATGTTGCACTTATTGCATGTTTACTGTGGGTTGGAGAAGGTCATCAGGTGGTCATGTATTGCGCCACAGTCACATGCGTCATCCTCTGTTTACCCCATCGTTTCACATTCATCTTGCACCGTGATGCACCAGTTCTAAGTTTGTTCAGCGACTTCCATGTTGTGTATGGTAGATAATGTCCTGGGGCAGATTTCATCCGAAGTTTTATCTCTGGAGGCCTGCATAAATTCGTGCCATCTCTCGATAAGGCGGCTTTCATTAAACATAACGGGACACCGTGAAACTGATTCGACTAATGAAACGCCACACAATTAGTTAATGTAATCTCACGTCACATAATATAATGGTACTTGGTACTGACAACAAGGAATAGTCGATGACAAATAAATACATATTCAGTACAACAACATATTGAATCTGATCGTTTGAAATGTTTTCGGCCATTATCGATATTTGTCTATAGACACACGTAGGGCAAATACATATGGACTGATCTATGCTCCCCGGCTACACCTAGAGTACCAATCACTACGCATTGAGAACAGAGTTTTTGTTTGTTGGTTTTTAAGAATCGACGTCACTGCACTCCGGGCATGCCTATAGGTGCTCAGTCTCTCTCATCAAATGGATGGTGATGGTCCCTGTAGCTCACTGGTTGTACACTCTCCTGCGCCGTCTTCTCATGCTCCCCACTCCGCTTGAGCCTCGTTTAACGTCGAAACTTTGCAGTCTGTGGATTGCTGCTTCATCTGTTGCGGTGTCCTCATCCAGCAGGCGGTCATTGATTGATTTCAACGTCACACCTACCCATCACTAATGTGGCCATGATGGGAGCTTCTGAAGCCACGATGTCAGCTCTATCATTGCCCTGAACCTCGGCATGAGCAGGACAGAAGATCCAGGTCAACGCCTGGAGGTTTGAGGCTTCAACAGCAGCTATCCACTCGTACCTAAGCCATCCCTTCTGTACTTTCTGATGTTCGGCTTGCGCGTCCGTCACGGTGACTGCCTTTGTTATAAGAAGTCTCAGATATCCATTTCAGTGCTGAGGCCACTGCTTCCGTCTCCATTCTTATACTGGAGGTTGTTGACATGTATGCCCTACTGCGCTCGGCAACGACCTCTCCTCTCACTCTAGCCGAGAAACCCCAGCCTGATGCCCCACTGCGCACGACTGATCTGTCGGTGTATATGACGTCACTATCCTGGGTGTTCTCAGTTATCAGCTGAGTTACCTCGTGCTCTGCTCTCCCGTTGCTCCGTTCTCTGCATTCCTTGTCTAAGGTTATGATGACTCTCTGGTACTCTATCATTCTATCCCCAGTGTGGACCAATTCTTCATCCCTTTGGCTATCGCCTCAGCTGGAGTGACATGTCCGATTGTTGTCTCAGCCTGTGCCATCCATGACGACCCTCTCTTGATTCTTGATCCCTTGATGTCTGAGATACTACTGTGCAGAGGGTGCCGCGTGTCTGTGGTGACACGCATAAAGGCTTTGACCTGTGCCAGTTTATGCCTGGATGTACTGATAACAATACCAACATGTACCGCATCATCATAATCAGAGTATCTCTAGTGCAGCCCAGAACCAGTTGCATACCTTCATTTTTGATGCGTTCCAACCTTTCACACTGTGTTCTTGATAGTGTGAGGATGCCTAGTCCGTAATCGATGACAGACAACACGACCTGACGAAATAGGATGAACAGGAGGCTTTGTTCCAAGTCGGCAGCAGCCGTGGTCTTGAGTGCTCCTAACCCTCTCTTGCATCTGTGTACGATCTCGTCAACATGGCAGTTTTAGGAGAGACTGCGATCAAAAGTCACTCCGAGGTAATTCAACCTGTCGCACCTGTCAATGGTACAACCATCAAAAGTGATGCTCGGTAGCTCGGCCTTTACTATGGAATGAGTCAAAGAGCACCACATCATGCAGGCCTGGTTCGGATTGATCTTGGATCTTTAGTCGCCGCACAACTATGAGATTGCTTGCAAGGTTTCCTGGATGTCTTTGACCAACTCTTGCCTGTCTGAGCCTGTACTGTACGTTATAATGTCATCGGCAAATATCAAGGTTCGCCCTGTCCCTGTGGGTTGAATATTGGCCACTTTTACTGTGTAAATGTTGAACAGCATCGGTGAGAGCGGAGACCTTTGAGGCAGTCCTGGACATATTCGCTTCGGGTCTGATGTCCACGATCCCATGTTTAGCGCAAATGTTCTTTCTATCAGGGCAGCTGATATCCAACTAACCAGCCACTGCTGCAGACAGGTAATTAGATCCCAATATCGACACGGTTATATGCATCTTCCAGGTCGACTGCTAACGCGACTGTTTCTTGCTTTGACTAAACCCCTGCTTGATAGAGAATATTACCATACAGGTTTTACAGTAATCCATGCGGGGCCGGTAATAGGGGACTGGCGATGTATGTGAAGCAAGAACGTCCCCATACATGGATAGATACTAGCACATGTAAAATTGAGGATATCGAGCTACAAGGGATTGTAGTAACAATCAACCCCCGAGAATGGAGAATCTACAACGTATACGCTCACGTAGATCACGTCTTCGAGAGCGTAACGTGGGAATTTATGTCGGACTTATCAGAGTCGCAGAGCAAAAAGTGCCTCATTGCAGGTGACTTTAATGCTACTTCAAAGGAGTGTGGAAATGCCACTGAAAATAGGCAAGGGATCGCTTTGAGCCAAGGATTAGTCCACACAAACCTCAATGTCGTGAATGACGGACGTCTAACTAGAATAGCATCTCGACCGGGAGATACGGACGGGGTCATCGACCTGGCTCTTATATTCAGTGATATTGCTCCATCCACACGCTGGGACGTGTTGGGGCACAATAGAGCGACCACCTGTCCTGTGTCGTACTTATACCCAGAGGAAAACACACCAGACACCGGAAAACCAAACAGGTGTTCAGATACACGTACTATCAGGATAACGTAGTGAACAAGCTGCGCCAGACAATCGGACGCAGGACCACTAGATCCCATTTTGTCCAACCACCCTGGTGGACTCAGGCTGTTGAGAACAGAGTGCTAAAGGACAATTACCGGATGTAATATATTCGATGTGCTCTGTTTGAATATTTTAAAATGGGTTAAGCTAGTCCATTAGCACAAACACTCCCTGCGGGGATGAAGTGTTAAATAGGTAAGTTCAGTTAATTGTTTCCATGAAGTGATATATTCAACCACCAACAATTTAGTTCGCCATATTAGAAGACTATGACACATCTCAGTCACATTGTGAACACGTCGCATGAAGTCCATACTAGAGTCTTTATTTATTGTTGTCCCTGTGAATCCCATGCTTCCACGACAGACGTAGACTTGCAAGGTAATCATTCAGCATTTGTAATATTCAATTGTAGAAACTATTGACAGAATATAATCAGTAACTGTTTAATTTAAATAATAATCATATCCCTGTGCATGAAAGCCGTTGGTTATTTTGTTTCTTTCTGTCGTACGACTTTATTCCCATTGCTCGGGTAGTCGATGTGTTTGTAGACTGAGGACTACAGGCCGTTTTGTCAGTGTTATCGACACGTCGTGTGCTGGCTGTGTTTGTTTATTTTACACCAACAGTAAACAACACATGCCTTACCGGATTTTCCATCCGCTGCCCTCCATGTCGGCAGGCAAGCATCGAAACCATTCGCCCACACGCGAGTCGCCTTTGATTATTCAATGTATTATTCACTAGCATATACATTATGGGACATATTTGAATTTGTGATCTTGTAGATTTGCGAACGGTAGCGTCTTGTTTAGGACCCCCTCTAAATTTCATTGGAGTATAATTAGAGTTGAACTGAACTGACCAGCCGACCTTCGATGCTGTGATGGCACTTGAACTGAACTGACCAGCCGACCTTCGATGCTGTGCGGTGATGGCACTTGAACTGAACTGACCAGCCAACCTTCAATGCGGTGATGGCACTTGAACTGAACTGACCAGCCGACCATCAATGCGGATACGGCACTTGAACTGAACTGACCAGCCGACCTTCGATGCTGTGCGGTGATGGCACTTGAACTGAACTGACCAGCCAACCTTCAATGCGGTGATGGCACTTGAACTGAACTGACCAGCCGACCTTCGATGCTGTGCGGTGATGGCACTTGAACTGAACTGACCAGCCAACCTTCAATGCGGTGATGGCACTTGAACTGAATTGACCAGCCGACCTTCAATGCGGATATGGCACTTGAACTGAACTGACCAGCCGACCATCAATGCGGATACGGCACGTGAACTGAACTGACCAGCCGACCTTCGATGCTGTGATGTCACTTGAACTGAACTGACCAGCCGACTTTCTATGCGGATATGACACTTGAACTGAACTGACCAGCAGACCTTTGATGCGGATATGGCACTTGAACTGAACTGACCAGCCGACCTTCGATGTGATGATGGCACTTGAAATGAACTGAATTATTCCCTGTGCCATTATTGTTTGTTTCAAGAGACCTTCATCATCCCATTCATTAACTTCAGCTTCACCTGTATCAGAAATCTGGCGTGTTCTAACACGAACACTCAGCTGCAAGAGCGTATGGAATCCAATCATCATGGTCATTATCATTGGCGACTCATTCTCCGTAGACCATGCCTGTGGCGCCCTGTGAGTTTTGTCCAACCCTGTTTCTTGTATTTCGACACAGTCTGCTATGACTGTAAAGGTCGATCCGCGAGTGATAGCCCCTGCTACAGTCCTCGTGTGTCCAATGTACGTGCATATTTAGAGGTTTGACGTCCCTCGATGTTTAGGGCTAACGACCGGAGCCCCAGCCGCGCCCCTTACGCGAGGGGAAAACCAGCTAATAATTTCAGCACATAGTTTCTTTTCATCACGTGTTTGGAATCCATATTTTTGCCTGTACATGATTTACATTATTTGGCTAGTTTTTGTTCGTCAGGGAAATCGAAACGAGGTGTCAGAAAGCATCTGCGGTGACTTATCAGCTGTCCCCATTGCTTAGACACCCGAGCATTAGTTTGGCAACAAAGCAACAGCTGATACACAGTATATTTATGCCGATTTGTTGCTACCAGTGCCAAACATGGCCTCTGTCAATGGCGTGCGAGAGCAGAATTTCGACTTGTGAAATGAAGTGTTTGAGGAAAGTCATCGGTGTTACCAGAAGAGACAGAATGTGGAATGACGACATTCGAAGTATGGTCGGCACTACGTCTTGTGCCAAATACATTTCCAGGCAGAAAATAAGTTGGTTTGGTCATCTCATGAGAATGCACCCTCATCATCTTCCACTGATGGCTTACAATGTCGGTAGATCTGGCTACAGGGCAAGGGGCGACCGCGAGGTATGTGGATAGATGACATTAGAGTGATTGTGAAACGACAATGGCTCACATTGACCGACGCAATGCACTTGGCGCAGGATAGACGACTCAAACTCCCCACGGCACAAGTGGAAAGAAAACTAACTAACATGATTTACTCTTTTAGGTTTACTCTGAAAAGAACGTTAAGTGGAGCATTGCATTAGCTTTCCTCACATACCGAGCGCCCTGATGAAGGTGGACCGGGGTAATCATGGCGGTTTTGCTGTGGTTGGCTTCATCTGCGTGTCACTCACTACACGTCAATCTCTCACCTCGTTAGCCAGGTTGCCATGAAAACAGCCCGTCACCAGGGATAGCCACCAGGAAGCCGAGGTGAGGGTCTTGACCAGTATATTGCGATTTTTGAAAAAAATTATGCTTGTACATTATTACATTTTGCATATATTTGTAGAACTTTTGTTCTCGGAACGAAAGGTTATGTACGTAGAACAGTTATTTAGCTTGCAATTATAAGAACAGCGTTCTGGAAAAAGGACATGCTACTTAATTATATATATATAATATGTTGAAGGGGGTTCCAGATGAATATCTTGAAAGTGGGATAAAAACTAGAAAAACCATGCCTTTGTATTGTAACTTGTTAATATGGTTGCTAAGGATGTCAAAAGTGTCCTGCACCTGCAATCACGGCGCAGACTAACAACATGACGTCATAGTTGGAGTTAAAAGATAGCCGCCCAACTATTGACATGCACCAAATATGAATAGTGTTCGCGCGCACGTATGTATTGGGTTGTTTGGGTGAGTGGGTTGGTGGGTGCGGCGGGTATCAGGAGGGCGTGCGGGCGGGCGTGGGTGTGTGTGTATGTGTGTGTGTATGGCAAAAGATAGAGGCGTCAAACCCCAAACTGACGATTAAGCTATATATGAAGAAATGATGGTCAGTCAGGTCATCCCGTAACCGGTGAGGTCATTGGGGCACACATGAAGACATCCTCACAACACCACGTCGCCCTTCTCTATCAGCGGCCGCTTCCTGTGCCTCTTCTGGTCGGAGATTGGTCCATTCTTTTATGTTGTCCTCTTACCTTTTTTTTTAGACGGCCTCTTTGTCGTCTGCCTTGCACCTTTCCGTGGAGGATCGTATTTGCAAGACCATTTGATCTCGATTTTTGACCGTACCTAGCGAGTTTCCTTCTTTTGACAGTTGCCAAGAGGTCTTCAAAAAGGCTCTATTGCAGTTGTAATTATATCTCGTATTACCTCATTTCTAACTCGATCTCGAAGAAATGATGACAATGATAAAAAAATTGACACAGAGAACACACACAATGTGACGTAGTACACACAAATTACTCTTTGCCAAGAAGAGATTAAGTGACAATATTCAAACTGCGAACGGGCCAGATTAAAAAATTGTCTGTTCCAACAAACTTCAAATTTTAACACGCAGACATGTACCCGTGTGGGGAGAACAAACAAACACTGGGACGTGTTCTGTAGGTTTACCGACTCCACGAGAGGAACAGAATGACTACAGGTCCTCCCGAACCCAATTTTGAGATAAACTGTATGGTGACGAGAGAAGGGCCGTCAGATTCATGATGGAGATAGATGCAATTATTTGAGAGCGAACGACGAGAACGAAGAAGAAGAAGAAGTTAGAGAAAAAAAATTAAGTTGGCCAATTTATGTGTAGTGTTTATTATTAATTTGAGAATGTTACATTATTTTCCACTTCGCCTGCTCTCGCGTGACTCTCGCTTTTTCACAATAACCTCATTTCACACATTGTGATCTTTCATTCGTAATGCCAAGGTCAGGTTACATGTCTGGAACAGAAATCGGGCAGCTGGCATGAATATACTGTAACAGTTCCCGCCGGAGCAAGGGGAGTTTAGGATGCCTGAACATGTTAAAGCTTAAAGCTACCTGAATGCATGTCAAGGTCACTCACCGTCTCAGCAAAGGAGAACAGAGTTGAGTTAAGGAGTGTGGACAGGTAGAAACTGACCACTGGCCTTCCGATTTTGGTAGGGGGAGATTGATTGACAGACGAAATTGGCAGCGGGGCTTGCTGCGAGAGAATGAATGACAGGTGGGCAAAGTGTTTCGTTCCAATTGGGATTGAAGATGACCATACCTGAGATCGATTGGTCAAGCTATGGCCTTGTTTGAGGATATATAACTCGAGACAAAGTTTAGCTCGGGAGGCTGGAGGAGAGATGGAGAGTGAGGGAGAGAGTGAGGCTGTATGGAGGAGAGAGAGAGAGACTGAATGTGGATAGTATGTTTAACTCACCGACTTAGGTAGAGGAGCGATTGATAGACTGTTGGACAAATGTTTAGTGATAGAACAGGATCGCTCAAATAGGTGTGTGAGTTTTGCATTAATAGATAATCTGAACGTGTGTTTGTAAGCAAGGACACATTGTGAACGAATATGTCGAGATCGCCCGCCTGAGGGGATTTCAGTGAGGAAGAGTATTTGATAAGGTGTGTTGAAGACGCAGTTAAGGCGATGTGTGTGTGATGTAATTGCAAGGCAATAGAACTGGGTTTTAGATAGTTGGGAATTCCATCAATAGCTAATGCTTACAAATCCCGTTTTAGTAGAATGTTAAGTTAAGATATGTATTATATTGTGTTTGTAATTTCTCTACTCATTCTATGATATGAGTATGATATAATAAATATGCCACCTGCTGTGTGATATGTCATTTACTGAGTATGGTCATGATGATGTGGATGAGTGTGAGAATGTTCTAAGTTAGATCACGGCCAAGGCAAACAGTAGGATCTGCTACAATACTGTTGATCATTGTTTTGGTTTGTTGGTCTCCATTGAAATCTTTGACGGTCTTAGTAATTGTGATTGTTTTAATAGTTGATTGTTACAGCATTTGCTTTTTTTGTTTACAAGCTTTTATTTTGTTTGAATTGACCGTTGTCCGTTTGGTTTGGACTTCCATTTCTTCTATTTTAACCAACTTCCCCATAGCATAGAATCAATTTTGTACACAATTTCTACTAGAGCTACCCGTTAATCTACACAATTTTGACGCATCCTCACAATGATCACCCTAAAGCGCCAAAACATTATTTATTTAACTTGACACGACCGTTATCTGTTGGCATAAACTTTTATTTATCCTATTTTAATCAACTTCGGCATAACCCAGAAAGTTGAAAGTACACAGCCTTTACCAGAGTGCAACCTATCAAGTTTGTATGGATCATTGTATAACCTACCAAAAACGTCAATAAACCAATTCACAAATGAAACTTCAAAATAAAGTCCTGTATTTCCACACCCAAAATAATTTTTTTAAATAAAAATTTACTAAATAAAAAAAGCACTAGCATAAATAAAAGTTTGCACTGAAAAATAGTTAACAAAATATTTACTTGTTTCTGTTCTTGCTTATTGGTTTCAAGAAATCTGAATTGATTAAAGTCAAACAATATCTATTTATTTTAAAAATACAGTGTTTTCCCCCTGTGCTGTGTCCATTGAGGACTGAAGAATAAAGATTGCTTGTCGCGGCAGTCTCCGCGTAGAGGGAATGTTATACATCTATTTTACTTCCAACCGAAAAAATATATAGATTATGGATGAATTGAACCCGTTGCACCAGTAACCTAACGATTTGACCACCTGCTTCTCAGTCCGCTACATCCAAGACACAATTACAAACAAACTGATCATATTTGTTGTAAGAGTATGCAAATGACACAGTTCTGCTAGTTGGAAGCGAACAAGAACGACATGAATTGATAATTCAAGTAAAGAACGACACGGGGTTATAATTTATCATAAAGGTAAAGTGAGTGAGCAAGTCCAGGTTATAATAGATCATACAGGTAAAGTGAGTGAGTAAGTCCAGGTTATAATAGATCATACAGGAAAAGTGAGTGAGCAAGTCTAGGTTATAATAGATCATAAAGGTAAAGTGAGTGAGCAAGTCTAGATTATAATAGATCATACAGGTAAAGTGAGTGAGCAAGTCTAGGTTATAATAGATCATACAGGTAAAGTGAGGGAGCAAATCCAGGTAACAATAGATCATACAGGTAAAGTGAGTGAGCAAGTCCAGGTTATAATAGATCATACAGGTAAAGTGAGTGAGCAAATCTAGGTTATAATAGATCATACAGGTAAAGTGAGTGAGCAAGTCAAGGTTATAATAGATCATACAGGTAAAGTGAGTGAGCAAGTCAAGGTTATAATAGATCATACAGGTAAAGTGAGTGGACAAGTCCAGGTTATAATAGATCATACAGGTAAAGTGAGTGAGTAAGTCCATGTAATAATAGATCATACAGGTCAAGTGAGTGAGTAAGTCCATGTAATAATAGATCATACAGGTAAAGTGAGTGAGCAAGTCAAGGTTATAATAGATCATACAGGTAAAGTGAGTGGACAAGTCCAGGTTATAATAGATCATACAGGTAAAGTGAGTGAGTAAGTCCATGTAATAATAGATCATACAGGTCAAGTGAGTGAGTAAGTCCATGTAATAATAGATCATACAGGTCAAGTGAGTGAGTAAGTCCATGTAATAATAGATCATACAGGTCAAGTGAGTGAGTAAGTCCATGTAATAATAGATCATACAGGTCAAGTGAGTGAGTAAGTCCATGTAATAATAGATCATACAGGTAAAGTGAGTGAGCAAGACCAGGTTATAATAGATCATGCAGGTAAAGTGGGTGAGCAAGTCAAGGTAGCAGTGAAAAAGGCAAATGCAATGTTAGGTATGATAAAAAGAGATAGCATTGTTACAAGATTGTGAACCAGGCATTTTTGGTGTCCTATGTTTTCGACATAATAGTCCCCGTGCCTGGCAACACTTTCTTCACATATCTACTAGCTTGTGGAAGCCCTTTAGAAAAAAAAATGTTTTTGACTATGATCTTGAACAAATTTTGCACCTCCACCATTACCTCGTTGTCATTTGCTTTGGGACCCCTCTGCCCCACACTTTCTGAGGTCATTTGGGGCAATTCTTCAATAGTGACTCGCTTGTTGCTAGCGGGTCGATTTGCTGTTTCACGGTGTCCGTTGCCATGCTTCATGGTCTCCCACTCCGTGATTCATCAACGACTTTTTGTCTTCCGTTTTGAAATCTTTTAACTCATTCACACTCTCCTCTGACTCAAAGACATGTCTCCATATTGAATCTTCATTTTTCTGTAGATTTCAGATTATTGAACACCCTATGATCACAACAAACAAATAACGCCTTACTTTTCTTCCACGGTGCAAGTTCACAATGGGTGTGGTGGGGTCTTGTTGTAGACTATATTGCTCATGCGCATACTGTTCGATCGTCACGATCCTTACATGGAGTATTTCTACAGAGTCATTGTGAGTCCTGAAATAAGAGTTTTAGTTTTACATACTTTTCCTTGCACTTTGTAATAACATTGCTTTAACTTAATAGATGTCCCTGGTATAAACAACATAAATTACCTCTACACGCCTGGGGATAGATGAAAAGTGACTAAGATTGAGGAGAGAGGAAGAGAGAAAGAGAAAGAGAGGGAAAGAGAGAGAGAGAGAGAGAGAGAAAGAGAGAGAGAGAGAGAGAGAGAGAGAGAGAGAGAAAGAGAGAGAGAGAGAGAGAAAGAGAGGGAAAGAGAGAGAGAGAGAGAGAAAGAGAAAGAGAGGGAAAGAGAGAGAGAAAGAGAGAGAGAAAGAGAGAGAGAGAGAGAAAGAGAGAAAGAGAGAGAGAGAGAAAGAGAGAGAGAAAGAGAGGGAAAGAGAGTGGGAGAAAGAGAGAAAGAGAAAGAGAGAGAGAGAGAGAGAGACAGTATAGAACAAAAAGTCAGATGTATGGATTGGACATTCAAAGGCAAAGGCCGCCGTCCATCGTAGACGATGATGACAACATTTATTTTGCTAGCCCTATTTTTAGTAAGGATTAACTGCGCTACTTGTTATTCTCACTCTCTCGTCTCGAGCCGACCGACCCCAGTGGCAAGTCAGGGACAATACGACTAGGAGGCGACTACAAGATGCAGGGGACTCTGCATCAAGCACCCGTGAAAAATACGGCGGAGTCCTCAATTTGGACATTACCATTTGTATAAAGAAAGAAATGATGATTAACAAAATAGGCCCGAATTTTACATATAGAAATGGACGATCATCAACTATTGGAACAGGTCATGATCTTCTACTTTCGCTGAAATATAGTAACTCAGTGACCCCGGGGTAAGGTATCCGCCGCTGGTGTCTCGGTGGAGACCGAGATTTTTTTCACTTGGTAAAAATTCCCCTGATCTCTGGGTAGTGAGATCGGACTCCCGTGTTCAGCCTCGAAGCACGTTAAAAATTCCTTGGCAGTTGAAAATCGAAGAGTAGGCTTAACGGCCGCTGCCCGGACAAAATTCAAATTAAAAAATCTACCAAAGTTATTTGTACCTTTCCCTGGGTGATTTTGTTAAGAGCCTAAATGGCTGCCGGTCTACTTAGCACTATTGTTTGAGTCTACTCGCACATCGGTAATAACCACGCTCCAATAAACTGGTTGTACACAGACTATGTAGTCTTCTAAACCAGTATATATACATTAAGTTAAGATGGAAGATGCGAAATGCATTTCAGAAAGAGAATATGGATGTCCAACACAAATTAAAAAGGAAAGTGATCAGACGTTATACAAATTATGCTTGTATATATAGCAGGCATACTTGGATAACTTAATCATGTCTCTCCATGTAATTACAAGAATGGATCGCCGGCGCCTTAGATGGAATTTGTTAAGCATGTGCTCTTGTTTGGCATAAGTTGTCCAAGTCTCGGTGACATATAGACACGCGGTGACATATAGACACGTATAATTTGTCTATTATCAAGTAAACGTGGAGAAATTTGAAAATGACACAGGACGTGGCGTCAGGGTCAACCATAATTTAGTGGCCAAGACCACACCTCTTTTTCATGTAGCGTTTCGTGGAAACATACTGTTTTCAATGCAGTATGGCTAACGAGATGTGGATTGGCGTGATCCGGGTAGTAGTGATCGTCACGCAGTTAAGGCCAATCTTAGTACAACATCCTGGACAATCCCGGTCAGCCTTCATCAGCACCATATAGATGGAAGGGAAGCTATTGCCACTTAATATTCTTTTCAGTTCAGTTCAAGTGCCATCTTCGTATCAAAGGTCAGCTGCAATGTATCTCTAGTGCACTCTATTTCGTGCCGTAATGGTGCAATATGACATTTTCCATTCCATCTTTTGATGTTATCCATCCCCTTAAAACGTTGTCTGCCTCTTGAACGACTGCCTTCTAGGCTTCCCTCTAGTGTGGTCTTCAGCAAGGAGGTATGTCTTGTTATATGACCAAAATAAGGCTACTGTCTAATCATGTTTTCGGTCATTAATTCTCTTTTCACCTCAACTTTTCCAATACCTCCAAATTTGTTTTCTTCTCTTTCCAAGAAATGCGACCCACTCTACTATATACACACATTTTTAGGCTTCAATACTCTTTTCCAAATTGTTATTCATTGTCCATGTTTATGCACAATAAAGTAGTGACGAGTATACATAACACCTGACAATTCTCATTTTCAAATTATGATTTTTTTTGGTTTGGATGTCAGTATGTGTTGCATGTTGTTGACTATCATCTTGACTATTATCTTTCTGACTTATTTTTTTACATCTGCCTTCTTCCATTATTTTATGACCTAGATAAAAGCAACTCGGAACCTGTTCCAGTAGTTGAACTTTTATTTGTATCTGCATACATGGATTCTCGTCACCTTTGCCAATTATCCTAATCTTTGTTTTCTGTATTTTTATGTCTAATCCAAACTCTTGACATTTTGTTTTCTGTATTTTTATGTCTAATCCAAACTCTTGACATTTTGTTTTCTGTATTTTTATGTCTAATCCAAACTCTTGACATTTTGTTTTCTGTATTTTTATGTCTAATCCAAACTCTTGACATTTTGTTTTCTGTATTTTTATGTCTAATCCAAACTCTTGACATTTTGTATATTGTTGTCACAAACTCCTGTAATTCTTGCTCACTTTTTGCCATAAAAACTGTATCATCCGCAACTCTAAGATTATCCATTGCTACTCCTCCAATGACAAGCCCTGGCATCCCCTCTATCTGTTTAAATATCTGTTCTGTGTAGATAATAAAAAAGACAAGGGGATAATACACATTATCTCACTCCTCTTTTTACATCTATACTTGGAGAACATAACTTTCCTGATTTTACTGTGGCAGATTCCTCCAAGTACAGATTACGGAACAGTCTTATGTCTTTACCACCTAGACCTTTTTTTGGAGAGACATTTAATTAATTTCCCAGGTTGGACTCTGTCAAATGCCATCTGGTAGTCTATGCAGCAAACATAAATATATATATTAAAGCGTACATTGGTTCTGTCAATATTCATCTACTGTTGTGATACATGGACAATTACAGCTGACCTGCAGCGGAGGGTAAAGGCCTCGAAGATTAGATGTTTTCGAAGACTTATGAACGTCACGTACTCAGACCGAGTTACAAATGAGGAAATACTAGAAAGAATTAAAACCGCAGAAGGGCCTTTTGAAGACTTCTTGGCAACTGTCAAAAAAAGGAACCTCGCTTGATAGGGGCACAAATCGAGGTCAAATGGTCTTGCAAATACGATCCTGCATGGAAAGGTGCAAGGCAGACGACGAAGAGGTCGTCTCAAAAAGCGATAGAAGGACAACATAAAAAAATGGACCAATCTCCGACCAGAGAAGAGACTGACAGCGGCCGCTGATAGAGATAGAAAAGGTGGGTTTGTGGGCATGATTTCATGTGGGCCCCAACAACGTAACCTGTTTCAGGATGACCTGACCTGATTTCTATATTTTTCTCTGACAGGAAATCTTCAAACAGAAAATTGCTTCGCTTGTTCTGTTTTTCTTTCGAAAACCAAATTGTTCTTTTGAACCTTACCTCTCTACTTGACCTCTTATTCTCTCTTGTATTATCTTGAGCAGTATGACTCATTAGACTTATTGTTATAAAATCCGAACAATCTGTTGCAGGACAGTTTTTTGGGGAGTGTTATAAACGTTGATATTTTCAGGGCAGGTGGTAAGCATTCCTTTTATGGGAGCACAAAAGAGTAAATTTAGTCATCATAGAAATTCAACAGCAAAAATTACAACATACGGTAAAAGTCTTTACTGTAATACTGTAATCCTGGTGCTCATTCAGTCATGTTATGTACTATATGCCATATAGCAAAATGTCGTTTACTCATCTCTGTCCTTTGACATTAAGTACCATGCAGGACCAAGGTCTTTTTGCAGGTCCTCTCTCCGTCTCATTTGTGGACATCCAGGGTGACGATTAAAGGTATAGGGCCACTATGACATGACTTGGCGTGTCCATCTATTGTCAGGTATGTGTACCACTTGGCTACCCACCTGCACTTTCTTAGTAACGCAACGTATCTACGACGTCGTTGAAGCAGGTTTGACTCCTGATGGCGGTATTGCGGATGTGGTTTCGTAGTGAAAATGACAGTGTTCTACGCTCCATCGCTCGTTGCGAAGCTTGGAGCCGCGTCATGTTACTTTTACGTAGGCTCCACACCTCGCAGCCATATACCATTGCTGGAATGACCAGGCTGTTGAAGGTGTGAGCTCGTGTGTTCTTGTTCTTCATCTGTTGAAGTACGGTCTTCATGCGGTTGAAGCTGAACCACCCCGCTGCTATCCTTCGTGAGATCTCTTTATCAATGTCGTGGGAGTTCGTCCTTTCTTGTCCCAGGTAAACGTACGAATTCACGTTTTTGACGGAATCATCTCCAACACGCATTTTCTCGCAGGGACAGAAACTGTTCAGCATGCATTGAGTCGTTACTCTGTTTATTTTTAGATCAACTGCCTCGCTTGCGATGCTAAGCTCATTTATACATTGCTCAGCTTACTTGATGCTGGAGCTGATGATGGATTTGTCATCCGCAAACCGGAGGTGATTGAGCATTTCTCAGTCTATGGTAATACCCCCGTCATCCCATTTTAGTGTGCGGAAGACTTCCTCAAGTGCTGTCAGGAAAAGTTTGGGAGAGATTGTATCACCCTGTCTTACGCCACGTTGAAACGTCGACAACCAGCAAACGATTTGAGAAGAGAAGTTAGTTAGTATCCCTTCCAGTCATGACTGACTATAGGATGATATGACTTGGAGTGATAATATATATATATATATATATACTTAACTGTTATCTTCCTTCTTGCCGCGTTGTCTTTTCACTTCTCTGTGCTGCAAGAGCTTCTATTCACCAAACATGATTTGACCATTCAGGGTATATTCTCACTTGGATCGGTCTGCTGCTTCGTCTTCTCTGGATATCAGATTCATATACATAACCTTCATATCACGCTTACACGCATCTTTGAGCCTCAATTGTGGTCGGCCAACTATTATTTTTGTCATCAGTCAACTGTCCATAGAGGATATCTTTGGGAATGCGGCCATCTTCCATGTGACGAACATGACCACGTCATCGTAGTCTTCACTGCCTAAGTAGAGTGTACATACTTGGAAGACCAGTTCGAGAGTGTCCCTCTGCATTTATATTTCTGTCCCTCCATGTAATTCCAAGAATGGATCGCAGGCGCCGTAGATGCTCTTGTTTGGCATAAGTTGTCAAAGTCTCGCTGCCATATAGAAGTGTGCTGACAATACATGCATTGTACACCATTGCCTTGGTTTTAATTGTCAGTTTCTGGTTTTGCCAAACACGTGTAAGACGAGCAAATGTAGCTGCAGCTTTGCCGAAGAGAAGTGATATCATAGAAATGTAAACTTTACAGATGTAGACATACTCAAAGCGAGCGAAAGAAGAAGAACTGAAATGTAGAAACACAGAAAAATCTGGTGCATATCGCGAAAAGAAAAGAAATAAAGTAGTATTGCAAAATTATGGATGCAAAGAAATTTGATGCACGAAATTAAAGTCCGACATTTGAGATATTTTGTTCACGTCAAAAGCGATAATATCTTCGATCCCTTCTTCCTAGCCAGTCTGCCCTGCTGCTGCCTGTTATCCAGGATCACCGCGTGGAGGTGAAGAAGGGTCTTGGCAACTTTGGTTCGCTGGCCCTGACGCTAGCAGTCAGCTATGGGTCGCTGGCTGCAGCTCATGCGCTGCTCAGTATCTTGATATTAAAAGGGAAACGAATATGAAAAATAACAGATTCAGGAAGTCTTTCAGCAGACTTTACAGTTGGTCAGGAATAAAGCGTTAGAGACTTCAGTATACTTAACTACAGTTTGTGTAAGGGGTGGGGGTGGGGGGTTGTTAGTTTCCTTCCTAGCTGCCTTTTCCACACACCCCTAAACGTGTCAGCTACATATTTACAGCCGGGTAGACTGGAGCGTAGCGGTTGCGAGAGTTTAATCGAGAGTGCTCTAATACAACACTAACAAGACGCTTCTATGATAGGACATTAATAATGCCGTGGGGGCACAGTTGGTCAATCGTCGTATCATGTCATGCCAGGTCATTGGTCGTGTCGTATCGATCGTCGGATCAGGTGGTGTCATGTCATTGATCATGTCAGCTCAATTGTTTTATTAGGTCATGTTGGGTCAGTGATCATGGCAGGTCAATTGTTATATTAGGTCATGTCAGGTCGGTGGTCATGTCAGGTCGGTGGTCATGTCAGGTCAGTGGTCATGGCACGTCAATTGTTATGTTATGTCAATGATCATATCAAGTCTGTCGTTATATTAGACCATGCCAGTGGTCATGGCACGTCAATTGTTATGTTAGGTCAATGATCATATCAGGTCTGTTGTTATATTAGATCATGCCAGTGGTCATGTCAATTGTTATATAAGATCATGTCAGGTCAGTGGTCTAATCAGATTAATTGTTATATTAGGTCATGCGATGTCAATGATCATGTCAGGTCAAGTGTTATATTAGGTCATATCAGGTCAATGATTATGTCAGTTTAATTGTTATATAAAGTCATGTCAGGTTAAACTTCTGATCAGGTCAATCGTTGTATCAGGTCATGTCATATCAATTGTTATGTCAAGTTAATCATCGGATATGTTAGCCACTATATAAGCAGGAGGATAACATCAATCGATAGAAGTGAAAAGCCTGGCAGATTGCACCATAAAGGCAGGACATTGGTGCTCCTTTACAACCGACTTTAGCGGCAGTTGGTGCTAGGACTGAACAACTGAGCTGGGACATGATACAGTAGTGCATGATCACATAAAGTTCCATTGTCAACATTGCGGTTGTTCTTCTGTCAGCACAAGGCCTTCTCCAGCTGTTTCCTCAATGTCTTTAACTGCTTTTGTTCTTGATTGTCCTTCCAGGTACAATTACCAAAGCAGATCATAAACATCAGGCGCCTATTTGTACCTTGACTATGAATCTTCTTTGTCTGAGTACTGTAACTAGGTCACTGCATTTTACAATGCGGAAGGAGTGTTGCTCATATTATTTAGTATTTCCGCGTATGCAATTTCACTGTCGTCCGACAAATAGTGCTAATAGTCCGCTTTAATGATGTAGACGTGCGTAATAAACAACAAGCTGTAATATAATTCTATCTGGCGGAGAAAGAAAGTGTGGGGGGGAACATTCACAAACGTTAGTGTAAAAAAAGTAAAGTAGCCCATAGCATTACTGCCGTAAGGGTGTGAGGTGTTAGCGATCTCACATTTCAAAGGCTTGGCTATATGAGGGCGGTAGCCATCTCCTCTCCCTCGCGGTTTTTACTTCCCGGACTGAACAGGTACCCATTTAAGGCTGGGTCAACCCGGGTGCCGTTGCGGTCTGAAAAAAAACATTTCTGCCTCAACTGGGGAATGAACCCAAGATTACTCAGATACGAAGCCAACGCGCTACACGGCTCCCAACGTTGGTTTACTGTGCATGAAAGTGCATCGTTAGAACGCTGGGTTCAGAAAGTTGAAGCTTACAGAAGTGGAGAGACAGAGCTGTATGATCGGCTGCGATCTGGGCATCCTAACTTAGCTACCAGTTCAGACATATTTGCTGCGCGCCGATGCCATTAATTGTGAGGATAATCGCATCACAAGTCGACAATTGGTCATATAATTTTCAGTCAGAATGGAAGTGCGATGTCAATTTTCTACGATCTTGGATATTCGAAGATGTGCGCAAGATATGTTCATAGAAGTCCCACAACCGACCACAAACGAGAAAGAAACATTGCAACGGAAAATAAAAAAAACAAAAAAAACGAGCTGTTACAGGAAAGACATGCATGCCCTTGTTTCGAATAGAACGAGGATTATGTGAAATAGTAACACGAGTAAGGGAAATTTCAGTTAGTCTGGGCCTGAATTTAATACATTTTTACTAAAACTAAATAGTTACAGAGACAAAACTTGCGGGGGGGGGGGGGGGATTACTATCTGAGTCCCGACCTTTATATTTACGAGTATATTTAAAACATTAAATCAGAAACGCTAAAACTGTTAAGGGGTGATCCAATAGATGCCAAGTCTCTTGTGCAAACGACGCAGTGTATGGGTACCGTTAATAAGAGCATCATGATAAAAGAACATCATAGCAAAAGAAGCTTTTTAACAGTCAACGGAACTAACTGAAAGATTCTACGACTTAATTTTTTGACATACAAATGACAACTCGGCAACAGGTTCTTTTAACATTTGCGAAAGCAAAATATCGGAGTATAGATCAATACACAACAAATAGCACTAATTAAACGAAATTACATTCACAGTGCAAATGACATGGAAAATATTTCATTAAATAATTTCTTTCTTTTCTTCTCATAGTACCTTCTAGTACTTTTGAAATGAGCAATATTTTATATTATAAAAAATATTTGTTTCGTTATCTCAGCTCTTCGTGTCTTATGCTGAACGGAGGGAACTCTCTTCGTCAGCGGCTTAGCACCAACACATTGTCGTTTTGATTACATAGAGCTTCCCACTTCACAGTGTTCAAACTTTGCGCTGCTGTTAAGGTAATATGTCGATATATTTCATTTTAATTATTAGTAATCGTTGCAGAATCTTACAGTGGACGGACGAAACTGTCAGAATAGCGTCTCACGCTGTGACTGTGTTAGTAGTAACAGTAGTACTCAGTTAAGAAAGTAGTGGGAAGAAGTCACTACGTGCTCTTTCGCAGTGCTTTACTAGGCTTTAGCTCTGTGTACTGTTAGTCTTAGTGATAGTTTTACTGTTTAGTTATTACAAATAAAACACCTTTTAATTGCACACTTCGCACTTATCCGTGCTAAACATTTGCGCTGCTTTAAAATTATATTTCGTCGACATGTTTAAGTGAATACTATACTCAGTTCTCTTTCCAGGCAAGAGAATGTTTGAACTGTTTCAATGTGAATGGAGGGTGCTTTTAAATGACTGTGAGTGTAATAAGTACGAGTGTGACTTCGTACCACACTTTCAATTTTGGTCCGAATCATTGACGTTCTGAATACACGTAACGTATAATGACACATAGTAAATATAATTAATGAATGATATATTGCATCTGTGTTAACACTAAAACAGGTCTACATTTTTTGAAAATAACTTCTCAGCATAAAAATTAGTCTACCACATCTAGAACTACTAGTAAGTACTAGAAGACTTCAGTACTATTAGTATAAATTCAATTCTAATTCAACTGATTCTACAGATGTCTTCATTCAATGAATGATTCATTATGTAATGTAGAATTTGTATTGTATGTAGACTATGTAGAATGTAGTCTAATGTAGACGATCACTATGTATGTATGTGTTTTGTATAATATGAGATTATGACTCTGTTGAACTGTGTACTGTAAGTGAAAGTGTAGTTCAATTCAGAAAAAAACTGTTTGTTGTTTCGAATGCCCACAATGAGTAGAAGGTTTACTCTTTTGTGCGCCCTAAAATGAGCGTTAAGTAGCGAGTTGAAGTAGCTTTCCTCACATCCCGAGTGTGCTGATGAAAGTAGACTGGGGACCTCCTGGCTATTGGGCTATACTTGGCTTCATCTAACGTGTTGCTCGCTACTACAGGGATCACTTAGATCCCTCACCCCACTAGCCAGTCTGCCATGGAAACACTTAAACAGCCCGCTTCCAGGAAGGGGTTCAAGGAAGCCGAGGTAAGGGTCTTGGCCAGTATATAATTTGCAATATCCTGACTAATATGTCTGATCAGTATGTTGTGCCTGACCAGGCGTTAGTCTTCCTCCCCAGAAAAAAACTTTAAAGAGTTAAAATATTTTTGTGAATTTATTTTACAGCAAATTAATAAAATGTAGATGGCCAATGCCCAATCCTTTATAACGTCAGCAAGATCAACCTGGGGCAACTCCAGTAGTGGGCATTGACCAACCAATTGTTCACTCAACGCAAATCCACTTTGTGACAAATCTAAACGACTGGAGACGGGGTTGGGACCCGCGCAAGATTGTTTACCTGTTCGAGGACAGGGTCAATTATGACCTTATGAACATAATTTAAATTAAGCATTTGTTTATTTTTTGTGTGGTGGAAACTGGTTGTCTACAGACTCTATCGAGCCTTCTAAACCAGTATAAATAAGTTAAGTAGAATAGAATACAATTTCAATCTTCCAGATTGAAATGTTGTATCCTGGAAGTGTAGTGGGAATAGGAATTATGATATACTTACTTTTCTTTTTTGATTGCTATATATAATTGAATCCAGAGTCAATGCAGGCTGAAAAATTATCTATTCAACAAATTAAAAAATTGTACCCATAGACAAGTGCTCATGTGGATAAAACAAATAGTGGAACATTTTCTCTCATCAGAGGAACAGATTGGCAACATGGCACTTCGCAGCCCAGTTGTAAGATAAATTGTATGGTGACAAGAGAAGCCAGAGCCGGACCAAAAGTTTATGAGAAAAAGGTGTTATTACTTAAGAACGAACAAAGAATAATATTCCAGAGCTTACTTACTACATCATTGTACTAAAAATTTGCAATTTTGTTAAGGTAAAAAGTCAGTAAGGACTTTGTGGTCGAACAGTTTGCATGCTGGTCTCCTGACTATGGTAGCACATGTTCAAAACCATGGTAGCGGCATATGTTTCTTTTCTATCGGAGGTGCAATAAAAATAAGACTGCAGACTACATGGTGGCTCCAGGTGCTAGCGTCTTTATTCCTCTGCCCAATACATGTTTTTCATGGACTTCAGTATTGAGAATACAGTGTGTAATTATAGTTTGATAGATATAATAATGTCAACTTCTTGTCTCCTTTTCTCTCAATCTGAAGCATAGTACTTCACTGCAGCTGGTCCTATTACTGGAAGCTTGTTTCAAAAAGGACATACATGCACTCTTGCATCGTAGCTTCTGTAGTCATTTGTTTACGATACGGTTGCTAGTTCCATGTGCAACCCACTTTAGCCCCTTTTATGAAATTCTGGGAAGGTTATTAACTTAACGTCTTTAAACCTGTTTTAGAAGACTGCAAAGTCTGTATACAACCAGTTTCGTTCACATTTTCTTGCTCTTATGCGCATACAGTTTATTTTTAACTGCATTAATTATCCCTGCCTCCACTATCTCACGTGGCAATACATTCCAAGCATTCACCACTCTCTGACTAAAAAAATATTTCCTGATATCAAATCTGGACCTTTTTTTTTTTTGTCTTCACCTTATTTATCTATTCCCCAAGGCGGGTGAGCATGACACTGCGGTTTTTATTTTGCGCCTGTCGGCCCAGGGCATCCGACTTCAGCATTCTTTAGTTAATTTGTAGCTATGCCCTCTTGTTCATGTAGGTGGTTGTATTTTGAAAAACTTGTTATAGTCTAATTTATCTAATTTAGTGTGGTGCTGTACCTATTCTTTCCTCACCGGGGTTGACCTGGTGAATATGTAGATATATTTATGTTAACTCATTAACTATCGGATTAAAAATTAAACACTCTGTGGCATGGATTAATTTATGTTTACATTTTTCAACTAGAAGTGTGTGTATTAAGTGTATAATTTCCGGTTTAGTTTCCTCAATTTTCAACATAAAAAAAAATATAAATATTATTTTAAAGATAAGTGAACGTGTTGTTTAAATATCCTAAATATATTGGTATATTTATATCATTTTGTAGATGACCCTGCCTCCACTATTTCTCTCTGACTATACAAATATTTCCTAATATCTAAATATTATATTTACACTTGTTTTCATCTATCTATCTACTTCCCACTTCTCTGTGAATCGTTCACTTTTTCGCCTAGCTAAACCATTTTACACAATTTCGTAACAAATGTTAAACCTACAAATATATAACACTAACATCAATTTAAAAACATATAGACGTTGTCATGGCTTGGAATGGTAATTTTCTGTGGTAGTAAACAAAATTTAAGGGAATGGCGTTGGCTAGTAGTTAAGTGACACTGCTCACAATTCGAAGGTGCTCGGTTCGCTCCCTATCACAGCACCGGCCGTTACTCCGGGGAAGCAAACCCTTAGAAAATGCAGGATGAAGCAGACCCTTACATAAAAAGCATGTCGAAGTCGGATGCACTGGGCCTACACCCTCAAAATAAAAACACAGTGCAACGCACACCGCCTTGGGGAATCGAGAAATAAGGCGAACGCCAAAAAAATAAAACAATTGGATTTGATTTTAATGTGATTAGTTTTTCTTTAGGTTTGCTATCTAACTATACCAAACTTGCCACTGATGTTGACTTCAGGCCATAATGGATACATCTGTAAGTCTCTCCCAGTAGAGTGCGGTAGTGAATAAGTTAAACTATTAGTACTCATTGCAGTGTCTTGAATTGTCATTCCTATCGCCATTCTTCTTCCTGCTGGCTGCTGACGGGATCATGAAGGGGGTGACTGTTAAATAATAGTAGCATTAACTAGACTGTAGTGACGAAACTAGAGGATCTACACTGATCATTATTTGGATTTTCGGTCTTAGGGCAGATGCAAATAGAATTTGAAAGACTGGAGGCATGGTATCGAAAATTGAAACTGAGGATTCACAAAGAGAGAATTAAGATCTTGAATATCGAGGCATTCATCCAAAAAAAATATAAACAGCAGTGGATAGAGAGAACAAACAGCAAATACACACAGGACGCAATCAATAGATTGAATAGGAAACAGTATACCACAGTTTTCCGCCTCAGAACAGATCATTGCAGACTAAATGCATACATAAAATGAAAGCAGCACAGACTGCACATGTCAGAGAGGACGCCAGACTCCAGAACACATCCTGCAAACATGTCCACTGCACCAAGGCTCCCGTGAAAAAACCTGGCCCGAGGAAAGAAACATACAAGACAAACTATGGGGACCCATTGAGGGCCTGCGACTGACGTGTCACTTAATGGAGGCAGCCCATCTGGTGACATAAAACAAGCATACGAAACCGAACGCAAAGAAGAAGAATATCAATAATGTTGATGGCATTCTTATTGAGCTAGTGATCACTGTCTTACAAGAAGTTGACTATTTACTGATTTAGAAAGTGTCATAGATAGGTTGAGAGGCACAGAACATATCGACTAAGAATACAGAAGCAAAAGGAGTCATCAGCGAATTTATGGTCATCCAGAGAAATTAAACTTGACATAAAGATTATTCAACTCTAATATCAAGGCAGTACTACTGTATGGATCGGAGGCTTAGAGATCAACAAAGACACCTTTTTTAATTGCATTCATCCTGAACAGGATGTTTGTGATCTGTCGTAGTTTACAGTGAGGCTGTGACCAAGATTGCCTTCCCTCATCAATCCATAATCTCTTAGTCTGCATGGTTGAGGCTGGGCCCAGGACCGCCACTTGGAGGTGGCATAATATCTTGGTCAGTTATGGGTCACTGACCCTGATGCAAACAATCAGCTATGAGTCGCTGACTGCTGTTAGCTCATTCACTACTGCATCTTTGGTCCCAACAAAATTAACTCACAAAGAGGGTGCGGATGTTTATAAACAGATGCTGACATAGAATATTGGGACTAAAATAGAATGATATGGTTGTTAATGTGGGCCTATGGCATAGATCTCGACAGCTGACTAGATTATGACATAAAGAGAAAACATTGATGATGGATAGAACATACATTGCGTAAAGGGGAGAATGATATTACGAAACAGTTGCTGTTTTGAAACCCATATATGGAAATCAAGGACTTCAGCTGCCTAGTAGTTGGAGACTTCAACAGCCACTCGGAGAGATGGGGATATTCGGACACAGACAACAGAGGTGATGAAGTGGAAGATTGGGTGACAGGCACAAATCTCTATCTTATCAATAGTTCGGAGGATAGCCCTAGCTTCTATTCTAGAACATGGCATACCACCTCTACTCCAGACTTGGCCTTTTCCACGGTGGATATTCACCACAAAATAGACCGCCAGGTGCTAAACCAATTGGCAGGTAGCGACCACAGGCCAATTAGGCTAGAAGTTGATATGGAAGTAGGCCCACAGGAAGTAAAACCGCTCCCACGTTGGAATTATAAACGAGCTGACTGGGACAGATTTGCAATCCTGACGGATGGGCTGTGTGAAACCATCAACACACAGAATAACTATATGAAACCCATGGTGGAAAGCCTAAGCAAAGCAATAATGCAAGCTGCCACCGAAACCATCCCAAGAGGGGCAAGGAAAAACTACAAGCCATATTGGAATGATGAATTGCAGAAAGCGGAAGACGAAGTCTCAAATGCTAGGACCTTGGCAGAGAGAGAACAATCTATGGAGGCAAATATCGCCCTCAAAGCCATCACGGCGAAATACAAAAGAACACTAAACCAAATAACAAGAGACAGCTGGACAAACAAAACAGAAAGCCTCAATTTAGATAAAGAAGGGAACAAACTATGGAAGTTAGAGCCATGCATGACGAAACACCATCAAATAAACAAATTACCATCAAGCAGGGCGACAACATGCTCACTGAAAAAAAAGCAGCAAATGCCTTTATAGAACATTATGCCAGAGCAAATCACATTGATGTCCCTACAAATAGGCATACATACATTAATGAAGAAAAAAGAGGCACGACAACATTAATATGGCACCAGAGGAGCACATGATGGCAAAACTAACAATGAATGAAATGGAAGAGGCCATGAGAACTTTAAAGAAAAAGAAATCGCCCGGAAAAGATGGCGTAACAAACGAAATGCTGATGGGGTTGAAGCAAAGAGAAAGTTACTATCAGTCCTGAACCAAATCTGGAAAAGGGGAATTGTACCGCAGGCATGGAAAGACGCTGTACTTATACCAGTACCAAAGAAAGAAAAAGATAGAACAAATCCAAATAGATACAGGCCTATCAGTCTACTGAGCTGTGTAGGAAAACTGATGGAGCGTATGATAAACACCAGACTGATGTGGCATCTAGAAGAAAAACACATACTAATTCCACAGCAAGCAGGCTTTAGACAGCACAGATCCACTGAGGATCAGATCACTCTCATAGCCCAGGAAATAGAGGATGCTTACCAGGAGAAAAAATACACAGTAGCGGTTTGGGTGGATTTAGAGAAGACATTTGACAAGGTGTGGAAAGAGGGACTTAAAGTCAAGCTACGAAGAAGTGAAGTTTGTGGGAAAATGTACAGATGGATCAGCCACTACCTCAAAAACAGAACAGCCAGAGTTCAAGTACAAGGGCATATGAGCAGAAAGGTGACACTTGAGCAGGGAGTACCCCAAGGGGGAGTACTGTCACCCACACTTTTCCTGGTGTATATAAACAATATCACAGAGGATATAACAAGAAGAGTCCACAGCTCCATGTTTGCAGACGATCTGGCTATGTGGACCTCTGAAAAAAATCTCACCATAGCAAGTAATCGGATGTAGCAGGCCATAACATCGTTGGAGGAGTGGGCGAACTCATGGCTGGTCAAAATAAATGAGGAAAAAACAACATGTACGATATTCTCGCTTTCAAACAAACCCCAGAACACCAAAATAAGTCTTAACAGCAAATATCTGCGGCCAAACGACAACCCAAACTACCTGGGAGTCACATTTGATTGGCGCATGGCATGGAAAAGTCAGATCGAGAGAAACCGAATGAGAGCCAGAGAAAGAATGGCAATCATGAGGAAACTTGCTGGCACAAGCTGGGGAGCAGACGAAAGTATACTAAAGAAACTGTACACTGGAAGAGTGAGACCAGTTCTCGAGTATGGCATTGCAGCATGGACAACAGAAGCAAAGGCAAACTTTGATAAAATTAGCAAACTCCAAAACCAAGCCATGAGAGTTATAACAGGAGGCATGAAGTCAACGCCAATTGTAGAACTTGAAAAGATTACAAATCTGCAATCCATGACCGACAGCAGAGACTGCAGAGCCCAGCAGTAAAGCAGAGAAACTCAGAAGACTGACAGGCCATCCAATGCATCAGAGACTAAATAGATTTGGAAATGGGAAACTAAAGCGGAGAAACTTTGCAGAATAGCCAAAGCAAAAATGAGCGAAGACCCTATGAACACATTAACAACACCAAAGCCCATCCCTACTGTACACAAACCTACCTGGAGGTAGCATATATTTCCGGAGGTGGTAGAAAATATACCAGGTATTGGAAACAAGAACAGCCAAACTGAAAAAGAAAGAAGAGACATAACCCTGAGGTACATAATGAAAAACTACCCAAGCATGGACTGGACCAATGCATACACCGACGGTTCTGTAACAAACACAACACAGAACAGAGGGGCAGGGGTATTCCTGAGCCTACCAAATGGTAGGAAAATAACACTGTCAGTGGCAACTGGAAAATACTCTAGCAATTTCAGATCGGAGGCAGAGGCATTGAGGGCTGCAGTAGAAGAAATGGTGACAGGCAAAAGAAATGAAAGCCATATAGTCCTGCTTACAGATGCCCTGGCTGTAGTCACAGCACTAAAAAGCCAGAAAAATACTGAACTTAATGATTTAAGAGCAGAACTCTGTCAACTATGCCAGCAGTCCGCACCAAAAAGAGTAGTGGTACAGTGGGTTCCATCCCACTGTAACATCCAAGGCAACGAGGAGGCAGACAGACTGGCAAAAGAAGGTGCAGGACTACCACAACCAGATCCTAGTATGACCTACGAAGAGTCCAAAAGGCTTATTAGAGACAGATACATGACCAAATGTCCACCAACAGCCTGTACGCACACCTATATGGATAGCCAAAGATAGAAACGGGGGAGGAGGCATCACTATAAAACTAAAAAGCAAAGTATACTCAGCAGCATTTGCCACTGGGAGACACTACAGCAACTTCAGTGCTGAAGACAGTGCCTCGAGACAAGTAGCTGAAACCCTTATAGACCATAAGGAGCAGACAGAAAAGCAAGTGGTCATTTTCACAGACGCCCTCGCAGTGTTAGTGGCGCTCAAGAACCAGCACAAAAATGAACTCGGTTATCTGTGAGACTCGCTTGAACGCCTGTCCCAGTGCTTAAAAAAAAGCACAGTCCAGTGGATACCAGCCCACTGCAACATTCCAGGCAACGAGGAGGCAGACAGACTCACCAGAGGAATTTCTGCCGCAGAGTGATACAGAAATCACATTCAGTGAGACAAAAGCATTCATCAGGGCAACGTACAGTGCAAAATGGAAAGAAGACCACCCTAGCCACATAGAAAACGATGCCTACCATCAACTCACCAGGTGATAATCCTCCGGCTATGCACAGGTCATAACAGACTTAGATGCCATCTGTACAACAAGTTCAAGATTGGCACTACAGACCTTTGTGCCTGCGGCACAGCCCCCATGAAGGCAGAACATATTTTGCAGTCTTGTCCACTGTATACAAACAAAAGAAGTAGCATTTGGCAACAGCCAGTGTCCTTCCACGAGAAGCTGTACGGAAGCGTACATCTTAAGTCGACTGCTGCCTTTGTTAGAGTCATTGAAGTTGAGGTCTGAAGATGAACGGGGAAGAAGAAGAAGTTTCAGCATGCTTTGTTGCAAGATTTGGGGTTTTAAGACTCAAGAGAGGCATTCCCCGCCATCCAAGTGGGCTCTCCGAATATGCAGAGCTTCAGATGTTCTGGTTCTGGGCTCTCTTAAGGAATCGTCAGGTTCTGCGCACATCCAGCTCTGCTTCCGAGCCATCAAACCATTAATTGGTTTTCTGTCAGTCAGATATCTGAGTTGAGTTCGCAGCCCAGGTTGCTGCTCCTCCAGGCCAAGTGCAATGCTGAGTACTCAATTTGCCACACCACAAGGTGAAACGTCCAGTGGCTGTCGGTAGCCTACCTGTAAGACAGCAGGTGGTTTTTATATTGAGAGTTTTTCCTTCCCCAATATGAATTGCCACGGTCCGGAGCAGTCTGGTTTTAGAACGCCAGAGACTCTCCCCATCTCTTGTTAATAAGAACAACAGGTCCTGCCATGTGAAGGCTGTCAGAGGCTATGTGTTGCGTGTGCAATTGGATCATTTGAATAAGATGAGTGAAGACCCTATGAACACCATAACAACACCAAAGCCCACCCCTACTGTACGCAAACCCACATGGAAGCAGCATATCATTCTGGCGGTGGTAGAAAATATACCAAGTATTGGAAACAAGAACAACCAGACTGAAAAAGAAAGAAGAGACATAACTCTGAGGTACATGGCGGAAAACTACCCAAGCATGGACTGGACCTATGCATACACCGACGGATCTGTAACAAACACAACACAGAATGGAGAGGGAGGGGTATTCCTGAGCCTTACAAATGGTAGAAAAATAACACTGTCAGTGGCAACTGGAAAATTCTCAAGCAATTTAAGAGTGGAGGCAGAGGCACTGAAGGCTGCAGTAAAAGCAATGCTGACAGGCGAAAGCAATGAAAGCCAGATAGTCCTGTTTACAGATGACCTGGCCGTGGTTACAGCACTAAAAAGCCAGAAAAATACTGAACTTAATGATTTAAGAGCAGTACTCTGTCAACTATGCTAGCAGTCCGCACCAAAAAGAGTAGTGGTACAGTGGGTTCCATCCCACTGTAACATCCAAGGAAATGAGGAGGCAGACAGACTGGCAAAAGAAGGTGCAAGACTACCACAACCAGATTCTAGTGTGACCTACGAAGTGTCCAAAAGGTTTATTAGGGCCAGATACATGGCCAAATGGGAAACAGAGCATACTGGCTACACAAAAAATGATGCCTATTACCAGTTGAACAGAAGAGAGCAGGTTGTGGTCTTCATACTCCGCACAGGCCACAACAGACTGAGGTGAGGTACCATCTATTCAATTAACTGAAGATAGGTGACACTGACGAATGCACCTGTGGTACAGGGAAAATTACCTCTGAACATCTGCTGCAAAATTTCCTGACATACGAGGACCAGAGAAAGCACATGTGCCATCACCAGTGCCAACACTAGACAAGCTCTATGACAGTGTCGACAGCCTCAGGATGACAGCTGCTTTCTTCGAACAAATTCAAGTTGACGTCTGACAGCGTACGAAGAAGAAGAAGGATCATTTGAATAGAATTAAGGGCTCATCCTCAACTCGACTCTAAGCTGTGACAGCATTTGGGACAGTGTCTGGTGGAAACTCACTGGGAAAGCGTGTAATACAGTGTTGTACTTGTTGTTTGTCCATCATTTCTGAAGAATATCACATTGTCATCTGTCAATCCTGGAGTGGGTTCGTAGGTGGCTGATCAAATCAATATGAGCCCGAAAGTGTCTGTCACTGAGGGCAGAGAAACATTGTCTGACCGTCAGACTGAGGCAACTTGTCTCTTGCCTTTCGTGTGGCCTTTGTCCGTGTAGCTTCCTTGATTTTTGTTTTCTCCATATGTGCCATGCCAGCAGAGATTTTACTATGCCAGGCAGAGTGATCAGCAGCAATGTTCTCCCAATTTCCAAGGTCAATGTCGCAGTTCTTCAACGAGGCTTTCAGAGTGTCTTTGTAACGTTTTATTTAACCACTGTTAGCTTGCTTGTCTGACTCAAGCTTGCCATAGAATATTATCAAAGAACACAGTGTACCATCACATACAATGCTTTTTTTGTCCATGGCTTCTATTTTCACCATTCTTCAACCTTTGATTTTTTATGATAACTAGCAAAAACCCGTTAACAATGAAGGAAGTAAATCAAAAACTTTAATATATTTAGAAAGTATTTTTAAGGTAATTTTAAAAACCCTTTGATATTAACAACAACATTTATTTATGTACGTAACAACAGAATCAAATGGGTGAAAATTCTAGATTCTTCTAAAAATGTATAATATTAATACTCAGTTTTTTTTAATCGCATTTCACTTCCACTCACTTTGTGTTTCACAATTCACTGACTAAACAAAATATGAACAAATATTACTGCAAACATTTTTTTGTGCCTCTTTAATAATTATATTTTAAAAAAGTGAAAAAAAAAGGTTTTTGTTAAACAACTTTGAAAGAAGAAAAAAAATTCCTACTAGCCGATTTGTACTAGTACTGTTTACTTATGTATGTCAACCTTTGCTTGCACAGTTATTTTTTTCGATAGCTTACAGTCATTTTTAGACTTTTTGTCATGAACTAATGAAATAAGTACTGATTCTGAATCAATTATGGTATTTTATGTGTCAATCAGACTTATTGTTC
Source organism: Ariolimax columbianus (assembly GCA_036924085.1). Taxonomy (NCBI): domain Eukaryota; kingdom Metazoa; phylum Mollusca; class Gastropoda; order Stylommatophora; family Arionidae; genus Ariolimax; species Ariolimax columbianus. The sequence goes on from JAVGWX010000012.1 coordinate 66,428,850, forward strand.
TCCTTAACAAAGAGCTGTAACATATGCTCTTCTTGAACTCCGACAATGAGATTTTTATCTGCTGTAGCCTCATCTTTCAATTTTCTTCACTATTAATCCTTTGGCCTTTTCACTACTTTCCTGGTGATCTCTGGGGCCTCTTTTTTGAGAAGAAAAATAGGACCAACACACCTCTATACATGTCATCAAAGGTGACTGAATAGAGTTGTGTATGGGGCTAGCAACCTCATCACGTAGAATAAATTGGTACAGAAAATTTCATTGCAAATGTGCACAAAGGGCTTTGATACAGGCTTCTTGAAGGAAACTGGCTATGGGGTGGCTATATACTCTGGCTGGACTGAAGAAGGAACAACAAAATCAGTACTTTCTCTTACCGATTTCTATGTTCCCTTTTATGTCTTTCTAAATTTATTACATCTGGCAATCTTGACTTAATGTCTTTATACTGGTATAGAAGACTGCAGAGTCTGTATACAACCAGTTTCATTTACATTTCCTTGCTCTAAAAACTATGCACATCAAATCTATTTTTGAATGCATTAATCATCCTTGCCTCCACTATTTCTTGTGGCAATGCATTCCAAGCATTAACCACTCTCGGAGTAAAAAGAAATTTCGTAATATCTAATCTGGACTTTTATTTAGGTAATATGTAGCTATGCCCTCTTGTTCTTGTAGGTGGTTGTATTTTGAAAAACTTGCTATAGTCTAATTTATCCTTTCCTTTGGTTATTTTATAAACCTTTATTAAGTCACCAAGTTCTCTTTTCTAGACACTGTAAGCCGATTTGTCTGAGTCTTTCCTCATAATTGTAATTGTAGAATCCCAATATCAGCTTTGTCGCTCTTCTTTGGATCTGTAACAGACCCCACTGTTTGCCCTGGCCGTTATTCTAACTTAGAACATTCTCACACTCATCCACAGCAGATGGCATATTTATTACATAATATTCATATCATAAAAATGAGTAGTGGAATTACAAACACAATTCAATACATATCATCTTAACTAATTATTCCTATGTTATATATAAGTTAATATAAATATTAAATAAAGCGGAAATTTTAAGCATAAGCTATTGATGGAATTCCCAACTATCTAAACCCAGTTCAATTGCCTTGCAATTACATCACACACACCTCGCCTTAATTGCGTCCTCAACACACCTTATCAAATACTCTTCCTCACTCAAATCCCCTCAGGCGGGCGATCTGGACATACCTCGTTCACATTGTGTCCTGCTTACAACACAACGTTCAGATTATCACTTAATACAAAACTCACACACCTACTTGAGCGATCCTGCTCTATCACTAACATCCGTGCAACAGTCTATCAATCGCTCCTCTATCTAAGTCGGTGAGTTAAACATACTATCTAAATTCAGTCTCTCTCTCTCGCTCTCATCTCTCTATCCTTCCTCTTCATCCAGCCTGCTGAGCTAAACTTTGTCTCGAGTTATATACACTGAAACAAAGTCAGAGCTTGACCAATGGATCTCAGGGGATGGCTATATTCAGTCTTATTGGAACGAAACACTTTGCACACCTGTCACTCATTCTCTCGCAGCAAGCCCCGCTGCCAATCTGTCTGTCAATCATTCTCTCCCTACGCAAATTGGAAGACCAGTGGTCAGTTTCTACCTGCCCACATTCCTTGCCCCAACTCTGTTCTCCTTTGTTGAGACGGTGAGTGACCTTGACACGCATTCAGGTACCTTTGTTATTAGCAACCACATCTTCCTTGTCCTGAACTCTCTGCTCCGGCGGGAACTGTTACAGATCCTTTCAAGCATGTTTATTTCTCTTCTAGGATAAGGACTCCACATCTGTACACACAGTACTCCAATCTAGATCTAACTAATGCTATATGTAGTTTGACAATCACTTCCTTGCTCCTATGTTTAATATTTTATTTTTATCTTACTTAACATTGCATTTGCCTTTTTCACTGCCACCTGAACTTGCTCACTCACTTTACCTCTATGATCTATTATAACACTGTGTGTGATGGAAGTTTGTATTGGTTCAGATTTGCATTCTGGGTGTCATACTTCTTGTTAGGTTCCACATTTGAAAGCTGATTTAGTAGGACTGATTTCACTTGAAATATTATACTAGTATTTATTACCTGTCAATAATAACAGACGTTTTTAGAAGTCAATCAAATTAAATGATAAAAGGTTTTTATCATACAACTTTAAAAAAAGAAATTTGAACTGGACTTGAACCAATAACCACAGGATTCCAAAGCTTTCCACTACCAACTGAGCTATTGTATGCCATACAAATAGCTCTGGATTTTTCGGTACTCAAATGACCGATCTTGACTATGCGGATGACGCAGTCATACCAATGCTTCCACCCTCAAGCACTGACAAAATCACCAGAGCACATAGAATACCTTGCATCTAGATTAGGTCTCTGCATCATGTGGGCAAAAACCAAGCAAAAATTGCAGTCAAGATGTAAACTAACGACACAAAGCATTCCGTTCTCCAAACTACATCCTGCTACTTGCATAGCCCTGTTTTGCGCTTGGTAGCGGGAGATTGAGAATGAACGTAGAAGAAGAAGCAATACCTTGACTGTAATTCCATAAAAGCATGAACTGTTGTTGATGAAAATCATGTCAACTCCACTGAGGATTTCATTTACCTTGGCAGAAAACAAAATTCCGATGCACATAGCCACCCAGACATTATTTGAAGATTTGGGTGGTTCCAAAACCTGGACTATTCTGCAGGGCGATCAGAAGCACATTGAAGCCTTTCAGAAGCACGTTGAAGCCTTTCACAAGCACAGACAGAAGCACGTTGAAGCCTTTCACAAGCACAGACAGAAGCACGTTGAAGCCTTTCACAAGCACATACAAAAGCACGTTGAAGCCTTTCACAAGCACAGACAGAAGCACGTTGAAGCCTTTCACAAGCACAGACAGAAGCACGTTGAAGCCTTTCACAAGCACAGACAGAAGCACGTTGAAGCCTTTCACAAGCACAGACAGAAGCACGTTGAAGCCTTTCACAAGCACAGACAGAAGCACATTGAAGCCTTTCAGAAGCACATTGAAGCCTTTCAGAAGCACGTTGAAGCCTTTCAGAAGCACAGTAAGAAGCACATTGAAGCCTTTCAGAAGCACAGACAGAAGCACATTGAAGCCTTTCAGAAGCACAGACAGAAGCACATTGAAGCCTTTCAGAAGCACAGACAGAAGCACATTGAAGCCTTTCACAAGCACAGACAGAAGCACATTGAAGCCTTTCAGAAGCACATTGAAGCCTTTCAGAAGCACAGACAGAAGCACATTGAAGCCTTTCACAAGCACAGACAGAAGCACGTTGAAGCCTTTCAGAAGCACAGACAGAAGCACATTGAAGCCTTTCACAAGCGGAGACAGAAGCACATTGAAGCCTTTCAGAAGCACAGACAGAAGGACGTTCTTACAATCCATTGGTATAACAGGGTCTCAAGCAATGAAGTCACCCTACACACAGGTCTCGAGAGCACACTCACCATGCTGGTCCATTTGTTGTTTGGTCCTATTGGGAGCGGTTGGTTGCTCTGCCCACCACCTCTTAAAGCAGACTGTGGACATCAGGGATGGAAAACAACCCTCTCCATCATGGTCCCAACCCACGTGGCCGGCCGCTCACGCACCACCTGGTTAAAAATACATCATCCTCGCTGCATACAGCTTGTGATTCAGTCACTCGTCTTGCTCATGGACAGTCGTCGCAATGGTCCCTTGTCGCCTAAGCAGACTACATACCTAACCTACATTGAGTGACAAATGTATTCATTGACACTTTGTGACCAACATTTAGTTTCTGTTTTGGCACACTGATTGACAAACGAACAAGCAGCAAGAATTATGAGTATTGCTTTTTTGTATATTGCAGTTCAATTATGAAATATCACCAATTGCAGTAATCTACACTGTGATGTTGAATGTTGATGTAATGCTAATCATCTGATTTGGGAAGTTAAATATTTATTTTTCCCAACAGTCTGTATTTGGCATTTGATTGTAAAGACATATTGCCAAGGCTTGAAAATGTCACAAATGTAAAAAAAATGTCACAAGTCAGCATGATTGAACTATAGTCATGCAATTTATGTTGGCAAATTTAAACTAGGCACTTATTCATTTTTATTTCTACATACCAAACTAAAATATATTGTATTGCTTTCACAGTATTAGCCTATTTCTTCTTAAGAGAAAATTCACTTCTGTCAGAGGCATGACGTTTGTGTCCTTGACTATGCCTGGTAGTTTTAGCCCTGAAGTTCCATTTATTGATGGCTTTAGAAGGTTTAAATTGTGACAGTGGAGGGCCATTTAGATTCACCACCATAAGGGCATCTAAACTTTCAGTATCAAAACATGATCTGAATTTATTTTTGATCATATGGCTGAAACCCCTTTCACAGCTAGCTGTAGAAACTGGTAGAACAGAGGCAATTTGAAGAAGCACCATGCAGCATTGCCGTTCCTAGTATATCTATTGATGACAGACCTTTTGCGCATATTTTAAATTCATACCATTCGTCCAGGGCTTTCTGAACTATGTCTTATTTGTCCTCGTGTTGCGAAATGTCTTTGCAATGAGATACAAGTACTGCTACTTCCTGTTTACCAAAACTTTCAGAGGAAGTTTCTGGCCATGTGAAAGTATCAAATATTGACATAGATGTTAATACATTGTCTATGGCAGTGCTAAAAAAAACTGCTTATTTATGTCAACCGTTTTCTTCTCAATAATTTCCTTTCTATCACATTCAAACATGTTTTGACAATTTTAAATTTCATCAAGCTGGATTTCACTGTACACCCCAGTCACTCATATACCATTTAGAAATTCATTCTCCATAGGTCCTTGATTATTTTTCAGTGTGCTGTTGTTTTCTCGACATGAAAACATTTTGTCATCCATTCTTTTTTAGACACTTTTCCGAAGAAGAATTTTTTGGGTGTTCTTGAACATCTAATGCTTCCATCCACCTCTTGTGCGGACCGATATGTTGTGAAACTTGAAGGTTTTTTGATAAAATGGCTCTTTGAACCCATTAACCATATGTGATTTTGAATCTCACAATCCTTTGAACTGCGGACATACAGAACATCTTGTTAAACCAGTCACAACATTTTACTCTAGCCCAATGCTCTTCTTCAATCAAGTGGGCTGTAGCAGAATAATTACGTCCTGTATTAAAAACACAACCTCCTAAGGAAACTATAGCAGAAAACCAATGTAACTGCAAATTTTGAGAACCCGTGTTTTTTCTGTGGCAGTATACAGTTGTGAAACGTGGACAATTATCCAAACCTCGAATCCTTCGAGTCCAAATACTATAGAATGGTCCCCAGAATACCGTGGGCGGACAAAATTAAGAATGCATTCGACAAGAGTTGGACAAAGAGAACTGGTTCATAAATTTCATAGTGAACAAAAAAATTGAAATACTTTGGCCATATCAAAAGACACATCACTTTAGAGAGAACGGTAATGGAAGGTATGGTGCTGGGTAAGAGAAGGCGATACACTAGGATGTCAAGGAATGCTTGGGCATGACTCTGGAGCAGACTGGAGATTTGACAAGGCGGTGGAGTTTCTTATAGACGAACTGTGATGTTCTGCAAGGGTCATGCTACGTGATGATTATAAAAACATTCAAAATACACAGTGAATGATCACAGATTTTTCTTCAATTTAGATTTTAGTGGACTTTATGGAAATTTTGCGCTCAGGAAAGTTGTAAAAGTGGGCGCTAGGTATAAAAAGGTAGATGAGCACTGTCTAGACATTCAAACTCCTGCTTCCACTTTAACAAAAATGTTCTTTTTCCACTATCCTAACTCTCAACTGCAGACCCAGCACTAGAAACACATGGGCTAGATAATTACGGGGCAGCTTGTATCGTACAGTTTCCATTGTTCTCCGATCTTGACAAAAGAGATTGTTTTATAAAAAATGAAACAGATCCTTTTTCATGATATCTTTACCCATCACGCGCGAGCAAATAAAATAAGAATATGAAAAGACACCAAATGTTACTTACAATGATCTTTTTGTTGTGTAATAAAATATCGACACAATCTATTTGCAGTTGCAATCCTGTATAGGTTGTGATATCAATATCACCCTGCCAGAGAATTGATTTTTAGTCAAATCAATAGCTTCCAATATTATGGAGAATTCTAAAGAACTGTGGGTTACCCTCAAAATACATCAATATTATCAAGGCGTTATGTTTTATTTTGTTTGATCTTTTTGGCGTTCATCTTATTTCTTGAATCCCCAAGGCGGTGTGCATTGCACTGTGGTTTTTATTTTGCGCCTGTCAGCCCAGTGCATCCGACTTTAACATGCATTTTTATGTAAGGGTCTGCTTTGTCCTGCATTTTCTAAGGGTTTGTTTCCTCGGGGTAAAGGCCGGTACTGTGATAGGAATTGAACCCATCACCTTCTGGTTGTGAGCCGTGTCACTTAATCACTAGCCCACGCGTCCCCAAGGCCATATATGATAATTCACGATGCTGCGTTCGAACAGCTGAAGACAACACTGAATGGTTTAACATAAAAACAGGAGTAAAACAGGAATGTATTTTATCACCTCTACTATTTGGCATAGCTATAGATTGCATTATGAAACACTGCTGATGATAAGCATTTAGGCATAGAATGGACAGATAACAAGACCTTAGAAAATCTTGATTTTGCAGACAACCTATCACTACTAAGTACCACTAATGAAAAAACACAAGAAAATATAGATAGACTATGCCAATTGTCAGAACAGACAGGACTTCAAGTAACCGCCTCAAAGACGAAAAGCATGGCTTCCACAACCACAACGGTTGATATCAAGCTACAGGGAAAATCTCTACAAAATGTCCAACACTACACATATCTGGAAAGCAAAATGACACAAGATGGAGATACCACGAAAGAAATTTGCACTAGAATTGCTTTGGCCTTGTGCACCTTTAATCAGCTCACCAACATCTGGAAATCGACACTGAGCAAACATACCAGTTCTTTCCTTACCAGTAAAAAGTCTTGAGATCTAATCTATGATTGATATTGCTGACAAGTTTGTTAATGGGTTGAAATCACTGTATGTACTCATTTTGCTTTTCTTTTAATTTCAGGCGAGGATCATTAGCCACCTTCCCGCTGAAGTTGGTGCCAATCATGGATTACACTAATTTAAACAGGGCCCAGCTCAGCTTTGATTACTTACATACAAACTCGTGAGTACATTTATTCTCTTTTATTTGAGCGTGTTGCCTAGTTGACAGTGAGCTGACTTGCAAGACTTGTTCTTTCTGATACCCATTGGAACATAGAGAGCTAGAATTCATTGGAATCTGTCCCCTGTTTCCTATATTTACTCTCAATTAAATCGAAGCATTTGATAGTATAGACATGATCAAGATGCTGAGCAGTGCATGAGTTGAAGCGGTCAGCAGCCCAAAGCTGACTACTAATGTTAGAGGGTTAGAGACCCAGAACTGTCAAGACCCTTCTACACCTCAACATGGTGAACCTGGATAACAGACTGAATCAGAGCAGACCGGGTAAGGAGAAGGGATTGAAGAGGAAAGGTAACCTGGTACCCAAAAAGGCCTGCTGATGTCGGATGTGTCTGACCGTAAAAAGTGCAAATATCGCAGTCAAGCTGTAAACTTTATCACAATGCATTCTGTTCACTGGACAACATCCTGCTACTTTCAAAGCTCTTCTCAGGACTTGGTAGCGGGAATTTGAGAATGAAGAAGAAGAAGAATCATAAAATAGCGATATAAACATATCAATCAATAATACCTTACACCGGTCCGTGGAGCATTGGTGTAAAATCCACATTTGGATTTAACCTATCCAGCTTAGTCCTAGCAATCCTGTATCTATATTTGTAGGCAATAGTTTTTACTTGAGTGTAAGTTGCCAACCCCAATGCACAACCTTCCGTGGCCCCTTAACCCTCAGCAAGAGAATCTATGAACACAAAGGAGTAACAAAAAGGTACATATCTAAATAATATATCGTCCCGTCCTCATCTGTGGCCACCTCAGGGATCGGATAACAAGTGGGTGAAAACAAACAAGCAGAAGTGACATGGCTAGGAGAGTGTAAGAATTGCCAGATATGCCAAATGGAGATATGGTGCAAGTAAGGTGCCAAAATGAAAAAATAGACAGGCAGGAGGAGAGGATACGTCTGGGAGATCAACCCAAGCCATTATCATATGCAAGTATTATCCATATACAATAGGCATAATAGCTTTCTCGTTTCCATATTTTTGTTCATTACATCACAAACAATTTAGACTGACCCATTTTTGGGTAATTAATTGTCTTGTAAATTCATGAAATTGCTGCAAAGCAATGGTAGTGTTCATATTGACATATCTGTTAAGTTTCCACTACAAACGTATTTATAACATCTACATAAACTAAACAGACCTACCTCACAAAGGTCCATTGCTACAACTTAACTTCCATCACCCTCAATTGAAGGGATAACCTTCCAAATCCATGTGAAACAGAAAACATTGTTTAAAAATTGTCTGAAATGAAAAAAATAAAAAAAAGCCATCATATTGTTATTGATGGAGACGTAGGTGGTCTCGATTTTGATTTAGCTGTTTCTATATAAAAACGGGTTTTAACACAACAATTAGATCAATGAGTATACAGAGACAATGCCAAAGGAACATTTTTTTGCCAATGGTTCAGTAAAAGTTAAAAGATCTTCTACTTCTTCTTGTTTCTTTTTCACTTCAGTTGTTGAATATCGCCACCTTTATGGAAGTCTACGCCAAATCACTTTGAATACTTTTGCATTTCTGGTTTTTGTAGAAACTTGTTTTAGACTATCAGGTTGCTAGCTGCATCCACAGTTGTCATTAGTTGCTTTTTACGATATGCATGAAGGTAGATTGGTCTTATTCCTTCTTCTGCAGTGCGGAATCCTGTGATAAATTCAGGGAAAAGGGGATCAATGATCTTATTCTTTCCTTCCTAGAATTCATCCAGGGAAGTAGGGGTCACTTGGCTTATTCTTTCCTTGCCAGAATTCATCTAGGGAAGTAGGGGTCACTAGGTTCATTCTTTCCTTTCCAGTACCTAGTCAGGGAAGTAGGGGTCACTTGGCTTATTCTTTCCTTGCCAGAATTCATCTAGGGAAGTAGGGGTCACTAGGTTCATTCTTTCCTTTCCAGTACCTAGTCAGGGAAGTAGGGGTCACTAGGTTTATTCTTTCCTTTCCAGAACCCATCCGGGGAAGTAAGGGTTGTTGGGATTGTTCTTTTCTCCCCAGAGTTCGTCTAAGGAAATAGGGATCAGCGGGTTTATTTCATCTCCAGAATCCATCCAGGGAAATAGGGATCAGTGGGCTTACTCTTTCCTCCTTGGGATCCACCCAGGGAAGTAAGGGGCAATGGACATTCTTTCCTCCCCATTAAGGAACCATGTGATCAATTCAAGGAAGCAGGGATCAGTGGACATTCTTTTCTCGTACATGGAAAGACTTTAGAGGTGATAGTGTAACCATTTGTGTGTGTGCACACAATTGTATACAATTCTGTAATTTTGTCCTCTTTATTGCAGAACAACACATGAATTTTTATTTGGCGCCCTTGCAGAACTGCTGGACAATGCCAGGTAAGTACCATTATCCAACCATCTGGTTTTCCTTGGATCATAGGACTACAGGGGATGTTCTCCGACTGTTTCTATTTTTAGCCATCTTCTTGAGTTCTGCCCATGAGACTTCAGCTGCACTGACCTCTTTTCTGACAGTTCTTTGCAAATAATTCTTTGACCTCCCCACTCATTTCTTTCCCTGTGGGTTCCATTTCAGTGCATGTCTGGTTATATTGCTGGTATTTTGTATCCATCTCCACTTTTCTCTCCCCAATGTCCCACTGCATTGGTTGCCACATTAAATGTATAATATGTATTATCCTGGGGAGGAAAACTAGCGTCTGATCTGGCTAAATATACTGATCCGACATGTTAGTCAGGCAAAACATACTGGCTAAGACCCTCACCTCAGCTTCCTAGTAGCCCTCCTTGGAAACGGCTGTTTTCATGGCAGCCTGGCTAACGAGGTGAGGAATCGACGTGATCCCTCTAGTGGTAAGTGACACACAGTTGAAGCCAAGCATAGCACAACTGCCTTTTGGACCCCTGTACACCTTCATCAGCGCGCTCAGGATGTGAGGAAAACTACTGTAACCTGCCACTTAACGCCCTCTTCAGGGCGCAAAAAAGAGTAACTTACTCATTGTGGGCATTCACAAACAACAATAATATGTATTATCCTTGATGTCAGTCCAGCAGATGTGCTGTATTCAAGGAAGCCAACAATATTCAGTATGCGTCCCTATCTTTTGCAGTGCTGTACCAATGCAGGTCTAGGTCTATGGTCAGTCCATCTCACCACGCATAGGTGGGTGACCCCGTGGACATGTACATGCATATGACCACTGAAACATTGCATTGTTATTCATGTCCATCTGTTGTCAGCCATGTGTACTACATGTCCAGCCCAACAAAGTTTGCATGATATCGCTGCTTACATGCCTTCGAAACAATGTTTGATGTCAAATTTCTTTGTTGCGGATCTTATCCTGTATCTACATTTTTAGTATACTCCATTGCTCCCTAAATGACTCTGAGCTTCTCGGCATCTGTTTTGCACAAGTTCCGCACTTCGCAACTGTAAATCATTGCTGGAATGACCATGGAATTGAAAGGGAGTGCTTTTTCCATGGTGTCTTTCATCACTTGGAGTCTCGGCTTAATGAAATTGAAAGAATACCAAGCTGCTTTTCGTCATCTAGAGGTTTTGTGGTTGGCATTTATCTCTTGGCCTATGTAGATATAGGAGTTGGCATCTTCAATGATTTCCTCTTCTAGCTTGAGGTCCTGCTTAGGGCAGTATGGGTTTCTGAGGCATTGTGTTTTACTTTCATTTATATTCAGATTTACATTCTTTGACACAAATTATGTTTGCTGTTACAAAGCCAGGTAACGACAAGTAGAAAATGTCACCATTCTACATAATGATTAACCTTATGCTTTCCAGATGACAAAATTACGTCTATTTCTTGTATCTGCATAATTTTTCAGTGAGTCGTGCCCCGACATGGTTGTTTATTTTTAGAACCTCTAATATTTGTTGTTGAATTTTGTGTGTTTCTAGAGACATATATTAATAAAGAACTTGTTGGTGTTATTGGGGTGTGTATGTTGGTTTCTGAGATACAAAAAAGATGAAGTTGATATTGGTGAAAAATAGCACAAACATATAGACTCACCCGGTAGCGGTGTCCCTTGGTTAGAAAATAAAATTTGCCGTTAAACTTAAAAGTACTAGTATCGATGTTTATCTAAATGCCTATGTCTGTCACTTCGACTATAAACCTAATTATTGTATCTACATAAACAAACTAAATAGATCTACCTCAGAAAAATCTACTGCAGAAACTTAACTCTCTTATTCTCAATAATGTGTGAATCTTCAAATCCAAGCAAAAAACAGAAATCCTTCCCAAAATCTAAAACAAATTTAAAAAATCACCATTGTTTTCGTCTAACCATACTTGATGGAAGTTGAACTCTGAACAATCAAAAGAGCAGTATGTTCAGCCGTTTCTTTGACATTAGCCTGGTAGTTTATATACGATAAAACGATGACCCTAGAGCTGACGGCGGGCAAAATAAAATAAGTATATTTGATCAGAGGTCATAAAACTTGGGACTGAGAATACACAGAGTAAAGGCAGATTATGGGAATAAATACAACTAACGACAGTCAGATTGTATTGGAAGACACACATCTACAAGATGTGGAATGATTCATATATCTTGATAGACAAAGAATGAGGTATAGATAAAGATGTTAAAATGAGAATCCTTCTGGTTAGAGTGCCAACACAAATGCTGATCTGATTTGCTCCTAAATCATGTGTGTTTTTCTGTGATATCTGGGTCTACAATTGCAGTGTTACAAATTCCTCTTGGATAACATGTTTTATGTGCGTTTTTCCATTTGGAATTCAAAGTGCCGAGATGTATTTCAATCGACATATTATAGGATAAAGTCATCAAACACAGAGTACACAAGTGCGATTAAAAGCACACGGCCAAGATGAAAATGAGGCTGGAAAAAGAATACGGAAAGGCATAACCTTCAGAGTGAACTCATGGTTGCGTAGACAATGAGATCATAGAAGAATTCACAATGTGGAGGGACACATTGCCTGGGAGGGATGGGCTCTGCCAGGTGCAAAATGGCCCAAGACACACAGATATTGCAGAAAGCATTGAGAAAAATCAGAAATGCGCAGTCATCTCAAAACACAACAATGACAATCATACCACCGAGGTTAACCCGCTCAGACGGAAGTTTCGATATCCTGGCACAAAACCAAGTGGAGTGGCGGGAACTGATTCAACAATCTGCGGTATTGGTGCCTCAATGACCTTTCAATGTAATGAGACTGATGATGATGAAAATGTGAATACAAACATCAAGCCTTCATTGCCGCGTGAACTATCAACAAAAATAACAATCTTTAACTCCAATGTAAAGTTCATTCTATTGTATGGCTCTGAAACATGGCTAACAACAAAAGCTGCAATGAAAAATGTGCAGACTTTCATAAATGGGTGCCTGCAGAGAACAGAGAGATTGAAATGTTATGAGATCACTTATGTAGAACTGTTGGGAAGAACATTTATCAGTGGTTCTGGAGGTGAGGCAAAGGCGCTGATGTTGGATAGGGACACATATTAAGGAAACCAGCAGATAGCATTGCAAGACAGTCTTTGTTTTGGAGTCCTCAATAATAATAATAATGTTCGCTGAGGCGTCTGAGGTCCGTTTAGTTGATCGGCCATAACCCACTGTGGCGGCTACAGGCCTCTTCCATAGCAGAGGTAAGGTTGCTATCTGCTGGAGGCATACTGTGCGGGGACGGCCTCTTCTGCGCCTCCAGCAGGTCGAGGAAGACTTATAGTGCTGAGGAGCGACTGGTGTAGTATCTTGTGGGCCGGTGTTTTATGCCCCAATCGAACAAAGAAACTCTGCGGTGGTCCAGTGTTTCTGAAATAGGGAGGAGGTCTGTCTTAGCAGAGTCCTCCACATTGCGGATGCCCAGGATACATCACTAGTTGCGCATGTGGAAGGTCTCCAGTCTTGTTTGAGTGGTGTTCAGAGCCGTACAGCAGGACTGGGACCACGCAGGACTGGTAGATGCGGATATTGTTGTTGTTGTTGTTGTTGAATGCTCATGACGAGTATATTTATTCTTTTGTGCGCCCTGAAAAGGACATTAGATGGCGAGTGGTAGTAGTTTTCTAAAAATCCAAATGTGCTGATGAAGGTGGACCAGGCCCTCATGGCTGTTGTGCTATGCTTTGTTTCATCTGCGTGCTCTCATTACTACGGGGATTACATTTGTCCCTGCTATGCCAACTTTCATGAAGCAGCCTTTTTCCAGGGAGAACTGCTTGAAAGTGAGGTGGAGTCTTGGTCAGTATATTCACCTGTCCTTGACTAACATAGTCTGATCAGTATTGTTTTGCTTGACCAGATGTTAGCCGTCTCTCCACCGTTCACTGCACATAGATTCAAATATATTTTCTTGTTTACTCCACAGAGATGCCTCTGCTACCAAGATGAATATTTTCACAAGTAAGTATTTCAGCAACTGATATATTTGTAAGAAAGAACCATACAAATTTGTATTATCTGTCTCCTCTTTTGCAAAGATCCAACAGTGGGTAGGAATTTACTGTAGAACTAGCTGTTTTTTCGGACAGCAATCCAATGTTATATTTTAGAACGAGTAGCATTACCTCATGGAGGCTGCGTGGGCTAGGGGTGAAGCATCCATTTCTCAATCCCAATGCACGAATCACGGTAGTGTCCAGTTTGACAGACATCGGTTTTGATTTCGCTCCTTCAAGTACAGAAAGTAATGGCAGCCTACCGCATTGCACACTTGCCAAGAAACTTAGAACAGCCAAATAGGCTGTGTACAATAATGGAAATGGGGGACCCAATGGTCTTGAGATAAGGTGTTTGCCTCGGATGCTTAAGGTCGAGGGTTCGAATCACGGTGGAGACCGGGATTTTTTCACATGATTCATCCGGTAAAAATTTCCCTGGATTTCTGAATAGGGAGATCGACACCCGTGTGCAGTGGCGCGCACATTAAAAATCCCTTGGCAGTTCGAAATAGAAAAGAGTAAGCCTAACGGCCGCCGCTCTGGCAAAATTGAAGTTAAAACTCTACTCAAATTATTCAAGGAATTTTTGCCCCATAGAGAATATGTTGCAAAAAGGAAACTGTGTGGCTATAACATCAGGTCTTTGTAATGTGGTTAGTGGAGTGGCATAGATGGTGCCTGATAGGCTGCGGGTCTATCTTGCTCTAATTTATGCTTCCACCGCACCGGTCTCGATCGTATATTCCAGGCGCTACCAATCTAATGGTTGGTAACAAATACTGGGATTGATCTGACAAATTACTAGCGGATTTTTGCCTGCCAAGACAATATGTAAAAAAGGAGATCGCACCTCCCCATTGTGTCTAATGGCACAAGTGGACTGAATATAGAAGCTAGATGGAATAATGGAAAAGAATAAATCATTCATTTGACAACTGAAGAAGAACAAAAAAATACCCCAAAAACTTAAGAATATTTTTAAATCATGATTTAATTTGACGACCCTAAAGAGTTTTTTGCTGGCCCCCTAGGGAGTCTGCAGACTTGACATAAGACATTGATAAACAACTTAATTATACTTCATTGAAAGTTTTGTCAAATGTTTAGAGCTTTACATGTATTGTTAGTTATTTTTTCTGCACTTTGTGTAAACTGTAGTTTGTGTTTTTATTTACCTCTTTCAGTAAATGACCCGTCCTTGCGTGGGGGCTTCATTTTATGTTTCTTTGATGATGGCGAGGGCATGGACCCAGGTAAGAACATGTCATTCATGTTAGTAGAGATGTTATACAGACTACTGTGAAAATATAACTTATTTCATTCATTCTATACAAATAACCTGCCAGGCATGTCGTAAGAAGTGACTACGGTTTGGGCATGGGGTTGACAACTTAACCTCGTAGAAACTAATGCACAAGAAAATAAGACACCCACATTGCTAAATTTAGGAATCTGTTTTTCATTGCATAGCTTTGCACGCAGAGAAACTTTTCTGCCTGTGTAATACCTTTGTCTCTCTGCTTTCTTTTAGTGCTTGTATCCTCCCCAATGCCCCAATCTCCACTATAAGTGTTGATTTCATTACTCATGCAGTGACTAAATGACTAAACAAACACGAAATGCTTCCTTTGTATTCTCATGTTTTTAGGGGAAACGGCCAGCATTGTCACATTTGGTAAATCCAACAAGAAGTCTGATGATCTTCACCAGATTGGCATGTACGGCAATGGCCTGAAATCGTGAGTGTTTATTTCTATACAATTTATACTGATTCATATAACTTATGTATATCAAACCATAGAATAAATGTAGAGGTTTTTATATTTGGACAAAATTATTACAAAGAATTCTCATTGTGAAATTACTTCTTACTTTCTGAGTTCAAGCACCACGTCATATAAAGTTCATTCAGTGCTCAACTACTTGAATTGCCTTATCATTCGCCTTCGTCATGTCACTCTCGTCATGTGTATCCGGAAGGTTGGGATAAATTACCAGATGACCTGGATCTCGTACTCCATCATTGGCTCTTTCCATCTTGTCAAGACAATAGTAAATGTGCTTTGAAAAGAAAAGGGATGTAACTACAGTCCATGCCGATAACACATGTGACTCGTAAGACCTGGACGAGCGAAGAAGCATCTTCCACAGTGTGTGCAAGGGAAGTCGGGACAATTTGTAGCATTACTTAACTTAACGTCTTTATACTGGTTTAGAAGACCCTGCAGAGTCTGTATGCAACCAGTTACATTTACATCACCTTGCTCTAAATGATATGCGCATCCAATTTGCAATTAAATGATGTGGCGTGTCTTCTCAAAC